>OZ010628.1:2880809-3526636 GCA_963932425.1 Athalia cordata | reverse complement strand
ATATCGTAACTAACCAAGCCAAGCTCGATAATCGTTTCGTTCGTTCTTCATTAATTTTTTTTTCCTCCTCTTTTTCTTTTTTAATAGTATACTTTCTCATGGACCCCTAGGTTACTTCGATTTCTTTTTCTTCCCGTCCTTTTCAGTCATAGTTTTTGACCCCTGCAACGTGATTTTTTCATCCGACATTCCATTCGATGTACGCGAGTAAGATTTTTTTTCACTTCTTCTTTTCAAATCGTTCTTGATTAATATTTTGTGTACCGATTTTTCTAGCGCTTGGGTGACTATTTTTTATTCGTTCCTCTCGTTACGTACTTTGGGGTATAGGTAGTGTAAAAAATTGTTGGCCAAAATTGAAGATGTACGCGTTAAGTTGCGTCGACGTGGACCCGTGCAGGCGTACGTATATCTCTACGTTTGCTTGAACGAACTATAGGAAGAAACGAAGCGAACGGTACGCCCACGTCTTGTCTTACCTATGGTCATTCCCCCCGAGCATCCCTCTCTTTTCTCTTTCTCTCTTTCTCCGATATATAGCGTAGGGGAAAGAGAAAAATGAGAAGAAGAAGATGAGAAGGAAAAGGACAGGATGTAAAAAAGAGAAGAGAAGGATCAGAAGAAGAGACTTTGCCAACCGGTCGTAGGTCTCCCTCTCTCGTACACCCTGCACACATTTACATATACATAGTCACACGTATGCTTATGTACTATACATAACCATGTACTAATATGCAACGGAAATATCTGTATACGTGGATTTTACATACTAATATCATAAAGTACGATTCATGTACACCGCGAGCGTGTACAATGAGTCTTTTTGTAACTTCCTTGGTATGTTATACGTATGTACATTATATATACATAGGACTTATATACACACCCTTTATTTCCTTCATTCATCCACGGACAAAACCGTATATACCTCGAAGGTTATACAGCAGTACCTTAGTTTCAATTTCACTTTCATTCTCCCCTCAGGAATAAAATAATCGAACGTTACTGACCTCGAAGAAGATGACGACGGCGGAGGTCGAATAGATTGCATATTATAATATACGGTGCGAATATTTTATACACGTAAAAAAAAGAAAAAACTTAAACGTTTTATAGTTCAACGATATAAATGTTCAAGCGGCCTGTTTTTCTCTTACTCATATATAGGCTAATTGTTCGAAACTGATCCTATATTACCTACACCTATAAATACTATAAACTGGTCGTGCAGTTTATTACAATATGTGTAGTCCGATCAGGCACGCCTTTGAGTATCGCCATCAGGCGATAATCTACTGTGACTAGTTCGAATAAGTTTTAAAATGCTTTTTATATTAAATTATATATACCGAGCCCATTGATTGCTGCTACAGTTCCGCGTGTTTATAACACCTATAATCATATTTAACGTCCTTGATATGGTAGTCGGTTGGGTTTAGAATAAAGAGGGGCAAAAAAATTTGTTAAAAAGAAAAAGAAAAAGAAAAAAAAAGAGTCAAAAAGCCGTAAACGTGCGGCAGCTATTATACAGTCGCGGAACTTGACCGTCTCCGATGGCCACAACCGACGCGTGTTCGAATGAATGAACAAACGAAACGCGCACGACTACCTTCTTCTCGCTCTCCGTGGAATAACGGGCAACGGGTCATCGCGTTTTACGTTACATACACCATCGCCATCGTCATCATCTCCTATATACTCGACTGAATTTTCTACGTGTACGTAAGTTTATCATCGGTGTAACGCATGTGCATATCCATATAGTCACGGAAAGTGCAGGCGAGGATCTTCTTCGGTCCGCGCAACAACAACGACGAAGAAGAAGAAGACGACGAAGAGTACGAAGTGTGGGTCAAAGAGGAATGTGGCTAGCCTCGCGCCCGCGCGCACGCCTCGCGTTATAAACACGTTGTAGGGACGCGGACGGTGCAGGAGTTTCGGTTCTTCGACGATCTTTGCCTCTCCCGAGGGATACTCCTCGTCGACTAGTGTAGGTCAGATATAGGCTTTTATATCGTATATAACGCAGATGTGGGTGTGCGTGCATTAAATATACACCTCGGGATACACGCTTAAGGGATATTCTGACCATCGCGCACGCGGGTCTCTTTCACAGGGGGCAGGAGGAATCATCGCGCTGGGCGCGTGAACTTTCATTCAGGATCAGACCGCCGTGAACATATATATATATACTGTATATACATAGGTATATACATATATATACCGCACCTGAAAGCCACGTGCCCGAGGCTCTCAACTAATAGCTATATATATGTGAACCCCGTATCTTGACCATTGTTAACTTTATTTTTAATTGTTTCAATTATCGATTCGTGTCATCTATTTTTTTTCCATTTTTTACAACTCACGACATCTGACCTCTTTCGTACGATTTACTGCACATAAGAATGTTCCGCGATTCGAAGCAGAAGAGTTATTCTCATTCATATATTTAATTAGTTATTTATGAATTTTTTTCTTTTTTTTCGTGTCGGTCAGATCGCGACCCCGATTTAAATCCCATGTAGCTGGATGACTGACAAAAGGTACGGTATTAGCTCGTACGGAGTATAGATTGTCTGGATGGGAGGCGAATTGAATGATCGAAATTGAATATTATAAGAGAGAGGAGAGAATTGAAAGTCAACTGTCACCTAAGCCTATACACCGGCGCGCATACCTTTGACTTTCCGAGCTTAAACACATCGCATCGAAGAATTCAACTTCCCCGCATTTATTTATACGCATAGATATAGGTATATATATAAATAGGCATTTATACATACTACCACCTACTTGTATATAGCCATAACGCAAATGTGTATATCTATATGTGTATAGTTATAGCTTTTAACTCCTAACGGTGTTCGACTTGACCCAACGATGCGTCGCACTCCCGACCACGCGACGTATGTAACGCATACCTATACGTATATACACCTATATAGATATAATGGATTCCTCCTGATGGGACAAGAAGAAACGAATACATCCCCCACGTCTTTCACCATTAACGAGTAACCTGAGTAAGTAAGTAAGTAAGTAAGTAAGTAAGTAAGTAAGTAAGTAAGTCCGAGTCGAAGCTGTAGAGAAAAAAAATTAGTTAAAGACGTACCGTATATGTAATTTGTACATATAACTACGATCGTGAATTTGAAATTCGTTCCCCTGTACATATAAGCGAGAAAATTTTCCAGTACAATTTTTAAATCAAACACAAGCTGTACCATATTCGCGATATTCTCACGCCCTTATACACGCTGTGAAATCGCCCAGCTATTTAGCGATTGGACAACCCGAGATGAAATAAGAAAAGAAAAGAAAATGAAAAGAAAAAAAGCCCCAATGTTAATAACAACGAGATGGAGTTGAAAACGCAACATAACGCTTGAATACGTACCACACATATATAGCCTAGGTATATGATAATATCGAGACCAATTGGAAAGTGGTCCACGCGCGTTGAGAATTGAGATCGTATATAAGTAGTGAGTAACTATATATATATATCTGTTGAGATGATACGAACGAAGGCAACATATCGTTGTTGTTGTTGCTTGTTTCTGATTGTGATTGTGCGCGGCTATATGTTAATGCGTAAATATACGTGTAGGTACGACACATCGATGTGTTGGTTGCATTCCGCGAAAGGCTTTTAAGGTATGTATAATACACGTATATATGTATACTATACTGTACGGTTCCGCGGTCTTGATCTCTTCCCCGGGCACGTGCGTGATCCCGCCCGGACGCGGAATCCGTTTGGTCGCCGCGTGTAACTACTCACCGCGTTCTACACCGATATATGTATATACATATACATATGTGAGTATTCCCCATGCCATGCCCAACTATCTTCGAAGTAATTGTATAGGTAAAATACATAATACATACATACATATACCCATATCCACACCTACATCATCCGCCAGCCGTCGCACAAGATGTGGGTCGCATTCACATGGCCCAACACATAGGCGTATAGTACATATAGGTATGCAAAATACGAAATCCATATATGTGCACTCCGTAATACATAAAATACATATATGATAATCGGGTAATCCATCAATTTTCGAACGATGTAAAAATACATATACATTTTTATATTTATTCATTTTCTTCCCCATGTAATGCAACTTTATGCAAGTCATTTTTTCCAGTGAAAGTCCTCTACACATACGTTATATACATATTATACGGATGTTCGAAAATCGAATGATTTTTTTTCCATCAAAATTTCTTGTCGTTTTTATATTGTGCCCATATGAAAAGTATCTATACTATGTGAGAATGATCAATATGTATATATTTTAGCGCACATGTGTAGGAGTACTTATGTACTTGATATCATATACATATGTATATATTTATGTATAGTAATATGTACGTGAATCGCGCGCGGTTCGGATTGGGACGAGCCACGCCCTGAGGCAGACCGCGCGCGCGAAGCTAAGTAAAGGAACGAAAGAAACGAACGAACGAACGTAAGGAACGAACGCAACGTCTCGACACTCTCGTAGCTTTCCAACACAATTATCTTTCGCGCGTACCTGGTGTGCGCCTCGCCGCCGTGCTCTCTTACTTCTTTATACATTTTTACCCGAGCTAACTCACACCGGTATGACTTACTCTCGGCGTATATCCGCTTCCACCTGATACAACGACGAGACATATTGTATAAGTAAGCGCCTTTCAAACCTGGACATATGGATAATATGATGTGCGGTCCCCGCATTCGCCGATCAAAAACCAGATTTTTTTATTTCAAACAAATTTTCGAAACCGACGAGATAAAAGTCGAAGAATATCTCCAGATGTTATATGCATAATACTCACCGGTGTGTATTCTCTGATGTGCTTTCAGGTGGGAACTTTTCGTGTAGACTTTCGTACAACCTTGACAAAAAACAGAGAAAAACAGAACATACAAAATAATTGTGAGATGATAGAGCGCTAGAGGTTGTTTGGAACAAGAGAAATAAAAATGTTTGTACATAGAATAGTTTGTCCTTCAACTCACCCATAAAATCACAGTGATGAACTCTTCGTTTTTCTAATTCCGGATTATTTCTACGGTTGAATTTAGTGACATGTTGAGGTTGAATCCTTTGATTAAGTACAGGTGGTTGAGGATAAGGTGGTGGTGGTGTTCTCCGCGGTGGTCCAGCACCCAGAGGTGAGCCAGGGTCAGAAATTGGAGGCGTTAAAGGTGAAACGTACATCAGTCTGGTCATGGGTCCGTAGAGAGTAGATCCCGTGGCGGATCCAGTTGGATTTCCGGTCGGTTGACTACCCCGATGATTGTGATGATGATTGTGATTATGATTTTGATGGTGATTGTGATGGGCGTGATGATGACTGTGATGGTGACTATGACTCGTTGGCGAATTGCCGTTGTTATTGTTACTATTACTATTATTATTTGTAGTGTTGTTGTTATTATTATGATGATTGTTGTTGTTGTTATTACTACTACTATTGTTGTTGTTGTTATTGTTATTACTATTGCTATTGTTGTTGTTCGTAATGCTATTGTTGTTACTCGAATGTTGATTGTAAGTTTTATATCCGACGTTAGATCTGAGTGCGAGATTTTGACCGGCGTCTCCTCCAGCTCCTCCCGATGAGGGGTTCGTTTCGAGTCTGTTATTGAATCCACCGCCCCCTTGGAGATTATTAGTAGTTGGTCCTTCGAGAAGATGCAACGTAGGCGGTGGCGGCGGTAGAGGTTCAGTTTTTATCTCAACAGGCGATAAAACTGGGGACGTTACATCCTCGGATTCTATTTTAACGTGGCCATGCGACGAAGACGACTGAGACGCCAACATATCCGCATTTTCAGGATCCAATTTTTGAATACTCGATGTTATGTCTTCCCATAATGCAGGCGGTCGGAGAAAAACGTCGTCATCGTTACCACCCGATGAATTATGACTTCTCGACGATACGAAACTAGCCTGAGGACGGCAATTCGAACCACCTCCTCCGACCTCGAAAAAATCATCCATACCCGATCCAGCCGAGTGCACCCTCGAATCGCGACAACTCTCCCCATCTTCATCATCGATCCTTTGAAGTCGGTCCAATTCTTGTCTGCACAACAAAGTGTCCAGGTCCGACGTCTGCTGTAACAAAAAATTAAATATTTGTCACAGCAAGTATTTCACATTCGTACCACATCGCATGTGATATTATCGTTTATACTTTAATTTTTTCAATTCTTTTCTTTTTTCTTCTCTTTCCATTTAGCTGGTCGTCAATTTATCATATACATTATGAACGCATGTATTATGTATCACGGTGGGGTAGGAGGATTGGTTTAAAACGGGCACGTGACTTGCCGTATGCTGATCACGAGGACAAGAGAAACGCGCTGTCGTTAATATGTAACGAAAGTGGTGAGTTGCTGCTCTTCCCTCAGGACTTTGCAGCGTCTTCGGGGCAACACCCCTAGAATTCTGACGCCGAGGGCAAACGTATCGTGCTTGAGTTTTTCTTTTTTCATCATCCATTATTCCCTCTCTTTGTTTCTCATCTTCAAGAAGCGCAGAAAAAAAAAAAATCGAATTTGATTAGAAAGGAGCTACGCGGTGTTGCGCTTCATGTATAAGTATTTCTGGTGTCTGTCGGTCCAGGTACGTTTATAACGTCCGTATGAATAAACGAAAAAAAAAAGAAGAGAGTAAAATGAAATAAGAAAAATAAAAAAAAAGAAATATTAAGATGATCGTTGGAGAGACGATGCAGCGTCATTCTTCGCGCAATTCCGAACAACCGCGTACGCTGGGTTTACACGATAAAGTCTGGTATTCGTGGTGTTTCCACTTGGTCTTTGTGCAGGATTTCTTGTACATGTATATAAGGTAACGGACACGTAGGTTGGTAGACCAGGTATAAGGTACGCATAATATTTCGAATATTATAATGGGCGCTGTTCCAGGGCGCAGAGTTAAAGGAAGACGAGAGAAAAGACTCAGCCGAAGACGAAGACGAAGACGAAGACGAAGAGGAAGAGGAAGATGGTGAACAGGGACACGGAACATAACGCCCCTTCAACGCTCGGGCAGCTGCAGTATTGATGAATGATGCTTCCCTTAACATCTATACGCGAAACAACAATATTATTCATATGCGCGTCCGGTTATGCCGCGCGGTATACGCGCGTTGAGATTCGAGTTCGGGCTACATGAAAATATCCCTTTTTATACTATGGCGAAGTAAGAACGGAATATTATAACGTTATGAAGCGTAAACCACTGACATCCTCGCGCAATGCTAATGCCGATGCTGATGCTGATGCTGCAGACGCCACTCGAATCTAAAACCGATATAATATATACGAGTAGGCGTCCCATACGTACACGTATAGCTGCCCCCGTAAATTATAGTTGTATTATCACGTTTAAAAAAAAATTTATGAACAAAACTATATATGTGTAGTCAAACAAACTATAAAACCAAAAAAAGATGACAGTCATATTTTTATTCCTGTTATTCTTACGGGGTTCAAATTTCGAATTATTATATCGAGGTGTCTGTAATGCACGCCTACTTTGAATATCGTGGATAAGTATAGATGAAAAAAAAAAAAACGTTAGTCTGCCCACGACCGCTGCAGTATTATAACGTTTTCTATATCGTAGGATGAAGAAAATTGCGTAATTCGCACTAAGCGGCGTTAGAAAATAGACAAAGGCTTACATGATGAACAAAGATTTTGCTGCTCCAGTAGTGCAGGATACAAGTTTTCCAGATATAAACCAGTTTTAAGTTTAATAGCCGTTTCGAATAAATAACTACATGAATTCTGCAATTGAGTCTTACTCATAAAATCACGTATCACATTAATTCCGGTTTGGAGAAGAAAAGAAAGAAAGAATATTATACAGATATCAAGAACTAGCAATGAGATGACGATGAAGCTAACCGAAAAGAAAAGAAAAAGATTCTAAAGACAAGAGAAAAGAAACAAAAAAAAATTTGAGTCAAGAGAAAAGAAGATTCGGTACAGGAAATGGGGGCGTGGTGGAGGACCTCGCGATCAAGGATCATATCACCACCTTGGTCTTTCTTCAGCATGGTTTTTATAGACATTTAACGAACAGTGCACAGCTTCGTCGAAACTGTTTTTTTACTTGTTCGAATTTAATTCCTAATTATACTTTATTTGACCGCAAATTAAATTGTACGTGTGCCGGACGTTTGATCTCTGTGTTATATGTATTTACATTCCTATATGGAAGTATAAATTATGGAACGATTATCGAAATATACGAGACACCGCGCGAAGAATGTTTTTTTATTTCAATGTCTTCTACTGGCTCGATGGAGGAATATAAGGAATATTAGCTATGCGACTCATTTTGTTATTCCCAAGTCACAATTTCTAAACCCTAATACAAAGCTATACTCGCAGAGTTAATACGATTGTGACGGGGATTATAAGTTGAATCGAAGAGTGCATATCACGAAATATACGAGGGACGAAGAATTAAGGGCTTTTTCTTTCGTCTGTCTGTCTGGTCGCGGTCGCTAATGCGTGTAATCATAGCAAAGAACGACAAGAATAAAAGGAGTAGAACGCGATATGGTCGCATCAAGCGTGCGCGATGATCATCACGCAGTCCCTTTGGTATAATACGACGACTGGTGTTAATAACGCCCTTCGTTCCAATGGTTTTTCGGTCGCGAACACCCACGTCTGTACACAATTTTTACCTCCCCGTACGCTAGCCAGGTATCTATAATACTTCAACGACCCCCGGGTCGATCTCCGAGGAAATCCCACGCCCCCCTTTTTTCTCTCCTTCTTTTATTATTCCTCCAACTTCTCTCTTTCTTCAGCTCGCGCTGGACCACGAAGAAGAAGATCATCATCATCCGCACGTCTATTACTTCAAAATCAAAGACTTGAAATTCCCTATTCAGAAAATAAAACTAACATTATTAAGTCAATTTTCTCATGCATATAGAGACAAATATTTCATCTAGATAAACTCGGAATCAGATTCAAAATTTTCCTGCAGTTTCTAAAAAAAATTCACAAAGTGCGAATATAATTCCTGAGGGTTTGTGGAACGGCCATGGTGCTTTTGTAAGTTTTGTGGCAAAGCGCAGTCGCGAGATAACCGAATCAATCCATGCCAGAGAGGCGGCCACACCCTTTGACCCAAAGCTTTGTTCACCCCCGTCGTATAGTCGGCCATTTTTCATTTCACCTTCATATAATACATAAGGTATATACACAGGCATATGTATAACACACGAGTGAACGAGTCACGAGGTAATCTTCCAATGTAGTTTGGTGTTCTTATCGATTCTCATAAATATATATACATATATATATAAAAAAAAGCAACCCACCCTCTCGAACCCCCTCAGGAATTAGGACACGAAGAAAAAAGTAGAAGAAAAAAAATTAAATAGAAAATAAAAAATGTTACAAGTTTTCCTATATATGCTGCGCATCGGGGAATACTTTTTTTTTCTTTTTTAATAATGAAATGTGCGATATATATATAAACGCCCTATTTTCTATGAATTTATTGTATGATAAACGATGTACGAGACGATGATTAATTTGAAATATTAATATGTACATGACGATGTGTAATGTAATAAATATGAAATAAAATTATGTATACGTCCATAGTAAGCAAATTATTTCTGTGTATAACTATTGTTATAAATCGAATAATAATTTGATTTTAAAGATGCTCACACTCTTTCGCATTCCATGGTATATATATAGTATAATTCCTGCTATGATATACAATAATTGTTGCAGCTGCAGCATCGCAGCTCTTTCGAGATGACGGATGAGCGTAAACTGCACACAATTATATACCATACCGAGGTTGAAATTCCTGCATACGATTTAAACCGCAACTACCGCTTTGGCATCATCGTCGTAATCGTCATTATCATTATCATTATCACGAGAATCAACAATTAACAAACAACAACTTATTGAACGTGAACTTTCGGCTTTCGCACGAATCAACATACCTATGAGCTTTCGCGAAAGTTTCCGACATGTTCACCTATAGAATAAAATATGTCGATTTCATCTTTGGCGAAAGATCGAGTTACGACCTACGCATTTCGATACACGCATATATAAATCAATGTTCGAAAAGAATAAAAGAACATTTGCTCCAGTAAAATAAAATGCTTGCCGATCATTTCTCGTACATATTGTGGAACGATTTTAAGATAAATCGGGGTACGTGGCGCCTCGATTTTATACATCGAACCGAAAATACACACGATTTTCAAGGGAATATATGGTATATGAAAAACAAAAGAGAAGGAAATGAAAAAAAAAGGAAAAGATAACTAGATACATGTAAGGTCAGAGGAGAACTGAGGATATAAAAGGATGCGAGTTAAGAAGAAGAGCTGAAGAACTGACCAAAGCTGAAGAAGCGCGACCGTAGCCGTAGATTCTATCGCACCATTCACCTAACCCGCCCTGGGTAATAAAACTCCGCATCCATTATTTACTTGCATTATCGTTATTTTACGCCCACTAGCTCCGTATTTATGGTGAAATTATTCAGCATTATTTTCTCGGATATGAATAAAACGCGGTGTAGATTCTAGCGAGATAAATAGATCTTTTCAGCGCTTTACTATATAATATCATGGCGTTTTTTTAGAATATTATGCGCTCTGCAAGCTTGGGGGTCCTCGCGAACACCACGAGTATATCTTCCTACGAGACCAAGAAGATGGCCGTTTCTTTTAATCAAACTATTCTCAAAAATTAACATATATGTCAGTTTTTTTTTTTTTTTTAACATCATGTACATCATTTCGATGTACAGACGGACACGCGCGTGGCATATTTGCACGAACACGCGAGCTAGGCGTATCGATTGACCTAATTTTAAGTTGCGTCACATAAAACTTATGGATATATACGTATATAAGTGCTTCGATTCTGACCCAGTTGGCCATCTTGATTCTCCCGTATTATACGTTATATACATATATTCGGAGCACTTATCTAAAATGACCAGACTTTTACATAACATTCTTCACTATATATAATGCTCCATATATTAAATCATTGAATCCGAATTGTTATATCAATTTATACGAATAATCTACGCTATTAGGTAATTATACATAAATGTGGCAAGAAATCGACGTCTAATTTTAATGCGATGGACGATAAAATCGGAGCCGTTCTTTTGCACGGTGGAAGTCGATGCAGGGGAAAGAAGTGAAAAAAAACTGAACAAATAAAAGTAAAATATATCAGATATGGATTGAATCGAAATACCTGGTATCGCACAACGCCATGGAGCGCGAACCATAGGATAACACGTTTGTTTCGTAAACCGATTGGCATTTCTGCATAGCCGCGAGAGTCTCTATGCCTGCTGAGAGGTACAACGAGAGTATAGAGATTTCGTTAGGTATATATGTACAGGTATACATTTATATCCAATAGCCATAAGCATACGTATAATCGTTGTTGAATTCTGCACGAAGAGAACCTGAGTAACACACATACAATATAGAAGTAATACGTGAATACAGCTGAACATATAAGAGAACAAACCTTACGCTGACATTTGAGAAACTTTCTTTCGAGATTCGTTCGAGAACTATACGCGGACACATATATTTATATATAACGATTGTGAACGCATCGAGGCGAGAAGTTTCGCAAAAGAAAAAAGAATTCACATTTTTCATTTACAACTCTCCTAACAATTTCAGCCTATCAGAATTTAAAAATGACCTTTCTAACATAAGTGCAGCACATCAAATTATGGTGTAAAAAGGAGATTCGTATACAAAAAGGAATTTAACACCCCCTTCCCAATTATGATCGATTGAATATAAGTTACGTTATGCATACGTATGTGTGTGTGAAGATAAGTCAGAAGACACGAGGGGGGGGTTGAAGTTGGGGTTGGTATATAAAACAGCTTAATGAATATGGACACGCGAGGATATTAAGAGCGGCTGGACCTTTCCCCTCTCTCTTCACCATCCCCGATTTCCTGGCCAGTGGTATATCAACTCGTACATAGAAAACCCCTGCAGGAAAAAAAAAAAAACTATACAAAAACTGAAGTAAAACCAGCAGCATATATAATAGTACCTGGAGCACGTGGCGTCGTTTATCGAGTTATAGGGTCACGCTCTAAGGGTGATAATCGGTCGGGGCATGCACGGACGAATAGGTGTTGGTATTTAAATTCCCTGCACAATATTGTTACATAGGTACCGTGTATGCATAATAATTATGCTTCTGTATTATACAAACTATAGCTCAATTACATTGGGAAGAAAAAAAAAATTTATAACAAATAGAAATGGAACAGAATACAAAGCCTCGCCGAAATTATGAATATAGGTACAGAAATTTTGTGGGGATCTCATCAGAGAATGATTGATGCGATTTATATTTCGAGTTGTTTCCTTCTTTCCGATTTTTTTTTCTTTTTTTTTTGCAACAGCAGCAGCGCGAAGAGTGGGTTAGAAAATTCAAGCCGGATAGTATATACCTATTTAGAGAAATACAACGTTGCAGGTATAATGGAGAGTGAAAGGTTTATAAAGACTAACGAGACGGAGGTTACGAGGTGAGTCACTAAAACAGATAAAAAAAAAACTTTCGAAGGGCTCATCCCTTCGTAGCTAACTTCATATATAATATGAGCCCTGCAGTGTGCAGGTCTAAGAACGGTTGGGAAAAGTATTTACTCTATTTTAGCGAGGATTAAAATGTTCCTGCAATACTTGTAAGTTGTACGTGTGAACCGATCGAGATATTTTGATTTTTTCCCTTTGGATTTTTTCGATTTTTGGGCCAAAAATGAAGTATTTTTAAAATCGATCGTATGACGCTTTTCTGACGTATTTTGACCTCAGGAACACGAATTCGTTGAGCAAATTGAGCTACGAATTTATCCCATCGAGATATCTTGATTTTTTCACTTTTTAAATCGATAAATTGGCGATAACTCGATCAATTTTATAGATAGATTAATTTGACTTCCAGATTCGTGTTCCTGAGGTCAAAATACGTAAGAAAAGTGTCCTACGATCGATTTTAAAAATACTTCATTTTTGGCCCAAAAATCGAAAAATTCCAAAGGGGTATACCTTAGATTTTTGTCGATTTTGGGGTCGAAAATGAAGTATTTTTAAAATCGATCGTAGGACACTTTTCTTACGTATTTTGACCTCAGGGACACGAATCTAACAATTAAATTGAGCTACGAATTTATCCCATCGAGATATCCTTGATTTTTCACATTTTAGATCAATAAATTGGCGATTACTCAATCAATTTTATAGATAGATTAATTTGACTTTCAGATTCGTGTTCCTGAGGTCAAAATACGTAAGAAAAGTGTCCTACGATCGATTTTAAAAATACTTCATTTTTGGCCCAAAAATCGAAAAATTCCAAAGGGGTATACCTTAGATTTTTGTCGATTTTGGGGTCAAAAATGAAGTATTTTTAAAATCGATCGTAGGACACTTTTCTTACGTATTTTGACCTCAGGAACACGAATCCAACAATTAAATAGAGCTACGAATTTATCCCATCGAGATATCCTTGATTTTTCACATTTTAGATCAATAAATTGGCGATTACTCGATCAATTTTATAGATAGATTAATTTGACTTTCAGGTTCGGGTTGCTGGGATCAAAATACATAAGAATACCATAGAAAAAGCTGAAAAAAAAAATGTCGATTTTCCACCTCAAAATCGACAAAAATCAAATGCCATAAACGTCAAAATCTCCAAGCTTATACGACATTCATCATTAATCAAAGATACAGAACATAATATTTAGGATATATACCAGAGCAGTGGTCGTAGGGTTAGGAAAATAGATCCCCTACGCATTAGCCAACTATCATC
This sequence comes from Athalia cordata, assembly GCA_963932425.1. Taxonomy (NCBI): domain Eukaryota; kingdom Metazoa; phylum Arthropoda; class Insecta; order Hymenoptera; family Athaliidae; genus Athalia; species Athalia cordata. The sequence goes on along the minus strand of OZ010628.1, from coordinate 3,512,733 downwards.
ACTGATTAGGCAGAATTTGGTATTTAAGTATAATAACCATCACGTGTGTGCAACACATCGTATTCTGAACGGAGTCAGAAGTCAGCTGCAGCTTACGCATCTCTACAGTTCCCGTCCCCTTCGTAATAATTAACACCTGGTGCTTTGATTCTATCGCATATTCATGTATATGGAAAAGGACTTTAATTTCCTGTGATAAATCTGGAAAAAAAGAAAAAAAAAAATTCATACGTACGTACATCGTACTTACATAATTATGTGTCCATTAAAAATTATTCCAACAATCATATTCACTTTATACGACCACACGAATCAAAAGACTTTCTCATAGCGATAAAATTTCATCCCTTAAATTCTTTTTTTTTCTTTTTTTCATTAAATTAGAGACGGGTTCCGGAACGTGTGTCGTTCTGTAAACATCAGGGGAGTTGATCATATAAATATACATATATCTTTGGGGGTGTAAAGTCATGTACAGGTCGAAAACCTTGGTGTACAGAATTTACAGGTATACCGTACAGGGTATTCCATATATACGAAAGTAATTACAAAGTACATATGTACGATGTTATATACATGTGTATATCTATGTGCCGACGTTTGCCCTATACACACGTATTTTATATACCGATAATATCCGACTGTATCACGTGGGCATGTGTAACATATACACATAGTCGTATAATGTAACCAGGTCTGGTTCCGGCGCAACTTTCAATGTTTGTGTCCATGTATTTCATACAAGTATATATGTATGGGGTTATTTTATACCTTTAATACACGTGTACACCTCCGCAGGAGCGCAAGGCCTCCGACTAATGCACTTTTAATTAATTAAATCGACTAATGGCCAGCAGCAGCTCTCCCCCGACGAAGAACCATCATTCGTTGAAAGGACCTCGCGCTCTCTTGCGCCTCTTTTCCCTCTTCAATTCGTCCTATACCTGTACATATATATACCTATCTATATGTTGTACATATATAGAACAACCTCGCGTGCCGTCCGCCTGTCCGTCTGTCCGAATGTCCGTCTTCCACTACATTATATAGTTACCTGTATATATATTCATTTATATATATATCCTTTTCTTTTTTTTTTATCCAAGTTATACCTATATATTATAAATATACATTTTACACGTGTGTGTCTGCTCGTCGCGCAAGGATGAAAAAAAAAGACGTTATCGCAGCGTCATTTTTTAAATAATAATATCCCCGATGATTATAGGCGGTGCAGTAAATTAAATAAATAAATAAATATCGTTAACGAAAGTTGTAAAATTCTTTGGGTACCCATAGAATATAAGTCGTGAGTGTGTAAGTAAGTATAAGGGAATAGGATCGTTCCTTCAGGAGCGGCAGGAGGAGCAGGACTGCTGCTGCCGCTGTATAGCGTCAAGAAAGAAGAAGACCGGACCACCCCCCAAGGGCGCAGCGGGTATCCAATGGTGGTTGGCTATATCCTGCTTATGTACAGGTAGGCATATGAACATATATTTATAAGTTAGATATATAAATATATAAATACATATATAGCTTGTGGAATAAATTAATGCGTCCAGGTGAATATTACATGGAAGTATACGTACGTGGAACACACGTTTAAAATCAGTAAGCGATGTGCCGCGGTAATGAAACTCCCCGATGACGTTGATTTACTTACTCGCGTGCTCAACATGCTCCCGGAGCCTCTTTAAGGTCTCGTTTAGGCGATATGGATGCTCCTGCCGCTGCTCCTGCTCCTGCTGTTGCTACTACTTCTGCTGGACCGAACGTTGTCGAGAAAGTTAAAGGATTAGTCAAGCGAGACCCAAGAGAACGACCGACGCGTGGTACATTATAAAAAAAAAAATCCTCCCGAACCCCCGTTAGTCGTGGGTCACGTGGGTAGATTAATTCAACCCCCCCACCCCCACCACCCCATTAAAAAAATTGTAACAAAAAATCTACATATCACATGGTACAAGAATTAGAAAATTTTCTTGTACAAACATGAAGCAAAAAAAAAAAAAAATGGACCACGCAACGCGATAAATAATTTTTTTTTCGTACGACTGTACGTTCTGGGATTTTTTGAATTACGTGTATCATAAAACTATATATATAAAAATCTACAACGATGCAGAGACACAATTGTCACACTTATGTAACGATTAGTATAGATATTTCTGTGTATGAAATGCGTTGGTGTTGTACGCATAAGTGAGTCATACCCAGTTTGTAATGACACTGTGTTTTACCTAGGTGATTACAAAGTGTACAGAGTGATTTCTCGTGACGGTAAAAAAAGGAAAAAAAAAAAAGAAAGAAAAATTGATCATCTATAGAATTTTTAAAGATCAAAAGAAATATTACCGAGTGGTGTGGACGTACTGGGGATATATATAATAATGTGTATGTGATTGTAATAAAAAAAGAATTTGGGGAAAAAAAAAAATCGTCATCCAAAATAGTAGTGTGGCTTTTGTATTGTACTTTTTGGCATTACCAAAAAGAAGGACTAGCTGTAGGTCCTATATAAATAACACGAAGCGTCCACCCACTATAAGAGCTGGTTGGTTGGATGACCGTAGATCGTACGAATCCAGACCATCCAGAAAATCCAGACAAGGGACGGGATCGGTGCGATGCAACAGCAGCTGGTTAGAGATATTCGAATGTTACAAGGGTGACCCGAAGAAATAAGAGGGGAAAGGGGATATCTAGTTAATTAAATGGTTTATATGGTCTGGACCAAATCTCTGCATTCTTATATTCAATTAGCTACGGTCTTAGGGAATCCTGAAGGCGACGAGAGAGAGAAAGAAAGAAAAAAAGGAAAAAATAAGAAGACTCCTCGAAAAGTGCAGTATATGCGGTAGACAGCGGGTCTGTAAGATGGTGGACGATTAGAATGAATGGTTGCCATAAATCAGCCTCGTTTCTGGTCAGGCTGCACGCCCTCCGTCGTCTCACCCCATGACGTACACATACACACATCTATACGTAAATTTACACAAATACATACACGTATATATATTTATATCCACGAATGTCACCATTTTTTCATTCCATTTTTTTTCGTTTCCTACCAGACAATTTTTTCGAAATAAATGTCATTTTACGAGACATATCCCCGAAAGCGAAGTTTCCTTTCCTGTTATATTATATATATTTAATCGTAGACGACTTTAGAGGTTGGCACGTGCGTCATTATCTAATATTAAATTGTATAAATATGTGTATTGTACAAAAAAAAAGCAAAGATAGACAAGGCGTCTAAGTTTGAAAAAGAAAAAAAGAAGCGGGTTCGAGAAAAAGAAAAGGAAGTAAAAAATGAAGAAAAAAAAGAAAAACCGAACAGCTAAGGAAGAAACGCGGCGGACACGGTGTGGCGGGCGTTCTAATCTGTGTTTGAACAAACGCTAATGTTTGGATATTTCCAATATGACTTCAGAGAAAGACGGTATCCTATTTTACGACTTCATGTGTATAACAATATAGCTTATAAGTTGAACGGTTCGCGCGACGTATGAGTCAATTCCACGCGTCTATAATTAACAAGTAAGATATAAAGATGGGGATTAATTGTATGTATACATGCAGAAGGAATCATTTATAAACGCGTTAGACTTCATATGCGTAGCGCGTGGTTTGACGGTGTGAGAGAAATTCATTGAGAAATTTGAAAAATCCTGTTTTATATCACATTATATCGGCTAGTCCTGGACCCGAACACGCGCCTCTCTAATTACGGATTCGCGATTCTCCATATTCACCAACACAATGTACTATCGATTATATTATAATATGGATTGACGGGCAGCTGGTTTCACTTACACATTATAGTGTATAGATAAAAAATTTCAATATCTCGCGGTTTGATCGCGCATGTTCTATACGTATTATGTGTGTAGTTTTTATATCCTGGTGATTGCGATGCGACGGAATTCTATAATCGATATATCCTCACGTGTACACCTACGATAGAGTATAACACTTTACACCGAAACTCTGCACCTCCACCAATTTGGTAGTTAACCTTTCGATTAAAATATGCCAATAAATTATGTAGATTGTATCTCTTTTCGGCATATGGTATAATACACTCCTCCTGCAGCCACCGAACGACCGCCTCCCGCTCAGCTTCGATTCCTACTTCTTTTTCCTCGACATCTTTTTCTGCTTCTTCTTCGCGTTCTTCTTAACTATGTCCGTATTGCTGCTCTACCTGTATTCACGTGTGTAGAAAATACATATAACGTCTATACTATACGAGTACATAGCGAATGACTCAGACCGGCTCAGCTACGACTAAAGTCATCGCGATATGTCGTCGTCGTTTGGTCGCTGAGCTGCTGTTCCTGTTGCTGTTGCTGTTGCTTTTGCTGCTACTGCTACTCGGCACTGCTTTAATGCGTGAGAGCAGCTTTTGCCCGCAGTGACGGTCTTGCCGGGTATGTTAATTCGCGCTGATGACCCCATCAGAAGAAGACACGCTCTTCATTCCACCCCCACCATATGGTCAAACCCTTGGCTCACGCTACGGGAGATCAATTTCAATCCTTGATTCAAAAAATCCAAACAAATATTGCCAAAAAAAAAAGTAACAATCGACTCGCATCCGGATACCCGACGAGGGAAAAGCTGGAGGATCTTTCGTGTAGCTTGTCTACCTTGTTCGGTTTCCAAAACTTCCTTCGATTTTTCTCGCGTTTCTTGAATTTTTCGATGCTATACTATACGGTGAAGAAATATACCGAATTAGTGTTCGAATGTGCATGATATATACATGTATAGGATATCCTCATCAGATACATATACCGTGCCTAAATCCCCCGTATAGTAGGTTGTTGGGTTACCTGCATGGTTGGAAGTTGCCGGAGGGCAACGCCTACGCAAAGACATCTCAACGGCGGATATAACGTCAGCGTTTCTCCAGCTCGAGAGCTGTTTGCTTTTGTTAATTCATGAACGCGACGCGACGACTGACTTTTGCTGCCTGAACGCGGTTTTTTTATTTTATTTTATTTTATTTTATTTTATTTTTTTTATTCTTCGTATAGGATATATCTTATGGTTTGGTTCAGCTACGCGCGCGGTTCTCCGGTTTACTTGACGCGTCGTCCACCTCCACATATATATGTGTATGTCTATATATACACAATATATATATACACCTATATACCTCAGTCCAAGGCGCCAGGAATGTGCAAATTAGGCGACGAGAATATGTTAATCGTACCACGTTAATTGCCTGCGACCTTTTGCACCTTTGCTATATTCTCGCATCTATTCACATATTATATACGTACATTATACCTATATTCACACACGCGGATTAGGTATATGTATGGTTTTCAACTTGTGTTTGAAAACACACTTTGACGGACTACATATTATACATATCTATCCTCTATATTTGATACGCGCGTGAAATTGACACCCGCAATCAAAGATCGCGAGCCAATATAATAGCCACTTCGCGAGGGATCGAGAAACCGATAAATAATCAATCACACAAGTTAACATTATAATAAATATTCTACCGCACACGAATTCGATATCTAGTTTTTTCTTATCGCCTTTTTTTTTCTTTTTTTATTTCATTCACTTTTGAAATTCAGTTTTTTTCCACGCGCATAATATAATACGTATTTGATCAGACTATACATAATATTCGGTTGAATCAACCATTCAATATCTACACATTCTATACCAAATTATTTCCAAAGTCAACGTTCGCGCCATCGATTCTTGAAATTTTTTTTTTAGTCATAAATGAAATTTCCAAATGTGTTATACATTTGCTGCTGCAGAGACGCAGAGTAAGGTGCCTGTATCTATAGGTGCAGGTAGGTATATAATGCATATAAGGACATACGTAAACGTACACATATATAACCGAAGATTAATGGAGCCAACAAAGAATATTTCAGAACCCTTTTAGCTTTTGTCTTGTGCGGTGACGCGACGCACGGATCTAAAATAATACACGTATGATATATCCGTGCACGTATTTACCCATACGAGTACGTTACGTAGCATCGGAAAAGAAATATTACCGTCGTTATCGTTACTCCGGAATCGCCACTCAAATCTGTATTATATTATTACGTCGCGGTATAGAGAAGTACATAATACATCGCATATATGCTGCATATGCTGCAGGTATAAGTCGTTCTGCTCATCTTCTTCTTATATAGATATGTATAAGACTTCGAGTTATGTTTTATATAAATTACACGTGAGTATATCTTTCGAAATGGATATATAAAACGCGGGGTAATCAGATTCATCGCGAGATTAAAATTTATTATGGAATTTGATTCGATTCTATCTTAAAATAGTATAGGATACGTATAGATCGATGTTTTGTAAGTAACATAAACCGCGCCGTGATAAATGAATGCGAAAATTTCACGAGTGCTTCGCGAAAGCATTATATAGATATGTCGAACAAAGTCTGTATAAATAGCGTTAGTGTATAGTGATGACCATATAAATAGAAAATTGGTATAAACTGGAGTAGAATATTATTCAATAATTGAGCGTAAAGATTCGGAGACTTTAACGACCGCATGAGGCGCGATGTACAAATGTATAGTACGTAGCGTGTGTTACAAAGGCTGCAAATCTAGCGAGAGGTAGTCGCATTATTTTCTTCTTTTCCTTTTGCTTCTGCACTATAACAACGCGTGGGAAGAAGCTGCTGCTGTATATAACTCGCTATATACTAAATTCGTTTAAAACAAATGTCAAACATTATTTTCCACCTTAATCATTCGCTTCCATTATAGCTGAAGCTGTGCGGTATGAGCATTAGTATATGGTACAGGCAGTATAGTAGTGGGACCCGATTGAAACTGCAGTATTAGGAATCTATACTGCACAGCACAGTTAAAATCGTGCCGCTAGCTTCTGCACGATCAGTGAAAGTCAATCCCTGTATGTAATATCGACATTCATTAAATGATCCGGCAACACAAAGAATTAATTCAACAAATATATTAAGAATATAAAAAATAAGTAAATGTAAAACCTCATAAGACGACCAAATAATTCCCATGACATTTCATTCCTCCATCCATCCGATAATTTTGCTAAATTTAAAAGTATATATCAAATTATATCAAATTTGTATGTGTGTAGTATTTTAAATTTACCCCTGCAAGTGGATTTTATCTACGGATGTTATACCTGCTGGGCATCTTTCTTTTTTTTTCTCTTTTCATTTTCACGAGATAAAATTCACAGTGGAATAGAGGGAAGCTGTGCCGGTCGCATAGAGTTAAGCCTGAAAATATATAATAGTCAGTGCAGTTCATCTTTCTATATAATAAATATAAGACGATGTTATACAGATATATATTTTTTTACAGATAGGGTGATCGGATCTCTGCGGAGGGATATCTACATATATCTGCGTGGTTATAATATTCTTAGGTATACAAGACAGGAAGGAGTACAATAAGACAATCAGTGCTACAGGGAGAGGGAAGCTGCTCCTGCAGGAGGATCGGTCAAGAGAAGGTTGGTGATTCCGAACTGGAATATGGATGGATGGATGGATGGATGGGTGGGCAGATAGGAGACGGATTACGGATTAGCCGGTAGCCACCCCGGCGGGGACCAATATCTCATGATGGGACCCCGTTAAGCTCCAATCAGCTCTTGTACATATCTATATGTATATATATACACCTTATTTCTTATACAAACTATATAGGTATATACATATATGTATACCATATCCCGCGTGCTGCGCACCAGCTACTACATATACCTTATAGCTTCGACGTAGCAAAAGGGCTATTTATCACCGGTCACTTTGTCCCTGACACGACACCACAATATAACGACACTACAATAAAATCAAATGTACATATCCCGTACGTATCTACATGTAGAAATAATCATAGTAATAATCGCGGCACGGCCGGTGAGAAAGTGTATACAAATTTATTTATATATCATATATGAGCGGCGGATGCTTCTGCTGTTCTGCAGGTTAAATGGAATTATTAAAATGCACCCACGCGATTCATAATACATTCTCCAATGTCCATTCTTCGAACACCCGTATATATATGCATAATTATAATTGCTATCATTAATTTCTTTTATTTTTATAATCCGCGGTTTAGATTAATCCGCGATCTAGCTATTTTCTTTCATCGGTATAGTAATGTTTAATTTGTTTAATTAATTATACACATACGTGTGCAGAGTTAAAATTATATTTTTATACGTGTAGATCTAGAGATGAAGAAATCACTTTTCAAAATGGCCGATCTATACACACAATTTGCACACTGCACTGCACCATAAATAATATATAAATTCGAGCGCATATTCGGTCTGCGAATCGCAATACATAAAAATATTATAAGAATGTATGTGACGCTATAATAATATAATATACAGTGGTCATCGTCGTGTCTGAGATCCAAATCATGCGTAGCGAAATATTTGCCGAGGATTATTTTTTGGATTTTTACATTACCAGCTCTTGCTTTTATCCTCGCGGCTCGAAGATCGAGATCAGGAAATATGGGATAAATATATATATTTATAAAGGATTATATAGGTATAATACATGTATTCAAATCGCATCTGCGTGCAGCAGGCAGGCAAGCAAATCTTTCGAGGAACGTCTCAGATATTGATTCGGATTCAGGCTTAAGACGAGATTGTCGTCGTGATCGTCTCTTATTTTCCTTGATGGAAAAAAAAAAAAAAAATTCCAAATAAACCAGAACCGCGTTGTATTCAAATTTCAATATTCCGATGCAGGTGGATATTTGAATCTATTATTGCAAGGATCAGCTATACGACTCCGGTAATGTCACCATAATGTATATCCTATATGTAGCCTCGGTTGCGTTGAAGAGAGGAAAAAAGAAAAAAAAATTAATAAACCAGAAATGGAAATAAATAAATAAATGAGTAAAATAAAATGGAATAGAAATTCGAACCACCCGCACATGTGATGAGCCATTTAAACATGACGCTCACGGCGCGTTTTATAGGGTAGATATAATATTCTTCTATAATACCGATCCAAAAAGCTGGCGAGGTCGGAAGGGGAAAAAAGGCACAGGGGCACAATGAAGGCCATATTGTCGTTGATTTGTGCTCACTAATTTGGTGGCGTGACAGGACCGCCTCTTTCTCCATTAGCCGTCCATTCTTAAAACCACAACTGGCCCGAAGCGCGCGGCGCGCGCGCGCCAAGAACTGTTGCTGCTGATGCTGATGCTGGTGCTGCATCAAACGAACTGACCATAAGAACCCTGTGTTCACCTTCGTAATAAATAATAGTATCTTATACGCTTAACTTAAACGGTCAAACGGGCCCAGATGATGACCACCGGGGCGGTCAGAATCACGAGGATGCTGCACCATCGTTCGAAAGGGACTTTTTTAAACTCGAGCATCTTCCAACAATTTTCTCCTTTTTTTTTCTTTTTCTCGTTTTATCTCCTGCACTGAAACAACGATCCACATATATTTAGTATACACTATATACCCTGCACTGCTGTAATTACGTCCAAATTAAGAAAGGCGGACAAAAAAAAAAGGTAGAATACTGCAGCTATACTAATTTTCGGCTAACTGTGTTAAACACCTATGCAAACAAAACTGGAAACGCTACCGTGAGAACTTTACGTGCAACAGTCCTGCGATATATGCACCCCGCGCGGATGGTGGTGATGTCCTCTTCAGATATACAATACATACAAGTTTTTCGAGGTGTAAAATATAGTGTGCAGGCTACTCCAAAAAATCTCATCTTTCATCGTCTCGTATCGAGAATAAAATTTTTCGTCTCCACATTACTTGAATATTTTTCAAAATTAAGGAACCTCAAAAACGCAGGATATAATCGTCGATCGAATTACCGCGCTGCTGCTGCTGCAAAAAAAAATTTCTACACGATGATAAATGCATATAATTATACATACATGGCTTTCCCGTTATATTATATATATGGTGTATATTATATGAGTATATATTATACATATACGTATACCTATGTGTACATTGGGACAACCTGTTGTGTTGATCCGCCGCAGGCAGGACCCATGATTCTTATATCGGAGAAAGTAAGAGTCGAATTTGGATATCTTTTTTCTCCTTACTTTCCGTTCCGCATAGTGCACATATAACATAATAATTATAATTATTATAAGATATCCTTTTCTTGTAAATTCTTATAAATCATGCAGTTTCTTTTTTCTCTTTCGTTTTTTGTTCATGCGATATTTTTTTAACGCCGCTCGATTGATCGAAAACAGTATTATATATTGCGATAAAGATATATATGTAAATTATACGTCGATATATATAATTTAATAATAGATCATTGCGGCTGCTGTCTCGATATTATCAAGTGTAGACATGCATACATAAGGTATACAAATTTGCGAGTAACTTAACAGCAATTGCTCGCGTCAAATGGAAGTTCGCTGGAGATTCGCTCTTTGAAGCTGAAACAGCAAGAGCAGAAATGTTCGCTGCGGTAGACTGCAGGATAGCCTAGGAGAACGGCATGGCATGGCAGAGCTGAGTCTCACATCTTGCATTCTAGGCTATTCCGCATTCTATTCTCCCACCGGTTATGTGCTGCGCCAGTGCAGTGTATGCTGCAGGATAGATACGTTTTATACATAAATACATATAGATACGTAAATAAATGCGCGATGAAGTTTTGCAGCAGCCGCTATAATGTACGTGACGTTGTCGATATCGTTCATCGTTCCGCAAAACCTTTTTTTTTCATCATATGCAATGCAATTATGCATGAATAATGATTTATTAATTTATTCCTATACACCCGGTATATACACACGCCATAGATAATAAAAACGTCAGTTCCTATACTCGATCAGAAACCTGCGGGTGTTTATAGGAAAGAAATATTTATCACAATATAATATATATGACATTATATTGTTCCGCACGTCAATTTGCAAGGACGATTATTAGCGGACGCATTATTATATACATTGAATTATATGCACGTCGGTTTGATTCGAAATCATGATTAATCGCTCGTGATATACGATGTACTCGATTTATAATCAATCAAAGTCGAATTCGTGTGTAGAAATATATTCAAAGTGCAAAATATGATCGGGTAATATACAACCCTTGCAGCGTTGGATTTAATTTTTCAAATTCACAAGGACATTTGTATATTTCGATGACTTTCGGTATCCCTAATTAATGTCTGGCATCAGCGCGGTGGGTATATAAATAAAATGAAGGTATACCGCGGCGTTAATTCCACGAGTCTTTGTCGCTGTCGTAATACATATAAATGAATAGCAACGTTGATGGTGGGCAAGGAGGAAACTAGGTCGCGTTACCTTTAATTGCGGGCGTCCACCGGCACTCTCACAGGATATTATATACGTACATATATATATACATATTTATGTATACGATATATAAAAGTATATAGGTACATATGTATAATACACGGTGTGTAATATATATAATAAATATTTACGACTTTGGCCCGCAATAATGAATCCGCTTCGTCGCGTCGCAGCTCGCGTCGCGATGCCACAATTTTTTTTGGTACCGCATGTGATAATATATGTACTATACATACATGCGTATATAGCACATATAGTATGTGATATAACCAGGTATAATACATATGTAGTTTATATATATTTGTAGTGAGTTTGATAAAAGTTGGTTGACGCAATCTGGCGTGGCGGGATAATCCGTGCAAATACGAAATAAGTGTCATATGTATACCTACGTTATATACATATGTACATACAAACTCTTCTTCTTCTCTCTATATGTATACCTTGTACTATATACCGGCAAACACTCTAATCTCTGTATAACAGAGTGCAACAAGCGTCGACCGCTACGACCGACTCGTATACGATATGTATTACCAGAAATATAAAGGAAGAAAAAAATAATCGAAATTCTTTTCTCAGTTTTTTTACAACTTGCACCGGCATTAAACCGATGCGTGTTTGATAATATTGCGACACGCATTTATACACGTCTCTAAAATATCTACACATCCGAAAGATCCAAAAAACACGAATAAAAAAAGATGAAGACAAAAATTACAACTATATTAACAGTGTAATATAATAGAATTTATTTCATTATTACGCACGCGGATCATTGCATGGTTAAAAATTGAGGTAATCTGCGTCATCAGAGTCCTGCCGAACTAGATCGACTACTATTTTATTATACCTACATTGCACTGTTCCAATTTTTTGAATGGGAATTTTTTTCTTAGCTTCCTTTTCATTCCTACGTATAAACGCATGTGTATTTTGGTAGTAATTTTTGCACACTTGCATATGTGAAGATTGAGTTGAATTTTTGCCTCGTTCGATTTGGAGGAAACGCCCTATGGCCGGGCACAAAGTTTGCCACAAACGGATCCGCGTATTGCAATTGCATTCTATACTTGCAAAGGCAAGACCTATATACGTGTAAATTCGCGAATCGCATTCATACAGTATATAGCGCTGCAGTTGGGGAGTATAGGGTTCTTTGTTCCAGGAGTATATAAGGTAGGTGTACATTATATACATAAATATATATATGTATATATGTATTATGAGCCGCAGCGATACTTTGGTACAGATATATATCCCGTGTACTTGAGATTTTACCTGTACACCATGCGCGCCGCTATATATAGGCGAAGTACGCGTGGCTGTTACGACCATACAGCCATCCAGCTATCCAGCCATCCAGCAATCCAGCGATCCAGCGATCCAACTCAGGCGCAGGCAGGCAAGCAGCCACTCTGGCAGCTATCCACGTTAGAAAGTCAGCCGGCGCAACGGTGCTCTCCGTGCGCTGCAGATACCAATCTCGTTTCTTGACCTATATATATATACCTACAACCGTGCTTGCATCCTTGCGCAATAGGTGGTAGGTTATTTCGTATACATATATATGTATACACATACATACAGCATCCTCTGTGTGTCTACCTCATATACATACGCCAAAGTATATATCGCTGATCCTCGCTGCATCTGCATTTTTTTTTTTTTCCTCTTCCTGTATGCTGCAGGATACGCCAATTTAAATGATAAGATATATCGATGCCAAAACTGTGAACGATAAAATAAAGCACAAGATTTTTTTTATACATAGAAATATCGCGGTCACATTTTAGTCTATTGGGATTTAATTCGAACGAAAATAATCGCGATTCAAATATGCCTTTGGCCAATTCCAACGAGAAGAAGGTTAACTAACTAAGCCATAAGCTTCGTGTATAAGTGATAGTCGATTTATATGTACAATATACCTGTGTAGGTACCTACGCAGAATTAAGTCTGAAGGACAGACATCTCATATATATAAATCTATACGTATATATTGCATAGATAATATATAATAACTTATACATCTGAACTTCAACTAGGAACTACTGCGCTATTAGGCGTGAAATACGCGCGTTTATAATCAACCCATAGGTAATCACGAATTATATATACCTTGTATATAGGGGCACACACCGAAATAAATTGCGAATCTACTCATATTCCTTTTCTATATACGCCTTTTTTTTCTTCCCTCTATCAGTTTGTTATTTTAATTTCAATTTTTATTTTTTCTCGTTTCTGTTGTCGAGCCTGCCGAGATCAGCTAACAGGATTTAGAGGCTTGCTCGATACCTACAGTACGCGCCGCGACGCCAAGGCGAACGACTGCGACCGACTCTGCCTCTACTGGAAATCGCGCGACTCTGAAGATAAAATAAGAAAAGAATTAAAAGAGAAAAAAGAAAAAAACGAAACCAAAAAAAAACAGCAAACACATAGTATACGTATATGTATATGATATGTAAATAGAGAAGTGTGTAGAGAAATAAGAAGCAAATAAAGTTCCCATTGAGAAACTCGCGAGTCCTATGATAATATGTGTATATACCTATATATGTATATCCTATCGGTATTTACTTATTTATTTATTTATATATTATATTGCCAATCGATAATTCTTGGGGACCATCATCCGCGCGACGACTATAGCTGGATATATAATGTTTAATTTGTTGATTAATTTAATTGATTATGTTAATTCAAAGTTTATAATTTACGCATAATACGATAATACGGATTATCATTATCATTATCATCGGGTTTAACACGCGTTTATATATGTGTCCGTGTTTTATAAATATATACTGTCTCCTACGTTCTCGATAACTATAATTCTATATCCGTTATCAGGATATATGAGAAATACTTAGTCGCCATTTTCTCATGCCCCGTTTAAGCGACGGGTCAATATAATGGTGTGATCTGTATCAAATGATCCATATAATTCACCATATCTATTCAGCATACGTAACTATAGTATTTATTTATAATTAGGTTCGTAACAGTTGTGTCTGGGCTTAGTTATAAAATTGTAAACGGATAGATCCGAAGAATTCCTAAAACTTTCTATCTCCGCGTACATCATCCGTATACATTAGCCGAGGTTCCTCCATACATATATATACATATATCGGCGAAACATTCATTCATGAAATTATAACCGTGTGTATATTTAACGTTCATGAATGAAGAGTTTTAGAGGCGGTCGCGGAGAAGGTAGAAGAGGTAGCCTTATAGCTAGCTGCAGAGATCTTTCCGCGCGCGTCGTCGTTAGAAATGTGTATATATTATATATCTGTATATATATACGTCGGTGATCATCACCTGGGAAAACACGATTAGTTTCGTCTAACTCATATACCCATACACATTAATTTCATATACCGTATATGGAGTGCGCGAATGGGTAAGATTTACTACGGAAGAAAAAAAATTATGATAATTAAGATGATTATTATAATATGTACCGAAATAATATCTGCACAGGGCGATCATTTAAAAAACTGGAATGGAATAGAAAAAAAATTTATCAAAATATACCAATTATCCTAAATCAATCGATTGTCATTTTTTACACCCCTCTGACTTTTTTTTTCGTATATCAGATACGTTCTTTAACCTGAATTTAGAATTTTCCCGTATCTATAGTATATATTTATAAATTTATAAAAAACTATAAATATTCATTACTAAATTTATGCATACGTATGGATTCATTATATGCTATACCTACACGTGCTTTGCACCATCGACAATGACCATAGGATATTTTTTTTGAGATCGTGCGCGGAGCCGCGCGTGCTAACGGTATATAACGATATTATGTGTCTGCGGAGATAGTATATAGGTATTCACAAAAGTAGGCTATGTAATAAACTACCTGTTTTGCATTTTATCTGGGGAGAAGTTCGATGATCATTTTTTCTACATAACCACCCCAGAAATAAGATGTATAGTTTTTCCTTTTTCTCTCAATTATTTTTGGTTTCCAGTTCTTTTCAGAAATATCCTCACCATTCTTTTTTTCTATCTCGTTAGCGATTCGGTTTGATTATTCTTGATTATCTTTAGGTCGGTAGCAGCTGCTGCATCATATTGGTACCCTGATGTACAGAGTGTGTGGGTTACAACTCACGTTATATGCTATTTCTTCTATACTTCTGATGCTCATTTTCTGCTTCTCTCAGAAATACCGTTACAAAGTGCGCTCGCTGCTGCCGTTGCTGTTGCTGCCGCTGCAGCGGCAGCCCGAGGGGCGAACCTTGAGCACGCGCCGCGACGACCTCAGACCCTCTTCTTTTTACTACTCGAGAACATGAATGCAACTATACAGCTCACCTCACAATCTACATATATATCAATCCATCCCCCCACGTATATTACAGTAATCAATTTCTTACCCCCTCCTCTGCCCGCCACTATACTAATTTTTCATCCCCCATAATGTTACACTATATGAAATACAAAATTCATCTGCGAATTCAATTGTCATAGAATTTTCCTACAATATTTGAGATGTGTAGAATTTTTTCAAATATAGATTTTTATAAAAATGATCGAGTACAAATTTACACCAACTATATAGAGAGAGACTCTACACTACCGTTCTGCAGAGTAAATTTAACTTGAGTTTGTGACGTGCATTTTAAATCCATGCGCATTATCTTGCGGTATATATAAGAAGACACGAGGTATGCGTCGTTGTATTTATAATTGGATGTGTATATTTATTCAATTGCAATTATAATACAGCGCGAGAATTTCAGGTCAAAATTTTGGCGTCCGTTGCACCCGTGTGCGCGGTATACATATGAAAAAAAAAAAAAGAACTAAATAAAAATTCGTTATTTTTTTCAGATGCTGTCATCGCCCAAAGAATAATATGCATACCTATACATAGCACATATTTATATGGTGTATCATTATTTTTTTCGAAATCTTTCTCGCGATGACCCGAAGGATCGTAGGTACATCGTCCGCTGGATATCGTCTCCCAACAACAAAATAAAAAGTAAAAAATAAAAAGCAAAAAAACGTTTAAAGAAAGAAAAAAAAAATTATACGTACGATTTGCGTTCTCCGCACGTATAGCGGCGAACGTAGAAACCTATACTCGTGTTCGAGGTACACGTACAATGTAACGTACATATGTATAAATATCGGTGTGACACCCACAGAGTAAAATTCTGTTATATGCATCACGTAGTATCTGTACACGCGGATGTAACTAACATACCTTTTTACACGCGTAGCAGCAGCAGCAGCAACAACTACGTTATACGTTCACTACGTGCGTGCGACGATATCATATGTGGGGGGAAAATTAAAAAACGGACCACCTTCCGTCCGAACTTGTATTGGTAATTTCGTCAAACGTCGTACGCGTTGCGTTATGTACGCCGTGTAATATACATTTGTACGTATTATATACGTAGGTATATATATAAATGACATTTCTTTTTTTGTTCTTTTTTTGTTTTAAGTTCGTTGTGCACAACAGCGAGAAATACCATCAAATCGCGCATACTCATTTATATGTACGGCGTAACTTTACTTCACAGTTATTACAGCAGATATATACGAACGCTTTACAATCCAACGACAACGACGACGAAGACGAAGACGAAGACTAATGTAAGACGCAAGTTATAATATACGAACGGTAGGAAAACCATAAGACTTAAACTTCTCTCTCTCCCATATGCTTTACGAATGTGAGCAACCTACCAGGTAGCTTTAACTATCGTACCTACGACATGGCTTTCGATGCGACAATATTGACGATATGTTGAGGCGCCCAATGTTCGTTCTACATCTTCTATAATGTATTATAGATATAGACGCGAATAATTAATCACGGTTTTAATGCCCTACACGTTATAATATACGTGAGCATATTTTTGTCATCGAATTTATTACGTTATATACCTATAGGTGTCCGTATAGCCGATGATCACGTATCATTGCTGCAGGTGTAAAGAACCTTCCTCGTAATATAGCATCACAACGCGTAACCAGATAATCATTTTCTTTTTTTTTTTATAATTATTTATCTTTTTTAATTACATACCAATCTACTCGTAGACCTCACGTGAGTTGATTGTATGAATTAGTTCGTTTACACCTGATGAATACATGTAATATTAGATGCACGTTCCTTTCGGATAACTTATTTTACACGAGCATTGCATTGTAGTAACGTTGCTTCGAGATTTTTTGAAGGCTACGAACTTAGATTTTGCTCGAATTTGGGGTCAAAAATCGACATTTTTTTTTTGAGGGTTTTGTACGGAATTCTTATGTATTTTGATCTCAGGAATCCAAATCTGAAAGCTAAATTGATTTATCTATAAAATTGATCGAGTTATCGCCAATTTGTTGCTCTAAAAAGTGGAAAAATCGACAATTTTTTTTATTGGGTTTTTTATGGTATTCTTATGTATTTTGATCTCAGGAATCCGAATCTGAAAGCCAAATTGATTTATCTATAAAATTGATCGAGTTATCTCCAATTTATCGTTCTAAAAAGTGAAAAATCAAGGATATCTCGATGGGATTAATTCGTAGCTCAATTTAATCGACAGATTCGTGTTCCTGAGGTCAAAATACGTTAGAAAAGTGCCATACGATAGATTTTAAAAATACTTCATTTTTGACCCCAAAATCGACAAAAATCTAAGGTATACCCCTTTGGATTTTTTCGATTTTTGGGCCAAAAATGAAGTATTTTTAAAATCGATCGTAGGACACTTTTCTTACGTATTTTGACCTCAGGAACACGAATCTGGAAGTAGAATTGATCTATCTATAAAATTGATCGAGTTATCGCCAATTTATCGATTTGAAAAGTGAAAAAATCAAGATATCTCGATGGGATAAATTCGTAGCTCAATTTAATTGTTGGATTCGTGTTCCTGAGGTCAAAATACGTAAGAAAAGTGTCCTACGATCGATTTTTAAAATACTTCATTTTTGGCCCAAAAATCGAAAAAATCCAAAGGGGTATACCTTAGATTTTTGTCAATTTCGGGGCCCAAAATTAACTTTTTTTTTCTCAGGGTTTTCTATGGTATTCTTACGTATTTTGATCTCAGGAATCCGAATCTGAAAGTCAAATTAATCTATCTATAAAATTGATCGAGTTATCGCCAATTTTTCGCATACACGAGAGTCGATCGCAAATGATGTCAGAAGAAAAAGAAAGAAAAAAAATGTACTCCAAAAATTTATAACGTAAAACGCGTATGTAATTGCAATAGTATGAGTATAGTACGAAGTAGATGTTGTTTCATTTTTTTTTTCTTTTTTATATACCATCTATCCTATGAACTGATCGCAAAGTAATTTCCTGTTTGAGTTGAACCGGCGACTCATTAGCTGTCCGGTAGGATATCGCGCTTTATATTTATGTACATATAACATATATTGCTTTTTGTAATTGTGATACCATTTATATCAAACAGCAAAAGCCTAAGTGAATTTTTGGTATAACGAAAATTATTGTATCGAAAGTGATGAAAAATAAATCTGAATAAAATCGTGTATAGCCTATAATGAATTTTTTACCATAGATATATCGGATCTATGAACATATAATAATTCACAAAATATAACATGAGAAAAAAATTTAAAAAAACCATGGAATGACGTTTACCTCGACAAACGAATATTATGATAAACTATTATTGTAACTCCTACACGGGGTATATAACATAATATATAAAATGAGTTTTATAATAATAAATTTATGTACAGCGCGCGCTGTGCAGAGGTGGGTAAATAAAATATGTGTATATACATGCGTACGTATATAACGTTACTCAAAGTGAGACCGGGGGTACATAAGTGGTCATTGTGCGAGAGGATGATTACGTTATTAGGGTGATTATATCGCGTAATCGGCTCCACATTTACATTCACATTTAACATTTAACATCATCAACCATAAACATCAACCACGTCCACGTTTTGTCCCCGCCCGCGAGCTCGCGTTTACGTATACATGCCCGTTATACATACCTATATACTGCGCTTTTCCCGACTCGCGCACCGAGTAATTGCTCTAAAGACGCCGGTCGTCCAATACTCGTGTGTTCATGTTAATAATGTTAATGCTCATGCTCATATATACCATGCGACTCTCTGCTACTGCTGTGCAGCCCTTTTACTATTAGGTGTACGTATACCTATACCTATACCTATATGCGTGGGTGCGCACTCTCGTTTGCTCCTGACGCCGTTTCACGCTCCGTGGCCCGCGTCATATTCGCTTCCTGCCCTCCTTATAGTCCTCCTCCCCCTCCCTTTACAAATTCTGCCCATAGATTTTATATACTCCGTTCCCAACGTCCTTCCTCCCTTTATTTCCCTCTTCATAAGGTGTCTTCTGGATTTATCATTCGAATAATATCTTGCGCATTTTATTCCTTCCTAAGTATAATTTAATGCAGATTTCCTGCAGTGCAGTGCGGGGTCAATGCAATCCTATCGAGATGATTTAATATAATTGTAGATATTGCGATCACGAAAAATTCTATTTTATGTATTGTGAAATAAGGAATTGAGAAATTGGAGAAAAGTATATATGTATGGCTGAAAGAGCACTTTGCAGCATCCCACTTAAAATAAATCCACTATAAATAAATATAAAGACAGACACGAATTTAGCTAGCTACTCTAATCGAGTATAAGAGTTATATTACCTTTAGAATGTTGAAAACGTTTTCTGTTTACTCGGGGAGGACGCGTTTGGAATCGCGATTTAATGAATTCGTAAATAATACATTTAATTGTATTGGTTATGTGGCGTACACGTATAGAAATATCTGATGGAAATGAAAGTCGGTAGATTCTACCTCACACATACCTATATCCACGTAACTTGAATTCGACAGAAATAAAGAGAAGAAGCCCGGGCATGGCCACGGAATTCAAACAACTTAAGCATATCGCGCTTCACTATAAGTATATACGATAGGAATATAAGTAGATGGGTATATAATTACCAATTCCTATAACATACATAATTCTGTTTGTTTAATCTTACGGGGATAATTGATAGGAAGTACAAAAAGAAATCAAAAATTAAAGAGATAAAAAAAAAAAAAAAAGGCCTCAAGCTTTTACAACCGGCGGTATTACTTTGATCTACCGCGCGAAGAGCTTATAAGTTTTTTATTTCAGGTTGAACTTCTGATTCGAATTTCTCTTATATTGCATCGGATTGCAGCAGCACGCGCCGTCCATATATGCGATTATACGACAAATTGATGTAATTTGATTTAACGAAAATTAAAATAAGAATTTTATATTCCGTAGAATATTTCACTGTGCAGAGTATTATAAATCGTATGGCGTCGGCGGCGGTGGTTGAAATAAATGGATTTCGATGCGAGAGACTTGACAATAATTTCTGTTCAGTATAGTTAGCATTATACATACGCAGGTAGTAATAGTATAAAAAAAGTATAATCTAACTGAACAACAATAACTCTTTTTCCACTAGAGCTCCGCCGCGCGCATTGCTTTTATAATGATTGTCCACCTATTTATCCTCGGTGAGGAAGAGGAAGCGGTTGATGGGCAGATAGATAGGTCGACCGTTTTGTAACTAATTTCAAAAGTAAATTGCCCGTAACATTGGTTGCGTTTCGTGGTGATTATTCGATACGTACGACGAGAGTTTAAATAATACTTTCAGTACACGTCCATTGTCAATTTTTAATATTATACAGATTCGATTCGTTATAAAAGACTAAATAGGTAGAAAATATCTGTACAAAAAAAAATTTCAAAAATCATCCGCAGATCAGCAACATTTTATAAACCAGAAATGATATTAATTATATCAAATTTCAACGCGTAATTATAATATAAATATAATTAATCCCGAAGCAACTGAAGAACACGTATACATAGCTAGTGTATATTCAAAAATATATAAGTGTTGGTACCTGTACTTGTGTTATGTATATTTTATGTATATAAGTAACAACGTGCGCGCACCCACGCGACTAACCGTATATAGAATGAGTCACAGCAGCAGCAGCAGCGAGAGCTGTCTTTGATTATAAACCCTGATGCGCATTATATGCCCCAGCAGCTGACATTATAAACGAAAAACTAGGGGTCTGTTGCAGTGTCAGAGAATCTCGAAAAAAGAACAATTAAAAAAAAATTAACAAAGTCCCGGAATCGAATTTTTCTAATTGACATACACAAATCTTTTCATTTTTTTCTTGTGTTAATTCACACTTTATGAGATCAGGTTTTCTCAGAGAATTTTCATGATTTTTTTTTCTTCTGGAATAATGTGAATTCACCGCGCGCCGATATGCGAATGATCAGAAAAGCTTGTTCGTAAATATTCTCAAACTCGATGCGGTGGAGTTAAAAAAAAAAAGGGTTTGGTAAAAATAAGAAGAAAAAAAAGTCAAATAAAATAACGAAAAAGAAAGATACTCCGCGGAGTCGAGTTGCATCTGCTATATACGAATATATATCTATATAGATATAGACACACAGAATCGCGCCGAATACGGAGTGTGCAGCAGCTCTTGCGACGGTAAAGATCTTAATCTCATGGTAGTGCACTCTACTGTGGAAGGTTTCCACCAAACGACATTTAATTGCCCGTCCACTACCGAGCACCCCGCGTATACAGGGTGTCCCAGAATTCGCGCCAACTAAGTACGTAGCGTTGTTCCTCGTGAAAAACTAAAATAGGGAAGTCGAGGTGAAAATGTTCTAAGTCTGACAGGTAAAAAGTTACAGGGTGCCAAAGTTCCGCCAATCGGCGTGCACCGTCACGTCGGTGTGCCACCAACACGCCGGGCGTAGCAGTGTGTTGGTGGCACACCGACGTTATTCCAGACGCCAATTGGCGGAACTTTGGCACCCTGTAACTTTTTACCTGTCAGATCTAGAACATTTTCACCTCGACTTCCCTATTTCAGTTTTTCACGAGGAACAACGCTACGTACTTAGTTGGCGCGAATTCTGGGACACCCTGTATATGTGTATAAGAATTTATCTGCGCGGTAAATAAAAGTGCAGATTTTTATATAAAAAAAAAAAAAAAAAATCATATTATAGTACGAACTATACTGCATCGCACGCGTACGTTTCTCCGCGATATTTGATTAATATCATATAAGATTATACGTTTTTTAATCAGGAATTATCAGAACCAATGAAATAACGGAGACATAATTATTTTTGACACGGTTCAAGTTCGACTGAAATGCAACAAACCATTGTCATGAGATTACTATTTATAGCGAGCTGCGGAATTTTATATTATTACCATATACAGATTCAAAAGAACGGAAGAAAAATTTAGAATAAAAATCTGACCGTATGAAGAGAGGGTTAAAAGCCTATAGAATATAATGAAATAATAACCGACAATGACGTTAATATATTAATACATGTAAGTGTGTAATGATCTGCGACGGTAAAAGGAAGACGCGCGATCTATGGGAAAACGCGACGGTTGCAGCTCTGCGAGGAGGAGGTCGACCGTATCAATATACTTCGTCCGGTGTAGTTCTTCCGCGCCCTTTTGATATACCCAACCATTTTAACCCGGACATTGTAATCGTAGATTTCCGTCCACTTTTACATATATCTATATAACCCCGTTTATACTATGTGACTAACTACATTATGTATATATGTATAAAGTGTACACGTATTAAGCATATAAATTTCAGACGACCGTCCAGCAGAACACCTTATAAAGGTAATGAAGGACATAATATTTATAAACAGGGGTTATAACCGTATCAAAATAACAAAACATACTCTTATTATATTTTCAAGGTAAATCTATAGACAAATCAGATCCTGCAACGATAATTTCAAATCACGCGTAATACGATGTGACAGGAATTTTTTGATAAACGAAAAAAGAAATTTATATAATCAAAAAGTACAGTAGCTGGCGATGGGATGCGATTGAATTCCTGTGAATGAATAAAATTTATCCCATATAATATTTGTGTAACGCGATTCTAATTAAGAATAATTGTATCTCATTACATAGCTCTCGTAGATTTTTAAGTATCCGATGTGTAAAATTTTTTACACAATATATATTACCTGGCTTTTATATTTTTAAAAGCGCGTTATAACGCGGTGCAAGTTATATGTGTACTAATCGTAATATAACTGGCATTTTACCACCCCACCATCGCATATATACAGTCATCTGCGGGAGAACTCGACGATGATGTTTACAGGGTAAATATTCTTTGATACTCCCGACCCGGGTCGGGTCTGCCTGCGTCGCATGCAGGTCATCCGACGCAACGAACGACTAAACGTGTATAAGGTATACGACACACGAGCCCATTTATATTATCATCTACGTTTCTAACGCACGTTTATAATTTCAACGCGATGTCTTTTACTCATTTGTCAAATATCATGCGACTATAATGTAAAACGTATAGAAATACACATGTGCAGCTGTATAATGCTTTACTAGCTTTTTCGCGCTGCACAAACGAATATCGCGAGCGAATTCTGATGCGAAACGCTTGGTATATAAAAAGTGCGTTAGGATCACCTAATATACCTGCAGTGTATGTACACTCTGTTGGTAAATATCATGTTGTATAGGTATGTAAATATGTGCATGAGAATATTATATATATCGGATAAACTGCAAGTCAATTCAATCGAGTGTCCGGTGTCGCTATGGTGTCCGGTATCCGATGTCTACGATCTGCTCTAGCCCTCCGGATCGAGAGACTTGATGTGCAAACGAAAAGCAAAAAAAAAACAGAGAAAAAGAAGAGAAAAAAAAATTACTTTCATCGTTCGAAGGGTGATCGTACAGCACGTCATGTACCTATGATTGGTAAATATTTTTCAACGACCACATAGCTTCTTCTGAGCGATTATATATATGTAGCAGCGAAAAATTATCTTTATATATGTAGAATACGGTGGATTTACTTACCATAATATAACCGTATAACGTATATAGCTAAGATTTAATATAACCCGCGGAGCGCGATATACACGCATGATAATGCTTGTACAAAATATATAAGTAGCCAGGGTATATATTCTTATCTATTTCGATTATCAGATCCATATCCAGATGCAAATATGGTATGTATTATATACGATTCAATTACGAAAGCATAATTGTGTCGCTATATAGATATGGAACATGGAATAATTATATTCATGCTGTATATAACATAGATTCCTTTGAGCTGTAGTCCAGTGCAGCTGCATCAGCTGCGTGTAATACATGGGGGAAATGAAATGATATCCAATTGATTAGATATAATGAAACGAAAATCATACCTGCATCTGTAGCCATGAGTAGTCGATGTAAGTCGTAGCTGTGGCGGTGAGGCTGGCGACGGGTGTCGGGTTAGCGATCTGTGACCAGGACCCGTCCGTCGCCCCGGCCTGAACCATCGCCAGGCCGTCGGGATGCCCTCTTTCCGGAACGATCTGGTCCGCGTGTTGATTATGCTGGTGATGATGCTGATGTTGATGCTGTTGATGGAGGAGGTGGTGGTGGTGGTGGTGGTGATTGTTCGGAGGATATTGGGGGTCTATAATCGCGGCGTGTACCCCGCCGGGAGATGGTTGTAGACCTACGACGGGGTGCGTAATGTGCTGCGATGTTCCTTGATGTAAGCCCGCTGCAATCTGAGCTGATGCGGCAGTAGATGCGGCAGCTACGGCGACGGCGGATGGTGTTATACAGCAAACGACGCTCGCGTCCATCCGGGGGGGCGGTGGCGAGTCGTAGAACCGCTGCTGTTCCGGCTCTGGATGATCCCAGGCCCCCCGTCGAACCATCCAATCCACAAAACCCTCGTATAACCCACAATTTTACACTGATTTGACGGTCAGAAGTCCCGATTTGGGCCTTGAAGATCGATAATGGTCCCTGGGGGGTTGTTATACCTACCTACGTAGATACCGGGGAAAATAAGATTATCTCACTGTTCTTATCTCTCAGAAAAACAACGATCGGATCAGCAGGGTTTTTATGATTGCAAAAAGTAATATCTGGATGAGATCGATATTAATCTGTATACGATTATGTATATCGCGGGATAATAAATCGCGTCAATTTAATAAATCTCCGTCTTTTTATCGACGCGATCACCGCCGATCGATACAATTAACGATTTACAGTAATTATCGTCATCTCTGGGATATTGAAAATTGAAAAAAAAAATTCTCGGCATCGATTATTGTAGTTGCGGTAGGTGAGATACGAGAGTCTTATCCACCCTGCAGCTACCATCAGTTCTTGAATATAAATTAAGTTCGTATAATGCTGTAGCACTTTTGCAAAACATGTAGACACCATCCGTATTTATACATACATAGAAGAAAATTCGATTTGCTGATAATTATACAAATACACTATAGAACTGCAAACTTTGATCACTGTGTCAACCTGCACCATCAATTGTGTTTATTCATTTCCCATAAAATTTTCACTCTAATCGATGCAGATAACTGATTTGAAAACATCAGGTATATCGAGCACCTGAGCAGGCGCAAAATTCATCGATACAATAAAATTAATTATTATATTATAAAATAAAAATTTGGATCCTGCACAACCCTTGCCGGAGTTGTTTCAACCTCTCGATGGCGTTCGCCAATTGTATGAAATCGACACTTTATAGGTACGCGAAAAAAACCCCGATAATCACGATCAATTGTTGGGTTTGATTTATTAATTGATTTCGTGATTTTTTTCTCGTCGTTTGTTTCACTGGTTTTTTAATTAGATTTTGACTCGCGCACGCCCGCGTGAAAGCTGCAGGAGCGAGCGTCTCCGTCCTCGCGTGTTGTCAAGCCAACGGTTCCGCGGCAACTGCTCTTGCAGCCTGCTCAACGTCCCCCTCGGGCGGTCGGCCATCGACGACCAGAGATATCTCGACGCCCGCTCCGCCCCCCGGAGGATCCGCGAGACTTACTTGAGTAGAATATTATATCTGTATAGGTGAAATACTCACATTTCTATGGATATTATACACCTTCATAGTTACAAACCTTTGTGTGCACAATAGTTGTGTGTAGCCAACACGACGCCAGCTTTTGCGAACCAACAACCATGGCCACAACTCGAGTACGCCAACGCAAACGTCACGTATAATACGACGCGTTGATATCTCCACGGTTCTCCTAGTTGTTGGTATAAATTGCAGAAAAAAACTCCTGCGGAACCACTCGTTATATGTATATTGTGCAGAGGATCCGGAAGTCGATGAAAAAGTGTATGCACCTGTAAAAAAAATTGATGAATTAGTAAAAAATCAAATTATACGATTTTTAATTATAATTATTGGTTCACGCTGAGATCCCACCCGCTTCTGCTGGATCATCATCCCTTTAATATAGCTAGTTGTGTATAACATCGCGGTATATAGGTACTACTCTGCAGATAGGAGATTCCCTTTCTCTTTGTACGTTGCGAAACTATTATAAATATCTATGTGTAAATGTATATGTATATATGTATATAAGGATATGTTGTATGCACGTTTATATGTGTATATAATATTGGCGTGAGTATATATAATAGGTTACGCGGATTACGACAAAGTGCAAATATTTCACATGACCCGCAACCTGCACCTGCCACCCGAGACTCCCCCTTTATTTTATAGATGTATTACTGTACCTGAAGATACATATATAAATCCTGCATCCTGCAGATGGATAATATATCCTATATTCATATGTGAACCAATATTATATTCGATGCTCGAATCCTGCACATATTGCAGTATTTTTATTGGGTTATATCTATAGATTATTCGCGTACAAATATACATGCAGTCTGTCTCACACGTTATTATGCCATCGATCCCGATAAATAAATTAGAAATCTCACTTATCGAACCGACGCGTGAGACACGAACTCGATTATCAGTT
The DNA here is from genome assembly GCA_963932425.1 of Athalia cordata. Taxonomy (NCBI): domain Eukaryota; kingdom Metazoa; phylum Arthropoda; class Insecta; order Hymenoptera; family Athaliidae; genus Athalia; species Athalia cordata. The sequence goes on along the minus strand of OZ010628.1, from coordinate 3,485,428 downwards.
GCAATGTATCCTGATGAGGATCGTCCCGAATACGTCGCCTAATACCATAAATGTACTTATAATTAGATGACAAGATTTACGGTAGATCTGTAAAGTATCGGTGATGTGCACCACGGTGCAGTTGCGGGCGTTGAAGTCTCCCGTAATCCCAGGAGACTTGAACGCGAGAGCAAGCGGTATCTTCTATTTAAGATACATCGACGGCATCAAAGTCACTAATTGTATCCCACGTAAAAGCATCGCGCGCGCGCGCGTTCGCTCTCTCTCGTTTTATTCGTAACGATTCCATACATAAGCTATACAAACCTATACACATGTAGCAATATACATGACTGCAAAGGATGCGGCACTCCGCGTGTGATTGTTGTGTCGTATATAGTCGATGCGAGTTAGGGTGCGGTCGGCGGACCGCTGGCTGCAACGCCCGCCGACTGCCACCTCCGGAAGCGAAAACTGCTTATGAATGGGAGTGACCGTCGATTGGCTGAACGTTCCAGCCAATGCTGAAGCGAGGTACGTACGCTCGGCCGTCCCGCGCCGCGACGCCTGTAAAACACGATGCTGCTTTCAGGTTGATATATGTATAATAGCTGCTGCAGCTTCTTCTTGCAGATGCACTAACTTTTATGTATACCCGCCGCTTGCACTTTACTCATGCACGTTAACCACTTCTTTTACAGCGAAGACAGCTGTCAGTCTGCAAGGTGTCCAAGATGAGATATTGATACTACCTGTTACAAGCAAACAAAAATTTTTCAAGGTATTATTAAAATGATTGTTAATAATTATCTACATTCATTTTTCGGGATGATCACATAGGTTTTTTGAAGTGGAGATGCGTCAGTTGAAATATTTTCGATACATCGTCAGATATTGTATACGAAAGTATGACAAAAGCTGCCCTAAAGCATCATATACATAGGATATATATGATCATATCTTCCGTCACCTTGGCGTGCCCGTGGGGCAATTTATAATACACATATCTCATATATTCTGCATACGCATATATACACATATCTATACATATGTATAAATGTATAATGTTGGGTTTATATATAACTATATATATCTATATACGATACGTTCCACCGCCCTGTTATGAGCTTCAACGCCGGCAAATCTACCCTGTACTTATCATAACTTAAGCTGTAATAATTGCCCAGGCATTTGCTGAACGACGTGATCACACATATCGTGTGCCTCCTAATACTTGCAGAATGTATTCGAATGAAGTTATACATATATATGTGTTTGTGAATCACCGAGATAGTTATACGTATATATATTGCACACCTGTGTTTATTATTGCAGCGAGTATGACCTGCAATATATACGCGATGCAGTTCGGAGTGCATACCGCTGGAAATGCTGATTTACATTTTACAGCGTTTATTAATTAAATGCCGCGTGCCGTTCTATTTCGTTCGTATACATGTTATAAGTTGCGGGTGACGCGATGTAAAGACGATTTCACGTTACGATCGCTGCAGGGAATAAAATTCAAAGTATACACTGACGAAAACGTGTATAGCTATATTACCAATACAAACTCAGGAAAAAGATTCGATACGTTAGTCAGCTAATTATATTGAGCAGGTTTATAGTAATTTTATTTTTATTCACTTAGAATTTGTAATTAATTGCTGCTGATGTGTCATTCCGATCATGTCATTATTGGTGATATGTAAATCTATTTTGAAATGTGAAACATTATGATTAAAATAATTGAGGCCAAAAAAAAGGAATATACAAATTAATTGTAAATGTTATCTCTATAACATTAAACTCTCTAGCCAATGATTGAAACTTTTTTACAAATAAAATTTGTACAGCAAAAAAACCAGCGAATTCAATGGTCATGTCTTCGGAAATCGCATATCAGAGCTAGCGTGGGAAATTTGATCTCACCCCTGCAGGCATCCACCGCGCTTGCAGTTTAACTATAGTGGCGTCCTCTAACAATTTGTTTACAACAACTAGCAACAATTTTATCACCAGATAAGGGAGGGCAGTCTTACCGACAGACTGGGAAACGCACCTCCACCTCACATACCGACAATCCAGAGGGTAAAATTGCTAGCAGTTAATATTTACAGTGCATTTCCATTTTCATTATAATCCTCACCGATATCAGTGGTAATTCTACCATTTTACTCCGTGTTTACAGTAAAAGTAGAATTAAATAAATTCTGCACCGCCATTCGTGAGTGAAGAGGATAAACGACATTTTATATAATTTTCTGGACTAGTTGATTAGTAGCTATGAATAATGCCAGCCCTATGTCACCGGTATGTGGAAAAATGTGAATTACCGGCGATTATATGGACCTAACCCCAACTTCTATATCTGATTAATTCTAATTCTGATTTGATTGCAACTTGTAATAGGATTATCAGATGAACGCTGAAGAATTGAAAATACTAGCAGAATGTCGCTCCGATAGCCAAATGAGAGGATCTATAACTGCGGTACTTAGCGGAGCACTAGCGTACCAATATATAAAATCATTTAAGGTGAAAGTACATCCAAAATGGGGATGGTATCCAAAAGTTGGAGCAGTCTCTGTGCTCGGTTACATAATTGGAAAGCTTGCCGCAATCCCAGCTTGCAGTGAGAAATTCAAAAAAAGTCCTACGAGTCCTCTAGGTGCATATTTGAGACAAAAAGATCTTGGTCAACGAGCTCAGTCACCTGGGTATACAAAATTAATTGTCATCGTAACCGAATTTTTTAAATGTTGATCATATTGATAAATTACTTTGTCCCTTATTTAGCTTAGCTATGGAATCAGCTATGCCTGATCAGATGTTGGGCTTCCCTAGTGCTGTAGCCCCACAGCAAGCAAGTGATGGACCAATGAACTCCGCCATCGATATCGATGTGTATAGCTCACCACGTAATTTGGACAGTTATACTGGAGATGAGCTCAATGGTCAGTTGATCGAAACGTTATTAAGATTTCCCATGAGTTCTAGAGTACTTATATTTTGTCGACTTTCTGTGCTCCAGGTCCGGAAGCAAACGAACTATTAGCAGAGCAGGATCGGCTTGAAAAATATTCGCAATCTTATGCCGATTTGAGGCGTAAAAACCGAGAAGACTATGTCAGTAAGGAAAGGGAACGAGAAATGAATGCTAGGTGAGCCAACTATTCGACGCCTAATATTTTTGCTCTCACATTTCTTGGCAGAGCCGAAAAAAAAAAATGTAATCGATGTAACTAGCCGTATTCTGATATTGATATTCGCTTTTGATGTTTGTCATATAGATCCGGAAAAATCACCATCGACCCTCCGGCGCAACCGACAACTCGAAGAATACCTAGACAACCTCTGGGTCCTATCGAAGAGAAGAACAAGTATGGAGATGTTTGGGGTTAAATGTAATAGCAAAAAATACTTTTGTATAGAATTTTGCATTATAAAGAAATATTTTATGACTTAAAATGCTTTTACCATCTCTGGTTCAGCATTGCAACTGAGACTTTGGATAAAGAATTTGAATTGAGTATGATATACACACAAAACTATGCAAAGTCAATTAATTTTCGTAGAATGTACATACATACGAATGTAGTGAATAAATATATCGGATACATCCAAGTCTAACTGATTGAATATTTTAAAACCTTATTTTTCTCAGCTGCGTCTGTGGTCAACATCGAACGCTTTATGTTCGTTTTTTTAAAATCTGGAAAGTCCATTTTATTGTATAATTAAGGAGGTTCCAAGTAATTTCTCCAATACGTCCCTGGACTTTTAATGCCTGTCGACGTTCGGTCATTGAGGAAAAATTAAAAGAGGTCATTCGAATTAATGTATCTATAACGTATCTCGTTTTTCTGATTATTTCGCCATCCACAATTCGCCAATCTCGACCTAATTTTTGTTTTCTATTATTTGCTTATTTGGACGATCGTATCTACGTTATCTTCAAACTTGTGAGCAACCGTCCTAATTTAAACAAGACGATAAAAATTATATCGACGAAGAAAATCATCCCAAACTTCTAATTGACTTGAATTATAACAGAAATATTACGTTTGGAGCGTTGCAATTGGATGGCTATTGGTCAGAATAAAACGTGATGTCCACGGTCCGAAATTTCTGTTCAAAAATAAATCAGAATCGTACTCGATAATCGTCTTGCCAAACTGGTTTGGCTTTGGCCGTTTCACGATGTTTTATCCTTTGCTCTTTGTACGCGCGTGCTTTGCGACGATGTGCGAAGGTCACATCAACTATACCTATATATATGTAATTGTAATATTATATTATGCTGCATTCGGCAATCGTTCATTATGTAATGAATAATTAATACAGCGCGATGCACGTAATCAACGTTATTATAACGATACAATAAAGCGAGCTATAAGGAATGGAAAACCGTAATACACATCCGCGTGTAAATCAATCTTATATATAAATCGAACATTTTTTAGGAATTCAAGATAGACAATTCAACGATCTTTACAAGAATACAAAACGATGATTCTTCAAAATCAGCCACGGCATGTCAATTAACGGTTAAACAAAGGGTCACGCTTTTGCCGGACCCACAGCCCCACACGTACATTGTTCGCATACATGAAGAAACTACGTAATAAATAACGATTAGAAACGTTAAATACGGTCTGACGACTTTGTCTATTAGATCAGCGCTTAATTCTTTCGAACAACAGTTAAATCTAAGATGAATTAAATCTTGATGAAAAAAAAATATTTCATTTATACAGAGTCAATATTTTCTTTCCTCCGACTCCAATCAACGATCTCTGAACAACAATTAACGTTGTATGGAAATAATTAAAGGAAAAGATAATTTACCGCAATTTTTTCCCCCCTCCATTATAACAGAACGAAGTACATACAATATACGCTATTAGGATAATGAAAACAAAATAAGTATAATTCAGGTGTCCTTGGAACATGGGAACAAAGCTGTACGATAGCATCGAACAGCTTCAGTAATACATCGTCTTATTAAATTCGCGAACGTGTCTGGCAAACATGAAGTTCTTTTATAAATTTTTCAGCGGGGTAAGTATATCTATAGTTATTCATAGTCTCAACTAATCAAACACTCGATTATATTTACGAAACATAAAGAAACGTGCAGATAAGCTCTGCGCATAAATGGATGATAAAAAAGTCAAAGAACTTTGTTGCACCCCCGCATGATTATCAGGATAGTGAGAAATAAAAAAAAAAAAGGCTCTTCACGCGTTGAAAGGTCATTGAAATTAATTTTTATTTCTTATTCGCAGATTAGGGTCCTCGAATTATTTCATTATACCTTTTATGATCGCCTAATAGCCCCCATTGCTTTATATTGGTAATATTGCTATAGATGCTGATGCTGATGCAGCTATACATATAATCGCACAGATTGCAAATCTTGCATTACGGGCTGCACATTGCATCTTTATGCAATTCAAGTATTCGTCTGCGCACACCCATTACCAATTACTTCTCATCCATCTAACATAATCATTACTGATTATCTCCAGGCGGCGCGTGCCTGAAAACATATGTACTTATAATATGTGTTTAAATTTAAATGTTAAAAAGCCGGTTAACTAGAGGTAACTCATTAACATTCTTCATCTCGAAACGTACATTGATATGTTACATACGATTATGTCCGAAAAAAGAAGAACAAGAAAGAAAGAAAAAAAAACCATTTCAAGCGTTTACAATAATTTAGCGGAAATAATTAACAAATTTATATAGCTGGTAACGTTATACTATATTTTGTTACTGCACCGTATAGTTTTCAGGATGGGCAACAGCTACGTCTAAAAGCATACAGGTATATGTAGGTGAACTAAGTGGCTTGAAAACGTGTTCTGAAATTTTTTTTTCTTATCTTTTTCCTCCTGCAGCTCGGTGCAGGTATCGCTTTATTTTCCCGGTTCTCTTCGCGAATGAACTATATGCATATATGCGGAGGTGTTTATTGAGGAAATTTTAAACGAGGTTCGATATCGTCTGAGTTTTTTCGCCTTTTGTAAGCTTAGTGAAGCATTATTCGCGAAAAGTCAGTCATCGACATCTATATCGTGCGGTCCTTTGTGCAATCTCTCGCTTATTCATCTCTGTAGTTCGACCAACGCGCACGACAATTCTTTTAAGACATCCCATCGGTGTCGTATAGTATATAATTGTATGTCCCGCTCTTTCAAGCCAGTTCTCGCGGTAATTCCTTACTGGTTGCAAGTCGATTCGCGAGACTGCATATCGTGACGTCTAATGAAATGTGCCAAATGAAAAATTACTACTGCAGGCGACATAAATTTTTTCTTTTATAACAAACTGCACATCTCGGTCGCATGGGATTCGTTTACGGATTGAAATGAACGAAAAAATAATATATTATGTAACACGCCGCATAAGTAATTAAAGGGTGACGCATAAAAAACCAAAAAGAAAGAAAAAAAAAAGACTGTGATAAAAATATTTTAGAATATACTTAAAAAAAAAAAAAAGGCAAAGTAAATGAAAAAAGTAGTGCATGTGGTTCGTCGGACAATTAATTTTATCAGATCTAGTAGAGAATTTAATTTTAATTGTTTAACTATATGTTTATTATGTATTTAATATTTAATATCATCATCGGAACTGGTGCAGAAATGCAACAGATATAGTTTGGAAGTTAGAGATAAAAATAAATATATAGGTGAATATTCTGCAAAGTACGTGGGATTATATTTTTAGGATTTAAATCCGGATATTCTTCGTTAAAATTATATATCATACGAAACGGAAAGAAAACCTTAGGAGGTGAGATCATTTACCTATCTAACGCGCATTTCAAACTTCGCAATAAATAATTATATATTTTTTTTTACCCATTGTCATTTTTTCTTGTTTTATCTTTCGCTACGACAACTGCAGATAATACCGCATAGCTCATAGTATATTTTATGTTGTAGTCTGTAGACAGTCTAGGATAATGTTGGTTCAATGTGCAACGCGTATCTATGATAAAACGGTGAAAAAAAATAATTCGCAAATTGAAAGTAAATACAACCGATTAAAAGACATTCAAAATCGGGGTCACGGGGGATTTACGCGGTCAGAAACTTAAGCTACTGGTACCGCTAATTATGTCCGTGGTTATGCACGCTATTCTTCTCATTCAAGTTTCTTACTTACGTAATGACAAATTATACTACTTGTATAATAATAAAAATCGATAGACTACAGAGTAGTAAGCACTTAAATCCGATCAAGAAAATTTCTGTAGATATCCCGCAGCATCATCTAGTCATATATTGATACTACTCATCAATCGAGAGTGCAGAAATCGAATCAAATTGAAGATCGTTCAGTTGTTTATTTACCTTGACCGTATGTGTGAAATGTAATAAAAATATTTATCCACTTCTCGAGCGAAGCTGAATCTTATCATCACGTCTAGCTGAATCTAATAATCTTCATTTCTAAGAACGATGTATGAAAAAACTAGCTGACTTCCTGACCGCCCTCATTAAATAAATTTCGTTCGTTTAATTTTCTTATTCCTGAATTAAATTTTGTGTGCGGTTGATTCTTTCCGGTACATTGCCACCTCTAAACCTTATTCACTCTTCTACCATAGTGTAAACCGCGTTGACGTCTCCTGTGCAGGCATATTATTACTCTCAAAGTTTAAATTAGACGAGACACGCACCGCGGCATCCATTGCAGGGGAAAAAGAAATGGAAATAAAAAATAAATAAAACAAATTCTAAAGTGTCACGTTGCAGTTGAAAATATACAATCTCATTCTCGTACTCTCACTTTTTCTGCACTGCATGGAGCATGAAAAATACGTATGCGCAGATTTAATCCGATAAATTTTTGCATCAAGCTCTACAACATACCTATGATGGATGAACTTTTCCTCTATCTCATCTAGACGTCTATTTATTTTTACTGAACAAATATTATATTTATTGCACGTGTGATCTATAGTAGGTATATATACGAATAGTAAAGTATATAGTGTTGTGTGCATCCCACACTGCGAGCTATTTGAAAGGGAGCTTCTATTTTCAAACGATTTCATCGAGCTTTTGCCAAATTCGTACTATACTTGTATCTATCGATCATGCACCGCGTGGTCGGGTTTACCTATATAGATCAAGTAGACTAGATAGAAGTTCACGCATAGATCATGAATCCGTATACACTCGATCGACTCTACAGTTGCATTCAACGAATGACGTATGCGCAAGGAAATTAAGGAATCAAATACGTTCACATGCCTATATCAACTTCTCTTCATTCATTACTTACGATAATTATTTTACTATAGATATAGTAAAATATCTCGTCGTACTAAGTGTTATTGCGGTGCAGCTATAGCTTATCTTCAACATTATTATAGCTCTCATATTTCGTTCGTATACTTGCAGTCTTTATATCATGTATAACTTTCACCGTTGCAGGATAAATCCTACAACCGATATGGCCATGATTTTATACGTAGGAAATTCTTGTATGCCGTTTACTTCCAAAGGAATTACGAATAAGGTGCACGTTCAAGTTTCTTCTGATGTTATTGTTGCTGCTTACTGCAGGCGTTATGAAACAATTCAAATTAGTTAGAATATGTATATAGTTTCACTATATACAACGTTATCAAACATGAAGAATACATTCACATGAATCAAGGTATACAGAAGCATATAAGATATAGGAAAATGAATTGAGGCTATCGTAGATCACATAGTGATAATATAATGGCTAGACAAAGTAATATAGAATTTACTCGCGAGATTTTTTTCCAAATTATTTCCTCATATACGTAAGTAGAATTTTAAGTTTGTACTGCTACTTTCCATTATACGGCATAATTATAGTAATTTATAAGTAAACTACATGAAGGACGTTATTATTTGATGAATAGAAATAATAAATTGAATAAACAAAAAATCAGTCTTGTTTGGCACCATGTATAGATGTGTACTGATAATTTTCGTTTGGAATTCAAAACGACACTGCAATTGATCTGCGTAACATATAACGGGACTTCCAGCGGCCCACATGCTTCGATGAATGCAAAATGTCCAACACAGGGACACCGTTTTGAATCGATTCATATTATACCTATAGCTTATTTTATAATTTCGCGTTCGAGAGTATTTCGTGAAAAGTCTTCTGATCGTCGCGTTTATCCTCATATAGTATAACATGTACTACTTTAGCGTAATTTAAAAAACACGTCGACGTGTTTTGCACCGTTTGCAATACCGTTATTTCAACATTAAAAATTTGATTGACGAATTGCGTCGACACGGCGCGTTTGATGTAAATTTGTAATTAACAAGTGCACTTGATTATACGCGTACCGCAAAGCAAATGTGTAATTATGTATAAAAGGTTCACTCGAAATGGTGCCTTCTTTTCTTTTTGTAGAAAAAAAAAACTTAATATGCATTTACTGTCGTACCAAGATTAATAAATCGTTCCAGATTATGGAGCTTCATGTAAATCCAAAACGCGGACCACCGAAGAGTCCTTCGGCTCAATTTGGAAGGTACGGAGATGAAACCGCGTTCAAAGAAGCAACTTCACAAGTCGGGTGTGTTACAAAAAATTTTAAATACCTAGTTGAAAAAATTAAATCATCAAACTAATTCAATTAATATAAATACACAGCAATGGCGATGGCTACGGCGCTTTCCAGTCTAAAGATCTTATTATGGCAGTTTCTGTCGAAAAAGGAGATCCACCAAAAGGCGGAGGTGGAGGTGCTCATGGCATGACCGTCAGCCATCCGACATCGTGAGCATTAAGAAACTTGAAAATTATAATATAAGTACAGTAAAATGTGACGATCATTTTCTACAGGTACATCGGGACTCTAATGCATCTTTTCAAAGGAAATGTTGGCGCGGGAATGTTCGCCCTTGGTGACGCCTACAAAAATGCAGGACTCGTACTCGCCCCCCCTTTGACATTGATTCTCGGTATCATAAGTGTTCACGCTCAGCACATACTGGTCAGTAAATTAATAATGATAATTAACGGAATTTTGTAACACACATAAGGTAGACATAATTAGCGGATGTTTCTGTCACATAATTTGTGAATGATTAATAATTACTGCAGCTCAGGTGCAGTGAAGAGATGTCCAGGCGGCTTGGAGACGGAGGTGAGCAACACCTGGGTTTTGCTAGTACCGTGGAACTCTGTTTTGCAACTGGTCCTCTGAGTTTACGAAAATTTTCTTCTACGATGAGGTAAAATTTTTAATTTATCGTTGGTAAATTTTTGAATTAATGGTAAGTTGTTGTTCGATCCCCAATGTTTACCATTATTATTTTATTATGATTTTTCTTCCGCACTCATTGATGGTTTCATATTTATTTGGTTCCAGAATGTTGGTTAACTTATTTTTATGTACTACGCAACTAGGATTTTGTTGCGTCTACTTTGTATTTATTTCTACGAACGTGAAACAGGTGGGCATTAAATTCAGGGCGTTGCGCGTAACTTTGAAAACGAAATTCAGACCATTTTGAAGGAGCTTCTATTCAATTTTTATTTCTTACCTTTTTTTTTCTCTATTTCTAATACTAGCATTAAAAAATCGGTCCGAATTACGTACCCAGTGTTACATAAGACATCCTGTTTACAACTATTTATATTCACGTCATTTACTCTCCAGGAAATTATTTCTGATGAATTTATATTCAATATTTATTTACTTGCATTCTTGAAGGCTCAATAATTATCATTTAAAATGAACGTTGGAAGTGCAGTCATATCAAGTCTACAATAAATCTGCGGTTTGCGGTTTAGAGATCACCGTAATAAAACTATTTAATAACTTGCATATAATGTTTTTTAAACAAAATTATTCACCGTAACAATAGATCACCGTAATAAAACTATTTAATAACTTGAATATCATGTTTTTTAAACTAAATTATTCCGCATAAATTATTTTTTAATTTTTTTTTTTTATATCTGAATGATTCATTTATCGTTTTTGAAATGGTGGCCTGGAGAGATGAAGAGTAATGGAGCCAAAATAGGTCGTATCCAATATAAGTAGGGCGTGCGAACGTTACATGCTCTCTCATTTTATTATAGTGGCATACACATAGTACAGTATACGCTCATAGGTAATGGACGTACATGGGGTGGAATGGGACGTTCACCTGCACATGGCCATCGTTCTTATTCCGATATTATTAACTACTTGGATAAGAAATCTGAAATACTTGGTACCGGTATCCTCTTTAGCAAACCTTTTGATGATCGGAGGGTACTGCTGCACAATCTACATTATGTCCGAGGACTTGCCACCGATAGATAAGGACAGAAAATACGTTGCCTCGTGGAACACTCTACCTCTCTTTTTCGGAACGGTTGTTTATTCCTTTGAAGGCATTAGTTTAGTGAGTGGCATCAATGAACTATACGCAGTAATGAATGTTATAATATTTAGGAACACTATGAATAACCGGCCGCCTTATTACATTTTTCAGGTATTGCCATTGAAGAACGAGATGAAGAAGCCTAGTAATTTCGATAGACCCCTGGGTGTATTGAATGTAGGGATGGTTATAGTCTCCGTAATGTTTATTTCAACGGGTTTCTTGGCTTACTTGAAGTACGGTGACGCCATTCAAGGATCGGTCACGCTAAACCTTGACCAGACACATATGTAAGTATACGATGTTCGAAGAGATTCATCGGTCCATTCTATAATTCAAGTTCGGTATAATTTATTTTTGTAGACTCTCCCAGTGCATTCAGATAGCCATTTCGGTGGCTATACTGTTCACGTATGCCCTGCAATTCTACGTGCCCATCGAAATCATGTGGCCTACCATATCAGAAAAATGCGGCCCTTTTCGGTGGCCTGGTGTTGCGGAAATCATCTTTCGTTCTGCGCTTTGTGGGTTCACATGTAAGTAGAATTTTTTTTATCTATTTTATATTTTTTTTAAATTATGAATCTGTTTTTCGTGACCAGAAAAATCTTTTTAATTGCAGTCGTCCTGGCGGAAGCTATACCTCAACTTGGCTTGTTCATATCCCTGGTGGGTGCTGTAAGCAGCACCGCACTAGCCCTTCTTTTCCCCCCAATCATCGAGATGGTCGTATGCTGGCAGAACTCTTCATTTAGCATTGTTACTTTCATCAAAGATATCGTGATCGTAATTATAGGAATTTTGGGTTTTATCACAGGGACTTATGAAAGTATTAACTCCATTGTTCACGCCTTCAACTTGGGGTGATAATTGATAGCCGTGTGATATACAAGTGAATACATATCTGTATGTATGCGTATGTATAATGATGAGGGCGTCAGAGATGTACAGTGTATTATTAATTGATTACGAATTTAAAAACTCTGTATTTTTCTTGATAGTACTTTTTTTTTTTTATAGACAAGTAATAAAGAAATGTACAAATTTAAAAATTAATCATGGTGATTTATTGCGAATTATTCGAGTTTGAATTAATTTTATCCACGCATCAATCAACTTTTTCATAACAGCATAAGACTTTTTTAACTAATGTACATAAAAATATTTACATTGCTCTGATGAAGAGTTGATTATTCCGAGATTAAAGGGATATTCTCGTGAGTTACCTTCAATTACTAGGGGCAGCATCACTGCCTATATCAATTCCTGAATCCTCGTTTATAGTAGAAGACATGATATTATCGTCTGTCTCTGAGTTTATTTGGGAGAGTCTCTTTTGAATTCGATAACATTTCGGACAGCAGTGATTTCGTTTAGCCCAACAAGCACGATGGTAGAGTGTTGAACATTCTCGACAAGAAATTGATCCAGCATCCCAGGGAAATATTACCTCGTCGTTGCCGCATAATTCGCATAAATGGCCCCTGATGAGCGAAATTAAAGATTAAAAAATTTCAGACTTTGAATCTCAAGATTTATTCAGTATATGTGTGCCAGATTAATTCACCTTGCACTGCACAGCTCACAATTCTCTGCGATGTGTGTCCGCATAGCGTCGTAGGCGGTGCGAATTTCTTCCACAAGGGTCCCATTTTGAAGATCAATGAGATCTTTGATCGCATAACTGCTAGAATTTTCTATTAAATGCGAACGTAGCCCAGCTCTCCATGGTAATCCTTGATTGTTAGCATCTGGGCAGAATACTAAATACCGTTTTATCATTTGTAATTCCTCGCGCAGCTTCTGCAGAAAAATATAGGCATCAAATATTCAGCAAATCCACAACGCAGTTAACAAATCAGAGTTCTTTATTAATTTGCGAAGCTTACTTTGACCAATGTCAAATCTGGAACAAGGGTGAAGAGTTTCGGATTAAGCTGTTCTAAATTCAGAACGGGACGCTGTTCTAAAATTTCTAAAAGCTGGGCTGCTGCTCGGGAAACTTTTCGAGGTTCCATATCCCAATTCCTGATAACTCTTGCAGGTATGGTTGCAGTAGTGTTCCAATGGCATCGCTGACAGAAATATAATCCGCTGTAATCGCAAAGTCGGGGTTCGATCCACGCTGCTTCTGACAAAAAATATCATAAGAATAATCGAAACGACAGACTATATTTTTTATACAGCAAAGGCTAAGTGTCATAGGAGCCAAACTACCACATACAACTAGTACGCGCATACATTATAAACATATTAGCACAGTGCAATTAAGTGCAGCATTAGGCCACCATTATTGATACCTGTATACTTGAAGGGACTTCCAAAACAGGACAAGGATAATCCTTTGGAGACAGCTTGTAGGAAAGATAGTAAAATGATCATATCCGATTCATTGTAACATACTATTAGAATATTAGCTGGCATAAATAATAAGTTTTGCAGATTCTACATGAACCAACATTTTTTTTTTTGAATCAATGGGGCTGTACAAGCGCTACTATAGTAGAATACTCACTAAACTTTATTCCTGTATTACACTCTGCACATCTGTACGACTGTGATGAAAGTCCTCTTTCAGGGCATATGTCTTTAGTATATGTATATCCACCAGCTTCACTAGCAACTACATGTGCACAGACTCGGCATATAGAACTCAGGCATTTCCAGTGGCAGCAAAATCCACAATCTATAAATAATTATGCATTATTACTTATTCACTTTCAAAAATTAGCATAAATAAAAAGTAAGCCACTCACCACTACACATGTACCATGACTGCAGCATTGTCCATACAGCTGCACTGCAATTGTCGCAATAAATTGGGCCAGAAGGGACCACATGGGTTTTTTGAGGCTCTAAATGATGACCAAGAATAACCTGAGTTTCAAGTAAGCTCTCATTTGATTCTTCCCTCAGTTCTTGAGCTCTGAGACGAAGTTCAATGAGGCGCCTAACCAGCCATTTACGTTCCTCGCTGCACTCTGCACTTTCTAATACCATTTCCTTGCATTGTTCCACCTTCTCTCGAAGAATGGTCTCTGTTGCATCCTGGTTGTCAAATACAGAGTCAGAAAAATGAAAATAAAATAATATAATATGAAAAATACCTTAGGCAAGATGAGTTGCGTTTCCACAGACTTCAGAGTGAAAGGTGCCGTACATTTGCCATCAGAACTGTCATCAGCATCACCAGTCACATAGTCAGATGAGGAGGACGGTGTTGATGCCCCAGTCTCACAACTATTGCTTGCACGTCTAGGTTCGAATTTTCCACCATCCTCAGTGTTCATTTGACTTCTCACATCTACCATGTTCGATACCTATTCTTCAATTACAAGCTACACAAGTTTATGCAGTTGCCATGTTTGTAAACGTTATCAGCTTTGGTACAATAATATTTTGCAATAGGGGTTTCAAAATAAATTAAGCTATTGGATACTGTGGTCTTTACAACTAAATAACATTGACTGAATCTGAAGATTTGCTATGACAGTCAGTCTTGCTCCGAATGCAAAGTCCCACGAGCTTACGCCCTCTCACTGGATCTGTCAAACAGTTTTTCGAACTAGCAGCAGCTGAGACCCTCGTCCGACTCAGGGTGGCGCATACCGACCGCAGTCAATGTGATAATCGATAAATTAACAGCATTTAACTTCTGGATGCGAGGGAAATATACGAATGCTTTAAATATGTAGATAATAAATGATTGACTCCGCTTCTGAAGTAACAGAAAATTTTTCACAGTTAATTGGAAAAAATACTTTGAAACATACTAATTAGTTTAAACCACAAGTTTCACATTTATAGACAATCAATGTTACAGACAAGATCTTTTAAACACAAGAATGGGGTATAAGAGTTAAAGTTGTATGAATTAATTTTTGATTTTCTGCTTCACGTTCAATAAACCCAATTGATAATTCGGTGATATTCAAATATACATTGTTCAGTTACATCTATAAGTAAAAATTTCATTTTTTCATAAGATACAATTTGTAAGACCACAGCATTTACAATTACAACCACCTGAAATGACGCGTTTCCAAACCACCTTAAATGAGGTAGCGTCCTCGGCTCGTTTCGATTTTTATCCCGGGTGGAACGATCGCCAGGAGCACAGTTTATAGAATATATAATTATATATTCCATAAACTATGCCCACAGCCATATGCAAACCACTAGGCAGCTCAGCATCCCAAGTCCAGCCAAGTAGAATCTGGAACGTACAAATGGAACAAAAAAAATAAATAGACACCTTATATTATAATAACGAAAAATACATGTTAGTCATAAATTTAGACATGGCATTTGCATTAAATATGAGACAGAAAGATGAGCATTGCATGAATAAAAATTGTACAGATATATAAAACATCACACAACATGAAACATAAAACACGAAACAGAACAGACAAATAGATAATCATCATAATTTTCAATCATCTTATTACTAAATATCATTATCAACAAATAATCAATAGAATCACACATTAAAAAATACGAGTCGCAAGGGTACAATTTCTGAAAATAGAAAAAGCATTTGTTAATTATCTAATAAATAAACCATGGAACCTGGAACATACAAACAAGTGATCAATATGCTATTATTATATATTGAGTGAAATTTCTGCCTGATCTCTGTAAAGGTAAAACGTGATTGTTAATTAATTTACACGCCATGAAACCTGAAACATAAAAACAAGTGATCAGTATTATATTAGATTGAGATTCTGCAAACAGGAAGAACCAGCAATGTGTTGACTGTAGAAATAATTTTGACTGCCAAAATGTAGAGATTTGGATTCCTGAAATCAGAAAGCAAACTGGATTAGTAGCCAGAGACAGCCTGCGAACAACATTTAATTAGTATTGAAATCAAGGATCTGAAAAAAAAACTTGAAGAGTTTTCTGAGATTTTGGACTCCTGAAATCAGAAAGCAGAAACTGGATTAGTAGCCAGAGACAGCCTGCGAACAACATTTAATTAGTATTAAAATCAAGGATCTGGAAAAAAACTTGAAGAGTTCTCTAAGATTTTGGACTCCTGAAATCAGAAAGCAGAAACTGGATTAGTAGCCAGAGACAGCCTGCGAACAACATTTAATTAGTATTAAAATCAAGGATCTGAAAAAAAAACTTGGAGAGTTCTCTGAGATTTTGGACTCCTAAAATCAGAAAGCAAACTGGATTAGTAGCCAGAGACAGCCTGCGAACAACATTTGATTAGTATTAAAATCGAGGATCTGAAAAAAATTGAAGAGTTCTCTGAGATTTTGGACTCCTGAAATCAGAAAGTAAACTGCAAATTAGTAGCCAGAGACAGCCTGTGAACAACATCTGATTAGCAATAAATCTAAAAACTGAACCCTAACACCTGTAAGAAAATTTGATTAGTATTAAGACTAGGGCCCTAACAATCTGAAAGGTAAAGTTTTGATTAGTGTCTTAAAAATAATCGCGTGGAAGTCAAGTACCACGCACAAAAAGGTGCGAAAGTACCTGATTCCTTATAATTTTTCGGTTTTTGGGTTTAAAACGCATAAAGCGTTGCAATCGATGTTTTAATATCCAAGTCCGCGCGCATCGGAGTAGCAGCGACGAAACTTGGATTTTTGATTCCTGAAAGAAAATCTCTCAATACATATTCCCACCACCAATATAAGACAAGTTTTTATAGCGCCTTGCAAGATGGCAAGTCACGCTAGTTATTATTTTAACAAATTTCTTAGGACCCTTAAGGACATCACATATACGAAAAACGTGCAAACACAGATCATGCGATTCCTCGTCCTCGCGCTATACCCGCGCGAGCAGCGACAGACTTGGAATATTTGTGCTAATGGAAATCGAAAAATGCAATTTTTAATCGCATCCTTCTATTCCAATTAGCACAGGGAAAGGAAGGAAAGAGGTTTACAAAGGACATAAAATTTGTGGCGTGGCGGTCGGCGATCCTCTTCGACGCGAAGTCTTCGAGCTCAACGTCCACCTCACTTCCATGCACCACGGCTGGTACGGAGAGCAAGGTGGACGCATTTTGCCCATTCCAAGTGACCATAAAAATATTACGGGGGAACAAAAAACTTAGTTTAATTTAATTTAATTTGTCTGGTAAGGTTTGTAAATTATTGAAAGGAAAAGAATTTATTAGATCTCAGCAAAAAAAAATCTCAAAGACCATATGAAAAGAATTATTAGAAAAATATCAAGTAAATATTATATGAAATTAAATAATGCAGTTTAAGAATTATTAGGAAAATATCAAGTAAAATATTGTATGAAATTAAATAATGCAGTTTAAGAATTATTAGAAAAATATCAAGTGAAATATTGTATGAAATTGAATAATGCAGTTTAATTAACTCTACTTAATTGATCACTTGGAATTGCTGTGGAAAGAAAATTAGTTACACTTCCGATTTCTTGCCTACCCCGATTTTGTTCAGCCCACATCCCACCCAACGGTTAAAACTATATGTCTTTCACACTCGCATTCGCACTTCATAAACATTCCAGATAAAAACACCCTTCGCGATGCATGATTTTACCTATACCTGCCTTTCGCCTATATTTATCCAAGAAAAGATTTTACTGACGAAAACCCCAATTCATACTTGCGCCGGCGCTCCAAAACATTCCGTTCACATTCGTTTTGTCAAACTTTTGACAACTGACTCGACAAAAAAATAAAATATATAAAAAATTTTAATGAAACAACAAAAATTTTTAGAGTGTAAATGTGTTTAGGCAGCCCACGCCTCGGCCGAAGCCGTATAATATTCGACAATGTGTGTGTTTTTAGGCGTCGAATTAATTAAAAATTGCAATTTTTTTTTTTTCTAACATGAAAAAGTTAAGGGCTATAGTGTGTAAGGGGGAAAAAATTCCCAAGTGTTTATACATCTCAACCAAAACATTCCATCTCACTCATATCTCACATTTATTGCCGTGGTATCTCGTTCAAAAACTTACCATACCTGTTGTGTGTAAAAATACAATACGGGCTGCCCATGCCCCGGCTGAAGCCATAATTTAATAAATTTTGAAAAGGTGTGTGTTTTTGTAAGCCGAAATTTAATCAACATTAATAATCTTCAAATGATTCTAGTAACTCGATTCTTAATGATTCAAATTTTTTAATACTTTAATATATATAATTTCATTGGAATGTTTGAAAAATGAATTTAATTAAATAAAAAAGAAGAAATTTAATTTATCTCATATCTACTCGTACTTGGCAAAAAAAAGTTAAGGGCTGAAAGATTTGTCTAAGGGAAGAAAAATTCTCATATGATTAGACATCCTAAAGCTCGTTGATCTACATTATATAGTTTCTTAATAAACTAAACGCAGACATAACGGAATTTCCAAAACTATTTCTATTTTCCTTAATTATGTGTGTTCTGTGTATATAATATAGGCTGCCCATGCCCCGGCCGAAGCCGTAATTAATAAATTTTGAAATGTGTGTGTTTTTATTGTCCGAAATTTATCAAACTTTAAAATTCTTGAAATGATTTGAGTAACGTAATTCTCATTAATTGAAATTCAATAATCTTTTGATAATCTTATTGGGAATCGTACTGAAAAATATCATAAGTAAAAGAATCAATTTAATTCATATCGTGAAGGGCTAAAAATGTCTGTTAGGTATTTGTGGTTTGGGATGGGATTCCTTATGACTAATTTCTATTTTCTTAATGCTATCGAAAAATATAATAGATATCGAAATAATGTTTTTTTTTTTAATCGGGATTTAAGACATTTGGTAATCTTATATACTTCATATTAATATTAGACTTAATCGTAATCTTATATACTTCATGTTAATATTAGACTTGATGGTAATCTTATATACTTCATTTTAATATCAAACTTAATCGTAATCTTATATACTTCATATTAATATTAGACTCAATCGTAATCTTAAATACTTCATATTAATATTAGATTTGATGGTAATCTTATATACTTCATATTAATATTAGACTTAATCGTAATCTTGATTTTGATTTTACTTTTATTTTCAATCTATACGATGTCTGCGTTATTTGCTTGAAGCTTAATCGGATACTTATAAAGTTAACAGAGAATCAGGCAGAAAAAAGATGTTAAAAATATGTTTCTACATTCATGAGTTGAAGTTGATTAGTTTGAAAGAAGGAGAAGTAAAAAAGATGTTAAAAATATGTTTCTACATTCATGAGTTGAAGTTGATTAGTTTGAAAGAAGGAGAAGTAAAAAAGATGTTAAAAATATGTTTCTACATTCATGAGTTGAAGTTGATTAGTTGAAACGAAGGAGAAGTGAAAATAACTAAATCGACAATTTTTTATTATTCTCAAAAAATTATTTACGAATTTTCTAATCGGTTGAAGTTGCTGAACATACCTGATTCTCATACAGAAAGTGAAACTATGGTAAAGAAAAACCGTTCAAACGACAAAATTTTTTTTACTGCTGAGCGATCGACACAAACGAAATCAATCGCTAAATACTACTAAAAAATCACAAAAACGCGTGGGCCGATTGAACGATGATCTTTGCCGTTGCCTGTGAGCTCTTGCTTACGAATTTTATCGACGATGATTTTATTTGAAAAGTTAAAAATTTAGAAACTATTCTTTAACTGACAAACTGACCGACTAATTCATTCATTGATTTTTTGACTGATTAATTTTAAGGAAATATTTGATATTTTTTGACTGATTAATTTGAAGGAAAAATTTGATATTTTTTGACTGATTAATTTGAAGGAAAAATTTGATATTTTTTTACTGATTAATTTTAAGGAAAGATTTGACATTTTTGACTCTACAAAGTGCAGGTGCGCTATGCTCACCGACAACCAATCCTACAATTACCTGAGCTAAAATCATTTTAAAATCTAAAAGTACCGCCACGCCACGTGAAATAAAGGAGGAAAGGACATCACAAAATACAACGACCTCAATGCCCGCGTTCACCATCGTGTGAGCTGGCAAAGAAATCGAGGAAATTTAACTGCTGGGGCTTACCCCATCGCTGCCGGTACCAAGACCGGACCCGAGCTGGTTCCCAAACTCGGGGGTCTCGGATTTTACCCGGAAGTCTCTGCCTCCCTGATGGCTACAGTTGTGTAGTAGGTTGAATGTAGCAGGTGTGGTATGATGAGAAGTTGATGCGATGCCTCCACGAAGAACGGTCTGTAAAAATGAAAAGGAAAAAAAGAACATGAATAACGAGAAGCAAAAATTTGTGAATTGAAGGAAGCAAACAGTTGTGGAAAATTCTAATTACCGAGATGTTCCACTTAACGTCGATATGGTTGATGATCACAACTCCATCGGATACTGCAGCAGAAACGTTTATCTGTAACAAAGAATTTCAATTTTTTTAATACAGTGAATTTCAAATCCACAAGCGACACGAATCACGGAATTTGGAAAAAATTAGATGAAAAATATTCAAACTTCAAACGCACCATTTTTTTCAGAAGTCTGGCGAGCGAAGATCCGATTCAATATAGTAGCTTGGGGATTCTTCTCAGCTCCATGCAATTGTAGTGCTGCAGGCCCTGGGCTCTGAACGTTGTAGGTCGAATGTAGCAGGTGTGATACGATGAGAAGTTGATTTGACGCTCCCACGAAGAACGATGCTGTAAAAATGAAAAGGAAAAAGAGAACATGAATAACGAGAAGCAAAAATTGGTGAATTGAAGGAAGCAAACAGTTGTGGAAAATTCTAATTACCGAGATGTTCCACTTAACGTCGATATGGTTGATGATCACAACTCCATCGGATGCAGCAAATACGTTTGTCTGAAATAAAGAATTTCAAATTTTGTTAATACAGTAAATTTCAAATCCACAAGCGACATGAATCACGGAATTTGGAAAAAATTAGATGAAAAATATTCAAACTTCAAACGCACCATGTTTTTCAGAAGTCTGGCGAGCGGAGATCCGATTCAATATAGTAGCTTGGGGATTTTTCTCAGCTTCATGCAATTGTAGTACTGCAGACCCTGGGCTCTGAAATGCAGAATAAAACACATGTCAGTCACTACGCTTCTAAGTCAGATCGAAAGTAGTATAAAAATCGTACGTGCCGTGGTCGTATCTACGGTAAAAATAAAACCCCCTTATTCCAACTAAATAACCGAGGAAAAATAATATTGCATCGCAGACGCCAACAAATACGAAAACGTTTAGAAGCAAAAAAATTTCAACCCCAAACACCGAAATGGAAGCCGCGACAATTGAATTGTTACGAGTCAGTTTGAACGCGTGAACGAATCGTGACGAGTCGAGCCGAAGGCAGCCGACTACCGGCGTCATGAAATTCTATGCTAGAAAGATTTAGAAAAAATCAACAACATCAAAACTCACGATTTTATGCCGTAGGAAGAGTAACGATCTGGTACGAATGCTTTCGTGTATTCATGTGCCCGGAAAACACGCTTCAAATCAACTGCAGAAATTTCGAGCGACGCCAACAATTCGAGAATTATTCACAATGGCTGCCCATCTCGCGGGTCTCCAGAGCCCCCGACTTTGATTCGATTTTTTGCCATTATTAGTATGTATTATCGAGCCACTTATGCTCCCAGATGAGGCAGGATTGTTTAAGTAGTCGTTCAGCTGATCGTCCCAAGTTTTCGAATCCGATATTACAGCGAAAGAGTCGAATTGATAGGAAGTTCAACGGAGACAGAGTAGACGATTTGAAGTTCTGACGTAGCAATGGCGTCCTTGCGCCAGCGCTCTGTGTGTATACCAGCCTCCCCACTCCCGGCAAGCAGGCCAATCAGAGGCCGCGTAGCGTTGTGCTCGTCAGAACAGCTTCCACCGATTTTAATGCGCAATATCACCGATTTGAATCCGTTTTTTTTACAGCTTTATTCGTCTGGATCTGGCAAAATTCTTCAATCGATTGTTCCAAGTTTCAGAATCTGAAATCATAAAGCACAGGGGAAAAAACAGGGAGTCGCGCGCAAACCAACTATACAATTTGAAGTTCGACGTAGAAATTCTTAAGTGACGCCAAGAATTCGAAAATGGTCGCCTCTCTCGCGCGTCGCTAGCTTAGATTCGTTCTTTTACCATTGCTAGCTTAGATTCGTTCTTTTGCCATTGCTAGCTTAGATTCGTTCTTTTACCATTGCTAACTTTGATTCGTTCTTTTGCCATTACTGACTTCGATTCGTTCTTTTGCCATTACTGACTTTGATTCGTTCTTTTGCTATTATGAGGATGTTCTATCGAGCCACTTATGATCTTAGATGAGGCAGGATTGTCCGAGTAGTCGTCCTGCTGATCGTCCCAAGTTTTCGAATCCGATATCACAGCGAGAGTTTGAATTGACAGGAAGTTCCGCGGTGACGCAGTGACGATTTGAAGTTCTGACGTAGTAATGGCGTCACTGCGCCAGCGCTCTGTATTTATACCGGCATCCCCACTCCCCGGAAACGGGCCAATCAGAGGCCGCGAAGGAGCGCGCTGGACCGAGCTGGTTTGAGCTCGATTAATTTGCAATCTCTGCTTACGTATTATTAACGAATTCAGAGTATTATCATTCAAAATGATAGTTGAATGATAGAATAATGAATTATGGCATATGGTACACTCATGCTGTATCGCTATAATTACGGATTTTTTATCCGTGGCAATATTCATATTTCCCATGGCTGGCTGTTTCCCATTCTTGTCAGAAATAATAATAAAATAATCAAAGATGTCCTCTATTGCCCACATTTCGAACCATGTTTACAGCTGCTGTACGATCACAAACCTTGGATTAACCTAAACCGTCATACATCAGAAGTACAGGGCCAAACGAATTTAATTTATAAACCAGCAATTAAATTTACAGACGCTTGACCGAGTCGGAATCGATAATGAACGCCAAGAAGGGAATGATCAGTTTCGGGAAAATAAAAGCTGATATAGGCAAAGGGAGTGGATCATCAAGTTCCAGTGAACCTGTTGAAGGTTTTGGTACCTTTGGTAAACAAATACCCGAGACCAATCTTACAGAGATAAAAGAAATAAATCCTGAGGATGAGGAAGAGACTAAGCAGCTACAAGAAGTCATGGGAATGACAAGTTTTGGTAAGAAGGCTAAATCTTTTGACATACAAGAAATGCTAGACAATATTACCAAAACCGTTCGTCTAACTAACACCAGCAATACCCAGTCTGCAAAAGTGACGACGGATCATACCCGTGAAGCAGAGTCAAAAGGAAGTACTGATGATAAGGAAAGTGGAAAGAACAATAGAAAAGAATTACCTGAACCATCTTCTAGTACTTCAGTAAAAAAAATTGATACCTCAGACAGCAAAAATGTTGATAGTGATGAGGATGAGGATGAAGATGATGGAAACGACAGTGATGGATCAGATATAGGCCAAAGTTCCGAAAGTAATAAAATTCCATGTAGCCATGAAATAGAAATGCATCATGGAACAAAAGCAGTCATTGCTGTAGCTGCAGATCCTTCTGGAGCCCGCCTAGCTTCAGGATCTGTGGACTATGACGTTTCTTTCTGGGACTTTGCTGGCATGGATACATCTTTGAAAAGTTTCAGAACACTACAGCCTTGTGAAAATCATCCAATAAAATGCCTTCAGTATTCTATGACAGGGGATGTCATTCTAGTTGTGTCTGGTGCAGCTCAAGCAAAAGTTCTGGATCGAGACGGCTTTGAGAAATGTGAAACTGTTAAAGGCGATCAATATATCACTGATATGGCAAGGACTAAAGGTCATACTGCTGCTTTGAATAGCGGCTGCTGGCATCCTTTAATAAAGGAAGAATACATGACCTGCTCTCAAGACAGCACTTGCCGCATATGGATTCTATACAAGCCTCGTGGTCATAAACACCTCATCAAATGCAGAGCTCAAAATGGGGTCAAAACTATACCTACTACTTGTGCCTACAGCAAGGAAGGTAGTGTAGTTGCTTGTGGCTGTGTGGACGGATCTATACAGATGTGGGACCATAGAAAAAATTTTGTGAACACATCTCTGCTTCTTAGGGGTGCCCATCAACAAGGTTCTGAAATATCTAGTTTGAGCTTCTCATATCTCGGTAATTTGCTTGCTTCCAGAAGTTGTGATGACACTCTCAAGCTTTGGGACCTTCGAGCATTCAAGAGCCCAGTTTTTGTTGCCAAGGATTTATTTTCTCGATATGATACTACTGATTGTATGTTCAGCCCTGATGATTCCATGATTATTACTGGAGAGTCTCTAAAAAAAGGGCAGAAGTCTGGGAGAGTACTGTTTTTTGACACTAAGACTTTTGATCTGGTTAATGAAATTTCCGTCACTAATTCACATGTCATAAAGACTCTGTGGCATCCAAAACTTAATCAAATATTTGTTGGCTGTGGCAATGGAGTTGTCAAAGCTTATTATGATCCCAAGAGAAGCATGCGAGGTGCAAAATTATGTGTAGTCAAATCTCATCATAAACAGAAGCACATTGAAATAATGTCTACACAACAAATAATCACACCGCATGCCTTGCCCCTGTTCAGGCAAGACCGACCAAAGTCTGTTAGGAAGCAAATGGAAAAAGACAGGCTGGATCCAGTCAAATCTCATCGACCAGACCTGCCTATTACATCTGGACAAGGTGGTAGAGTTGCTTCATCTGGGGGTACCTTGAGTTCATACGTTATCCGAAATCTAGGGCTGAGTAAACGCATAGAGGATGACCAAGATCCGAGAGAGGCAATCCTCAAGTATGCTAAGGATGCTGCAGAAAATCCGTACTGGATTTCTCCCGCTTATCAGAAAACCCAACCCAAAACCATATTCCAAACTGACCATGATGGTGATGAACCACCTGCCAATAAGAAACAGAAGACTTGAAAATGTATAATTAACATTGACTGATTCCTTTGCCCGTACAATAGAGATAAACATATGTAATTGTTATCAAGTAGGATGATGGAGGATCGATTTTATTGTACATAAATGAATAAATCCTGGAATTAAATCTATCTCTGAGGTAGCCTTATGTATTATTCTTCCCAGAATTGATTGCAGGTGAAACCCGATAGAAATTTAAATGGTATCTCGCGCTATTTGCGGCAAAAGTAGTTCACTGTATAACCACCGTAGAAAGGTGGGATTGCGTATTATTTCCTAAGTGTATTTCTGATGAAATTCACGTAATGAATTGTGCTAGTAAACATAATAAAGGGTAAACGTTACCGAAAGAGCTAAATAGTCAAAAGTTGAAAGTCATTGCGTATCTCAAAATAAATGTTTAAATGATTTTTCCCCGCGCCAAGAGAGTGTTTGCTTTATGTCTTCTCCAAAGTTAACCTCCGGCTTAACCTTTTCTCACTGCAGGTGCATCTCATGCACTATAAATCATAAGACATGCAGTGTCTTGTTAAATGCCCCAAACGCTGTCCTCCTCCCAAAGAAATTTTTAAGTTTGCCTCACGTTTTGCTGGAACATATCAATCCATTCTCCAAGCACCCAATCTGAAGTCTAGTCTAGGCCGTGCTTTGGAATTCTCACACTGGCTATCCCTACACGTAAGTTCTCGTTGCTCCTAAATGTATCAACTCACTGTATATACCGCAGAATAATCAAGCCAGGTTTGATTTAGAGCCAGAGTCATGTCAGGAGAGAAGTGCAGGCACTTTGGGCATTGTTACATCGCAGTGGATTTGACAGTTCTACGAAGTTGCCAGACTCACTAGATGTCAGATATTTTCGTTCTGGGGCCAGACAGAATAGTCAGAAATCTGAGGGCCCTGATCCCAATCAAAAGCCACCACCTGAGAGTTCAGGAGATGGACCAAAAAAAGATGATGATAAAGTGCCCAGTATTCTTACAAAATATTTTTTGTGGTTTGCAATGTTTTGGATGATGGTAAACTTTATTCCAATGCTGACACCAGACCATATGTCACACGAGGTAAGGTCTCCCATGAAATATATTATTTTTCCAAATATGAATAAGTACTTGGTTGCTGAAGACAATAACTGACATGATTTGTCTCATAGATCGTCTATGTGTCCTGGAATGATTTCTTCCTCCACATGCTTTCTAAAGGAGAAGTAAAGGAGCTCATACTTCACCCTCAGGCTGAGGTAGTAATTATTGTTCTGCAGCCAGATGCTGTGATCAATGGCCGCAGACCGAGTAGTCTTAAATATTATATGAGGGTTGGAGACATTGATAGATTTGAAGAAAAACTCAGGGCAACTGAAGATAAACTCAACATAAGACATGGTAGTGTTTTTCACTTTGAGTTACGAATTATCATTGAGAATCTCAATACTCAATAGTAATTTTTCCAGGTGATCGCGTGCCAATCAATTATGATCGTGGTGAGGTCACATCAGCTCAACTGCTGACACTAGTTCTTTTGCTCGCACTTCTTCCATTCATTATTAGCCGTCTTCGTTCGGCGAAATCCCCTATCAGCCTGGATATGTTTCGGCAAATGACACGTGCAAAATTCACACTAGTAGATCCTTTAACTGGGGCAGGCAAAGGCGTCCGATTTGACGATGTTGCGGGCCTTAAAGAAGCAAAAATTGAAGTCATGGAATTTGTTGACTATTTGAAACATCCGGAACATTACAAGAGCCTTGGCGCTAAGGTACCAAAAGGTGCTCCTGATTGTTTAATGACACGCCATTAGTCTCCACTAAATTTTTCAACTACCTATCAACTGAATAATAATTATGCCCTGTATAATTTGTATCTATCATCTCAGGCGCTATACTTCTGGGGCCCCCGGGATGCGGAAAAACTCTTCTAGCCAAGGCAGTGGCGACTGAAGCAAACGTACCATTTTTGTCAATGAATGGTTCAGAGTTCATTGAAATGATCGGGGGATTGGGCGCTGCCAGAGTCCGAGACTTGTTCAAGGAAGCAAAATTACGGTAAAAATTGAACTGGCTTAAAATCCTCATCAAAAATCCGTATGTGAAAATAATTTGTGTTGTTAAAAATATTTTGCATTGACACTTTTTTCCTCCTTTTTTTCAGGGCGCCTTGTATAATATACATTGATGAGATAGACGCGATTGGTAAAAAACGATCGTCAGGAATGTCGGATACCGGTTCCTCCAGCGAGTCCGATCAAACGCTAAATCAACTCCTTGTAGAAATGGATGGAATGGCATCCAAAGAGGGTGTAATTATGCTTGCCTCAACAAATCGAGGCGATGTGTTGGACAAGGCTTTATTAAGGCCTGGGAGATTTGACAGACATATATTAATTGATTTACCAACTGTCGATGAACGAGACCACATATTCAGGCATCACCTAAAGGGCATTACACTCGACCAGAAACCTGATGTATATTCCAGAAGATTGGCTTATCTTACCCCTGGATTTAGTGGTAAGATTGTGAAGAATTACATGTGGAAGAGCATAGGTAAACCATATGAAGGTTTGTTTGATTTCAGGCGCTGATATCGCAGCTGTTTGCAACGAAGCTGCTTTACATGCTGCAAGATTCAAGAAGACAGTTGTCGGCTCGGTAGATCTGGAGTATGCCGTAGAGCGTATGGTGGGTGGCACTGAAAAGAGACAGCATGCTATGTCTCTTACGGAAAAACGTGTTGTGGCTTACCATGAGGCAGGACACGCTTTAGTCGGCTGGATGCTTGAACACACTGACGCTCTCTTGAAAGTGTCTATTGTACCCAGAACTAATCTTGCTCTAGGGTTTGCACAGTACACACCTACCGATCAAAAATTGTTCTCAAAAGAGCAGGTATTTTCCAATAGACGTAACACGAGTCCTTTCATTTTTTGAATCAATAAAGGTATCGCTAATGTCGTTAACCATGTTTTCAGTTATTTGAGAGAATGTGCATGGCCCTTGGGGGACGAGTGGCCGAAAGTTTGACCTTCAACAAGGTGACAACCGGGGCTCAGAACGATCTTTCGAAAGTTACCAATATGGCATATGCCCAAATACAACAGTTTGGAATGAACGATGCCGTGGGTTTAATTTCCTTTGATCAAGAACAAACTAGCGCGGTAAATATCATGGTTATTGACCTTGACTCTCACACTTCACCACTGTCTCATACATATTTATTTTAGAAAAATAAAAAGCCTTATAGTAAAAGGCTGGCAAATATAATGGACGTAGAAGCGAGGCGATTGATCAGCCAGGCCTACAAGAAAACCGAGGAGGTGCTCACAGCTGAAAAAGACAAACTCAAGCTCGTAAGTTCAACATTGATTAGCTAAAATCGTTATTATCTTAGAAGTTCCGAGTAGTAATAAATAATATATGCTTACTGTAACAGTTGGCAGAGACACTACTAGTCAAAGAAACACTCAACTACGGCGACGTTGTGGATTTGATTGGGCCACCGCCGTATGGGCGAAAAAATTTAATCGAACCAGCGGATTTCGAAGCATCTGTGAAGAGCGCCGATGATCCTGTCGCACCAACTCCATCACCTGAACCGGCAGAGAGGAACGGTGAATCTTAATGATAATTTTACAAAATACTGCTGTTCGTGATGTACCATAGTTAAATATGGATTACCTGTGTAGATCCTCTAACATGAAAATAAATTATGTGAAATTACAAATTCGAGTAATTTGAATATCGTGGATTAAAGAAATATCAGGGCATAACTTTATTCAATGGAATAACATAATATTCGTACCGTCTAAGAACACAATATCATGCCGATCGGCCAGGTCACATATTTCAATACCATATATACTCGCAGCGAGTAATGCATGGTTCGTGAAGATTAGATAAACGTGTACTAAATTTTTTTTTTTTACCGATTCCGGACAAGCTCCATCAGCATCAGTTTGCGATTTCGAAATTATTTGAAAAATAATACATATAACATAACGTGATATCGCTTGATATAATGTAATTATATGCTCTCCTTAAATCTACATATAAACATACCCATGTAAAATCACTGCCACGTTATGATGTCCCTGAGAACTCCGTTCAGAGCTCGTTCCATATGGGAACCATCCCAGTATACTTTACCGCAACATTCGCAAATGTAAAACTGTTCAACGTTCTTCAATACATTAGCCGGTACTCTGTCTACCTGTACCGTTACTCTGTATCTTGTGACACAGTTCGCAACGTCCAGCGTCTCTGTCGAAAGTTGCCATGTGCGGTCGCAGTTATTTACCATAGCCCGTTTGCCGTTCGCTAGTGTGAAATCTTCACTGGATACTGAATCGGTTTCACTGTCAGAAGTTGTACTGGCAATAGATGAATTGTTAATGCTGGCAGATGTGCCAGGCGAATATCTATACCCATTTTGAAGCTTTATTTTTGCGAAACTGGAACATTAGGATTTTCAAATGACGACGTTTATCTAAAAAAAATTCTTGCACTTCATACCTCGCGTAGCATATAAATCATTCTCACCTTTTTCCGAGCTCCGTAATGATACCCCTGGAGACGATAACGAACTCGTCGTGATTGCAAATCTGACATCTACTGAAAATGTCTTTTTGCATCACTAATACTTTGAAATGATTCAGAACCTCTTTTAGCTGGTCTTCTGGCTTGTCAGCTAGAACTCTGTAACAGCTGCCTTGGGGGACGTACGAGGTGAACTAGAATTTTATTTGTTACCCATCAGCTTCGCGTGTTCTTTATGAAACACAAGATGATGGAATTATACCCACCCTGTTGTATGCACCTCCTCTAGTTAATAATACGCGCTTTTGTTTCATGGCTACTTTAGCAGACTGATCTCCTCTTCGATCGAACTCAACATAAACGCAGTCACATCCACACATACGTAATTGTCTGGCCAAGCCACCGAGCATCGAGTCGCATACCACACGCCATTCATGGGCAGCTTGCATGTCACTTGACAATTCAGTGGTAACCTTTCCCTTATTGCTCCAACTAGATTGCTGATCATTATTCATTGGCGCTGGTGGCAAAGTAGTTCTTGTTGGCGGGGCAGCCTGTAAAAAAATGTGGGAAAAAAATCAATCAGATATTGTTCGCTTACCCGTGCTTATGCTGTAGGTATTGTCTTGAGATTCACCTTATTCCATACCTTGGCTGCATGCCTTCTGGTATTTTTTTTTGGTAATTTATGGGCAATCGCTTGCGATTCGGCACATAGCTCGTTAAATGCAACACCCAATCGTAAGGATTGAGATTTGAGAACCTCGAATATTTCTAAGAGACAGTATGCATCCAAAGCTAGAATTAGAAAATAGAGATGATTTTTTTGTTCTTTATTACAAGTTTATATTAAAAAAAATATGAGATATACGACTGAGCTTACCCGCATAAATTAATTGACTCTCTCTCAACGGTCGTCTTTCCCAGTTTGAAAATTGATCGGACTTGTTCAGCCTATGACCCGTACAGAGTTCAACCAGTTTGCTCAGGCTTTCGCCGATAAAGTTTTTGTCACCTTTGTGCGGAAATTGAAAGCATTGCTCCAGTGCTAATTTTCGCCACAGGTACAAGAGGTCCATGTATCCTTGACCTGTTGCCTTTATACTTGCCATTGCTGGGAGGCTTTCTCTAATCATTGCCACGTCATGAGCCAGACCGAATCCGAGTTTCAAAATATTTTTATTGTCAAACAATGCCCGGCCAAGTTCTGCCCATAAGTTTGCAAATTCTTTTCCCATGCCGATGACGTCTAGGATGTAGACGGTCGTATTGGTAGCTATTTGTATCAGGGCCAAATCACTTTGCTTTGTACCTGTTAGTAATAGAGATCTATCAAAAATCGATTGGAGAAATATAAAGCTCCTTTTTAACAACATCTACTTACCAAAACTTGGCTTCCATTCAGAGTCTATACCGACCATGGTTATATCTTTCAACCCTTGACTGAGGAATTCCTCAAATGATCTTATGTCATCAACGATTTTTATACGATCTTTGGGTAGCCTCAAGGTGTGGTAAAGGGTAGAATCTATCTCTGTATCCCAGTTCTCTTCTACAGCAGTTACCACATTCGTATTCGAAGAATCTGTAACTATTTGAACTAATTAATAACAATTATTTTAATCTGAGTCTTCACGAACTCAGAAAATGGTAAGATACCTTCAAATTCCAATTCTTCGCAGTCTATAAGAGCCCAGGGCCATTGATCTCTGGGCATTTTAAATTCTTTTGCCCAGCGAAGTGCTTCTTTAACATCGTTTGCCTGTGCTAAGGACTTCAGTAATTCAAACTGTAGTCTCGAATCTAATCCCACAGTTTCACGAGCCATCTCATTCCAGCTTTCACCACCTGTGCGTTCGGAAATCGTAGATTGAATTGGAAAAAATACTACACAAGAGAGTTATCAATCAGGTCTTATTGAAAATACAAACTTACTGAGCGTACAATCAACGTATCTCTTGTAGATCAAAAATTTCAATGCACCCTCACCACGTCTTCGATTTAAATTCGGACACAATTCAGGAGGGAGATTGTACAGTTTTGTCAACCGACCAACTAATTTATTCATTGGCCGCATTTGCAAGGTAGACATTTTTACCTCTGGAATTTGGTTCTTGCTGCAAAACAAGAAAATAGAACATGGGCTAGCTTATAGTTGAACACAGATTTTCAACAATGACTATGTGGAACTTACTCTACAAAAGATCCCAATACAGCTTCCATGTTCATAGCTGGTGCCAATAAATCGTCAAGGTAGGTTACTAGAGCCTCTCGAGCTTCTGTGCATTCAGCCAGAAGGTCATCAACTATAGTTAATTTATTCTGTAATATCAGTGGCAGTAGTAATACCTCAGGATCCAAGAAGTGCGACTGCAAGTCTAACATGGAAACATACTGGGCAGCATCTTTGTACTTTTTTTCCTGCACCATACGCTATTGGCAAAAAATAAATCATCATAGCTGATAACTGAGTAGTTATCACGACAATATTTGTCAGAAGATAAAACTACCTGTATCATAGGTATAAATAGGTCTTTATGCTCTGGAAGCTCATAAGCATCAAATACAAGTTTAGTCAGTTGTAAGTTGCGCTGCCTAGATAGAAGTTCGAATGTGGCTAGCTTCAGTTCTGGCAGTAGGTATGCTTCATATATTTTTTTTCTAGGTGCAATCCAATTGGAAAAATCTTCCGCAACTATATCATAAGAATAATTGAATAATATACCTATAATAATTGGATATCTAGCTATGACAATAAAATTGACCTGCAAAGCCCAGTGATGTCTTAGACTTGATATACTTGAAGTCAGAGACATTTGTCAGTATTCGAAGAGCACTTAAATATGGATTTGGTGCTGTTTCAAAATAGTCTGTTAACATTTTTGTAATCCCCTTACTTCTTTTCCCTGAAAGTAGTAGCACAGCAGTTGTCACCTCATCTCTAATTATAAATTAACAAAATTCATACATCCAGATGAAATGATGCATACTCACAAAGTCCCCAAGTACAATGCAGAGTGCTCAGCCACGTACTTGTGGCATCGTCTACACATGTGTAGTAAGATAAATCAGTTTTGTTTTGATCAAGGTAAACTGGGTCACATTTGCCAACTGAGACCCCAACATATTTGTTGCCTGCTTTTGCCATTTCGTCAACAAATTATTGACTGTAAACTTTTATTTAACTGTAGTTCAGCTCCAAAATAATTGAGACTAAACTTGAAGCGCAGTCTCTATCTGAGTAAAGAGTTAAATTTGTACTACAGGTTCCATTTCTGAGTAGTGACAATGGCTTTTAGACAGCTTTCAAATTGCTGTCAGGGGAATTTTAAAATAGTCTTTTGACTTGTGGAAGTTGACAAAATCTATAATAAATTCCTGTAGACAAGAGCTCTTCAGAGTTGGAACAAGAGTCAAACCTTAAAGTCAAACTGACACCTCACTTCTTGATCGTACAGTTTGAAGAGATAGTTAGAACGCAATAACGTAACATGAGAATACTCAGAATTAGGGTCACGATGAGCTGAGCCAACAAATACTCAATGGGGTATCACCGTGACATTACCATAGCTTCACACAGAGATTTTACATGACACCTTGGTCGAGGCTTATGGGCGCCATATGTATAACTGGGTGCTAGAACTGTTGGCGTCATCTGTGAAAATTATTGGGAGCTGCTTAGATCAGCTGATTCTAAGGAAAATAAAAAAATAGAAGTTAGTCGTGTGCGCTGAATTTTATGGAGTGGTCTATGGTCGTCCTCCGTCTCGCCCGGTTTTGTAATGTCCGGTAGTTCCGTTCCGAGTTCCGGTGTTGTAAAAGTGTTTTTGGCACAAAATCCTGCGTCAAAAGTTGGAATAGAAAACGCGAACCGAAACGAAATTGAAACGGCATGTCTGAGGAGGGTGTCAATGACAGTCAACCTATCTCCCAGAGTAGCTACTGCTTCAAATGGAGCGAGTACGAGAACCACGTACCATGCGTTATCCGACAGCTATTGGAAGAGAATTGCATGGTGGATGTTACCGTTTCTGCAGATGGCCACAAGATCCATGCCCACCGCATAGTGTTATCTGCTTGTAGCACTCTGTTCCAAGTACTTACATCAATATTATCGTCTACTCCTTGTCCCCTCATTCTCTGATGTTTATCTTCACCTGATGTACTCTCTAAGATTCATTGCAATACAGGGTAATCAAAATTTACAGGATCTCTTGAACCAGGTGCATGAAGACTCACCCACTATTATACTCAGCGATATAGCAGCTCAGGACATTCGCAGTATCATAGACTTCATGTACAATGGTGAAGTTAGCATACCTGTGGAAAATATCAGCAGTCTGTTAGATGCTGCTCATTTTTTAAAGATACGTGGCCTTATGGAGGTATAGCTACACAAGAACAACATATCGCAATTTTTTCATGTATTTCTAAGATAAAGTACATCAAGAATAGCTTTTATAATTACAGATTGATGGCTTGGATGAAACTGACACAACCCTTTGTGTGGAAGATTTCAATGAGGAAGCTGTGGAATCTATGAGCGAGCTAAATGAGACTGAGGAGCAAGAACTGCACGCACTGCAACAGGAGTATGAGAGTGTGCCTGATCAATTAGAGGAAAAAAACGTAGCTACTACAAGTTTAAAAAAGAAACGAAGACGGGACACAATAAAAAAGGAGTATAGTGAGGATATGCTAATGGCTGCAATCAATGATCTCAAGGCAGGGCATACATTGATAGAGGCTGCTACTAAGCATGGCATACCACGTTCTACATTATACATGCGTGCAAAAGCCTTAGGATTGCATCTGAATGCTTCTAGGAATGAATATTCTCCTGAATGTATGAAGGCGGCGATAAATTCTGTCCTGGGTTTGTTGAAATTTTTCTGCTGTAGTCTGGCATCCTTTGACCTATTTTCAAAATTACATTTTAATTTTGTAGAAGGTTCCAGTCTACAACAAGCTTCAGAAATGTTTAGCATTCCCAAAACAGTTCTGTGGCGGAGAATTCAGAAAGAAGGCTATCAAATTCTTGGGCAACGTACTGAAATGAGAAAATCCTATGATGCCGATAAAAGAGAAGCTGCTGTAAAAGCCTTGGAACGAGGAGAAAATCTTACAAAAGTCTCCTTACAGTTTCAAGTACGTTTACTTAGAATTTTTTCTTTGTTTTTTAAATCAATGCACGTTTTCCATTAGTTGACGATTCTATAGAAATGCTCACGATTTGTGTCCGTAGATACCAAAAACCACATTGTTCAGGGATAAAGCAAGGCTAGTGGACGAAGGGAAGCTTCCACTGTCGTTCTGGAAGAAACGTAAGACGGAGAATGAAGATTTGAAAAAATCTAGGTTGGAGCAAGCGGTGGCTGCTTGTAAGGGCGGGAAAATGTCACAAGCAGCAGCCTCCATGACCTACCGTATACCTAAAACTACGATATGGAGAAGGTTGCAGCAGGAAGGAAAAAAATTAAATCGCCCAACAAACGAGCCCGGAAAATGCAAATTGGAAGATCTGAATGATACTGTCGATTCGAAAGAAGACGGAACTGAATTTACGTATTGTGAGGCACGTAATCCCTCTACTTCAAAAAATTTTTTGATTATGCAAGATTATTCTCACTAATTATATTGTATTCGATTGGCCGACGTAGGTTACTTCGGAAATACCAATAACCTACATAGATGAAAACGGAATACCAGAAGATTCCGTGATTATCCTAACAACAGATGATGTGGAAGGAATAAACTTGGAAGAAGGAGCTCAAATAATAGTAAGTATGGTAAATTATTCTTGGTTGCTCCATCACCTTAATTACGAACGATTGTAGATTGTATCAATGCCCGAACAAAGTGCAGGATTTAAAATTGAATGTTTTATTCCAGGATTCCGCCGAGGAATTCGTTCCCTGCGCGTTGAATATCGAAGACGGCTCAACATACGCTAACAGTGAAAGTTAACACAACCCGAACGTTCAGCATCAGGCAGCAGCATACGTTTTAGAAACCTGGGTAGACTGCTGTAAAGCACAACGGGGTGAACGTTGAGCGAAGACATGTTATTTTTGAACCAGAACCTGATTCCTCCACTCTGTCCAACTTCAAACACTTCAATTAAAAACTTCCATTCAAGCACTTGACATTCGCGTGAATGACAGTCCCCTATATTTTTTCCTCAATTAGAACGAGATCAGCGTAATTTTAGTCTGTTAAATATATAATTGTAAATATAGTTTTATTATCATCTTACCGCATAGTTCAATCATAAATACACACAAAAAGGATATCATCGTCTTCCTCTTTCCTGCTCTTACATTTTCCTCTTCAAATCCCAAAAACTTTGCAGTCACATTGAGTAGTTTCGTAAAACAGCAACGCGGTTGCGCCACTCTTCAGTTGCGCCCTCATCCACTTTCAAGTTCATCTGAAAATTAAATGCCGAGGAGCGTTGCAACGAGTAGTTGTGTTGACACTTGACAGATATTACGGGGAGCTTGACAGCTCCTATATTAAATCATGACACCAGGTAGAGCAGATCTGTCGATAACCCTTGAATTTAGGTATTGAAAAAATAAATAAATAAAATCATACAATATGCATTTTAATTGTTAATGTCATAACCTCTTCGTGTTGACCGGTTTGTTGAAATTTTATCTTCAGCGGAGGCGCAGAATTATTGTTTGATAAAAAGAAGATTGATGTTAGTCTGCCCGGAGACAAAGAATGTAAGTTTAACTTATGATATAATTTTGTTCTGTATAATTTCCTCTTCTCATAATCTATAGGGACGCTGCAGCTTCTGCTCTTTTGGATAAGGGACAATCTTCTCAGGGACAGACCGGAACTATTCCTGCTGGGTGATACTGTGTGAGTCTCCTAATATTGTATTTTTCATATATTTGGTTACACTTGAAATAATTGATCATAACTTTGTAGGAGACCTGGAATCTTGGTGCTGGTCAATGATGAAGATTGGGAATTGCTGGTAAAATATCTGTAACCTAAGCATCTTGTATCTTTCAGAATGGATGCTGAAATAACTCTGAATTGTTTGTGAAGTGTGGAACTATGATTGGTTCACATCTGTAAGCTCTGAATGATAAGATTGGTTTTATTTCATCTGCAGGGACAAGGAGAGTACAAATTGCAGTCCAAGGATACGATCCTTTTCATATCTACACTACACGGAGGTTGAACCTTCAAAAACTTTATGCAAATCAGTACTCTAAACTTGGCAAAGGAGAATCACTTGTTATTTATTCTGTTATGATGTAAAATATATTCATACGTTTATAACTACACGTTGCGTAATTTCATTCTACACTCTCATCAAATTTTACGATACAAAGTAATTTAATTTTTATCTAGACCCCGCTAATGCGTAAAGTTTCGACTAATCATACAAGTCCGGTCCTTTTTATTCTGGCGATGTAATCCAAATTGCTTCCCCCTTTTGTTCGACGTGAATTACAATAACGTGAAAAATAAGTAGAAATCGTGAAACTGCGAACATACGGCAATCGCGTTATCGCCAGGATTTGGATATCGGCCAACGGTTGCCACTCATCACATTATAATCATTAGTTTGATCCGACTCACAATTAAATATCATCAGTAGATTTTTTTTTTAATTACCTTTCGCATTTAGCGAGCTGAAAATGATTGTTTTTACGTAAATTTTTTAAATTTTCAGTAATATTTACCCGGTTTAAAATATAATTTAATTATAGATAAGATCGAAGCGATGGGGCTATGACACGACAAACTACGGGTGCGAGGAAATGTATAATTCGTAATTGCAGAACAGAACTAAACTTTCTTCAAGTCTAACTGCGGTTGTTTAAGTTTAAACCTACGTATATATAAGGTGCAGATACAGTTTTCTGTTATCTCTAGAGAACTTGCACAAGACCCGAAATATAATATAAAATAATATAAAAGCCAGGAAGTAGCCGAGAACTTTGGCTATTACCTACCGAAACTGTTTCCCCGCGTGGCTAACGTCCCAAACTTTTAACTGTCTATTCCTTCGTTTTTTCCTCTCCTGTGTAAGATCAAAAGAAAAAAATAGAGCAGAGAGGTATTGTAAATAGGAATAGAAATGAATTCTACTTGCTGCACGTGTACCACACGGCAATGCGGCCAAGAAATTTTTTCTCAGATTTTCTGTTTTTCTCGTTTTATTGAAATTTAAAATACAACTAAATTCGAATCAGCGATTCTTCTGATATCCCTAAGCTTATTCGATGCATCGACAACGTCAGCAGCTGGTATTGTTCGATGGAATTGTGTACCAATCGGTATACCATAAAGAACTGAGTTGTTTCCATTGAGTTTGAAAGGAACGCAAGGTGCAGCAGTATAGTAGCTGCAGAAGCAAATGCCCCGGATCTCAAGCCGGTTTCATTTTCGCAATTTTCTTGGCATCGGAGCCAAACTAAGACGGCAGATGGTATCGGAACGTATCACGTATTCACTGAACGAATTTCATTCAACTTTCAGCTCGATTTCAGATTCACTTAAGAATTCCCCTTCTACCACCCCCGCAGCAATTGCATTATATTCGATGCACCGGACACCATACAATGCAACAATGTAGACCGGTGTCCTTAAATCGTAAATAAATAAAAATCAAAAGTCTCGAAATCCCTGAAGACATCAAATTCTGATTCCCCGCATCACATCGAATTTTAAACCCTCAGAAACTCTTCATCAATTAATCCTAGGTCATTCTCAGATACTTTTAATTTCCAAATTAGTTGCGCACAGGATTTTTTCTTTTAAATGGCTAATAGTTAATGCTGCACTAAGGAAAATATTAAAAGGTATATAAGTTACACGGTGATGAAAAATTCAATAGCCATTACACGATATTAAGTTAAGCTGCTGCAGACTATCAATTAACTCCGGCACCGTCCCTGATGTTTGTATAATATATATTTCTCTCCAAGTTTCCTTATTAAAATAAACATTTTCTTGGTTATTATGCATGCGTAATAATAATACCGACAATAATAATAACAAAAATAATCATTATAATACAGCGGAACAACAATAACAAGAATGATGACAACTTTCAAGCTACTTTTGCATAAAACCAGGTCGAAGTAGCATTAAACTCTCGAGGGGCCGACAAGAAGACCTATGGAGAAGATATCTTCGCAGGTACATCTATACCGTACACGTTTTGCTGGAATATAGTAAATCATTTTGTATATAAATCTTATAGCGCAGACGTCTAAATTTCTACGGGACCTCGACGAACAAATTATAGTTATACGCATACGTGTGAGAGTCAGAGAAGTTTTGAATGAAATTCAGAGACTCGAATAATTATTGCCAAACTCTTGAGTAAATATCGGTCTTAAGACCGCCAACTGTACTACGTGTCTTATAATATTTCCGGCGAAAATCGAGCCCTGCACGCTCATCCTTTTATTCATCCCTTAGGGCATCTCTTCGAATAATTCAAGTTACAACGTCCGGATCTAAAAGACAAAGACTTTCCTCGTTAGTCAATCACGATTTCAATTATTGCTACGCAGGTGGAAAATGTTAAAACGCAAAATAAATATGTATGTGTGTGAATAATATAAATCGTCGACGCTAAGAACGTTTGTGTTCGCAAGTTCTACACGCGGATGTGTTTCGTTGTAATCCTTTTGCCAGTCGAGTCGCGTCGCGCCCACTATTAGGACGTCGGACTTTTGAGGGGGCGATGAGGGAGG
The DNA here is from genome assembly GCA_963932425.1 of Athalia cordata. NCBI lineage: Eukaryota > Metazoa > Arthropoda > Insecta > Hymenoptera > Athaliidae > Athalia > Athalia cordata. The sequence goes on along the minus strand of OZ010628.1, from coordinate 3,445,924 downwards.
GAGATAATTTGTCCAGCAACCCCCTTGGGGCAGGACAAACCCTTGCTGACCCGAATCTCAACTAGGCAGGCAATGGCAGACGAGCCTCGTTGCCTTTTTGACTGACTACCTAACGGTGCGGAGTATAAGGCTGCAGTATTTTTAACATAAGTCTGCACAGTACAGCTATTCTCCCAGGACTCGTCCTCATTTTCATGAAAATTCATTTGATTTTCTTTCGAGAACAACCTGAAATACCATGACGATATCAGAAGTTTTCGATTCCGCACTTGCGGATTGAGGGCAGTTAAACCCCCGTGATTATTGCGGGATTTCTTTCGCAGAGTCTGCGACTCCAGTTAGCATTATGGGGTGTAAGTGTGACGTTCGTGAAACGTTCGAAGATCACGCAAGGCGACCTCTTAAGCCCGAGAGGAAGTGGTCGCCGGAAGTGGCCCGTTAACGAAGCTCGCAATCCCTCGCCTGATGCGAATAGGGTATAAGTATAAGGGATCTTCCGAAATTCGTTCTCCAAACTTAGTTTTCGGATTCCAAATACACGCTGACTCTGATTAGCCGGAACGAATCTACGAAACTGTGTAGTCCATCGTTTTTACGCTTCCTGTATCGCAGATTTTTTACGATACATTCACACTTAGTACAGCATAAACATAATCAAATGAATATGAAGAGCGAAAAAAGAGAATAAGAAATATTATTTTGATAAATATTGACACGTTACGTGCGAGATATGTCAGAGATTGGCATTTTTGGCTCATCTTACGAGCATTTCTAGGCAATTTTTCCGTTATTTTATATCCAGTTTATAGTCAGCGCGCTCGGGTTCGAGGCCGTAAATATCGGTAAAAATAAATAAAGCGAGCAATAAAGACTTGCGAAATGTTCGCGCGACGTCGAATATCCCCTTCTTCTATCGGACTCTGACGCGTGCCAAAAGTACCAAACGCGAATCGCTCGCGTATTACCTAAGCAGTAGCAGTAACAGCGGTAGCTGCACCGTCAATCGAAAAAATTTCTTTCCTTTCACATACACATAAATAGCCGGGTCGCCATTCTACAATAAACTTAATAACGACCTGATTTTTTCCAACAATTTTTCTTTTTATTTTGTTACCCATTTTATTACAGATGTAATAAAAAATCGCAGCACCCCACAAAATTTAGCACCGGTACCCGATCGGAACTGGATTTTCCTGTATTCGAAATCGAAGGAGAGTTAATGAGAGCAATATTTTTGTTACTTTCGAATGGAATACAACGATTTCGCTTTCGCCATACCCCACGGGGTGTAACTACGCGACTAATTAGTTCCACCCGATTCGAATCTCGTAGAATCCCTTCCTACCCTTCACTCCCTTTCCCCTATCCTTCCTGATTCCGTCTGAGAAGGGTTCTGTGCCCGCGTTTTGCATCGTCCTTCGTTTTACGAATAGATATACCATTTATAGTGGGGCCCAAAAACTAACCCCTACCTCCTCTCGCCTAACGGGCGACACAATTCCGCTTAGCAACGTTAAATATGCATCGCGTATACCCAGCTTACTCCGAGATTACCGCAAGATTACCGCAAGGGCGCGTATAAACCGAGTGACTTACGTCGCGAGCGGAATAAGCAATCCCCGATACCTTTTACTTCCACCACCTTCCTCATCCCTTCATTTCGTGTACCGCGCCTCTCTTATCTCGAATTATTTTTATACCTGTATATTCTTTTCGTTTTAATTTTTTTTTGTTTCTTCCTTTTTCTATTTTCTTTTTCATTGAAATTCCACACGTGAAAAAGTGTATGAGAGAGAGAGAAAAAAAAAAATAGTAGGTGGGTGGTTGGTTCGTGTGTTTGTCGATTTTTTTTTTACCTTTTTTCGGTAGGATTTACATGATACGTGGGAGAGAAAAATCAGGAGAATTCACGTGCCGGCGGATTGAGAGAAGGGTGAAGGGTAAAAAGAGGGATGCTTTGGCCCGCGTCAACGGCGGGGAGCTTTAAACTTTGATATTACCCTGGCAAGTGTCCATGGCAATCTTATAACTCAAGTGTTCACTGGCTTTAATACATGCGCTTCGTATTAGGCAAGGGTAAATTTATGAAGTTCATGCTCGCCTCTACCACGGTTCTTCCGCCTCCCTTATATTCTACTTGTGTAAATAGAATTAACTTTATTACACACATAGGTACATACCACCCCCTTTTAACTTCCAAATTTTGTTATCCGAGCAACTTTTATACCATAAAGAACAAAAAAATTTACGCTACAACATTTCCCCATAGCCTAATTAATACCTATACAAAATATCCCTCGTTTTATACATCCATACCCTATATGTGTGAGAAAATACTCGGGGATATAATCGAACGCGGAAAGGGAAAAAGGAATAAAAAAGAACTACAGATTTTTTTTTTCGTTTTTTTTTTACGATGAGTTGATCACTGCAGCGCGTTTACGCGATAATAAAACGGCCCTTTAATCCCTTCCCCAGATTTTACAGATTTTGATTAACGCCATTCGCAGATTAGGGAGGTACCGTGTTCACCATACAGGTATATGTATACATATATCTACAGAATTTACGCTGCCTGCCGTCAAGCTGTTCGTGAATAAAAATTGAAGGAACAAAAAAAATCATACGTACAGGAAAAAAGATAATGAAAAAATGGAAAAAAAAAAAAAAAAATTTCCAAGCCGTTCAATTTACCTGACGCAGGAACCAATATACATACTCGGATACGCAAGGATTATAATATAACGGTAAAAAACAAACATGAGAATAAAAAGTACGAACGTTAATATAGATGGGAAAGAACCAAAAAATTATCAATTATGGGAGACCATATAACTTGGAAATGGTAGAGGGTTTTGGAAAAAAAAAAAACTTCTTAATAGCGGTTCAGTGCTGGGGACAGTTTATAGAAACGTATAAGTTATGTGGTCTTGTGGTTTATCATAACGAGACCGCTAGAGGGTAGCTTAACACGAAGCTCTGGCATCGGGCCTATACCTACACCATGGTAACGAGGGTATAACACACGTTTTCCATATACCTGTTGTATTCAATACCCCTAGATATATATATGCATATGTATATATCTCCGCGGTTACGCTTTCCGTAAGGTCAATCGTTTACATTCAAACTCTCTCCTCTTTTGTCTCGCCTCTGAGGCTTCCCTTCCACACCGTTCAACCCCCTGGTATCCGCCATATTAGCGAACCATTGTAAAGCTCTCGCTATAGATATATACGATTTTCCCCGTTTCTCTGTGTATGCACAATTTTCCCCCCTCCCCCGCTCCGTTTCAAATTTATTATCGTATAATTTTCATCTATACACGAAACCAACGTGGCTGCGTTACGTTTTTACCCCATTATATGGTAATTAGATTTTCGTTGAGAATTTATCGAGAAAATATATTTAAAGAAAAAAAAACGTATAATATCTTATCTTTTGTAACGCATTTTCGTTCGTTGAACGGCCACGATTTTTTATGCGAAACCGAACGAGATTCGGAAACTGCAGATTTGATTTTACGAATCTGTACCGTTATATTATGTAGGTTTGGCAGGTATAGTATATATCCTTATATGTATAACGTAGGATATCGTATTCTACGACCTATGCTATAGAGATTAGGTAATAACGTTCGACAGCTTCGCGGCTGGGCTTAGGGGATCAACGGGGACAACGTGTCGTCAATGCATATAGAGCATTATCACGAACATTCCTGTTTCACCGGCCCTTACGAAACTCCAAGAGAAATTCCGTGGCTATCTCTATATCTGCATGAACACCCCATCATTCATGTAATTCCAGGCCAAACATACATATACATACGTATGTATATCATTGCAGAGATACTTTGGGTAATTTATTTTCATTTCATCTTTTTTTTACCTTGTCTTTTCTTCTTTTTTTTATTTGTTGCCGCGAGGGATTTGTACAAATATTTATAGAGACCCCCCCCCCCATTTAGTATATGTGTATCGGTATTTTTGCCCTTCAGGTGAGCGATTGGAATTCGTGCGCCGATTTTACTCGCTCATGATGAGGTGGGGGGAAAAGCATTTTCCCTGGTTTATACTGCAACTGGCCTGAACGAAGCTCATGCAGAGGATTAAGGCGAGGAATGGTTTCGGAGCAAAAGTATCCGGCAAGAAAGCAATAAATAAGGTTTAATCTTGGATATTAACTCCCCCGGCTCGACAATACCCGGACCCAAGCATCCCTGGGACAATATTTAGACTTTATTATAAAGCCAGCCCTCTTTTCCTTCCACAACCACCACCACCGCCACCCCCCCCCCCCCCGTCATACCACCTTTTAGCGAGCTTCTCTTTCCATGCTTTTCTTCTCACGATCTTCTATACCAAACTCAACCCACCTCTTCTCTAAAAGTCGTAGATTGTTATGGTAGTTAGCTAGACGTAGCGCCGCCCGAATATATTATATGTACTTATATAATAAGTTATAAGCCACTACCCCATCACTGGGATTTTACTCAAGTCTTTAGTTAACGTTCTGACAAAACTCGTGCCAGGTCAGCGACTAGCCTGAAAAACAAAAAATTACTCAAGATACTCCTCGGATGTGAAATAAACCGTTAATTTTAACACGCTCCAAAAATGATCCATTCACGAATCTTTTTATCCTGATGCATAAATAATTTTTGAAATTATTATAATTATTGATTTCGATCCTTACACGCCTCGACGATACCTGGGAGTAAAATAAACGACTTCTATATCTTCTTCTTTCACCTTCATTTCGTCTCGTCTATTTTTCCCTTTCCCTTTTTCTTTTTTTTTCTTCTCTTTTTCCTCCCCTAAAGGGCAGCGAGCCTCGTTGATATTTACAGTTCATAAATTTCACCCTGCGTCCAAGCTGCGGAGAATGGGCGAAGAACGTTAAGATTGTCGTTTTCTACATCCGACGAAAACTCCGACGATTTTTACTTTAAGAGTCCCAAAAAATGGGACGTTCAAAAAGTAGGTGCCCCATAGGATTTTCATTACCTCTGTCAAAATAATTCTTATAATGAAAATTAGAAAAGAAGAGAGAAACTTTTTCGTTACGTTCTTTGATCCCTGCGATTTTGAGGGGGTAGTTTTAATGGGACCACATCATCCCTGCTGCAGAGTGGACATCAGCAGGGGGTGGGCAAAGAGCGTATCTATACTGCAACGATCGGTTGGGATCGTAGGATGATCCCCATAGTAAAACTACGTATCGTGTTAACACCCCATGCTGCGGTTGTCGCTAATACTTTAGTGGATAAATCATCGATCCGTTTTGTTCGGTGGAGAGAGTAACAGAAATAGGATGAGAATAACAGAAGGTGGAGGAAAGAGGCTTAGGTAACGAAGCTAAACCCGACGAATGCGATGCGCTTGTAACCACGGAGAGGTTGTTAACAATAGGTACCTACAGTTTAGTCCTCTTAATCGCGTGTACCTACACATATGAGGAGATCCGGAATCGATCACCATAAATTTTATTTCTCTTCTTTATTTTTCCCCAACGATTTCGCGTTCCCCCTCATATACGATCAAGTCGTTTTTTCGCAAATTTTGTCCGTTCTACTTTCCATTCTTTTTTTCTCTCTTCGTCAACAAATCTCTGGTCTCTATACATGTTATGCGAGGGGTGTTTCCGAGACTCGGGTTTCAAAGGGTTGAAATTTAAGACTGAAAACTTGGGAGTAGAAACTGAAAAGTTTGACGGTGGTGGCGACGACGACGTCGACGGCGGCGGCGTCGACTGGCCGTCCTGCTGCTGCTGCTGCTCCTGTTGGTGGCTGTGTTAGTAGCGGAGGAGTAACCTAGCAACACCCTCGCAGTCCTCTATTTCGCTCACTCTCCCTTTTCCTTCTCTAACTTTTTACCTCTTCCTACAATTTTCCCCTTCTCTACATACAGTCGCAACTCTCGGTCTTCTCGCTTCGCTTCACTCCGCAGCCTCGCCTTCTTCTTATCTGCAACCCCGAAGCCCTCCCCTCCCCTCCCTCGCTCTCCTCCCTTCCCCCCCAACCTTACGATCAGCTTTCCTTATCTCTTACCCCGCGTGAGTTTGGACCCCCGACTTTCTCCTAGATTCTCCTATATCTATATAGATAATACCCCCATATAGCTCATGGTACAGCTACCGGTGCTGCAAGAGCCCTGAGTAATTGAAACTTCTCTTCACTTACCGCGAGGATGAGTTAGCGAAGCGCAGGGGGGGTGGGGTGGGAAGGGGTGGATATCATAACTAATAACCAGATTAGGGGATGGCTCATTTTTATCCAACATATTTTATTCAACGGGGATATTATTATCGCGCGACGATAATCTTTCGTCGATCGTTATATATATTTCACGGTCGGTTAATTTGTTTCTATAATATAAATTTTGTCTAAGTTCTTTTTCCAAATTTTTGTTTATTCTTCGAATAATTTGTTGGAAAATTTTTTCAAATTTATTAAAATAAGAGGTGGATGGTATATATTATCGTATCGGGGAGGAAAGGAACATTCATATTCATAAGTCTCGGCAAACGTTTCGTTTGCTCGGGTTACCAGAATTTTGATTCGAAGAATCGTTCCAAATTTAGAATCTTCTGTATGGGGCGCGCACCCCCTCCTTGTAATGCAAAGATATACTCTATGTACATAATGTAATCAGCGACGACAGGATCAGGTCCTTTTTTTGGCTTCGACAAGCGCATTTGCAATACCCTAAAACCCAAAGTACATGACATGAAATAAAATAAAATAATTTTCCATTCAGTATAATTCATTTCCCAAATGGCGATTTATCTTCCTTTTGCCTACCCCGCCGCCTTCTTCTTAGGGTCTCTTTTATACAGGACTGCAGATGATAATAATTTCAGTATACCTCCAGCAGTAAAGTCTCGCCAAGGTCTTTTGCCATAACCCACGCGATGTTATCATTCGGGGGCGTTTGTATTTTTTAAATTACTAGAGGAATGGCTCTTGACCATAAAAGGTTCGCCATCACGCTTATACGCTCGAAACCTTCTTCAGTTTTTTTTTTGTGTGTTTTTTTTTTTTTTTTTCTACCCCTGTTCCCGTAATCCAATGCGAACGAGCTCTTCTTCCTGCCATGCCTGTCCGCGTCGTGACGCACGGGGGTGTGACGACATTCGAGGTTGCGTGAAATTTTGAACAGCGATAAATGCAGGGAAACGAGAAAAGTCGCCAGCTGTAGACGACGGAATTGAAGGGAAAACGAGAGCTTTCTCTACATCATTCCCATCCGCCAAACCACCCCGCATAACACTCCGGTATGCTCGATACCCTCAAGCCAGAAAACCACCCCGGCAGATAATTACACGAGTTAATTAATATATTAATTCGATGCTGCGAGAGGGGAAAGAAAAGGGAGGGAAAACGTGGGGATGGTAAAACTGCAGACGTGACGTTACGAAAGGCAGGTGTGGTATAAGTAAATCTTCGAAGGTCTTCCGAAGGTTGAAGGAAAGAGAATTGGATATATTCGGTTCGCATCTGCATCTAACATTGAAATTTTTTTTTTTCCTTTCTTCTTCTTTTCTGTTTTTTTTCTGATCAAATTGCGTGCGTGAGATTATAATATTTAGAGCGGTATAGATTCTGGAAGAAAATAAGAAGACGCGGATTTTTTACTGGTTTCCAATTCGCCCGAGGGATTAAGGCTAATAAGGGACAATATTGACCCTTCGGATCGTTTTAATTAATTAATTAATTAACCGACGTTGGCTTCGGAAAGTTTTCTGTAATTTTACTTCTTACAAAAGTAGCTTCACGACCTTTAACGTATAACAAAAACAATGTCGGAAACTCAGAGGAACGATTTCTCAGCTTCTCTCTATCGTCTCTACCTTTCCAAGTGTTTCCACCATTCACGTCAAGGAGTTCTACAGGAACGTTTCTACCTGTCATTTTCCCACCTCCATTTTTTCCTCTGCCAAAGACTCACTCCTTTATTAGTTGCTTTTTCTTTGCCCACGGTATGTGAAAAAAAAAAAATATCCTCAACTCTTCGATTAACGGTGAAAGACTATAGGTATTCCAATACAATTTGTAATAAACCCTTTTCGATTTCACATACGAATCTGTTATTATTTATAACGTCAGTTATTTCGTACCTGTTCTATATTATATTTTTCTTTTTCTTCTTCTTTCTATTCCGTACATCGCGTTGCATCGTATTCTTTTTATATATACGACGTTCGTATGGGTCTGTCCAATGTTTTACCCTTTTTATCACCCACCCACGTCTTACCAGCTACTTTCTAGTCTCATTTTTCTCAACTCGTTTCCTCGGATTCCTTCTTTTGCCTTACCTCGATTTTTCTCGAGACACAACCCAGCCAGCCATATACTGTATGGGGTGTACGATCTCACAAAAAGAACACGGGGGTGCCAAATTTCAAGGTTTCAAAACCTTCGTGCTTTTTTCTTCCTTCTTTACAAATGGAGAGAAACGTTACAAAAAGAAAGGGCATGAGGAATCATTCGTGCAGGAAGGTCCTGTGCAAAATCCCATGGTGATCAGGAGCAGAATTTCCTTTTTTTCTTTTCCATTTTTATCTGCATCTTTATTCTAAGAAATAAATTTCAGTTTTATATATACCTTGTCAATCGGGCCGAATTCTTGAAAGTTTTATTCTTCATGCCGGTGTTCGGTGGAACCTTGAAAGCAAGAATGAAGAGCGGATCTAGATATATATGTACGTATACTCATCCTTTTTTTTTTTCTTACTAGATATAAAACACTCGCATTCGCTTTTCTTCAACGGTTCGCATACAAACAAAAATACATAAAGAGAGAAAGAACTATGTGTACACAATATAAACATACATACGTACATACCTATGTATTGTTATATGTATAGAGAGACAGAAACGCGCCCTCGTTTACAGGAGCAAATCGTCTGTAACACTTCAAATGGTCCAACTCGTGTACTCGTTGGTACTTTGTCTGCAACAGCAGAGAGAAGCAGAAGCAGAAGCAGCAGCAGTAACAACACGATTCTTTTTACCCATATAACCTTACAACTATATTTGTTCCAAAAAAAAACAAGAAGAAACACAAACACAAAGTGTGTAGGCGAGTGGAGAACCTGAAAATTCATGAGTTTTTCAAATAGGTGAGATGAAACGAAGGATGGGGAAGAAAAAAAATGTTAGAACATCTCGTACGAGAATCGAAGTAAAATTTTATCCACAATAAGAAAGATACGGACAGGTGTCGTAATGATGTTCTTTTATATCGTGAGCGCGTATAAGAAATTTGAAAATAAAAAATAAGAAAGAAGAATAGGAGAAAAAAAAAAGAAAGGAAAAAGTAACAAGGCAAAAATCGTTTACCTAACCCCGTAGAAGAGGGCAACGATGGAGCACGATGGCGTATGCAAAGCTTTAGCTTTATTCATTTCATTGCTCAATTGCTCTTTGCGAACAATTACACCCGTGCTTTGAGCTTGTGGACTCAACGTCGAAGCATTACGCGCGGGCGTCGCCAACGTCATTTACTCGGTAAGCTTTGTTTAAGAACTTGGAAAACTTGCTGCTGACGTATATTATTTATTCGTGAAAATTAAGATCCCCTACTCCCGGTCCACCTACTCCTTTTCACCGGGGGTTTCGAGTCCTTAACGGAAGTTAGACAAAGAAATCGATTAAATTCCAACAGCATTGCAAACACTCGAATGTATAGGTATGTATACGCATACCTATATATCTATAAAGGTGTTTATTTCACCGACTCGACGTGAATTGTATTTATTGCATGAAAACGAAGATCTCCTTGTAATTTCGGCTTTTCGCTCTCGCGGGAATTTATTCACCGTCTAATTATAGTCGCAGTTTGAGTTTTCTCGTGATCCCCAAAAAACGAAAAAAAGAAATTTCAAAATACCTCATAAATAAATGAATAAATAGAAAAAATTATCAAGGAGTCAAGGAGGTGCCATCCGAGGGTTGTTCGAAGAAGAGGTGAACCTGGAAGAAACGAGGGGGGGGGGGTGTGCAGATGATACCACTGTTAAAATGGGGATGAAATGAAACGAAACGAGATGAAATGAAACGAAATGAAAAGCCTACCGCAATCATCGTAAGGAGAGCTCGTCACACCCCTCAGGAGCCTTTTGCATCGCACCCGCAGTCCTATATTCCTCGTCTGCTTCTCGCGTTAAATTTTCCTTTCCGGGATCCGTATATAGTGGCTGGTATTGTACACGCTATAGAAGAGATGGTGGTAAAGAAAGGAACAGCCCTCTGTTAACCCCTGCTAACACCATTCCGAAACCACCTCCTCTCTTTTCTCTACTTTCTCCCTCAAGTTTCCCTCGAACGAACCCTTCCTTCCTTCATCCTTCTTAGCCGCGCTGAAGAAATCCGTGATTATTTTTTCCTTTCCTTTCATTTCATTTTCATTTTTATTTCCTTAGCGCGCTTCGTTACTCCGGCTATTATCATTATATCCTTCGGAACCTTGAAAATGTCCTTAATAACGAAATGTATGTGACGAAGAAAATCGATCCAGCTTTAAACAATATTTCTATGTAAGAATCTAACGTATGTCTTTTACAGTGGACGATTTTTGTATAGGTATTTTATTTTTAACTGTTAGACTCGAAAGATTCTAGTAGCTACGTACGGGTCGTGCTGCAGATGGAAGGGGAAAAGCATGAGAAGAAGAAGAAGAATCTAGTATCGAATATCGAGTATCGAGAGTTATGGAAGAAGGAAGGGGGGGAGAGGTGAGTCTTGATCTATCTGTCGAAGCAAAGAGAGAAGAAAATAAGGTAGAAAGAGGTCTCGGCGTGAGTTTCTCGCTCGCTTCAGTGTACGCCGGCTTCTACCTATTTTCTACATATATTGTGTGCCACGGAGCTTCGAAGAGCTTCTGCCCTCGCTTACCCATATATACACCCTCCAATTCTTTCCTTCTTCTGCCTGCTGGGGCTTGCAAACTTTTTCCAGATATTGAATATCTCTGACCATCAATCATTCCGGCGCACCAATATCCTCAAATATTGCCCCCCCCCCCCCCCTACCCCCTCCAACCCTCCTGGTTCTTCTTTCTCTGTTCTCCCTTTCCACGATTCTTTATACTTTCATCTATCCTCAGTTCTTTCGTATCATTGAACATACATAGAATGCAGCCCTAGATACATGCACTATTCTTACGCCGTACGTATTTACCTTGTCTTCTATATTGCAACATGGATATTTATCAGGTTATATTGTCAGACAGATTTCTCCAGAGAACGTTCTCCTCCGCATATGTAGAAATGTGAATTTCTTTCTTTTCTTTATACGAATTTTTTAAGGTACGCGTTTCATTCGATTCGATGAAGAAATAATTTTTAAACGTTTCCCGATCCCGAGTTTTCTAGCATGAGAATAAAATTTTGGGGTTTCATTTTTTCTTCTCTTCTACCTCCGTAAAAAAATCTCGCGAGTCGGAGTCGTTCGAGGGGCGGCGTTTTTTTTTCCTCCCGATGCCAAAGGGGGTCAGTGTGGGGTGGTTTTCGGACAAGGCGTCGTAGTCCCCAAGTTTCTTTATTAGATCCAACACTATACGCGGATGTCCATTTGCCAGAAATGGTTTGAGTCTGGTACACCGGGGGTGTTACACCCTCAGTCATCATCCCAACCGCTGGCATACTCGTTTCCGGACTAACACGTTTTTATATAGGGTTTTCATATATATAAGGTATATGTATCCGCACATAAATGTATCTCTGGAAACACCCCCCTCCCCCCTCCCTCTTTCTGTACCTATATATCCAGAGGTATATGGGAAAAAGAAGTGCACAAACGGGATTCTCGAGGAGGGGTGAAATCTAATAAAGATAGAATCCACCCCCTTCCACCTACTTGGTCCAGCTCCTTCCTACCCATATCACTATCCTTATACCCCAACGTCTGCAAAGTATACTTTATATATATATATATATCTGGACCCTTCGTACATTTCACGATGGCCACAACCACCCCCACCCCCCAACCCCTTCAATGTATCTCAACTTTACCGTATACGCTCGTTGTGAAAAATTCAAAAACGTCGCGTCAAAATCCGCGAGAGCGAGACAAAAATGAACTACGAATTTTAGGGTGACGATTATGGGCTTCCCCATACGATCGTGATGTATACGAATTTCTCTCTATGGGTTTTCTTTTTTTCTCTTCATTTTTAAACTTCTCCAAGGATTTTTTTTCCCTTATTTTATTTTTCCCTCGTCTCCTCGCACGCCAGAAGCACGGATCGAGTGAAGTGAGGAAATCCCTCATGTCTCGGGAAAAAATTTATTCGCGAAAGCCTGCTGTACATTCGGAAACGTCGAAACGGAAATTTCGGTTGCAGGTAATTCTTTTATTTCCCATTTCTCTTTTCTCTTTCCTTTTTTTCTTCACTTCAATAATTACAGTGACGAGTCGATTCCCATCGAGAGGGTGTTCGATCTGTGGGTGGATTTGAAGAAAAAAAAAAAAAAAACAGATAAGGGTAGAGATAAAAAATAAAAAGTAAATAGAAACCGAGTTATCGTGACCCGTATCTGTGACGTCGAGAAGAAGACGATATTCCGGAGAAGGGCTTTTGGTATATATATATATATATATATATATACAGTTATGTATTAGAAAAGAAGAAAAAAAAAAAAGGAGAAACTTCATTGATAGAGTTTTTTCCCTCTTTGTTATCGCCGCGTTGTGATCCCGGGTACGTTTTCTGTGTGTATGTATTATACTTGTGTATAAAACGATCCCCCCATATAATATCCACCGTAAAAGTAACGTGATGGGGTTATATCGCGCAAGTACATATAAAGAAAGAAATAAAGAAAAGAGAGAAAAAAGCAAAAAAAAAAGGTAGAAAAGAAAGATAGGCGTTCATCACCGTTTACGCTTGCACGCGCGTTCACGCGAATGTGTATTATTATAATATAAGGTATATATAACGTATACAGGAAGTAAAACTCACCCCCTTAAAGAGCGATGTGGATCTATAAAGAAACCCCTATGGGAAGAATTCAACTTAATTGCCCGACATTCTTGTTTTCGGCCTCATTTTTCTAAGCTCTTTTTTACGTCGTTTTCGGCAGGTGTTACAAAAATTCTAACCTTGAAGAACGACGCGTTGAACTATACGTAGAGAATTGTCGCGATCGTTGGAGACCAGGGAAGGTCGTTTAACTGGAAAACCTGCATCGATGGAGAGAAAAAGGCCCCGCAGCCTACGCGGGATATAATTTTACTGCTATTTTACGTCAGCTTTTATTGTTCCGTGAACTATCGGCTCTATGGTATATAACCCATATTCCTTCGGGTTGGACGGAAACCGAGATATGAGAATCAGGACGAGTCAGCTAGTCGTTACAAAGATAATTTCCTTCTTCTTTTTTTTTTGGTTTCTTTCAAATATTTTTTACCACCCTTACCACAAGTTGCAGGTTGCATTCTTCGAGGGTGAAACTTCAGCGACGTAATCGTATCAATCGTTGTCATTATTATCGTTGTTCAGTAATCAACGAGATTCTTTTTCAAATAATTAAACACGATCCCTCGGTTGTAACTTGGGAGAAAAACCGATACCAAGGGATGCGATCATTCTCGGAACAAACTCTAGTAAGCTGAAGTACGAGTAGCTATAGAATTTCTGTAGATGAGGTAAGCGAAAATTTGTAATACTCGGGTATACTGAGAATGGAGAATTCGAGTTAGTTGGTGCATCATCGACCACGAATTGGACTGGGTTAAGCTTTAGCGGCAATATTACTTGGTCGTTATGCAGTAGGGTTGAGAGTCGAGGTGCTGCCTGTTTCTGAGTGTCACTATAGAGGAGAAGAACCTTGGAAACGCGTTGGTAACCCAACTAACGTAGATAGTAGGTGGTGTATAAGGTGGACGGAAAGCCTGCAGAAGTTACTACGGTGGTAACCGGTTGGGCTGGTGGTTGTCGTCGAATGCCACGTAACCACGGTGCAAAGTTACCGTCCCCGTTTTACCAGAGTCGCGGTAACGTCGTCGCGTCGTACAGTTTCCACGTTTAAAACTTCCACGATCTTTTGCCACGTCGTCCTGACAGCAGATCCGAAAAAAAGAAAAACAGATTTTTAGGGACCCAAAAAAGAGTTGTGGATATTTCGGAAAGGGAGAATAGAATATTGGGGCGAATGACTTGGTTAAAAAAATTTAAATGACCGAGCAGAAGACTCGGGACTTGGCATCGTTGAAATTGTTTGTCTAGAGAGTGGTTGACACTGAGGTGCTTTTAAGCTTCCACTTAACTGGAATAATGTGTCCGGAATTTTATTATCATCATCCGCCGCCGTCGCCGTCGCCGTCGCCGCATGCGTTTCTTAGCAAGTCTTTGGTTTGTAGTTGAGAGGCATTGTTGCCGAGAAATCACATTGGCCAAAGCTCAAACGTCTGGTATAACAAAGTTCAACAATATCGCGTCTAGTGCGGCTTCCCCCAAAGGAGTGGTAGAATAAGAAGAAGTAGAAGAGGAAGAAGATGAAGAAAAAAGGAAGATGATGAGAAGAGGAGGACCACCTCGAAGAGCACTTATCATACGACGTTTCTTCTCCCTTTTATCTATGCCCAAGGGGTTTTATTACCGCTCGCAATCTGCTTCTCCTTCTCTCCATGCACCTAGAAAACGGAAACCCAAACGACTACAATGTCCTTCCACCATCCACCCCCATTACCCCTTCCTTTATCTATGTTTTTTTTCATCTTGTTCTTATTCTTGTTTTCAGCTCTCAATTCAGAATAAGAAAAAGAAAAAATCAAAGGATCAAATTCTTTTTCGTATAATTCTTTTTTTTTTTCTTCAGTTTTTCACAAAGTGCAAAGAAACTACCTGCTGCACGTCCACATCCCATTGCTCCTTGCAGGATGAGAATTTCTGAAGACTCTTTCCTGTTCTTCTTTATCTTCTGATCCCAAATGTCCACCACGAGGAAGTATATACGACGTTTTATAAAAAGTGGTTGCCACGCGATATTACCAGTTCCTTGGCCACAATATCTCGCATATTACCTCAGCTCCGTCACAGTTTTCTTTATATTAGAGAGGGTAACGATGGTCAGCCTTATCACAAACCAACCTCGACGACCTTTTTTCTTTGACCTTTCAAAATCATCCTTCAGCCTCGATTATAGTTATAAGCATTTATGGAAGTACAGGCAACTTTCTTTTCAATTTTACCCACCCATTTAAGGGATGATTATAATAATTTTGTATAATTACTCTGATTTTTAAATTGTTGAAATGATATTGATATGAATCGCACGTTTCACATGCACGGAGGAGTGTCTTCATATGTTCAATATGAATAAATGGCATTACACATTCTGTTGTGGCGTTACCTTGATTTCATTCATTGTCAGTCGTGACTGATGATGCCTTTGGATTTGGTCAAAAATCAACATTTTTTTTCGTCAGGTTTTATACGGTTTTCTTACGTATTTTGAGCCCAGGAATCCGAATCTGCAAGCCAAATTGATCTGTCTATAAAATTGATCGAGTTATCGCCAATTTATCGCTTTGGAGAGTGGAGAAATCGAAATTTTTTTTAGAGGGTTTTCTATGGTATTCTTATGTATTTGGATCTCAGGAATTCGAATCTGAAAGTCAAATTAATCTATCTATAAAATTAATCGAGTTATCGCCAATTTATTGATCTAAAAAGTGGAAAATCAAGGATATCTCGATGGGATTAATTCGTAGCTCAATTTAATTAACAGATTCGTGTTCCTGAGGTCAAAATACGTCAGAAAAGTGTGATACGATCGATTTTAAAAATCCTTCATTTTTCGCCCAAAAATCGAAAAAATTCAAAGGGGTATACCTTAGATTTTTGTCGATTTTGGGGTCAAAAATCGACATTTTTTTTTATAGGGTTTTCTATGGTATTCTTACGTATTTTGATCTCAGGAATCCGAATCTGAAAGGTAAATTGATCTATCTATAAAATTGATCTAGTTATCGTCAATTTATCGATCTAAAATGTGAAAAATCAAGGATATCTCGATGGGATTAATTCGTAGCTCAATTTAATTAACAGATTCGTGTTCCTGAGGTCAAAATACGTCAGAAGAGCGTCATACGATCGATTTTAAAAATCCTTCATTTTTCGCCCAAAAATCGAAAAAATTCAAAGGGGTATACCTTAGATTTTTGTCGATTTTGGGGTCAAAAATCGACATTTTTTTTTATAGGGTTTTCTATGGTATTCTTACGTATTTTGATCTCAGGAATCCGAATCTGAAAGGTAAATTGATCTATCTATAAAATTGATCTAGTTATCGTCAATTTATCGATCTAAAATGTGAAAAATCAAGGATATCTCGATGGGATTAATTCGTAGCTCAATTTAATTAACAGATTCGTGTTCCTGAGGTCAAAATACGTCAGAAGAGCGTCATACGATCGATTTTAAAAATCCTTCATTTTTCGCCCAAAAATCGAAAAAATTCAAAGGGGTATACCTTAGATTTTTGTCGATTTTGGGGTCAAAAATCGACATTTTTTTTTATAGGGTTTTCTATGGTATTCTTACGTATTTTGATCTCAGGAATCCGAATCTGAAAGGTAAATTGATCTATCTATAAAATTGATCTAGTTATCGTCAATTTATCGATCTAAAATGTGAAAAATCAAGGATATCTCGATGGGATTAATTCGTAGCTTAATTTGATTAACGGATTCGTGTTGCTGAGGTCAAAATACGTCAGAAAAGTGTCATACGATCGATTTTAAAAATCCTTCATTTTTCGCCCAAAAATCGAAAAAATTCAAAGGGGTATACCTTAGATTTTTGTCGATTTTGGGGTCAAAAATGAAGTATTTTTAAAATCCATCGTATGACGCTTTTCTGACGTATTTTGACCTCAGGAACACGAATCCGCCGACTAAATCAAGCTAGAAAAATATCCCATCGAGATATCTAGATTTTTTCACTTTTCAAGATGATAAATTGGCGATAACTCTATGAATTTTATAGATAGATTAATTTGACTTCCAGATTTGGATTCCTGAGATCAAAATATATAAAAATAGCATCTAAAACTCCATTAAAAAAAAATGTCGATTTTTGACCCCAAAATCGACGAAGATCTAACGAGACGTCAGGTCGTCTTCGGATCAATGCTCAAATAAAAAAAGTCTGGCATGCAAGTTTGAGTTAGCAGTTTCCTTCTAAGAGAAGATTCGCTTTTCACCCCGTTCGTTTAAGTTCATTTCTTTATATTCAGTCTTACCAGAACTCGTGCAAACGTATCGCCTGAACGGATATATCAAAATCAAGACTGGCAAGGGGATTGGTTGTACAAAGTTTCGTATGTATACCAAATACATATGTACATAAGTATAGTATTATATACGTACACGTTTTCGAAGCGAACAGTTTGCATTTACGCTCGAGGGGCACATATCGGTTCCCCCCTGGTTCACCTTCGTCCGTATCATCTCTATGTCCTGGTAAACTATTCGCAGCACAGCTATGTACCGTCGTACGCGTATACATCCCGTTCTTCTACCTCTATGTATATTTATCTCAAGGGGGTCGTACGTTACGTTTCGCAATGCAGAGCTTATACCATATCCACGCCCCCAACAATTTCCACAATTTCACCACCGATGTTGTACAACAAGTTTTACATACTCTATGGATATAGAAAAAACGTCGCACATTTAACGTTCCCTCCTCTATTCTCATCTTCTCTTCTCCCTTTTTTTTTTCTTATAGAGATTGAAATCTGAAAATAGAAGGAAAATAGTAGAGTATATAAACCGATCGAAGTAACGTGTAAATCGATTGAATATACTCATTGAAAATTATTATAGAACGAAAGAAAATTGGAATAGAAATAGAAGTGGAAACTTTTTCGAGACGTCAATTTACGATTTAGTGTCCAAACTCTCCACAATGGTGCGAGGTAGGTAGGTACCTATAACATAGTTTTCTACAGGGATGGAAGTGTAGGTTGGGGTGTGGGATCGAGTAAGTTTTGCCGGGTCAGCACGTCCGCTATGTGTAGTACCGGACGAGAATCAGTCGCCCATTCATTCGATCGCGTTAAATTTTTGTCATTTTACTATTATTATTATTAGAAGGACGTTTTTTTCGAACATTCTCCGTGCACCGATTCAACCCCTTCCGCAATCATCCCTCAGATGTATCCTCGGTTCTTCAGGTCTCGTGCAACTGTATATTTTTGTTATATACGTACAGCAGCGAGAGATTCGGTACTTGATACATAAAGACGATCTTCTCTTCCGAAAGCGCAATTTATATTTGAAGAACTCAGATTCTCTCTGTACTGCCCCGTCGTCGTCGTACGGGCTCGAGAGTTAAGATGAAAAAGAGGATGAAAAAGTATAAGGAAAGAAAAATAAGAAAAAAGTAAGAGTCGGAATAAGGAGAAGAAGGAGATGAGAACGAAGCAAGGATGTAGACGTCGTTCGAGACGATGGAGCCGACGATAATGGCAATAACAACAACAGCAGCAGCAGCAGCAGCAGCAGCAGCAGCAGTAGCGTTAGCGGTGGGATAGAATAGGTAGTACTAGAAGGAAGACGAGTCTACTACGTCGTCGTCGACGATGGATAATAATGACGAGAGAGAGCGTAAGCTAGGCGGGGATAGGGAAATGAGGGCAAGTGTACTTCCCGACCCTCCGACCCTTCGACCCTCCGCATAGCAGGGCGTTATATATACCTATAGTAGATGCCTGGATGCATTATGCAACGAAGACATTATTCCCGTCCTCGGTCGGTTCGCACGCGAGGAGTGGTTGCTTTTCCTCCTGGGGGGGTGTTGTATAGGTGTACATGATGGATCCTGAAAAAGAACAACATTAACGGAGGTTTTTTAGTTTAATTTTTTTTTTTTTCTTTTCCCTTTTCCTCCTCCTTTTTTCCCACCCCTCTGTGATATTTATTATAATTTGTTACAATTTTTGCCCTCGTCAGCTGCGGTATATAATATACGTATAAGTATATAACAGCGAGTATATTATACCAATGGCTAAAAGAGGCAAGACATGAAACGCGGAAGGAAAGAACTTCGGGGGGTTAAAAAAAGTGGATATTTTATACCGGGGCAAAAAATTGGAACAAAAAAATTTCGGAAATCCTCGTACGCGTCCATTACCTTTATGTAGTCGTACCTGCAGTCCTTTATCGGACGGAGGACGACGAAGGGAGGGGGGGAAGAAAAAGATTGTTCCACCCTGTTTATGTCGGCAGACATAATAGAATTACGTGGATATATACAAGCTGTTGCCAGGGTTCTTTCCGTACCAATGTTCGATAGCTGAGAAAGCAAAAGATTTAAGGGTAAAACGGGTGACCCTTAGATCTGAAACATTCGAGTAGTCCTTACGCGGGACAAAGATCAGTCTTCGGATCCTGACGACCCTTGGACCCGAAGAGTTTGTTCATTTTTACTTTTATTTTACTTTTTTTCATTTTTCTTTCTTTATTACTTTGCCGACGGTTGTTACGCACCTTTTTTTTTTTCTTCACGCCACCCGGTAGATATAATGTAAACGTTGATTTTCGCCCCAAGCGCTGATGTCCCCGCACAATTCTTGATTTCGTTGAAGTCAGACAAGAATTGCGTTTGGACAATCATAGCCTGAGACTTCTCATACCGATGATTATGTATAGTACCTTTAGATACCTATCGCACTCCTCGTGTCCTCTGAAAATTCTGTGCGAAAATAGAGAAAGTAAAAATGAAACGTCAAAAAAAAACGGTTTTCCTCATATTTTTCATGTGTCGAGTGTAAAAAACTGAATAGAAAAAAAAAATTTCTGTTCCAAAGAGGAGACCCGGCACTCACCCCATGCGGCGCACTTACTTTCGTCGACGACTCCGACCGCGGCATAATATAACGTTGGGGGGTTGGTGGGGGTGGTGGTTTTCATCCTCGCGGTTCGCCGCACCCCTGTATACATATTTATATAAAATTTATGTACACATTTTATACACATATATATATACTACTACCCCACATGGTTGATGGCTCACGCCTACAGCTACGCGCGAGCTTCGGCCTTATGAAAAATAAATAAATAAATCAGAAATAACGTAACAAAAAAAGAAGAAAGAAAAAAGAAAAAATTTGTAAAAGGGGTGGGGAGGGAGGGGAACGAGTAACGTGAACCGAAACGACGAGGAACAGGAGCCTCGGCGTTGAGCTGGGCACTTTATTTCGTAGATTATAAAATGAAATTGATTGAGCGCCTAAATGCCACCCCTATAATACTCCGGCCCATGAAGGATGCGTTTGTTAACGGGTGGGTAACAAGGTTGCATCTACGGTGGCCCGGCAAACCCAATAATCCTTTCTCTGATCCTACGCCCGATCATCGGTGACGTATTTTACTTCTATGAATTTCTTAACCGTTTTCCCTTTTTGCATCTGGAGGACCGTGTTATACGAAAAGTTCTTCTTCTACAATTTTCAAAGCTATCCCCTACACTAGAATCGCAAATAATCCTTGATTCATGTTTTGTCTATAAATCTTGGTGATCTGTCGTCTGCAGAAAAAGGGTTTAGAAAAAAATAAAAAAAACCAAAAAAGAAGAAAATCTCTCAGAATAAGCGACGTACTCTCTACTTGCTCTCGATTTATCATCCGCGTTGAATCCTTATATCCCATGCGGAATGAAGCGGCAAAGAAGGGAGAGAGAAAAAAAAAAAAAAACGACCAATAAGTCTACAATACGTTCTCCGATCCAACATCTTTCCTATACAGCAGCGATGATTCCCGTCTCTCTCCTCTCTCCTCTCCTCTCTTGTTCTTCTTCACTAGTTGCCATAACGTTGCCTTGGTCGAGAGCTGTCTCTGCAGCATCGCACGATCTTCTCTCTACCTTTTCTTCCCCCTCAAAAACCCTCGGGGGAAAACAACTCAGTTTATACTATACTACATTGAGTGGTATGTACGGAGCAGTGGCCGCATGGTACGTGCAGAGTTCAACAACCCCCTGCATACCCCCTCCACCCCCCTTCACTTACCCGGGCAAGTCGATGTATCGTCGATATAATAAAATAATAACCATACCGATAGTGGGTGGGCGTGGGGGTTGAGGGGTTGGTAAAAAGCACAAGGATAAGAAGAACAATATTTCTCGCGTCGTAGGCGCATTACCTCACAGTTAGATATATAGGTACCTATAGTATATATGTATACGGTATACATAAAAAGCATGATATTAATGCGGCCCTGCCCTCCGGTGATGCGGCTAATACCCCTTAGAGAAACGGGATGAGAAATTGCTGGGGTTTATTTATACTTTCTACCGCAAATTGAATTTCCCAAATACCTGCAACACGGCAACCTGCTACCCCCCTCCCCCACCCGAAAAGTATTCGCAGCATTGCGACGAGGTTATGTAAGTACGGGGGGTGGAGAAGGATATTGGACAAATTTTAGGACATAGAAACTCTGCACGGATTTGCCTCTGCGGAGACGAGAAAAAGAAAAGAAAAAAAAAAAACGTGCGAATGAAATGGAAATTGAATTTTGAGAAATCAATTTCGACGTGTGCAGTGTGTAGAGTTGGGAATTAATACGTTGTAACGATCATCCCCCGTTAATTTTCACCCCTACGATCTCGTGAATCTTGGATATATACGGAGTGTGTCGTTATTAGCGTTCATAGGTACATAGGTATATACCTATGTATGTATATTACATGCGTATATAGAGAAGTAAATACTCTGGGGCTGCTAGGGGTTGTAAATTAGTTTTGAATCTTTGATCTCCGGCACATTTAATCGAGTCAGCACCCGATAATAGATGCCTTCAGCTTCTAACTCGCTTAAACACTGATGGTAATGTGTCGAAGGTGCGTGAGTACCTTTCCTCCTATATACACGCACCTATAGATCATACACCTAGATGGATATAACGTGGATAAACGTATCAAACGTAGATAGAAATGAAAATGTAAATTTGAACGTCGACCTTGTGTAAAATAAAAAAAAGAAAAGCCCACCCACTTTTTACACGTGTATATAAGCAGGTCGGCGGCTAACGCGCAATATAAAAAAGCGCGTTTCTGACTGTAAGTGGCCGACAGAAAATACGATGTGCTCGAGATAAAACTGGCCGAAGAAAGAAAAAAATAAAAGAAGAAGAGTATAAGGGAAGAAGAACTTGTACGAGGTTTATGAGAGATGAAGGATGAGGTGCATGTACATAACTATAAGAAATTTGGAGAGAGCGTAAGGAAAATGGGGGGGAGGGGGGGGGGGAGGGGAAAGGAATGCGATGAACAGGACATAGAGATCCGAGAGTTCAGACTATAACATGGAAAAGGAGACGGAAGGCTGAGACGTCAGACTTTAGGGGTGAGTCGGGATGGCATTGATCGACCGTCCCACCGCTGCCACCACTACTGCCACTTCTAACTACCCTTGCTGCTGCTGCTGCTGATGCTCCTACTGTCACCCTTGGCGCGCGGCGCACCCTGCACACAGTTTTCCTCATTCCTTCCCCAGGCATCGGAACGGCGATTTCGCTGTCCCTTCTTCTTCTTCTTCTTCTTCTTCTGCTTCTTCTGTTGCTCGAGAATTTCCAATCTCGTTTCGTCCAGTTGTCGAGGGTCGTACGTGGAATGCATAATTCGTCAACGCCATACGGTGGGCAGAAAATCAAAGAAATAAATAAATAGAAAAAGAAAAAAGTTGCAAAGTGTCGAGTCGAAAGTGGTCCCAACTTTCCACGGCCGCGTCAAAGTCTTGGTAGCCTGTAACAAATACGGAAAGAGAATCTCGTTATTCCAGTAGAATATAATGCGAATGAGATAGAAAAGAAGGAGGAAAAAGATGAGCGGTGAAAAGGAACAGGGGGTAAACGTAGGGGTTACAAAACTGACGAGACTTCGAGCTGAGGGTAAAATATACGTTATAATTGAAAAGCTTCGCTTAAATGAAAACGTTTCCCTGGGTCTCCTCCCTTTTCTAACGAGAGAAAGAGAGATGGTGCGAGAAGAAGAGGAAGGAGGAGAAGAAAAAAAATAGTGCTTCTCTCTCTCTCGGTCTCGATGAAAGCTGACGAGGTTGGAGGAGGGTGGAAAAATAAGGGAGGGCGAGAGGCAAGAGCGAAGGGTGGGGGAGCGAAAGAGATGCTGGAGAATGAATTTATCATTACGAGTTTTAGCTGTAGTGTGATGCGCGCGCTCGAAACTGGCTGAATTCGCGCCTTCGAACCATCTCGCTCTACTCTCAGAAGCTCTTCACGGAAATTTGTACATCTCAAGGAGCGTAGGGAATAAGGACGGAAGGAAGGAAGGCGCCGCACAGTTCAAACTCAAACTCAAACTGAAGCTCGAGCTAAAGCTCGTGACGTGAGATTATATTATTCTACCTACAAAGCAGGAGCAGAAGCAGAAGCAGAAGCAAAAGTAGGAGAAGCAGGAGCTACTATCCTCGAATCACGGAATACAGGCCCCAAACCATCGGGTTGAGTTGAGGTCGTTAAGCTTCACCCACCGAGAAATTGAGCATGTGCACCCCGACATAGTGATTGTCAAATTACGACCCGATCCTTCAAAGACTAGCTTCGCGACGTGGTACGCCCGTCTCGTTTCCGAAACGGAAACGTCGTCCTTGATTGAGAATTAATTAAAATTCAAGAATATAACAATTAATCATTCTGTAATAAAACACGAGCCCCTCTTGTTTCGCGTCTCATCGTTCAATCGCACAAAAAACACCACCAAATTATCCAAAGGATAAAAAAACAGGTTCAGAAAAAAGGAGGACCTCTAATGCGAGGAGATAATTAGTGAGAGAATTTCTCGAAGGTGACACTCTTTTTCTACCTACTCATTTTCTTTCCTTCTTCTTCCCTTTTCCAAAGCTTTCTGCGACTTATTTTCCAAAGGTAAAGCTTTTCTATCCTATAAACGATCCGCAGGGGGTATAACAAGGTAAGGTAACGTAAGTAGGTTGGACGTTGGTTTCTTATCGTCATCATCCATCATTCATCATCGTCCCTTCTCTACCACGTCTGATTTTTTTTCCCCTCTTCTTTTTCATCTCTGCTTTCTTTTTTATCATCTTTTTTTCGGTCAAGCGGGAGTTTTTTTCTCTCCACAGCTCTCTTTCTTTTGCCACCGCGTCAAAGCGTCGAGTCCACCCACAGGATACGTCGCGTAGACAGATAGCAATTTTCTAGGAAAGGAAGAAAAAAGAAGAAAAAAAAACTAAGTTATTCTTTTTTCATGTATAGCGATGTTTCTTTTCATCCTTATTCGATCGTTCGGTCAAGTCCTGCGGTGTTCTGTTTTAAAAAGCCGGTCCCTAGGGGTCGAGGGTGTCGCGATCTGGGGCAAATCTCGTTGACCTCGTAAATTTCTACGGTATTACTTTTATTGCGGATCGATCGTATTAAGACAAAGCCTCCTATTCGTACTGGGTCAGAATAAAACAAAAGGACCATAGAACGGCGGGGGAGAAAGACAAAAAAAAATAAAAATAGAAATAAAAATAAAAAACTAAACGATATTCCGTCCCCTCGTCAAAATGGCCGGTATATATTTTATACCTACACCCGTATAATTTCTGATTCACCGTACCACATTTTTTTTTTTTCAACAGGTTACAAGAAGGAGTTGGTAGTTAGAAAATAATTGGACTTTATGCAGACGAATTGTAAAACAGAGAGCGAGAGATAAAAGTCATCGAGTATAAAATTGGAAAAATAAATAAACTAATCACTCAAAGTGAAGCTCGTGCAGATAGCCAATGGGGAAGTGCGAACTTCGTTGCTCGGTAATAACGTCAAAGGATTCCCTGATAAAAAGGGTTAAAGAAAAGGAAAAAAAAAAAAGAAGGGGGTTGAATATTTTCAAATTCACGAGTTTTTCGCTCACCCTACTTTCGCATTCGATGTCGGTATAGTTCGGGTGTCAAGTGGAGGGCCAATTTATAAATATCGAGAGTGAGCACTGCGTTGTTAACCCATCACCGATATTCGATACACCACGTGAATCGCCACACAATTTTACAGGGCAGTCAAAAAAATCCAGATTCACACCGTTATTCCTCATCAAGATATCTGTGATTTCAAAGTTCATGCAAATAGAACGAAAAGAACAAGAAATAAAACCACAAAAAAAAATCAGGTAAAAAGAAAAAATGGAAAACAAAAACGTGAATTCAAACGGCGTCAACTTTTCATGAATTATACAAGCAGAACTTGCACGCAAAAATGTAGAAAAAAAAAAAGAGAAAAGAGAAAGGGGTTTGCGAGTGGAGAGAATAAAACTAAATAAATGAATAAATAATAATAAAAAAAAAATGGGGGCGAGAGTTAAGTGTCGTTGGGGATGAGGGCGACAAGGGGGAGGGGGAGGTGGGGGGTACAGATAATAATAATAATAATATTTGAGACAGGTTTCGCGTTAGAGAAAGGAGAAGCAATTTGCGAAGTCGTAGGTGAGGGGTATGTGTGTTGCTTATGGGGTATACTATATACGTACGTATAGTATTATATAAGAAGTTTGAGGAGGGAAGGAGGAGTTTTGGTTCGGGTTGCGTTGGGAAACAGGGTTTCCAAGCAACAACTCCTCGTGCTCCCCGTGCTTTCAGGGTGAAACCTTACAACCTCAAACACGGGGTTGATTACCGTCGAGTGGCGGGTTACACTAGTCCCGTGTAAAGTTGTTTAATAAAGCGACAAAAGGCGAGACGTCGAGAGAATAAAAAAAAAAAGAAGAAGGAAGAAGAGAAAACTAAGTATAATGTAAGGGAGGTGAAAAAAAAAAAGGAAATAGGAACTGGTCCACGAAAGAGATTCCGGAAACGGGAAACAAAACGAGAAAAACAACATCTCGACACGCGTTATACATCCACTCTCTGATAAGCGTTTACGCTGGGCGACCTATATTTTTACAAGAAACTGTAGAGATCCAATTTCTTTTGACCTTCTTTGAGGTTCGGAATCAACCGGCAGTTGTACACGAGGGTGGTAAGAAAAAGTGTATTATATAGAAATAAATACCGATCGCAACGGATCCCATGGAGACATCGAAAAAGAAATGCTCGAATTAAAGATAAAGAAAAAATAAAAAGGAATTTTATAGTCGTAGAAAAAGAAAAAGTGAAGGAAAAGGAAAAAGAAAAAGATTGTAAGGGATGCAAGTCCCGGTGTTATTCTTCCATTTTCTTCTTACAAGTGGTATTACTAACCTATCTACCTCGTAATAAACGATGAGGCGGGAAATGGAGGTTTAGCGTGCAAGCCTCGCTTCTTTGTCGGGGCAATATGGCTATAAGGGAATAGTTGCCGGTGAGCTTTCGGTAGGGTAAGGGAAAAGAGAGAGAGAAGGGCGGGGAGGGGGAGGGGGGGTGAGGGTAAAACCGTACAACGTTACGGGGGTGATCCTCACGGCACGATGTAGACATTTTTCGGCTCATTTCATTCTAATAGCCATTTCGCTTAGCTCAGAGCTGCAAGGGTCGCTCGATATACCCCAACCATCGGTACGCTGCACGACTCGTTCTATACTCTTGGAATGTACTATAGAATCTAGAGGGATGAAGAGAAGAGTAGAAGTGGAAGTAGAAGGAGAAGGAGAAGGAGAAGGAGAGGCATACTGGGCTTACGTAGCAACAGCGACGGCATATTCGTCCCATAAACCCCTAATTTATGGTCGACGCGAGTACGACGTTGAGGACGTATCGCATGGATCCCCGAGTTGCAAGTGTCCTCACCGAAAAGGGATAGGACGTCAGTCGGTGTATATATCTGTTTGAAATATAGGTGGTAGTACGTCACGTGTAGTTTGAATATATACTCACCCCAAGGTGGGCGGCGAGGGGGGAGGTAGACGTCTATGGTGGTAAAACAAAACAAAACGAAACAACCCTTCGTGATGCAAATATACAAGGAAACCGCACCCCGAAAGATTTGTACGAGTTTTGGGAGCCGCAGATATATACCAAGTAAATTTTAGCCGGATTTCCTGTTACGGTAGAAACAGTTTCTTAGACTTATGAATGTCACTCTGTAGTTTACTATGGTATAGGTACAAAGGTTTATTCGCCCATCCGTCCCATCGTCTATACAACCATTGTCTCGCCTGTTCCTCGGTCAAGTATAATAAACTCCCCTTTGTCTGATATCCTTATAGCTCTTTTCTACGTTTCAACGACCAGAAGTGTACTTCTTCTTCTTCTTCTTCTTCTTCTTCTTCTTCTTCTTCTTGATCCTACGCACCCATAAAACTCTTCTCAACGTTTAGCATTTAAATATCAAAGCATAGTATTTACCCTCTCTTTTCATCCCTTCGTCACTTGTAGCATAGCCGCTAGTTAATTGCTTACTCCTGAAGGTAACTCGTTACCCTTTCTCATCTCTTAATTGTCTCTATCAAGCGGTTTTTGTAGAGTCTGACTTTACATCCTAAGTTATATCTTTCAAGGACGCGTCAGGGATTCTGGGACTGCAGTGTAAATGCATATGGGTACAAAGATACGCGTCTAATACATTTCCGGTTCACTTTATACTTATAGTTTTGCGAGTACACGAGCGTTAGAAACTAAGGGAAAAGGGTGAACAGCCCTTATATAATTTCGCGCAGTTAAAACAAAGCCCCGGAAACTTCAACCGATTACCATACTCAGGGGTACGGGGCTCTCTTAAGCGCGCGAAGTACTCACCTTGAGTTTGCCGAGATCTTACCCCGCTTCGGCTTCCTGCCCTAAAATTTCCATCCCTCGCCCTCCATTACTTCCCATCAGTTTATTATTCCAGTTCCCCACTTACTTTCGTAAAAACACATCTAATACGTAACGAGAAAAATGAAAAACCCAGAAGAGAGAAAAACACGAAAGCAAAAATTGTATTCTCTTTCTATTTTCTCTGAACCGGGGAGGGGGTTGCAGGCTAGTTCAAGGGTTGTTTTATGATCGAAATGAGTATACGTGACGGTTTTGGTTTCTCTCGATTCGCGAATCAAACGTACAGTAGTCCTCATTCGAAACTTCCGTTCAACTACCACAACGCGGCCGAAGCACGAACCCGGGGGTTTTGCCCCTAAAACTTTTTAGGGGTCGTTCCGTTCCTCGTTGCGCTTCCGCGAAGATTTCCTTTTGAAATACTCCGCCTCCGTTTTCCACCCTCACGTCGCTTATTGAGCTAAAGGAATCACATTTTACTTCCTCCCCCTCCCCCTCCCCTGCTTTCTCTTCCCCGCGGATATCTTCCGCCAGGATTTCGATACTAAAACACCCCGAGCGCGTTAATATTATACCAACAAAACGACCGAACCGAGCGACAGGTCGCTTTCATCCCTCAGCTATTCTTATCGCTTCGATAAAATAAACCAACGCCTCTCTAATCCACGAAAGAATTTAAAAAATATATCCACAAGAAGTAAATGAAGAAATAGGAAACGAGGACATGGAATTATACGACAGGATCGTTCTAGATAATCCGTTTCAGAAGAGGAGATTGAGTATTTTTCTTTCCGGAACTGATCTGAATCAGTTAACTTTGATTTATTCTTTCTGAATTTCATCGAGGTTTTTTTTTTCTTCTGAGTTTCTAGAAAACGCGTTGTAGAAAGCAGCCATAATGTTGGGTCATTTCCGATTTGAGCGTCAGCGTTCAATTTCCAAGAATCTCGGATAAAGTTTTCTATGGCTCACAAGGGACAGGTTTCCACTTTAAAACAATATCTCGGCGAACATGGTCGCGGAGAGGGGGTAAGGGGCAGGGGGCGAGGAGTGGGGGGCGTTATTTTTCCAATATGCAGAGAAACTACCATGGGGTGGGTACGACGAGTGAGTGGCTTTCAGGCCACGATACCTCGGCGCAGCGGTCCCTAAGGGCGTCTAAACACTCCGGTCCCTTCCAACGAAGCCAAAAGCTCAAGGATCACACGATTTTTTGTTTCGACATAATGTTTCTTGCTCTTCAGACACTTTGATAGAAATTCTTCTTTTTTTTTCGCAATGAACTTTCGCCAGACAATTATTATCACTCTAGTAAAAAAAAGAAAAACTACGCACGAAGTATGACGTTTTTAAAACACGTATGAATTTCGCTGTGACAATCTCTCGTCCCTGGAGTCTCACACTGTCCTGTGCGGTGTCCAGTATATAATTGTAAAATGTATTCGAACGACGCGACGTCCCGCTCCGATTGGCCCGTTTGTCGTTTTTTAGTCGCATCGCATTGTGTGATCGGTTTTGATTCGAGCGTCGATGAAATAGACGGAAGCTAAAACAGCGGTGCAGGCAGCAGTAATAAGAGCAGCGGCATATCAGCGTTGCGCGTTGTTATATACAGAAGGGGAAATGGTATTGACCGTTGATAATAAATGAGTGAATTTTATTTGCATTTTGATAACCGCGCGTTAAATATTTTATGCTTTCACGAGCGACCACTTGTAAATACCCAGTGAATCCGTGTTAAATCGTTTTCCACTACTGCAAAAGCACCACCACCACCACCACTACCATCGACAACGGCACCACGATTACCACCACCGAAGCGGCAACGTTAGATCGATTTTGATGTACACAATTTTAGCGCAGGTGTTGAATGTGTGTCGGTGTTGGAGGTTTCGAATCGAGGCGTTGCGGGTGGTTGGCCCGATGTGTATAGAATGTGAGGCGGGCAGGTTGGCCGGTTGCTGAAGGTTTATTCTGTATTTTATGTTCGAGGTTGGAGGAGAGGCAAAAGGGGTTTTCGGAGAGTTAGAATCGAGGGGCGTTTTCGCCCGGTGCCCGTTCTCGACTACGGGCTGTGCAGCGGCAGCAGCGGCAGCTATATTCTACGGTATAGTAAGGACGATAAGGTGATAAGCTCAAATGTATTGGCTCCCATGAAATCCTACGTTTACTGCGACAGGCGCCCCCATAAACGGCTACGTCACACTCTTCCTCTATCAAATGACGAGCGAAAATAACCTGCCGTTCTCATATAGAATTTTCTCTCCGCCGTCTCAGTCTCCTTATTTTTTTCTCAAACGTCTAAAAGACCGACGGGGAACTTGAGATCGTTTTCCCGACACAGAACCGCTCCTGGATCACCGTTTAAAGCACATCCGTTTAAATAAAACTGAAAGGAATAAGGTAGAAATAAAAGAAAAATATAAAATAAAATAGCCAATACCATGTAGAGATAATACATCAAAGGGTAACGAATCATGAGGAGTTTGACCCCGTCGGATAGAGCAGCCATGTTTTGTAGCTGGCTGGTTGTTGCCTGGCTGGCTGGCTGGCTGGCTGGTTGGTTGGTTGGTTGGCTGGTGCTGC
The DNA here is from genome assembly GCA_963932425.1 of Athalia cordata. Taxonomy (NCBI): domain Eukaryota; kingdom Metazoa; phylum Arthropoda; class Insecta; order Hymenoptera; family Athaliidae; genus Athalia; species Athalia cordata. The sequence goes on along the minus strand of OZ010628.1, from coordinate 3,415,642 downwards.
GAATTTGTAAGCACTTTGTCCGGGACCGGAAGTGATCCGTGGAACCCCGCGGGGATATTATCGCTGCGTGTTGCCGTACGGTTGTGGATGGTGCGGATGGGGCGGATGGGCGCGCAGAGCCGGGTAAAGAGGGTGAGGTTTGAATGCCGGGTGATGGATTGTCCGCCGAGTGAGAGCCAACCGAACGACAAAATTGACCGCTCAACCAGATCCCAACCATTTTGTTTCTGCCACAGCTACTTTTATCTGACTGATATTTACGCGGTTTTTTCCTCCCCCCTCCCCGCCCGCCGCCCTCCCCATAACCCCACAGCCATTCCTAAAGCTTAACCATCATCCCTTTCTCCCCAAATACTCGTCACCCTATACTACCGCAACTATACAGCATCTTAGCGATATTCTTCTTTCTACCAAATCAAGCGATTTACGATCACAGGGATGAAATTCCATCGGGTATTGATAAGTGTTTCATACCTCCCATTTCCGAGGATGATCGAAGGAGTCTGAAATACTGCGTACTTCGCGAACGTGATTTTTTAATAGTTTTTTTTCATAGTCTACCTTCTTCTTGATTTTTTTTTGCCTCTACTTTTGACTTGGAAAAATAAATTTAAAGATAACGAAAGAATAATGTGGAGTAGGAAGTCTGAAAATTTTACGATATTAGGGCGGAAGTGGGGGTGGGGGTGGGGGATGGGTTGGATGAGTCGCTCTTTTACGATACACGATCAATCTTATACAGCTGCTGGCGAGGGAGGGTTTGTACTCGTTCTCCTTTTTTTCTCCCTTCAGCTATTATTCGGGGTAAGAAATTACGGGTGCAATTATGGAAAGCCCGTGTCGAGAGGTCAAAGGTATAGGGATACGAGGAGGCATAAGAAGGTTTTTATAAGAAAGACGAGAAGATAATGGGGGCAATTTAAAGTCCGAAATAACGAGATCAGATTGGAGAACGGGATTTGGGAGGGAAAAAAAAAGTGAGGGTGCATCGGTGGATGGTTGGGTTTAGCTATACGTAAGTATTTGAGTAAGGTATACCCGAGTCGGGGGTAAGACGACGAGGAACGAGGGGGTGGGAGCTAACCAAAACAGGTAATCCCTCAAATGAGGTCAGAAAAAAAGCAGTGGAGAATAAAAAAACGAAAAATAAAACAAAATTACCAAAAGAAGGAAGCAGGGAAGCTTTACCATCCTTTTTCTCCTCTTCACCACCCCTTTATCTCTTCTCTCCGCCTTTACTCTGTTTTATTTTTTTTCCTACCTTGGCTTAACCTCGACCGTGTGGGTGATCCGCTGCCACTACCAACGGGTATAGCGCAGCGCCAGTAGCGGCCATCTTTAATTACACCCACTTAACTTACCCCCTACACTATCTTGCTCGACGTTTACTATACCTTCGTATACCTAATACCCAGCCACGATCAAGACGGACGAGTGACGAACGAAAGGATGAACGAATACCCCGCTGAGATAGTTGTGGAATGAAAGCTCACCGGAGTTGTAGGCAGAAAAAAGGAAGGAGGAAGAAAAAAGGAAAAAAGAAAAAAGGAAGAGCGACGGGTAAAGCCACGATGAGGGTGGTATCCTGGATCCTAAGTTGGAAGGGCAGTTTGTGCTAATTGTAAGCATCGCATCGGAGGGACGATTTGTTTAAGACCCCCGGAGCGGCTGTTCTTCAATTATTCTCTTTCCCGTTTTATTTTAATTCTTGTTCTTCTTTTTTTTGCTCTCTTTTCTTTTCATGTATCCTGCTTCTTTCCCTCCAGGGACACCGAGCCAGTGCCATCGTGTTTCAGTACTTTTGTACTTTTAACTGGCCTTAATCAACAGCCATTTATTTATTGGCTTTCCTGGAACCCTTTGGTAATACGTGAGGACTGACGACTTTTCTGGCCCTCACTCCGCTGCGTGAGCTTTTCAAAAAGTGAGACACAGCGCAACCTCGCCCTCAATTTATTTGGTAACCTTCGCCATCTCACTTCTGCAGTTGATGTTCCCAGGGGCACTTTTTGAATAATGGAACTTCTTTATTCTAACGAAATGCCTTTCATCCTTTGGCAGCTGCCAAAACCGACAGATATAACAGCGGACGTCCTTTGAGTGGAATATCACCTTAATCACGCCCTGCAAACGGCTGTCCCTTTCTCACTACCTTTTCGTTTTCTTTTTCTTTCTTTTTTTCTTTTTTCGCTAACCACATCTGCTATTCGCGTTTGAGTCCAACCTCAAAGTGCCTTCTTCTTCTTCCCAATTCTTCGAACTGTCCTTTTTTTTTCTCACTCTTTGAACCTTTTATTAATGTTATTTCGCTTTTGATTATCTCTTTTTTTTCTCGATTAACGTAGAAAACTTGATCAAAACTTCATAGATCTTTGACCACAGGTAATCGGAAGCAAAGATCAACGGTGGGTAGTATACATGGGAAGAAAACGAAAAAAAAAAAAGAAGAAAGTAAGAAGACAAGTAATAAGAAAATACCAAACGGCTGCGGGGTATTTCCCGAAGTGATTCCGGGCAACGATATAAAAAAAAAAAGAAAAAAAAAAAAGGAAGACTAAGAAAAATTCGCTGCAGTTGAACACCGACGTAAAACTATGCCCTAGGCGTAGACTGTCCCGCAAAAGACGAGCTCGTATCCGAGATTCATCCCGAGGGATCCACGTAGTGTACGTGTACGACCGTGTCTTCGTGGTCGGCCGACATTCCCACCCCTTCTCGGTATCCCAAAAAACCATTCCTTCCTCAGTCCCGTTATAGTCACGATGAAAAGGGACACTTTTTATATTCCGTAGAGATAAGAGAGCGAAATAGTTTTTTTGCTCTCTCCTCTCTTAATACCAACTATTCCCGTTTTTAAAAATTATTATTCTTCTCCTATGAAAACGTTTTTTATTTCCAAATAAATAAACTGCGACGGTTGAGAGGAAGAAGAAGCTTTACGTTCGCTAGACTCTTCTTATTCTTTATACCTTTTTCTACTTTTTCTCTTCCTTTTGTTCTCAGATGTCAATAGCTTTCAGTAGGAGGATTTAGAGAATGTGAAATCGTAGGAGTCTTGTCTTAATTCGGAACCGCGAGGAGTCTTGGATTTACTCGGGCAATTTGTTTCTCAGACTTTCTCTCCCCCTTGCCACTTACATCATCCGTGAAAGCTTTCTTTCTCTTTCACTCGCTCTCTCTCTCTCCTTCTTTCTCTCTCTCTGTACAATGTCTTCTCTCCTCTCTAGCTCCCTCTCTTGAGTATCAGAGGGTTGGTTATCGACCCGCGGCTTTTCCAAGGGTGTGGTATGGCGTTGCCTGCCCTGCCGTGGCGCGGCATACTATGGGGTATGCTTCGAAATCGCATGGTATGGGATGGCACGGTGTGGCTCAACGTATTTATACCTATAACAAACTTCTACCCGCTACTACTGCTGCTGCCGCCGCCGCTGCCGCCGTTGTTTCTCTGTTGCTGCGAAGTGAATTGGATGGAAAACGGCACGTGGCCAAAATCGTTGAAAACATCTCATTACCATTAACGTTACGTTTGCCAATTATCGTTAGCAGATATCGCCCCCTCCCGACCCCCCGCCGCCCCCCGCCCCTTTCCTACGCACAATTGCATCGCGTATAACCGCGTATATATCCTATTCTAGTCTAATAATCGCGTAGAGTTTGCTAGCGCAGGCCGAAGGGGTAAAATTAACGCTTGTCTCTTGGTACCGTGTATTCTGCAGTTACGTTTGCCGCCGGTTTCAAAAATTAAAAGCTCAAAAGCTCGTGCTATCGTCGTTATAACGGCGTTAATGACTTTTCGAAAGATAAAATCAAAAGCTCTCGTGAGACCGAGCTTATCATTTTAATTTTCTATTCTCACAATGCCATGCTCTGTGCATAGAACAGTACGATAATTATAGGGGCTGCACATCTTCCCTACAATAATGTTCCCAACTGTCGGGATAATCATTACCCTCGATCTTTTCAGTTTAGCGATAACAAAAAAAAAAGTATCGCAACTATGACCTGAATCTCTAAAAAACAAAAAAGACCAACAGAAAACTCTTGCAAATGAAAGTACCAAAAAAAAAAAACCAATTATGTATTTTGCGGCGAGCTTGAGAAAATTGAAAAGTATAACGAAAAAGCTTTTTTGCGAAGCCAATTAACGAAAGACGGTTCGAAGTTTATTTTTACCGTACAACGTGTATACCATAATTATTGAAAAAATATTTCAACATCTTTCGATCTCTATTTTATTTCTTTTCTGTCTCTTATACTTTTTCTATAACTATTATTTTTTTTTTTTTGGTTCACAGACGTTTTGTTATAACGTACGTATAGAAAATCCTTGCGCCGTTGAATTTTAATCTACAGATTGTAGCAAACGGTGCTAGAGGTAGGTAACTCTCTTCATCCGCATATATTCTTTCATGCGGGTATGATAACTGAGAAGTTTTCTGTTGAAGCTTTAATTGGAAAAGTTGTATTAAAAAATGGTTTGATAATGAATTTACCTAACCGTATAAAAGCAAAGTGTGCATTTTATGCTACCGCAGTTTTCAGCAATTCGAGAAAAAAAAAAAAAAACTTTTCCAGCATAAACTATACCCGCGCTGCATACCGAAAGTTACCCCGATAGTTTTTTACTTCCAAGTTAGCGAGCTCTCCAAAAAGCTTCATGTAATGAGCGAAACTCAAATAATTTTACAAAAGTAGGCTTACACCATTTCCGTTGCATATTTTATTTTATTATCATTATTATTATTATTATCTTTTTTTTTTCTACACGGTGTCGAGATATCCCGAAGGAGTGTGAGGAAAAAAAAAGTACTTAGCCACCACTCTAGATCAATCAGGGGAATGAATATCGCGGTGTCTCCGCGCCCCCTTCAAAATTATACGAAATTATCCCTGGCCCCTAATTACCTCCGCACTCCCTTTATTCCCTCCCCTTCTTTTCCCTCCCCTTCATCGTGACGAGCATTTTCTTTCGCACCCACTTAATGCTCAACCCTCTATAACACAAACTTCTACACATACCAGATACAAAACTGAATATGGATATCATTTCCAAATTCATGTTCCACGAGGTTTTCGTTACGGTTGAAAGTTCAACTGCGATTTCTGCACCGCGAAGTATCTCGATTAAAAAAAGTGAGGGACATTTTTTTGGTTTTCAAAAAATAAAATCAAGGGAAAAAAGAATTGGGACATCTGGAGCGAAGGCTTTCGAGCGCAAACAACTTGTGGGATTCCACAAACCACCCCCTCCTCACTTTCTAGTGAATTTTACAAACAGGAACTAGAAAGTTTAACGTCATACATTAAAGGAATATATAAATAAAAAATGACGCACTAAGTTTCTTTTACCCCCTCAGATGTATTTTCACTTCATCTGCGAAAAGAAAGAAAAAGAAAAAAGGACAAAACGAAGAGAAACACAGTAACAAGAGTACCGTGATTGGAAAGACAGAAATCTGTAGTAATTGCGGGGGAGAGGGGGGCGTCTCTTTCCTAAATGTGTTTCAAGAAGTAAGGTAAAAGTTTCCTTTTTTTTCTATCACCCTGATTCACGGTAGTCATACTAGGCGAGAGGGGTAGTAAGAGAAAAAGTTTACGAGAAGGGGGCGGACAAACGAAGTAAATTATCAAAGAGGCGATGTGCGTTAGTGGTGTGGTTCATTTTTACCCATACCATACAATTAGTTAAAGCATACCTCTTACCGCGGTTTTCTATTGGCCCAGTGTTGCAGGTTGAAACGTTGAAGGTCCCACCTATATCGTTAGTAATACACGTACGAAATCTTACCCCGAAGGGATACGAGGTTTACTTTGGTATGGAGTGAGTGGCAAGGCCAGGGGGAAGGGGGGAGGGAAAGGGGGTTAGCCGCAGACCATAAACACCCCTTAAATGCTCGTTTAATCCCTGCTCTTCGGTTCAGCCCCGTTCACCCGTTGAATCTTCCGCAAACGAACCAACCCCTCTAACCTTCCCATTTTCCCTTCACTTTCAGATATATATCTCATCTTAATCGAGCCCAAAATTGACGCCTGAATAACTTTACGGTTAAAGGACCAGAAATTATTTCAACATTTATTTTACAACATAATTCTTATACGCGTGTTAAAAAAAATATCTAGTAATTAGTAACGTTGAAATATTATTTGGATAAAACGAATGTCTTTACTCTTATCACAACTTTCGCACGTGTCCATAGAAACAATAAATATATTCATAGTAATTAATAACAATAATATCAGAGGAAAGTGAGAGGGGAAATTTTCTGACGTCAACGAGTTTGTTCCTATAGCTTGTTAACGTGGATGAGGATTACGAGTACACAGAGAATTGCGCCGCAATTAGTGTCGACGTGAATTTCCCCCCTTCCCCCATTCACCCTCAACCGACCCACGTGACCTCCCTTTCCACCACTCATATCCATCCCCCCGTTTCCCTTTTGCCATCTACTATAATTTCGCTTATTTCAAATCCTCCTCTATTTCCCGAAAAAAAACTTTTTTCTTCTTTCCCTTTTTTTTTTTTTTGTTGCAGTTTTCGCTTCTGATTAAAGTACTATTTTTTAAAGACGTAGAGTCTAGTTCTAGTTCCCGCGGTTCATCGCGGTATAAAAGAAGATGAAAAACAGGAAGGAAGAAAGAAGGGAAGGGAAAAAAAAAAACTTGGGATTAAGGTCCCTCCGAACAAATTGCTACCCAGTTCTAGGATGGATTGGGTTCTTGCAACTGACATTGACGGAGTTCACCACCAAAAACTCACCCTTCCTCAGAATGCCCACGGGAATGCATCGCGGGGTTCAGTTCGGAAAACAGGAACAACGGTAAGGTTGTGTACCAGTGGTAACTCTATCCGAACTCTGATTGCCACCTATTTCATCCCCTTATTCACAATATCCTATATCCCTGAGTTAACGTGAAAACCAACAGCAGAAGCGTCTCTCGTCGCTGAAATTCGCGGGCCTTGAAATCCTATGGTAAAATAATAGGTGTAAATGTACGTTGAAAGGAAAGCCACGGGAGAGAAGACGAGGCCCCCGCCGTCTTCATTCTTGATGCACTGACAGAATCCATTAGGGTTCGGTTGACTTTGGCGGAGCAGAAACTCGGACCACCATCTACCGTCATACATACGCCATAGGGTGTACATGTATTATGTAGCGTTTGTCTTGTCTCGAATTCCCTAACGCTTTCTCGTGTTACGTAAACCTTTTCTTTTCTTTCTCTTCTCCATCCTTTTTCCTTTTTCTTTTCTTTTCTTTTCTTCTTTCTTCTCGAGACTACGTTTCGGTAGAAGGGGTTGAAAAATATTATTCATCCACCGAATTCTTGTCTCGAGGATTAATTTTCATCCCCTATTTCTTTTTTCACTGATAATAATTTTTTTGTTTCGTTGTAAACGTACGTTTTTTTTTAGGGGGGATCGGAGCGAACGTATAACGATTTAACTTCACCCTCATCCGGTCCATCGACGGCGGCAGCAGCTTCTTCCTTTCGATGTATAGGCAACGAACTAGCGTTATCTCGCGAGAATTGATCGTTGAATAATTCTGGGTAATCGGATGGTAGGGGGAGGGGAGGTGGAGTTTGGTAGAATTGGGATTTGATCGAGGGGATCGTTTCCGTGTTAGTTTACATCGTTCGGACAGGGTGAAATCGCTTCACGTTCCGCATCGGGACATAACTAGTAGACACTTTATATACCTATGTGTATGTGTAAGAGAAAATTTTCATCGAGAATCCTTCGGTATATAACGTGGGATACAATATAACGATGAATCGTTGCCCAGTTTCTCATTGTCAGTTTCTCTCGCTGCCACAAATGGATCGAGCTGTATAAGGTTTACGTATATATATAGTATATATTATATAGATATATATCTTCCCTGGATAAGGGCTTGGTAAATACGAAGGGGATGGGATGTAGAGTATCGAACTGTCGCAGTGCGGTAGGCAGCCCGACCCGCACCAGCCGTGCTGCTGCTGCTGCTGCTGCTGCTGTCGCTGTTCCACTCTGCTGTAGTTTTGTCGCGTTTCGACTGCAGCAGCAGGGATAATAAAATTTAGAGGACATACTATATTCCCTAATTAATCAAGCCAGGAGTAACCGGGTTGCATTAATATAATTGACGGAAAATCGAGAAACAAAAAACTAAAAAAAGAACAACCGATCCCAAGTGCATTTCCGTGCTCGTCTTCTCCTTCGTCCTTTAAATAATTTTTTTTTTCTATTTTTCTTCTCATCCTTTCATTTTTAATGTCTATACACGAAGCGTCGAAGCTTCGCTTCTCTTCTCCCCTTTTACATCAGGCAGTGATAAATACACCCCCTGCCCTATAATCATTTATATAACGGGTGTTGGTTTTTAGCGCGTCAGCCAGTAGAGCCAGGGGTAGTTTTTCGAGAGGAGGGTTTTCCTCATCAATCTTATCCGGGGAATGACGTTAATACCCGGGACCTTCAACCTCCGCCAAACTTTACCCCGTCTCTTCTTTTCCTCCCCCTTCTTTCGACTATGTGTCCCAGATACATACGCTTATGTGGGAAAACACAAGTTATACACACCTACTTATACTCGTCCCTTCGAGAGTATTTTACATTTTCTTTTACTACTTTTCGGAAAACAATTTGGCAAAGAAAAAAGAAATTGTACTTTTTTCTTCTCCAGGGATATTGAAACAGAAGAGTACATGTATGGGATAGGAGGGTTTGGAGAAGATCGTTAGAAGCTACGACAACGGACTTTACAGAGAGACAATCAAGTCCAAGTTTCTACAACCCTTCTCCTTCCATATCCTCATCCTTCCCTTCCGCTTTCGGGAACGAGCAATAATTACGTATCAAAGCGACCAGCGAACCTCGGCTAACTTGGGACGACGAACTAATCTAGTTTCCTTGCTTAGCCCGTGCTTAGTACTCTGCACCCTGTGTAACTCGATACTATCGACGACGTAATTTTGAAGCCGTCGCGTCTTAACGTTCGAGAAAGGGGATGGCGGGGGGTGGGGTGGGTGGGGGAGGAAGGCAACAATTGATGAGTCTACGTAAACATTAATCAACCGATTAACTCGGTTTCATGTAATTCTGGGTTCTACTCGCTTTTAATTTCTTGGTATTAAATTTTATCAACGATCATTATAGTGTGTTTCAGGGTGGTCCTTATCCCTTGAGCTTGTTATAAAAGGGCAAAGAATGAAGAAGGTGAGGAAGGAAGGAAGAAAGTAAGTAAAGAGATGGATAGAGGGGGTGGTGCAGGTTGGTTGATTTCTTCCGAACGAGCTGACGAGCGATCGGTAGGAACCGGTGGCCAAATAGATTTAGTACGGTTTTATACGGGCGCATTAAAACTTGCAGAGTACGAAGTTTGTTTGCTACCCGCTCTACCGACCAGGCGGAGATGGAATCCTGATCCTCCGATAATCCTATTACCTGACTGACGCTTCTTACTTTTGGAACTGCCCTACCCCGTCATTTTGACGTTCGCAGAAAAAATAAATAAAATAAAAAACAGCCGAAATATCGAAACAAAGAGAGTGAAAAGAAATCTACGCGCCATTAAAAATCGAAGCGATCGAATCGTCGGCGTAAATTTTATCCTTGTAAAAAATTTTTGCACGGTAAATATTTTCTACCGAGGACGAATTTATCGAGGTTGCGTAGCCGGTCGTCGGATATTTCGATAGGACGAGGTGTGATCAAATGTTATTTGTTCTGGATACGAGGATTTTCAATGTGGAGCTTGAAACGTGCCGAGCGTTGGCCCGAAAGGATCAAGGACTCGACTCCTGATGGCAAAGTAGATGAGCTGCAGTACATGCAGCATGAAAGGTACAGAGAAAATATAAATTTTCGCTTCTCTTATTCTTTTTTTTTTGCTTTTCATTTTAACGAACGCGTTTACAGAGGAAAATTTATAATGTATCAAATTTCTATCTACAAGGTATTTACGTTATGTACTGCGATGAGAAAATCCGATCAAAGTATCTCTCTGTAATTACGAAAATCCTTGCAGCCAGGGATTTTAAAAGACGTCGCCCATCGATTTTCCACTTTGAATGCACCTTCGCTTTTCATAAGATGAGAAATAAGGCACGGGCAAAGTATAACGGGAGGACAGAGGCCTTAGAATATTTTAATTAAAGAAGCTATTTTTTCGTCAAAATTTTCACACCGCTGACGAAATAAAAAAACGGAATACGTTTTTCCCTGATATCAAATAGCGCGCCGATCGCGAAGGATCTTCTTTATTTTATTTATAGCTTTTGAGACGTACCAGGAACGTTCGGGACCTGCAATCTCGCGACCTTGGACCTTGCAGGTCCCCCATCTTTGGAAGCGGAAGCTTTCGCTCTGCAGCCCTGATTTATCTTTCTGATACCATGAGAACCTGTACACCCACGTCCGACCCCAGGAGTTTCTGGACGCACGATATCGTAGACGAAGCGGAGATTCACACTGCCAGTGTAGATATTCCGAACCCACACATTTTCCCCACATGGGAATAGGTTTTATGTAATTATGGAGATAGCGATCTCCCCGTACTTTATTTCTTTTTTTTTTCTTCTTATTCAACATTTTATTTTTTACTTTACAACCTAATCCTCGGCGGTCAAAAAAGCTTCTCTAGATTTTTTCAAGATTGTAAAATAGGGTCTGGCAGCGACGTGGTTTACTCTGCTATTTCAAAAGATTAGTTTTTCGTAACGTGCAGGTTTTGATTTACGTATAGAATAAGGTTTTGTTAAGCGTTGTAGTGGAATTAATCAGCAGCCAACCGGGCGCCAAACGGACACAGAACAATGGAAGGCGTCGTCGTTCAAAAGCCCCCGGGCAATTTTCGTTTTTCTCTTTAGTTTCCATCGGTTTTTTTTAAGGGGGTGCGAAAATATCAACGGCGTAAAAGCTTTTTATCCTTATAAGTCGTCCGCCCGCGGACCGATGACGGATAATTAGGGGCTCGGATTTTTCGATGGAAGCAAAAGTAAAATGTATCGTCGTTATTAGAGGGGGGGTTGAAAAAAGTGGTTTGAGGAAAAAAAAAGTAGAGTTTTCCGGATGTAAGGTGAGGCGTAACGATCATCGATGTCACTCTGTTTGGGTACATAAGCGCGATTTCTGATGCCTAGCGACGCCTATAGCGACCCATCGAGTTACGGGGGGTGTCGGTTGAAGAGGAGTGGAGAGGAGAGTAGAGAGTGAAGGGAATCGACGCGGAGCCATCATCCATCAAGCTGTCTCTCGGGATTTATTGTATCATCCTCATCCCCCATTTCTCTACCTCTTCTTCCATCGTTCTCCATCCTCTTCCATTCGTCGAGTATCGGCGTCCCGACGACGACCCACCGACCCACCGACCCACCGACTCGCCAAAACCCACCGCGGGTTCGGATCCATCAAAGCACAACCGACAACCGATCTAACCATACCCGCAGGCATACGAGGGTGAAAATCGTCCGTAGGAATTGAAAGGACCCCCAACGCGAATATAACGAAACCAAACGAAACGGAATCGAACCGGTGCGAAAACGACCTGAGCGACGCAAACAAATGACCCTGGGTATAGAGCTATGTATAACTTTCTTCAATTTCGATCATCCCCAAAACCCAAACCTCTTCCTCCCGCCCTCGTCGATCTGCACTTGAAAAGTCAAAGTATCGATTCTGTGCACACCCAGGAGATATTCGATCGTTTCATATTCACCTTCGTCTCCTCGAAAGATATTCGACAAATTAATATACATGGACCAAAAATATTCTCACCCCTATACCTACTTCGCTGACCGCAATTTTCCATTCAATCTATTCATCTCATGGTTAAAATTCACTCAGCCATATAATTATCAAAGTTATACCATTATATACACGGTGTACGCATATGTAACGCGAACTTTCCTTCAAACTCAAAGAGCTTTTAAAGGATCTCTTTTGATATACATTTCCTCCTTTTTTTTCTCTTCATCTGCTCGTTCTTAGTTTCCGCGTACACCTTATAGCTAATACGTTCAATTGAGCTTTAATAAAAAGTTTTTCGGTCCCATTCACCAAAGTTTCTAAACTAAATTCCCACGATCGCGGAAGGCTATAGGTACGAAGACTTACGTACATCTATGAAGTGATAGAATGTTGCATCTCCAGAGGCAAAACTCCCTATCCTCGCTTCAGGGGTGGTGTACATATATATAATATAAAGTAGGTATATACTATGATACATACATATGTATATCCTGCTGCAATGAGGTTCAAGTAGTATCGGAGTTTCACGTGCCTCTAAGGTATTCCGTTAAAGGAAGGAAGAGAGTAGAACATCGACAGGGTAGAAGCAGTTAATCAGACTTCCAACCCCATACCATCCTTCGCTATTTTTCCTCCACTTCATTCCTCGATTTTCACTCTCCACCCACCGTGAGCAGGAAGGGGGAGGGGGTTAGGGGTGCAGACGCGACGTTCTTCCGGAGTAGAAATACGGGGTGGGGGGGGGGGGATGAGGTATGGGGTGTCAAGCTGTGCAGCAACAGCGGCAGCTGCAGCCATTGCCATTCCGTGTCATGTTGTATCCTACAATAAATATATATAATACATGGGGACACATACATAGGACATACGGTAGGAACCGACAACGGTGAACGGTATCAACTTGTGATTATACGCTAGATACTGGGGAGTAAACCAGTAATGGGTAATCGGTAACCAGTAACGATTAACCACCGGCTTGGCGGGTAGCCGTCATGGGGGATCCTCTCGACGCCGGGCCGAGTCCGGCGGCTGGCAACCCCATCGCCTATGTATATATCTACGATGCTAAATACCGTTGCCATGACAACGTACGGTTCCTCCTCCTTTTAACTCCTCTCTTACTCCACGATCTGCTGCTCCTCGCGAACTATACGTAAGCTTATAATATAAATACAGTATGATACCGAATGATCGAACGCCGAACCGGATATAATCGTCGCGAATCTCCTAAGCCCCTCATACCAGCTTTTTTCATCGCAGAAAATATCAAAATTATCATAAGAAGTCAAGAAAGATCCCATCAATTTTCTTTCTAACATAACGAGGACAAAATTAAAACGCTTTCCATAAATTTTACAACCTCTCTTATACAATGCATCCGAGTTTGCTGACTTGTGCATATATACAGAGAAATGCCAGGTATATCCGGATATAAATCATATGGAAAATATTTGTGCATTTCCATTGCACGGGGGGTGAGGGGAGGGGGGGAGGGGGGCGGTGAACCGCGGAGTCTATCGGCGATTTTCAATGACTATGCGTCGGTGATTAACTGCTTGAACAATGGACGTGCCGCATGTATGTGAACATTCGCAATTTCGTTTTTGCATATAAAATTGGCGAGGGGGGGAGGGGGGGGGGGGGTGGGGGGTTGGGGATCCGATCGTTTTCGCATGCTGCAGCGTTGCGGATGCGTGGTAGAAAAGAGGAGGACTAAGAGAGAAAAGAAGGGGAGTGGAGGGGAGAAAAAAAAACAGCAAAACCAAAAAAAAATTACAAACAAAAAAAAAAAAGGCATCGAGAGTCCCGTTTATCGATGACGGATGTGTTTCGAGCTTTATAATCAGCTTTCAGAATTGATCGTATACCGCGGAACGGCCGCGCCGTCATTCATGGGTATGCACTATACTATAACTCCATATAGAGAACTGATTCGTTGTTGTTCCACGAATAGGGCAATCTCCATTACTCGTTACACGATTCAATTGATCGTATCATTTCCCATAATCTCTCCCACCCTCTTCGCCCCCATTCATCCACGTGTCGCTCCTATTCTCTTCATTCTCTCTGCTTTCGTATAATGTATAACGATATATGGAATTTATCTATATCCGAAAATTGATTGACGACGAATGTATGTCCAAACGGATAACGCAACTACTGTATAATATACGTTATGTAGATTATATTACACGGGTTTAATATGAAACGTTCCCAGAAAAACAAGAAAACTGAAATTAAATTAAAATAAAAAAAAAAGTGAGAAAAGAAACGTGCTTGACATTTGTGCTCTTTTAGAGTCGTAATAATTTTAGCAGGTATATTGCCCGAGTCACTGTAGTGAGACAGAAATTTTCACCGTCTTTTATTATTATATATCTTCAGGTTAGTTTGAGTGTATGATAAATTGCGAGTTTAAAAAAGAGAGAGAGAAAAAGAGAGAAAAAGAGAAAGAGAAAGAGATAGGAAACCGGAAGGTGAGCAGTTGAATGATATGAAGAAAGAAGAAAAGAAAACGAGCGCGGCTGTGAGAGACGTGCTCCGTCAAGTCGGCAAATATTAACGGCACCTCTAACCGGCGTCGACGTCGACGTCGCCGTCGCTCGTTTGCCCGATGTTTGCTCGTTCCTGCAGCAGCACTGGTAGTAGTGGTAGTGGTGGTAGTAGCAGCAGGAACAGGAGCAACGAACGTCAGGTTCCGACGCGACGTTTTGCTGCGAATGAATTTCTCTAGGTCCGGGCCAACGTGTTACGTGTATTATTATACTACGTCTGCTCTCCGCGTAGGCAACGACGACGTTATATGCATTAAACCAGACAAACGTATCCAGAATTCACGGGGATGCTCAGTGGTCGGCCGGTTAGTCAGACGCGCGTCGGCCCGTGAAATTGGCACCCGATTCCCCGGACGTATGTGTGTTATATCCTACATGATGCCCGACCTGGACACCGCAGAGGATCGAGGGATCGCGAAATTCAACCGGAAGTCGCCGTCAGCTATTCGCAACGAAGAATCAAGAAGATTTTAACATCGTCGCGTCTCGTCGAGTTGTTTAATTTTATTATTTTTCAATTTCCTTCCCCCTTTTTCTTTTTTTCGTTTTTTTTTTTTAGAGTCCAGGGCTCATTAAGTCGTTAATTAAATTGACGCGTAAGGGGGCGAAAGGGTAGCTACGGAAATCTGTTATTACGGAAACAACTCCTTTGCAAAACTCTAACGGGGGGTCAGATGGGGTGGAAACGACGATCGTTAGTTCATCCTGCAGAAGCATCTGCTCCTGCTGCTGCTTTCGCTTCTGCTACTGCGGCGGCTGGTTTCAGATTTCACAAGTTTTAATGGTTGAGTTTTAACAAGCGTTAGAGAAAATCGCAAATCCGTTCGTTCGACGAACAAAATATCGCCACAGAATAACGTCGAACTTTTTATCTCTTTTCCATTACTCGTATACATCTAGCCACGTTAATTTCTTACGATGTAACCGAACGCATTAAAAGTATAACGTTTTTATATCTTTTCATGATTTTGATTTTTTCTCTTTTCTCTTCGGAAAAAAAATTCTACTTCCTAGCTACCAGGTTATATACAAGCGTATGAATTTCACGCTGGTATATATGTGATAAATTGAATCCGTATTTTTAAAGTTTAGTATACGAGTTTTGCGTTCTACTTCCGAATCCCGGGGTAACCTGCTTCCATTCCCATCCTCACGGGGGTAGAGAAATTCCGGATCATTCCATCCGCGGCTCGTCGCTTCCTACCCGCGCTATAGAAAAATCTCGGATATTTCCACCCCGGATATTTAAATGCAAATTGAATATGGGGGTGTCCAAGTCCGATGCAACGGCAATCCCTGAGGCACGCCTTTTCCACTCCAGCATATCTATAGACTACTTTAAAACTCTCTCTTTCTCTCTTTTGCTCTTCTCTTCTTTATCCTCTCCGGGTGATGAATAACTTGAAGAAGACGGTAGCCGGGTGGAGTAGAAAATAGAAAAAAAAATTTATACATAAAAATTACAACCTCGGCCAAAAAAAAGAACATTTCATACATGGTTTTGAAAAAAAAAGAGAAAAAATTCCACACCTGCTGGCTGTGCGACAATTTCAGCTATTATACAAATAATTGTAGCAGAACTGGTTATACCTACGTATATGAGGATTGCGGGGAAAGAATATTACTGCAGGTATTTTGCATTTCGTATACATATAGCTAACAAATCGCAATTGTAGTAGCGGAGTATCTAGTACCCTACAGAGACCCGGTATACGACTTGGTTTTCCACCTGCGGGAGCTGGGAAAGCTTACCTTAATATCACAACTTGAATTGGCTTTTCGTTGAATGTGATTCGATTAAAATTCTGTAATTGGATCCTCCGCGTTCGCTCAGCTCACCGTACATAGAAAACCGTTAGCTAGTTGTTCTCTCCGCTAATTTTAAAATGGCTTTCATTATACCAAAAAAAATTAAACAGGATCGCGTTGTAAAAAGTTAATCGTCAAAATGTATAACATCAAGATCGCAAAAAAAATATAGTGAGACAGAAAAAGTTAACGAACATATCGTAAAAAATTGTCATCATCCTTTTCTTTTCTGGATTCATGATATTTTGAGAAAAGAAAGAAAGAAAGAAAGAACTGCAAAAAAAAAGGGAAGAGAGAAGAAAAAACTGTACTAATTATAAGGGAGTTAATCGATTGGATTATCCCCCGTAGCTCGGAGGATTAATTGTGGAGGTCCCTCGTCATCGGGAATTATGCAGAAGAGAGGAAGGCATAACGGGGGTAAAACAGGGAGAGGTTATAGCTTACGATTAGAGGAGGGACGGGGGGGAGGGTATCGGTCTATAACTTGTGCGCGAGACTTTGATCGGATAACAGCAACGCCGATAATTAATTATTTCGGCTAATGATATTCCCTTGATTAATGAAATTTTTCAAACTGGTATCGTATATATATAACGCATGTATAGGTATCCCTATAAGCCTGGGCGTCTTTGTTTAAACGATCTTCCGACTCTCTTCTACCTCTGTTTACCATCGAACTTCACTACCTGCCACCACCACCCCTGTCATGCCGCCCACGTTCCTCCAAATTGCATTTCGAGTCACGCTCCTTTGCAATTATCGGTCTCCCTCTCCCACCCCCTTTTCTTTCCCCTCGCAAGGATTCCTTCACTCTTTCTTCTTTTCAATCCCAATTAAGTCTTTCACTATTAACAAATTCGCTTGTATAAAGGGAAACTTTTAACAATTCATCCCCTACCTTGCCGCGATAACCAACTGAGAATCCATCGCGTTGAAAATCAGTAGTCTTCTCGGGGTAAAAATTATGCAGGGTGACTGAAAGAAAAAAAAAAGATCCGGAATGGGACAGGAAGAGACAGGTAGGAAGGAATGTGTGTAATACAGACGTACATATATGTAGTCATAGAAATGGGGGGGGGGATGAGGGTAAAAGATAGACGAGTTAGAAGAGCGAAGAGAATTGGTCGGGGTCACAGGGTCGCGTGGGTAGTGACAGTTGACTGATGAAACCTCTCGACGGCACTCACCGCGCTCTATGGGGTGGTTTCCCTTGCGTGGGCTAATGGTGAGCCATCAACCACGACAACCTCCGTCGTCGTCGCGGGCGTCGCGGGCGTCGCAGACGAAACGTCGACCCGACAAAGACGTCGCATTTTCCCCCCGCCCCACTTTTCGCAATGCCCTGCACGGCCTCGGGGGCTGCGATATTTGCACAAATTATACAAAACGGACGAGAGAGCGCAAAAAAATGTGCAAAAATAGAATGGATGAAACAAAGAAAAAGAAAGAAGAAAATTTTCATGATAATGATAATAAGGTAACACACCGGGGGTGCGGGCCTCTGGGCGTCCCGAGAGAGGCGTCGTATGGGTGGCTAGTTGCTGAGCTCGGGATGTATATAACGTGGTGGTCGGTTGGACCAACCGTGAAATACGCTCTGACAGCAAAAAGATGTAGAATACCTAGGAGAAGAGACCCCTAACAGTGAGAGGACGGAAACTTGGAAGTTATATAACACATAAAGAGCTGTGTTAGAAACGGACAGTGTGTTACTACCTATTATACGTGGCTACGTGTCTACGTGTACATCGCAAACGTAACCGGACAAACGTACGTCCGGATTCACGGCACAGATAACTAAACGAACGTGTTTTATTACCGAAACCAGAATAATGTCCGAGCGAGCGCGGGGATATGGAGAACTGCGGATTCTGGATGTGGATATATGTATGTGCCATGGTATTGCAGATATAGAGATGAGTACTAGTGTGAGTTATCGTATCCTGGCGATGTAAATTCACCGAAATACATAATGAAAATCGTTAGTATAATAATATGAATAGGGATATCATCATAGAATCATGGAATTATACGTTATGATCCTATTCTAACGAGTTTTTCCAACCATTCATGGATTTATGACCAGAGCATTCACTTGCCGATTATGAAAGCATACAAGAATTTAATGCGCATAGAGAAAATGGTAATTTTCACCCCAAAAATCGAAAAAAATCCTTTGGATTGCATCGATTTTTAGGTGAAAAATCAACATTTTTTTTTTCGCGGGATTTAGACGTTTTCTTATATAATTTGATCTCAGGAATCCAAATCTGAAAGTCAAATTAATCTATCTATAAAATTGATCAAGTTATCGTAAATTTATCGATCTAAAATGTGAAAAATCAAGGATATCTCAATGGGATAAATTCGTAGCTCAATTTAATTAACGGATTCGTGTTCCTGAGGTCAAAATACGTTAGAAAAGTGTCATACGATCGATTTTAAAAATACTTCATTTTTGGTCCAAAAATCGAAAAAATCCAAAGGGGTATACCTTAGATTTTTGTCGATTTTGGGGTAAAAAATCGACATTTTTTTTTTTAGTCTTTTCTATGGTATTCTTACGTATTTTGATCTCAGGAATCCGAATCTGAAAGTCAAATTGATCTATCTATAAAATTGACCAAGTTATCGCCAATTTATCGATCTGAAAAGTGAAAAAATCAAGATATCTCGATGGGATAAATTCGTAGCTCAATTTGCTCAACGAATTCGTATTCCTGAGGTCAAAATACGTTAGAAAAGTGTCATACGATCGATTTCAAAAATACTTCATTTTTGGCCCAAAATCGACAAAAATCTAAGGTATACCCCTTTGGATTTTTTCGATTTTTGGGCTAAAAATGAAGTATTTTTAAAATCGATCGTATGACGCTTTTCTGACGTATTTTGACCTCAGGAACACGAATCCGTCGACTAAATCAAGCTACAAAAATATCCCATCGAAATATCCTCGATTTTTCACTTTTTAGATCGATAAATTGGCGATAACTCGATTAATTTTATAGATAGATCAATTTGACTTTCAGATTCGGATTCCTGAGATCAAAATACATTAGAAAACGTCAAAATACTGCCAACAAAAAATTGTCGATTTTTGACCCCAAAATCGACATAAATCTGAGGCTATGACCTTCAAAAACTCTCAAAATAATGTCATAACGCACTGCTAGTATCACCAAAACATAATACCGCTAATCAACACGAGTAGATTCACAGTAAATATTTTTCTTCTCCTTCCTACAAAATGAAGGTGACTTTCTTTTTTCCTCATTTCATTTTATCTCATCATTTTTTTCGTATTATCATACCCATTCATTAACGTTCACGTTGGTAAGCGCTGTACAAACTTTGTTCAAAACTTGTGCGAAGAACTTTTCCTTCACTATTCATACGTGCCTCGCGAACATGTTGTGTTCAAGGGGGTTAGTTGTCGCATATTGTGATTTATAATATTTTTCCTCACGACGTAAAAAACACCCTCTTACCCCCATTCCTTATTTCGTTAACATCACCGTATAGGAGGTACTTATATTACGAGAAAAGGGTAAGACCGACACCGAGAACCAAAAGAGAGTAAAAGAAATTTCCGAGTAAAAAATAATAATAATAAAGAAAAAATATCTCGAGCTCGAGTAAAAGCGATGGATTTCGTAAAAATCACGTCCACCTGTATATAATAATACAAGAGAGCAAGAAAAAACGAAAGAAAAAAAGGAAAAAAAGAAAGAAAGAAAGAAGCAAAAAACGAATAAAAGTACAATTCTCGAACGTGTGCGTTAGGGGCCGAAAGGTAAAACGTCTTTCTCAATCCGAGTTCGCGTTTTACGGCTCTGAGTTCTTTTTACGAGAGTTGAAGGGTCACTGGGGTGATGATACGGCGTTGGTGGTGGTTGCGAGGAGGGGGTGGTGTAGAAATATTTTTTTTCTTCACGGTTTTTATTTCTGAATTCTGAACCTTTGGAGAAACGGTATATATAAGGTATAGCTGCTGTGAGCGTGGTAAGCGAAAAACACTACACGCCGGATAATAGTTGGAAGGCTTTATTGTGACGATAAGCATGAGCTGCGGGGGTGGTGGTTTCGCCTGACTCGTAAGGTGGTGGATATTCTGTATATATGGAGTTCGGTGTTGCCATTCCGTTCTCTTGAGACGTTATATGGTTGTTGCCAACGAAACCCAAGCGAAAGGTGATCCTGATCCCCCGTTATACCATTGTGCTTAGTATTGTTATGCTAAACCCTGCAAAACAGAGGCGAGCTTTATTGCTCCCTCGGTCCTCCCCCGGTCGGCCGCACCTTGCAACCTTACACCGCGCGATAGAAGGTGGGTGGGATATACAATTTCGTTACGCGTAGGGAAAATCGTCAAGACCAAAAAAGAAAGAAACAAATGAATAAATGAACAGACAAAGTGACTCGTTCGTCCTTGAAATTCGAAATCGAGCCTACACAACATGTGCGATTATAAATCCAAAGCTGTTACAGTCTACGTTCAGTTAAAGCACTTAAATCTGAGCTTCGCCGCGATTAATTTATAGCTAAACTAACTAGGCGCGTTTGTTAAACCGAAAGATATATAGATAAACGGGGGGTGGATAATGATTGTTGTTAATTAGTCAGGCGGATGGGCACGATTAACCGCCTATATATATACCTATGTACACCGAAGTATATATACCTATGAGGAGAGATACACGGGGAAGATTCGCTGAAATCTATATAGGGTGGATGTTGCGAACCACCCCTTCTTTACCTATCTGGAAACATGCTTTGGAATACCAGTGAGGTCTTATACCAAAAGTACAATGTGCGTTTACGTATATAGTTATATTAGGTATATACCATATAGGGTATATCTTTGGAATGAAACTCGCGGATTCTCTCTCTTATGGGATTCCGCGGGAAGAGATCTCGGTAAAAGCTCAAAGCTCAGGTTTAGTCGAGTTTGTATCGCCTGCAACCCCCTAAATACACATACATTGGGGGTAAACCCGCACGTGGTGAATTCTCCGTAGGATATGACCTCGCATAATTCCCCCGTTTCTATTACCGGTACCCCCCTATACACCCATACATAAAATACACCCCGTGATAAGAAAAAAAAAATCTCTGGGAAAAAGAACCAAAATCATCGAACCAAAGAGAAGAGCGAGAGAATTTTTTTTTCATACCTAAATTGACACATTACTCATGTACATACATATTATATACAAAAAGTTGTATTATGTATTCGATTGGAATAAATATCGGCGTAGGTAAGGAGATAAGAGTGACATTAAACGTATACGATTGACGAGTATAATTTCGGGGGTGGTCGTTTTATAGCCTCTATTAAGACAAATGCAGGAATAAATCCTGAGTTAAAGTCGGACGGGGTAAAATAATCCTGAAGGGTAGTAGTTTATTCCCTATAGTATATTTATAGTGGACTTTAGTTTTACAAATATATGTATAGGTTGAGTTGGGGGGGAAAACAAAGCTACGAAATTCATTCTTTACTTTTGCACTTCGAAAAAGTTCAGTATTTTCTCGTTAAGTGAGAAACAGAAGACTCGTCTATATAACGTTATAGGGGTTAGTTTTGCTTCGGGGTATCGTCTTACCGGGTTAAATACGACGATAAAAGATTCAGCTTTGACTATCGCGAATGGTAAACGAAATTTTCGAATGAAATCTCTTTCCAAAAAATAAATATCGCCAGCTCCACATCGTTTCGAATATTTTTATTTATTTCTTTTCCCAGTTTTTTATTTTATCTCCGCGTGTTATCAACGTGATCCCGTGAACAAAAGCTGAAATCTCCTCCCTCTCGCCCCCCAGCCGAAGGTGAAGTGAAGAAAGAAGAAGAGAAAAAAAAGTATGTATTTATATACAGAGGCGAAAAAAGCAAAGCGACGATAGCAAAAACAGAAAAATGAAAAAAAGAAACGAAAAAATAACTAAATAAATAAAAATGTGGGGGGAGAAAAAATAAATTGCGAAATAAAATAGCCGGCCTTTCCCCATCGCCGAGCGTCGCGACGCGCCACATCCCCTCAAAATCCGCGTTACGATTTCGCCTCCATTCTCTTCGCACCCTTATTTTCGTCCTTTTGCTTCATTTTTTTTTCTTTTTTTTCCCCCGTCCCGCGAGAATTCTCGTACATCTATACAGAAAGTTAGCTTTCCACAGAAATTCGACGCGCACACCTGCGATGTATATTATATATTTCTGAATATGATTCCGTTCGGTTATCAAAGGTGAAAATCGAAAAAAGGAGAAGAAGAGGAAAAAAGAAAAATTCATCCATGGCGTGTAATTATTAGGCTTACACCGAAATTTATACCTCTGTATAAAAATGAATAATCGTATAAGATCAATAGGGGTTGTTAGTGTGGATAAAAAAAGTAATCAGTGTTAATATCAATGTTTTTAATATTTAGCGATGATCGTCGTGTGAAAGAAAAAAAACGTAATTTGGAAAAATGTTCAAAGGGTTCTAATTTTGATTGCCGCGGTGATAATTCTCTTTTATTTTAATTTTAATTTTTTGGCTTTCAAAAATATTTACCAATTTCGGGGGTTATAAATTGAGGGTTAATTTTCAGCTGGTTTTAATATATTAAACATTAAGCTTTATAATACATCGAACGAGGAGAGTGCAGGTTGTTTACGCGATTCTAACTCTCGCCAAATATATATGTAAGCAGTTCGCATCGGAAAAATAAATTAAGCCATGTCTAACTTTTGAGTTTCTCAGTACCGAGGTTACCTACCACCCCTATAACTATAGCTAACTGCAGCTGTAAACGGGGAGGAGAAAAGAAAAAAAAAACAGAAACAACAAAAAGTAGAACAGAAACTAGCGGTGCAGTTTGGCGCGATGAAATAGAACTCGCGCTTTCGGTGCGAGGTGGAAAAAGAGAAAAAAAAAAAAAAAAGAAACTTTTCGAGTTGTTCAGGCGTTACGAATTAATGGATTCCAAATCTGGTTAAAAAGTTAAATGTTTAACGGGAAATTAGAGGTCGGTGCGAAAAACCCCAAGCGAATCGCTATGTTACCCTTTACCACTACTACCTACTACCATTGCGCTTGATTAGGTGGATCGAATTCAAGCTAAGAAGAGAAAAAAAAAAAGATTCTTCATAAATACTTAGAATAGTTTGTAAAATTAATTAAATAAATAAAATAGCTACGGGTTGTTCGATTCTGACCGTAATGTTTTGGGATGTTCGGGTACAGGTGGGTGAATTTTATACGATGCGGAGCATCAGAGGACGGCAAATTTAAGGGATGAGGTTTGAAGGGATGTTTAATTAACGGAATCCACGTGGGATATATCCTTCTCTAACTACCCCTTCCCATTTTCCCTTTTCATCGTCACCGCTTGTCCTCCATATATATACCCATTTTCCAATCTTCCCTATATTCCGTTTTCCCTTTGACCACACTTTCGTCCCTTGCGACGGGTTCATTTTACCCTGAGATACACCGGAAACCGGAATACACATGTTATATTTGTTTAACGTAAAAAATAAATATTTCATATCATAAATATATCCGAGTTTAAAAAATCCTTTTTTCCATACACCTCGGTAACAAGTGCGTTCATAATTAATATAATTTACAACCTCCCCATCGCTGCGAGTTAATTAAAGATAAACTCTTGTTTCTCCCGTTATGGTTTTACAAGTTGGTTTTTCTCGCTTCTAAAATTTTCCAAAATTAAGTACTTTGGAAGACAAGTTTTATTCGTTCACCCCAAGTTTCCTTCTGTTTTTTTTCTTACCCCCATAATTTAGTAAGGGATGATTTTTTCCTATTTTTATTATCATGGTTCTTTTTCTCTCTGCTCACCCTGTATGCCAAAGTATCTGCGGATGGCAGTCGTCGCGCCAAGTTGGGTTTCAGAGGGTGAAGATATCTGGTTGTTACGTAACCTTCGGAATCTTGTAATCGAGACTTGGATCGTTTCCATTTACCACTCTGGGATTCTGGAATTGGGGGTCATCGTAAGAGAGGAAAAGTTTCAGATGACGAGATCCGTTTGTTCACCCATCGTCTTACCTCTTCCCTATATCGAGTAGCCTGCAACGTTATCCCGTTTCTTTCTTCTCTTTTTTTTTTTATCTATCTCTCGTCGAACTTATACTACCTCAGGATGAATCCCTCTTCCGTCCCTTTTTCCCCATCAAACTATAGAGTATCGGGAGTAAAAAGAAAGAGAAAGAAAGAAAAAAAGGAGAATTATATTCGTCAGATTCGGGTCACCTGGGGAAACGTGTTCTCGTGAGATAGTTTCTGGATTTCCCCATGTAGAGTTTCCTTTATTTTCTTTACCATAGTGCGGAATATAACGCAGAGTCCCACAGAGGAGGCACTCCAGGCACTTGAGGCACTCGAGAGCTTAAACCGAAAACATAATCAAATCTCGCTGAGAGCGCCTGTGGTGCAAACTTACTAATTGCTTAATTTCCCTCAACCCTCTAGCCCCGCCCGACTGCACCCTCCACAACACCTACACACCCTCGGAACCCGTTTTATAGGTGTGTATATAGCTCATGTACAAATACATACATATGTAATATGTACATAGAGTTCTGTAAAGCGCAAAGTGTAGCAAAGTAGTGCAGTGGAGAGCCCAGCCAGCGATGTTTCCATCCTTCTCTAAACTGGGCTAGGGATAAACCACTCTCTCACGTCCTTCATTCAACCACCACTACCACCACTACCATCACAGCTACCCCCGTTCATTCCGCTCTCCCATTTTCCTCCCTCCCTCTCGACCAAGCTTCAACGGGTAACCAACTCCGCGTAACATCGACACATATGTGTATGTATATCCTATTAAGTATAGACACAAATACCGGTCCATATGTACATATGTACATATGTAGTGTGCCGTGCTTTCATGTGGAGGATCCTCATAGGAGAGTCAGTGAGTCGGAGCGCGAGAATTGCGGTCCGAATTTCGATGATTCAAATTTACTCGTCGAGCCTCCGCAATTTTCCATCAAAGATTTGCCGAAGGATTCGTGCGAATTGTTTTCCACCTAATGCCCAAGTACTTGGAGAAGAACGGACCAAATGGCCGAAGATGTTCTCACTCCGACTCACGGGATCTTGGTATAGAAACACGTGCAGATAGTTTGAGGGGGCAAATCGAAGCCCGATAGTCTTTGGGGGTTGACGGTGGAAGTCTGCTGGCTCAGACGGGTCAAGGGCTAGACAACTCCCTTACCTCACCGCCGAAGTTCCCGTCGATGCCGATCCCCGTCGCTTGTAGATGCCGACGACGCGGATGGAAGCTGCTGGCTAAGAGCTCTGGACTCCGCTTGCACACTTGCTCGCTATGTACTTCCCTTGCTTGCAGATGGTGCGCGGAGTTTCTCTAAAATATATCTATACATATACTCGGTACTTATGGTGTCGTACATATGTACACATATACAGGGTGGTTCACTCCAAGTGTCCAGAATGGGAGGGACTCAATAGACACGAAGTCCCACCCCTTGAGCCATTCAACAACTAGAAGAAATTCTTGCGAAGAAACAAGATACAATTTCTTGGTGATTCTTCTAGTTGTTGATTAGCTCAAGGGGCGGGACTTCGTGCGTTTTGAGTCCCTCCCATTCTCGACACTTGGAGTGAAACACCCTGTATATCCAAACACCGTACACACGTACGCGTTTTACAGATGTCGAACGGATACACGTACAACTGCAGTTTCCCCTATGTATAAAATATTGGTAAGAGTGAAGAGGAGATGCAACATATAGAACTATGTATACCATAGGTTTAGGTCGAATCTGTAGTATGTACAGATATCGGAAACCATCACCCTTTCCACGAGCTTGTATGCCCGTCGTGTCTTCTTTGCTCCGCAGTGCGCAGTGCAGTCTGACTTCTACTTCTACTTCTACTAGCTTCGGCTCAGCAGCAGCAGCAGCATCGGCGTTTCAACCTGATGACGTAGCATTTACGCGCCCTATTTACCGTCGTATATACACCGTATGTATATCAAGATATTCTATACCTCAGCCAGTTCATGCAGCTTATATACCGTTACATATGTACTCTACACATACCGATCGAAGATGCTCGAATCTTTGTAACAGCGTATACCTATAGGTATTGATACAGCCGGAAAGTAAGAATCGTCATCACGAAATTGCGGGAAAAATTCACCGCAGACGCGCTCCGCTTCTTATCTGTAACAAAAAAAGGAAAAAGTAGAATGAAAGAATATAATGCTTCAGGTTTTCTAGAAAAAAAAAAAGAGATGAAGTAAGAAAGTGAAAAAAAAACGAATTTACATACTGTTGTTACCCAAAGGTCCGGTAAGATTCATTTTTCCTCTCTCTCTGTATTTCTCTCCAAATGCAATTCGCTTTATTTGAAACGGGTTTCCAATCTCTTAGGGTGATTCGAATCAGCGGTAAGAGATCGTGGCCGGGAAAGGGTAGGGGGAGTAAAAAATGATACCGTTCATCAGGGTATCTTGTATATGCAAAATAAAACGTTATAACCCCCTTAAATTTTATGGGAATGAGTTTCGATCGCTAGTTTTACATTGTACGTTACATGGGATAAATTTAAACAGGACAGGTGAAATGTACGAGATAGAAAGGGGGTCGGGTTTGAATTTTTCTTCATTTCCCTCTAGTTGAAACAGAAAAATTTCTCGCTGTGCAGAATTTAGAGAGCTTGGAACGCTGGGCAAGTTTGTAACGATGCAATGTGTGGAAGGCGCATTGAAAGAGAAAGTAGAAATGAAGAAGAATATAGAAAGAAGAAAATACATATATGAAAGAGAAACAAAGGGGTAGGTCGGTACGTAGGTAGTGGCAAACGGGCTTGTAAAGCCGACAGGGACGCTGTCGCGGCAAATGAAATTTATATTAATTCGCAGAGCTGCTGGCTGCTGGTGCCGTTGGTTCTCTGCAGCTCGTTGCTGTCGCCCGCACGCTTATGTGTATACAAAATCCGGTTGCTTCTGTGCTTTTCCCCCGTGTACCACGTATCCATAGAGAGAAATACCGTTCTCATCCCTCGTACCTCCTACCTCCGCACGTGCATCTTTTACACGTGGTGAATATATCGTTGTGTTGGAAGCTTCCTCACACGTAGTGAAGATATACGTACGTTTTACGCTACGGTTTACGTACAGTTTCGAAACGAACACTAAATAAACAGAACACCGTATTTACGCAAGGCTACCGTCGCTTTAGCCACCCGTATTTCGCATACACCTACACATCTCGACGAAACAACCTCCGCGTCGTACCTCCACATATAACCTTGGAACGTACGAAGGATGTCGCTAGAAACGACCTCGAACCCCGTACACGGGACGCTGCGATATTGTACGAAAGAATAAAGACGCTTCGTCGAGATGTCTGAGAATGAGAATTACGAGCATTGAAAATTCCAAAATTATGTCCACCCTCTTCGACGGTTGTCCGAAAAAACCTGTGAAAACTCCGAAGAGAAATAAAGTGGCGAGTGTTCGGAGTAAAGAAGAAGAAAAAAAAAGAAAAGAGAAGAGGAAAGACTTTGTTGTTATACCTTTTTAATTTGGTAAACAGCTTGCGGAACCGGAAGCCAATTTCTTCTCTTCATTTAATTCTTTTCTCGCCTTTTTTTCTCTCTCTCCCTCTCTTTTTTATTTTCCCTTATTTTTTCCTTCTCTTTTTCCTTTTCTCTACCCTCTAACTCCTAACGATACAAATTGTCTCTTACACCCTCCAACCTTCTTTGCATTTGTTTTACTTTCAAGTAGATTATGGAGCCCCGACGTCCGCCGCGACGCTTTTCGCAACCCCCTCCCCCCTTTTGTCGGCCCGTTCCACACCCCCCTTGCCCCCATTTTCCACGACTACCAAACCCCCCCCAGAGTCATAAATCGCGCCACTTTACCAGCACCCCGTTTTCAACGTAAGCGCCCCGCTTCAAGGAACAAGAAATTCAATTTGTTCCGTAATACGGGCTGCACACCCTTTAATATCAAAAAAAAAAAAAAAAAAAAACTGTATAATAAAATTTGAAAGAAAGAAAGAAAGAAAAAAAAGAAAATAAAAAAAGGAGTGAACAGCAAAAATGCGTGTGCATATATTCTCTTACTCGATGAATTTTTTACAAATTTTTTTTTTCTCTCGACGTCGTTCACATTTCTCATATACATAGAAGACGATCTTTGAACTCGCTGTACGCTGCTTTCGATATCTGGAGGACGATTTCTTCGACGTGAGAAAAAGAGGACGTGTACGATAACGAGATAGAGAGACGAAACGCTTTTGAATGTATAGAAATTTTTCTATGGGGATAGTTACGTAGCTTTTCAGTGTCCCTATGGATTATCTTAACTGACACGAAACGAAGGATAAAAAAAAAAAAGAGAAGCAAAAAAATAAAACGTATATCCTTACGAAGGTATATAGTATATTGGCATGCAGAGTACGTAGATTGTTCAGGGGGGGTTGGGAAGGGGGGATAAAGTTTGCGACGAGACGGTTATACAGTGACGTGTATTGGGTCCCGCGAAATACCGCGTTGCGCGGATCTCAGAATCCATCCACCCCCTTTCCACCCCCATCCCCCAACTTCACCTTCTTCCATCCCAACGCTGTCACGTGTTTCACGTCGTCATGCCTAGCGCATCAGTTATACACCTATACCAACACTCCTACAAACACTCATCCTGCTGACAAACGTGCTTATGTGGAACGTACAAGGTACAAGGATACGCGGGGTGGAAGTAGAGAGTTTTCATAAATAATCAAGAGAAGAAAGAAAAGAAAATTTTCATCTTCAAAAATTCTAACTCGCACCCTGTTTCTTGCTTTCCTTAATTAGAAATTTTTTTTTCTTTCAAATAAGAATAACCCGGGCACCGTATTATGTCATTGGGTGAGAACTGCTCTGCATCCACTTAATCCGCTTTTCGTCGTCTCCATTTTTTTTTTTTCACACTTGTTACATTTTTTGGGAGAAAAAATTTTTTGTTGGAAAAAGGTAAGTAGCTGGTGTATGGGAACACTTGTATAAAATTTGCTGCGCTTGCGTGTCTCTCGTAAGCTGGTCACGCGTCTTTCATATTCAGAACGTAGGGCGTTGTTGGGTGGAGGAGTAGAAGAGGATGTGGGAGAGAAAGGTGGTGGGTAAGGGAAAATGGAAAGGGAAAGTAAGGGCGTTCGTACCACGAAGGGGACCGGAGGATGTGTCGTTTGTCATTACGATCACGCTTGTCCTGGCAAAGGTTTTCCCAACTATGCTCGTGAATGACATAGAGCCGGTTGAAAGGGAGGATAGCAGCAAATTTAGCTAGAAATAAAGGGCTTTCCGGATCAGGTATTGAGACAAGAAACCTTTGAATTGAAAACATCCCTCAAGAATTCCATCATTTTTTCTTTATTTCAACCCTACAAAATTCCTCCTCTCCTAGGCCCAGTCTACAAAAATTCTCGACTCTTTTTATTCATCGAACGAAAAAAAAAAAGAATGTTAACAAATAAACCAATTCCTACCACAAGATCTGTAAAACCGTATAAAAAGCCTGCAGGGAATATGGTATGGTAGCATCGGGTGAAGTTGGTTGGTTTTGCTGAGGGGAATAGAATAGAAATTCTGCATTCGTCGAGCGAAGAGAACTAATTAAAACGCATTGTTTATATTCTCGGCACGCCCCAACTGCCCCGGGCATACAACCCCCTTCGGCATCGACGCATCGCGGGCACACTTTTACACCCCACATCTCTTTCCCAGTTTTTTTTCTTTTTTTTTCTTTTCTTCTTTTAACCCTCCCACATTACGACCGGGATCCTAATACATCTTCCAAGAATTATAAGTTTAAAGTAACTTATCAGGAGAAAAGAAAATCCAAAGGGGTTGTGCAGGTGAACGCTAAAATCCCATTAAAAATCGTTACTTACTTCCGGTTTAGTTTCGGATCATACTAAGCTCGTTTATGGGACAGTCTTCTTTTTCTTTTTGTTATCGAAGACCTTAACTTATTATGTACACGCTGCATCGCGGCCACTCCTTGTTGAACTCCTCGAGAACGTGTCGGACGAGAGTCTAGACGGTGGGATTCTCCGAGCTTTCGTCTTTCTTTTTTTCTTTCTCCTTTTTTCTTCCTTCTTTTTATCATCGTCATTGAAAGTAGTGGGGTTAATAATAACTGAGCTCGCGATAAATTTGAATAATTTCTCATAACGATCATCGATGGTTCCATCCGCGCGGTGGCGAAGGAAAAATGTAAAAGGTGGTGGAGAAAAAAGGGGTGAAAATAACGGTTCGTTAGCTCACTCATGTATATAGATTCACCTATCTCTCTACCTGTACATATACATATAAACTACGTACATAATCTTGCAACGTCGAGTCTCCGGCTATCTACGAATTTATCATTTCGCAAGCGGTTTTTCCCCCAGTTTCATTACTACGAAGTATTTTATCGTTACGCTACCGTACTATGGTACTGTTGCTACCACTGTGTATAGTCTTTTATATTATAACCGCCATTCCAGGACGACCTATAACCCCGTATGCAATTTACCCCCATCGCACACTTTACCTTGCGAAAACTAGTTTTATACCTGAATGTAGAAAAAACGTAACTCGTGTGCTAAGTAGGATAATAAAATGTAAAATATGCTCGTTAACGTTCTATGGCAGGTCGGAAGATTCGTGGGGGGTAGTTTTTTATTGGTCCTGGAAAAAAATAAATGAGAATGAAGAAAAAAAAAATGGACAAAGATTCGAAGAGAAATTATATGTACCATCTGCTGTAGCGCTTCGCAAGAGTTTTCTTTTAATTTTTAACAACTCCATTTTGTCGTTCGGTTTTAACAAGAGAACGAATACCACTTCATCCCTTAGATTCAATATTGACTTGACTGTCGGTAAGGGAATTCCGAGATACGTTGGATTCTGCAAGCTACCAACGTTGGAAATAATTCATTTGTATTTTTAATAAACTTTATGTGGTTGGTACCCGAGTTTATTATCGACTATTAATAATTACACTGTCCAGGCTGAATAATTCCCGACTAACAACCCCCAGGGCGAGCCCAACCCAAGTTTGAGACACGCGCTACTCGACTAAATTGCCGACTGACCTCGAACGTTGAATCGCTACGGACGGAATTGAAGGGAGAGACGCAGTAGGTACGTCGGGGTTTATGGGAGGGATGATTTCGTTCTTTGCTACCCCCCGAGATCTTGCATCGCGACGCGTGTCGTCTTGATTTTTCTATTCGTTGTTGAGGAAATAAGGAGGATCAGGTATGTGTGAGCGTTGAGAATAAGAAGAAAAATAGGGGAAGAAGAGAAGCTGCAAGAAAATAAGAGAGGCGGAGAGCAAGGGTGGGGCTCGTGCGGAATACAAAGCTTACGTCCCTTTTCCGTATTCTTTTAACCCTACGCGCAGAAAGACTGGAGGAAATAAAAAATAGAAAAAATAAAAGAGCGAGTAAGATAGAAAGTCGAAAACCGGGAACCAAAGGGGGACCGACAAAAGTCACGTGCTATCCACCAACGCTTTCATTTTTCCTTTGATGCAACCCCTTTTACCAACCGACTCAGAATATTCTCCAGTCAGGCGTGCAACGTTTTTTTTTTTTTTTTTTCCCCTCGTGTACGGTGCAGGTAGGAAAAAAAAAAACAATTTATGAATGAACAAATTTTATATGATAAAGAAAAAAAAAGAAATTAAGGAAAAAATAACGAGAGACTCGACTATATCCTGCGAATAAGGATAATTTGGTATTGCTACTGTATCTACTCGAAATCGATGAGCTGATTTCAATAGGATTTTTTTTTTCTAAAGGAAAAATTCGTCTACCCGTAACTTAATTCTATCCCCGGATCAGATATGGTGGAATAAGTCCTGATATTTTTTTAAACTTTTGATTCCTTTTTATTTTATTTTTTCATATTATTCGACGACGCGTGTTTACGTGAATTTTTTCCTGTGCTTCAAGGGTGGCAGAGGGTGAATGTGCGAGCGTAGGGTGAACAAGAATATAAAAATATCAACGAAACGCCGAGGACGTCGAGAGGAGTTCGACTACCTCCGTGCATATGTGGTCCTGTTTTAACGTATCCCAGTAATCAAGGACGTAATTCAGAACTCGGCCAACGCCCTTTTTCATCTGTATAATACACATATTCCTACCGTGTATAATCTACCCCTCGTATATTTTACCCTGCGATCGCAATAGCTGAGTCCTCGGTATATCCGCCCACGTCTCCGATATTAACACGTATAACATCGGAGCAGATGTCACGAAATATTTATTTCTGTTTCCTGTAGCTACTTTTTTTTACCCCACCTCTTTTCCTCTTCGTTTCGTAATAGTTAAATAAAAATCCGTGGAGTTTTAAACTTATTAGAGATGTTCGGAATTGTTTTTTTCATCCCCCTGCCCGACGCCTCCTCCAATAAACAAGCTGAACACACACTGTAGGACTAAATTTATTCACGACCCGTGCTTACCTACGTTTCCACGTGTATAAATGTTACGTGGATAGAGAATGCGCTTGGATACGAGGGATCCGAGGAAGTGAGGAGAATGGGGCTATAGATTCAGAGGGGTATTGCTGCAGCAGAAACGCCCGTGCTGTGCCTATTCGTCTATGTGGCTGTCTACCCCTGCTGGCGGTCGTGGCTGAAGCGCCAGCAGCAGCAGCAGCAGCAGCAGCAGCAGCAGCAACTGCCTCTAGTGTGCATGTACTTTATGTATAGTTTATCCGCACATAGTCAATAACGGCAACCTGTCGGCATGAATATCAACGCGCGGTTACGCGGCACTCGACCGTCGCGTAGTGGTTTGGGACTTTGGGGGTTGCCGCTGCAGATTTTCCCATAAATTTACTACCGTCCCTTCGATCTACCCCCGCGAATAACGAAAAGCTCTCGCGCACGGTTGTTGTCGGATGGTTGGAAACTAAATCCCGTCCGTTGCAGTATTCAGGCGAGATGAAACGAGACGAGTCGGGGTGGTGGAGATCTCCTTCTTCTTTTTCTTTCACTTTTTTATTCCTCAAGACTGATGAGAACCGTTGACGTTTAAAAAAAAAAAAAACAGAAAAAACCGCTACGCTGCAGCAGGATTTTTGTCAAGGGGTAGTTACTTTTTTTTTTTTCTTTCTCTCTTTCTTTCTATTTATTTTTTCATTTTTACTCCTCGGGGATCTCGTCCTTTTCCATGCAGAGGAAATCGTTTGAATTTCCCTAATGCCAAGTTGCTCACTTTGATTTTATATACCTCAATTTACTTTGTTCGCGCGAGGAAATTTTTCTTTCCATTTTCATTTTCTTTTTCTATTTCTTTTTTTTTCTTCTTGTTTCTTTTCTTTATCTTCTATACCGGTCGACAGGTTGCGTAGACTGTGTTTTATTTACACACGTTTCCTGTTACGATTCACGCGCTTTTCTTTTCCCTCGAATAGAAAAAAAAAAAAAGGAAAGAAAAACTCCCTTAGAATCGGATTCAATGGGATGTCCGGAGCGTTTTATTGATCGGTAGTTTCCGGTACGTTAATCGAGTGATTGATACGGAAGCTGCGTGTCTTTCTCATGAGTCAACCGACCGTAACACCCGACAGCTTAGACCGAATTCTCTACCGGGTGATTCAAAATCGATTTCAACAAATATAAAAAAAATGAAAGAAAGGAAAAAGAAACATGTCAAAAAAATAGAGAGAAACTCATCGAACGATATAAAATGCCCGTTCCATCCCCTTCATTTTTCAAACTATATACGCGTACACGTAACGAGGGTTGTTTTATCAAATTGTAACTGGCGACGAAATTCGATGTAC
Organism: Athalia cordata; assembly: GCA_963932425.1. Classification (NCBI taxonomy): domain Eukaryota; kingdom Metazoa; phylum Arthropoda; class Insecta; order Hymenoptera; family Athaliidae; genus Athalia; species Athalia cordata. The sequence goes on along the minus strand of OZ010628.1, from coordinate 3,381,737 downwards.
CTTTTTGTTCTATTTGTCGTCCGAAAATTTCTTTTTGAAACTCAACAGAAACCCGCTGCTGCTACTGCGAACTTCTGTTCCTTTTCGCTGGTATTTTTTCCCTTTTTTTTTTTTTTGGTTTTTTTGTCTCAAACTCCGTGAATCGTGCCGCGTTATTCGAACGGAATAACAGTTGTTTGCACGCTAGTGAAATTGAGCGGAACTCACCGGAGGTACGCGAGAGTTATATAGATAACGTTATATTGCTGCGTTTCCAACGGAACTTTCAGAAATCGATGAGGTGTATATTTACAGTAACCAGCTAACTTCCGTTTTCAGTCCAGTCCGCAACCCCCTCAGGGTTAACAGATTTTCACGTGCGTTACGTGGAATTATTAGTTTTTTTTTTCCTTCTCTCATAATATTTTCCGCAATCTTGGATATTACTTGACATATCAGACGATCGATACTAAGAACTAAAAACCTTCCAGAATCAATATAAGTAACTATAAAATTGCTAATTCGTACAAAAAAAAAATGTTTTTCGAACGACTGAAGGGTTACTCGTGTATTTGAAACTCAGGAATCTGAATCCTTCGACTGGATTGACCTACCCGTAAAAACAATCAAGTTAATTGAAAGTAAATTTAATTAAAAATTCTCAAATGGCGAGTATAAGATATATTTTGGAAAAAAAATTTGTTGCATATAGGGTGAGAGAAATAGCTACTGCAGGTGGAATATTTATCTGTTATATAATAAGAATCGCGAGGACAGTGGAAGGAAGGAAGGCGGAGATAAATTTATGCATGGGAAATATAAACAGCCGTCGCCGCGTTGCCATCTGCAGAGTAGCGTAATTATGGAGGCAGTCAGCATTGCAAAAAGGTTTATATGTATAGTTGTATGTATATCAGCTGAGGGGGAAAAAATATACCGTCGGGTATAGGCTGAGTAACACGATGTGAAAAGCTCAGAGAATATTCCAGAACCGTGTAAAATTGTTCACTGGTTTAAGAGGAAATTTTTTAACAATAATAAAAAGCCAAGCGTTCAATTTTCCGGATACGCCACCGCCTTATCGTGCTTACCAGGGCAGTTTAATTTCTCTTTTACTATTTTTTTGGTTCCTCAAGACAATATCTTTTTTTTCTTATCGATAAATCCCCAGTTTTTACATCTCCGAAAGCCAAAATTGAATTTTTAAAGTCGTTTTTATTTTGTCAAATTTTTATCCCATCGTTTCCTGTCTTTTCGTCCTCAGCAGAAGATCTTGAGGAACGTAATAAAGCTTGGGAGTAAACTTTTTGCCATTTATGTGTGTGTTTCTGACGAAGGTGCAGGAAAGGACGGTATCCATGTGGGTGAAAATACAATGAAAATGGAACTACACGTGCTGAAACAACTCTCTTTCTCAAGCTCTGTGGCATGTCCACCACTTTGCGAGAACTACAACCCCAACAAACAACGAGAACGGGATTAACCTGGGCTACCAATCAGAGGTTGAATGCGGTCGTTGTCGTAGTGACCGTCAGATAAGGAAGACACGATTATTCGGGGCAGAGTAACTACTAGAGAAAGATTTCACAAAGTTTGTTCAACGAACTTCTAACCTCTCTCAGCCACCTCAGGGGTTGTTAATATTATAATTGTTCCAACGCGTTTTTTTCATTCCGATTTCTTTTTTTTTTTCTCTTTCAAATCGAATGCCTATAATCTACTTTGCGTCGAACGAAATTGTTTGTCATTTAATTAAAAAAGAAGTCAATACCGATAACTGTTTTTCTCCTTATTACAAAAAGTTAAGTTTTATCTACCCTTAGAACTGGTAGATCTTGAAAATTAATTTCATAAAGATATTTAGGGGATGGTTTAATCGAATCTCTTCATCCCCCCGGCGTTTACCACTTCTCACTTTTCACCCTTTACACGTTTATAATTCATCCTCTGATTCTTAGTCGCTTCCGCCTTTTCGAAAATTTTGACAAAAAAACACAAAGCGAAAAATTAAGCAAATAAATAAATATATTTAAATAAATAAAATGAACATAGCAACGAGTGAAACGTAGCCCCCAACAATAATACAGTTCAAAAAGATTAATGTATATAATTTGTTTATCCAACTTTGTTTTGTCCTCACCCCTCCGCATATAAATTCGTCTTTTTTTTTTTTTTTGCTGTTTTTGTTCTCCTCTGTTTCAGAGGGTTGATTTTTCGCATCCCTCGTCTCGGAGGACGCGTCCATACCGTGGGATTTGCAGGAGAAAAGGTTGGGGTTTGGTTTGGTTGTGTGGTACGCGAACTGCGAGGATGGATGGTGGACAGGAACCAGAATTATGGAGCATTAAACGAGTGTTGTAACGACCGTTGGGACACGTTGATTAAAAACGGTCACCGCACACCTACCAGCTGTCATACTAATACCGATACTATTCTATACACCTAGTGTATGCCAAAAGCTATACACAATATACACCTACCTAACGTAACACACGCTCGGTGATTTTACGCCACGCAAAACGAAACATAAACGAAACACGAAACACGAAACGAAACGCATCCCATTCGAGAGAACACCGATTGTCTCTCGCGCTCTTCTCATTTGCGCCCACCGTATTTAATAACGTTAACGCACGATGTAATCTGTCCGTTTGTTCACAATTCTCCTCTACCACCCTAGTTTCGAAGCATGGCGCGCCCTGTACGTACACATCTTTCTATGGAAAATAATGTTTCACCAAGCCGAAAGCGAGAGAGAGAGAGAGAGAGAGAAAGAGAGGAGGTAAGCTCCGCTTTGGGTGGTCGGGGGATAATCCCGGGCGTGAAAGCGTCGAAGCAACAAAGTCGCGTCACTGAATCGGCGCTCCCGCGTCAGGCTAAAGTCATCATATATCGCATACGTTTGCAAATGAGGGATGAAGAAACGGTGCTGACAAAAAAAAGAAAAAAAAATTAAAACCTCCTTCGTCATTTACCGATAAATTCAAGCCAACGTCCTGCAACCTTGCACCACCACCCCTCCGAGCTTTTCCACCCCCCCAAAGTATCTTATAGATTAAAATATGTTTATACAGGAGATTAATGTAAATACCAGTCGATATCATGACGGGATAATCGTTAATTTTGTCATCCCAAAAATTTACCTTCCCTTTTTGCTTTTTTCTCTTTTTTTCTCTCGTTCCGGTCGTCTTCCCTCCCTTTTTATATAATGAACACCTTGGCGCGCTATGATCGACGTGCATAAATTCACCGTTATTGGATTTCACCTTCTTTTCAAGTGTAAATTTTTTTTTCACACATTTTATCAGCTGGCTTTTGAAAAAAAAAATTTTATCTACGTAAACGCGAGTAGGCTTTACATATATGTATTTTTTTCCCCCCTCTTCAAAGTATATTTAGTTTAAAAAAAAAAATGGTAAAGATATTACAGACCATATCGAAGTATCATTTTGATTCCGTATACGATGAATCGAAATTATACTTCTTCTCGTGAAGAGAAAAAATGAAAGTAAATAAAAATAATAACAAGAAGATCCAGAAAGAGAGGAGAAAAAAAAAAGGAAAATCGGAGGAAAAAGTTTTGGGCACGATTTAGGGGCGAACACCCCTCGAAGGAATAAATCGCCTCGCGAGTCTCGGCGAGGAGAACGTTAAAAGCATATTTCGTGTCTATCTAGTCGCAGTATAAAGGTGAATGTCTAGATATATAGGTAATACGAGTATAATATCGTACGGGGTAACGGGAATCGGGTGAAATTCGTATCTTTGGTAGAAAAATAGGATATTGTCGTGAGTCGTGAGTCGTGAGGTCAAGGTCTCTTATCCGTGCAGTAGGAGATGTAGCTGTGTATGTGCACAGTCGCTTCCCTCGTTATATACCCTTGGAAATTCCCTGAAGACGTGGAACCCCCCGTACGTCCCCTGCAGGGTATCGCGTAACGTTTCGTCCTAGGGAAAAAGTTTTCTCCATTAAAAAAAAAAAAAAAGATGTAGGAAAGAAAGATAAAAAAAAAGAGGATAAAAAAGAAGAAACGAAAAAATTCGATTTCTCTTTTACCCTGTACACGACCCCGTGCATCTTCTTTTGCTTTTTTTTCACGGTTTCCACTTTCCGAATTTCTTCTTTTTTTTTTCTTCTACTTTGTCTCTCCTTTCTTTTAACTTTCTCCACCTCCATTTTTTTTTTTTTTTTAACTTTCCGCAGCGTCGCTCTCTGCGTCGTTTCCGTCGACGATGAAGGTTTTAAATTTTAAACGTTCGGTAGTATACGTCCTCCCCCGGGTGACCAAAAACGGATGGTAGCAAAAATAATGGTCATGCGGTGCAAAAACGCTATGAACGAACGAATGATTTAACGAGTGAAATGAGAGTTGGTCGAGTTTCGAAAAGGAATAAGAGAATAAGCAGCTGGAAAATGGAAAATGGCGGGCTTATGTATATAACCGTGGCTTTAAAGTTGTGGTGGTAAAAAGGAGAAAGAGGGGGAGGGGGGGTGAGCCACAAAGATCTACGGGTGGCGGCGAACCGCCAGCCACCATCCGGTAGCTACCCTCCTTCCCTTTTCCTCATCCCTTCCAGAGAACTAAAATTACCAAAATTCAACTCCCAACGATGTTTCCCCCATTCCCTCCTTCTTATTCCCTTTTCTCGCATCCCTTGACTTAATTCAATTAAAGTTCACAGGCTTCTAGCCCGCACGCGAATACCTATAGGTATATACGTATATATTTTTTATGAAAATTCCTTCGAAATGTATTTTATTATTACCTGATTATTGAATTCTGATGACATTTTTATCAATCAATCATCGCTGTATACATAATATCTATAGGTTCTAGTACATGTTATATAGATTTGTTTTATTTGGTCTTTTTTTCTCCTTCTTCTTCTTTGTCATTCCCCATTTCTAATTTATCAACGTAATCTCTTTCACTATAGTTGGATTAAGACCGCCCTAGGCTATCGCGGGAGTCTAGGCGATACAGAATCAGCTCCTGTAGTGTATGCGTATAGGTAAAGATCGATATCAAGCTAAACCAGTAGTGGAGATGGAGAGAGGGAAATAGGGAGAGAAAGGGAAAGAGAATAAGGGAAGAAAAAAAAAACGGATCGTCAAAAGGTACGAATAAAAAATATCCAAAAAAGAAACAGTGAATAAAAAAGAAGGTAAAAAAAGGAAGAAGAAAAGTGTTAGCCAGACACGATATAGTCGAACTATAGTAGAACCTAATAAGAGAACTTGAGTAGGCGACCTTTTTTTGTTTGCTTGCGGATTAAAATATGCAAATTTTAGAATCGCGCTATATATGCGCGTACATTGCAGGAGTTAGTTTTGTGCACAGATGGTGATGTCGGTGGTACCTGGTACTACACCCATAGCAATTTATACTCGTAAAGGTATACGAATTTGAAACCCTCCCCTGCATGTATATATTCAGGAATCGGTATTGGCTCGAATGAGCCGGGACTCACATTCTAATTTCATTGAAACTAAAGCCAGCGCATTATCAATCCCCTTCCATTTACAACATCTACGAAATGCACGGGCAATTGCAGAGTATTCCGATCAAATTTTCTTTAATTTCTTAGAGTGTACGGTGGCGATGAGAAAAAAGAGATAGAAAAAAAAGAAACACGGATCGAAGGAGGGAAAGGACATGGAAAATTGTACGAAAGAAATGAATTCTTCAATTTTCGTCTGCGCGCCTGCAGGGTGCAGAAAATTATAAATATGTACGTCCGTCATAATTGTGGGCTTACTGCGTATGTAGAAATTACGTGAAAATTTCAAAAGGCTATGTATAATACACACGTACCTATATACCTTTGTGTGTGATCAGGGGGTAAAACGAATACGACTGCAACTGACGTAGCCGATTGCGAGGTACCCAACGCTTTTCGTACCGACCACCATACCGCGGCACTCGACGCAATCGTGGAGCCGCTTGACGCAATTGCAATTTGCAGTCCAATTCGCGAAACGAAAGGTGGTAACCTCGTTCCCATTTTATATATAACCGAATCGGTTTCCCCCCCTTCCCCCTCCTGTAACCTAAACTGGAGAAATTTCTGTACACATTGCTTGCACAGGAGCTTCGAAACCGCCTTGTTAACCACCGCGCGACCGCCAACGTGCCAGTAGTGCAACTCAGTCTCGGTCAGACCTACCTCAAAACCTTACACAACTACGGCCCATAAATACCACGTAGCTTCGGACGATCCAAATACTAAAATTTTTATCATTCATATCAAATTAAACGAGATGAATACACGAAATTTCTTTTTTTCTCTGTCTCTCTAATTTTTCAAACAGTTCTTATTTATTTATTCCAGTTTCTATCTCTGGATATCTATTCGTTCTCGTTAGTATTTCGTTTCAGTAAAAAAATTTTGTCTGGAAAACCTTCCAAAGAACATTTTCAACACTAACAATAAGCGAGCATTCGGAGCGAATGTTTTCCTACGGTATAAACGAGACGAACCTTTTTGTCGTATGGAAACGTCGAACAACGCGACCTTCTACCGTCTTTCAAATTCTCACCGCCGTAGTTTACTTCGCTCTATAATAACGAGTGACCGAGAAATAGAAGATTTTTACTTTTAGAGCGATAGAGGGAACTTTTTTTTTTTTAAGTTTCAACGAAGAAGGTTCAGGCTAATTGTCGTCTATGAAAGTACCTTTTCAATTATTTATTCGAGGCGCGAGAAAAAAAAATAAAAAAAATTAGAAATAGTTTTTTCACCTGACTCGGGAGCATAAAAATGGAATATCTATAGCGAACAAATATCACATCAGGCCGCGACTGTTGTTAGAGAATGAAATTAGCGTTGAAGTGCGTCGATATCGAATCACCTGCCATAAATGTTTGATAAAATGAATATAATAACGTATACGAATATGAAGAGGTATTAATGGTAAATCAACAGCAGGAGGTCGGGTCTTTCGACAATGAAACACATGTGTGATATTGGGGCGTTCTACATAACGGTGCACCTCGGCTGATTTTGCCGTTCACCGAACTTCGAGATCAAAGCTAGGGTGGTGGGTTTTGCACGGTAGAGTGAGAAATTTCAAACCCTGCAGTTAGTAGGTGTACTGCAGCAGCGGGGCAAACCATGTGCCTCGAAGCACCATTACCATCACCATCGCCATCACGATCGCCGTATACATATACTGTGATGTACCTTCAAACACTGTACTTCCAGCCGTTTACCATATCCCACCCTCGAATAGCACCGGCAGGCAAATAGCAGATATGCAGACGCAGAAAACTCCTTCCCTTTCACACCACCATCTCCACCCCCGACCCACCCCCCGAAAACTTCAACATCGACCTCGCGTGACTATTCGCGCGAGCATTATTTCCCTTTTTCATATACCTACACTATTTTATATATATACAGCTATAATATCCATGCTATAAAACTTTCACGTACACTTATTTTTGGTAATGCCTTCCGTCTATCCATCAGTTTTCTCACTATTTCCAGAACCGTGATACAGAATAGTTGAACCCATTCAAATATGGGGTTGTATTATAATTGTCTCACGTTTAATAGCCCATTTTTTCTTTTTTCCTTCTGTTTCTAATTTTCGTTTTTCCACCCCTTATAGCGGTGTTCACATTCAAAGCGAACACGCGAATTCACGTTTTGTAATCTTTGAATTTCGTAACAAAAAAAAAAATGCCAACTAACTGAACAATGAAATAAAAACTAATCCCTGTGATCCTTTTTGAGATAGGATATATTATATTATACGGTGGACGTAAAAGATAATGTTTACGCGTGATAATTTTAGGGACTTATTATTTATTGTAGATAAAAAGATTTCTTACGACAGGCATTAAAAGCGAGCTATACAGTATTTTTTCGGTGTTGCACACACCCTTGATCTTTGAAGGGTAATACCGCTCGGGGGAGAGCAGAAAAAAAAGAAAGGAATAAATAAATAATACCGGGATCAGGTCGCTACCGATGTCCCATAAATGGTTATTTTATTCTTATTTTTTTTTTTTTTGTCATAATATAAAATATACCACCGCGAGCTATTCTATACTGCATCAAAGATAAATTCTTTTTTTTTTTCCCGTTTTTTTTTTTTTTACGGTCAATTTTCCCGATCCTGAAGGATATATGATCGGTCTGACCGGAATTTCGTACCTACCCTCGCATATATCCGCGTGTACCTTTAATATCGAGGGAGAAATTTGGTGGTACAATTTTTTGTGTTTTTTTTTTATCGTTCCAAAGAACCCTCCGTGGTTCTAAAATTGAGACGAAGTATATGGAGAAAGAAATAAATGAATGGAAAATAGAAGATGATAAAATGAGAATGAAAAAAAGAAACTATATAAAATGAGAAAAAACCCTTCTTTTCATACGCTACGGAAACTCAGGCTCTACCAGACGACGTGTCAATGATGGTATCGATTGACACCCGAGGCCTCAGCCGGCACCTTTTTAACCCGAATGTTGGTGGCTTTTGGCTTCTGGCTTCTGGCTTCTTCTGGCGGTTGGTAGACGGGCTGGTTTATACTATAGTGTATAAAAAATATCAGCGAACGAGTCGTTCGTGACTTTGACTGTCGAGGATTATAGGTAGGGGGATGAAATTCGTGGATTTGTCATTTAAACGTGGTTGAAAAAAATACCTTCCTTTTTTTTTCACGTTAGTTAAAAGTCCGAGGGGTAATTTGAGGGAAAATCGTGACTGACCAGAGATCAAGCTTCGAGGGACCACCCTAATCGCTCAAAAGCCGGGAGGGTGATATCCGGTTGACAATGTGTCTCCTGTCTTTTCCGCAAACAGCCACGAAAACCGCTCATATATACTCAAAATCGCGACGGACAAAGGAAATGGAAACTTCGGGACAAAGAGGACGTGGGTTAGGGGCGTACAAAAGTGGAAGTGAAAGAGGAAAAGGAAAGGGAAATGTAAACGACGAGAGATTGAGAATAATAAGAATTTGTCATCTCAAAAATAGAAAATCAAAGAATTATAACTCACCCCCATATAATCTTCGTTCCTCATTTCTCTGGTTCTTCGACGTCAAATTCCACCCCTCAAGTATTTGTATCTTCTTACGTATTATCGATCATCGTCCTCGTCGATCTTCTTCTCTTCTTTCTTTCTCTTCTTCCGACGTAGAATAAAATCTGTAATATATATTTTATATCACACGCGATTAAAAAAAAAATTCGTCGAAACAAAGAAAAAGAAAAAATGAAACTATACATCTGCACAGCTGATCGTACCGCGTTGTCCCGGATAAAAATTTGGATCTCCTTTGAGATTCTTTTCGTGAAAAAAAATCGGATGGAACGAAAAAAAAAGGAGGTAATTCGCGTTTTTGTTCCCAAGACTTTATCGAATCGACGGTGCGCGTAGATCGAGAAACCCGGGGGGACCTGGTCCGTCTAGTGCACAAAATTCGACCGATAGAAATCAGTTAGTTTTGATCGGTACGTAACTGACCTCAGTCGGCGTTCCACCCCCGTATAAAATGAAACGGCGGACGGTGCGGCACTGAGTGGAATATTCGAACATTTGGTATCAGCAGGGTTCGCTTCTCCTTCGGTTCGCGCTTCCTTTAGTCGCGACTTGACGCTCCCGACTCTCGCGGCGGACTGCAGGGTGTCACCCTCGTCCTCGTCTTCGCCCTCGCGCACCCCCGAAGTCCCACTCTTCTCGCCAAAATCCTGCCAGACTACAGAGCGCAGGTCCGCGACACTACCCCGTCTATCCACATCCTGCACGTAGCTATATATCCTTCCTATATATGTTACATATATACCTCGAAAGCACATGCATTCCGAGTACATAGGCATACGTATGTATAATAGGTAGGAGGAACTGAGGATACCTATGCATTTACATACCTGGATTCGCGAGAGAGGGAGGAAGGGAGGAGAGAGAGGATGATCCATTCCCGTGGGATAAAAACGTTTCTGGATCATAGGGGATTACTTATTTTTCTTTCTTCCGTTTTAGGTATTCTCTTTTTTTCCTTATTTCACATGAAAGTTATTCGAACAAACGCGGCTTCCCTCCGCGGAACATATATCGTTCATCAAACGTTAGAGGACATTTGTGATTAAAAAAAAAAAGAAGAAAAAAAATTTAAGATAATACTTCAAAGTAAAGATGAATTGTGTATAACGAGTACCCACTATACGTGGCATTGATTTCGCGTGATTTGTTCACCTCTGATCTTGCATCATTATTATAAAACGGAGATTCTCATCTCGCGATGCGTGATAGGGGTGGAGGGGGGGGGTGAAAAGCGGATGGTTGTTTGACGCGGTCGTAGAGAGTTAGCACGCGTTTGGGTAAAAAGATGTTGGTATACACACATAATATACGTACTATAATTCTATATAGTAGGTATAGGGTTGGCGGTAAAGCGGTTTTGGTATAGGTTATTCGTTTGATGTTACCCGGGTAATCGCATAAATTTTGCTAGCCCCTGTTAAAACCCCCCCGTGTTCTCCCATGCGCCACCCCTACCTCTCTCCGTCTTTCTCTTTCTCTTTCACTTTCTCTCGTCGTTTCAACCACCACCCCCTCAGCAACACTCGTACAAAGCTATACACATTCATACATGGTGAGAGAGAGAGAGGGAGAGAGGATTGGAATCGCGAAAGCAGAGAGTTGCTAGGTGCTATAAGTACACATCTATATAGCCACGTAAACGGTTTAATGTTTCGTTCATTCCCGTTGTGCGGTGCTAAATTAATTGGTCCCTAATAAATATCGAGGCTATCTCTATGTATAACCGTGGAATACTCGAAGGCGCGCGTTAAATTTACGTCGCAACGGATGCCGCGTCTACGTCCGAACAACCTCCCCTAAATTATTATTATTTTTTTTCTTTACGTTCTTCGGTTTTCAATTTGTCAAAAGTGTATAAATTTTTTTTTTCTCTTTTTTCATTCGACACACAACACTATAACCGTCGACGATATAAATTCGGATCATTTTTCATCCCCTAATTTGAGAGAAGAGAGAAAGAAAGATTTTTACTTTTTTTTTTTTCGTTCGAATAAAATTCGCACAAAACGTATATAAGAAATATTTATCTATATGTGTGTGAACATATGTATAATGTATATATATAAGTTTCTACATAACATTGATTGCATTGCAACAGTTGCCGCTGTAGGGGTGGTTTGGTATACGTGAGCTTAAACTATGTGCGGTGGTACCGAGTAGCTGGCGACTAATTAATGAACGGTTACACAAACGACAGACTTTCCCACCTCCCTTCCTCTTTCCTTCCAACCTCTCTGAACCTTTGCTCGAGTCATATAGGTATAGTAAGTACGCACGCTTACATACCTAACGACAACCTCTGGCGGAAGTCTTTTGAATGGCAGAAACGCCCTGATAACTCCTTAGTATGTAGTTTGTCGACAAGTTTATATTTGCTCCTACTGCCTGTACAACAAGTTCCTTCGCAACCCCCCCACCCCCCTCCCCCCTTTTGTACCTGGAAAATCACCTCTTCATTTTGCGGTATACGCAAAACTGACTAAACACAGAGCTTTGGGGTTGGGTTATTATTTTACCCCTAGAAACAACCGATCAAGTTTTCATTTTCATTTAATCATCGACACGCATAAAAGTGAGAAGTTATTCAAAAAGCTGAGGTAGTTTCTTGAATCTATAGAATATCCTACATAAATCATGCCCCGCAGATCTATAAGGGTGACTTAAATCCGGGTTAAACGAATTAGTCATTTGTCTACCGTTTTATACAAGGTTTTCTCTTCCATACCAGCAGATACCAGCATTCGTGATCGTATACCAGCTAGTAGGTAATCCTGAAAAGGGGGTGTTTACCCGCACCTAACCGCAAACTGTTGCGAAACGATCGTGAGCAAAGAAGAGAGTAGGGGTGTGTGTAGTATACGTATAATCCTTAAGGGATGAACGATAAAGATGTTCACCTCAAAAAAAAAAAAATCATTTTCCTTCAACTGAATTTCCAATACATTTCTAAAAAAGTTTCAACTATAATGTGAGGTAAGAACGAGAAGAAGAAGAAAAAAAAAAACGCTCCGCTGTAATAGGGTGTAAAAATGTAGATTGAAATGCGAGAAACCATCTATGCAGAAATTCTCATCGCAGTGTACAAGATATGCGAAAAAAGAAGAAAAAGAAAAAAAGAAAGAAAGAAAATAGTCACCTGGTTAGATGGAATTGAAATACCGTATGACAGGTATGTATGTGGTATGTTTTTAGATGTGAAAGTTTTATTTTTACTTATATTTCTTTCCGGGGGAATCACTGACGTGAAGTTGGTTGTTTGGTCGGTTCGCGTGAAGGGGGGTGCTTAACACCCTCGATAAATGGAACGATCGTAAAAATACTTCTATATATATGTACGTTTTCTACCACGCGACGAAACCGCCGAGGACACTAACGTGTGGCGTCGGGGTGACTTTTCCCGACGTATACGTATGTGGGTACCGCAAATATATAGGGTGTCAAACGACGAGAGAATGAACCGCGCGCGAAAAGCGAAAGAGAAGTAAAACGAAATGATAATAATAAAAGAAGGAAAAAACGTTAAGAATAAAAAGATAAAAAAAAGAGATACCCTGAAGGAGAAACGTATAGGACACAAGGATGAGAAAGAAAAAGTAAAACCGAGCGCAAGTGACACTCCTGAGGGTTGTAAAACTCGGTGGTTTCATCCGTTCGCCACCTTCAACCATTATTTTCTCACCTTACCTTATTCCGCGAAACACACGTATGCAACACCGTACGGAATATAAGGAATCCCACATGATACGGGGAATTGATTTTAAAGTTTCTAAAGGATTTTTCACTACACTCTTTCGCGTAGCAGAGAAAAATACAGGAGGAGAGGAAAGAGATAAGAAAAAAAAAGAGAGAACAATGGAAAGTAGAGGAAAATAATTCTCACCTCTAAGTTTTTTGACCTTGGCGTTGTTAATTCGAGTAGGTATACGTATTTGCCAACTGACAAGAAGGAGGTTGTCGGTTTTCTTCGGATTACGCATCGTCGGTTATTTAGAACTTGCGCGAAGGGAATTTCCTGCCAAGATATGGAGGGGGTATTCAATCAGAGGCTGTTTGCCGAGTCTCATTTCAAGCCAGGCTTTGGACTCTGAAGTTATTCCTCTCCTTTTTCACTTTTCATCTCGCTCCTCTTCGCGGTTTGCGGTCCCGTGCGAATTCTTCCCACCATTTTTTTTCCTCCTCTCCTCTTTTTTCTCTTGCATCGCGATATATCTATACCGCAACGGATCGTCCTTATTCCTATCTACGCGGGTACCCGGTACCGCCTCCTTCAACCCTCCCGTGTCCCTTGACTGCTGCTGTAAAAGGGACGATGAGATACGAAACGGTACAGACGATCTAACGTCGTTTATCCGCGTCTCTCCTCACGTTTTCGGATTCCGCCTACAATCCTCCCTCAAAAAAAATTATAAAAAAAACCACAAAACTATCCCCCTTGATGCTCTCTCATTAACCACTGCGTGTCTTACGCAGATCTTGATTAAAATTCTTCACTTCCTTATTTTTCACCAGGTAGCCGAGGTGATGTAGAAAATAAATGAGAAAGCAAACTCACGGCGATAAGGTTAAAAATTGACGTCCCGACGCTCGTCACCGTCAGACTGCACCGATCGGAGGAGATCAATCCGTGAGCGAGTCTTCTTTTTGATCCTTTTTCTGCTTTCCTCTCAGGCGACTCTTGAAACCTGCTGCCTCAGGTAGGAACCTGCTACCTTAGGCAAGTATTATATTATATGTATATGGTTAGATGTTAGGTGCATGAGGGTATCCCCATACCCTTCGTATATATACCTCCCTATTATCCTGGAATTAAGTTACGATCCTGTGCTTGAGGCTTATCGCATATATACCGCGAATAGATCCAGAGGTCAGAGTCCCACCAGGAGTTTCATTTAGGGGATGTTAGTCGCCCCCAGCAAAAAGGACTTCATTTTACCCATAACTTAACCTACTTGTATTTCTCCTCTTACCTACTTCGACCACGGTAAACCATATACCATTTCCATGTAGTAAAAAAAAAAGGAGTTCTCACCAAAATCTCGAATCCAGCGTCATTTATCCTTTATCCTTTTCTATTTCATTTTCTCCTTGACCCGGACGCAGTTTCTGATCACCGTGCGCGGATAGTTTTGGTGAAAATTAGGGATGCACGGGGGATAAACATGTGCAGGTATGCATAGATATTCATGTATGCAATGTAATACTCACGGTATAATGTCGGGAGGGGGGTGAATTTGGGGGTTCGTTGCACGTTGGACGAAAGCTTCGAAGTGGTTGGGGTGGTGGGGGTGGGGAGGGTGGCGAACGCGACCGCAACCGGGTGATATCATATCGTATCAAAGTGGCACGATGCGGTTGGCACCCCTGCCAAACGATAACTACCCTCGTCTGTGGATCACGACGGTTGGTGTTGCAATCGTTTCCCTAGGCCTATTCCTGGCCTCAAACCTCCTGCGAAAATTTAGCCAGCGCGAGCCAACCCATCTTCACCCCTTTGCTAAGGGGGGAGGAGAAATCAGCCAACCAGAACCTGCGGATATAGGAGTCAGAAATGTATATAGCGTAGCGGTGGAGTTTAGGTGGCGTAATACGTTACACGTAACGCGCGTAACACAGTAACGTGTAACGTGTAACGTACACGTAGATATTTAACGTATAACGTCCTACCATTACCCAAACGAGCCTCGTAAGGCCTACTTAGCGGAGACACCTAACGAAAATTTTCCAAATAAACGGTACATACCTATGTCATGGTACATAAAGGAAAGAGAAGCAGGAGGTACAGAGGATGGAACGTCGCCAAAAATATTATTCCAAAACTACCCCCCGAAGCGGTTTCATACCGCTTTTTCCCTCACACCCCCCCACATCGTCCAACGGTACACGATGTCCTCGACTGTAATGTCGCCGTTGTCGTACCCGTGCTATCCCTTTCTTCTTCTTCTTCTTCTTCTTCATCCTCGTCGTTGTCTCAGTTCAAACTGGTAGGGTACTTTCGGGTTGATAGTAGGGCGACAAACGTTCCGAAGGGACGCAAAAAGCTTTACCACTTTCTCTACCCTCCCCCCCTCCCAACGCCCTTTTTCTCTTATATTCTCTGCACAATCCTCTTTTCTGATGGTGCCTACCCCGTCTATACCGCTACTGCAATTTCCCTCTCTCGTAAACGGATATATGTAAAGTTTTTCCCACCCCCTTACCCCTCACCCCCCACCGACATATATACATAGAACGTTATATAATATGCTCCAGCTGGGATAAAAGTGGGTGTATACGTACCTAGGTGAAAATGTAAGCCCTTCGGATCCTCATACACTCGGCTTTTTTTTTTTGCTTTTTTTCATCCTTTCCACTTTTCTCATCCGTTGAAATAGGGAGATTTCTTTCATTCGTAGTTGGTTCTTTTTTTTTACCCTCCCTCCTCGAACATCAGCTCATGGGATTGAACTGCAATGATTAATAATTCGATGAACGAACGGATGGATATTTTTGTAGATTTATTTTTTGAACGTTTTATGTATCGCAGGAGATATATGAGAAATATTCCGAACGGTGTATAAGGCTTATCCTTTAATTGCTGGTAATAAAACGTTTCTCATATCTTTTTCCATGCACAAAAGAGGGTAAGAGTTATGCGCTTGATTTTGCTTCGTTCGTTTTACGTTTACCCACCGGTTGTGGTCAGTATCTTCAACTAGCCTCGGGCAAGAAACAAAATCTACACCATTCTCGCGCCCTTTTTCGACCCTGTATACTACTGCGAAACTATGCGTATACGGGAACGAAACCAAACTCGACAAGTCCTAGAAAAATACGGAGGTGAAAGTTCGATGGGAAAAAACCACGTAGAAAATTCGTGAGCATGTTTTACAATACAGAAATGTTTGAATCTATATGGATAAGAAATGATAGGCACATCTATAGTAAATCTGTAAGAAGTGAGGAATTAAATATCACACATCACGATCAAATATGTTCATGAACTGCAGAGCCGGATTTCGTAATGTGATCTCTGGAATCCGAATCTGCAAGTTAAATTGATCTATCTATAAAATTGATCGAGTTATCGTCAATTTATCGATCTAAAATGTGGAAAATCAAGGATATCTCGATGGGATTAATTCGTAGCTCAATTTAATTAACAGATTCGTGTTCCTGAGGTCAAAATACGTCAGAAAAGTGTCATACGATCGATTTTAAAAATCCTTCATTTTTCGCCCAAAAATTGAAAAAATCCAAAGGGGTATACCTTAGATTTTTGTCGATTTTGGGGTCAAAAATCGACATTTTTTTTTGAAGGGTTTTCTATGGTATTCTTACGTATTTTGATCTCAGGAATCCGAATCTGAAAGTTAAATTGATTTATCTATAAAATTGATCGAGTTATCGTCAATTTATCGATCTAAAATGTGGAAAATCAAGGATATCTCGATGGGATTAATTCGTAGCTCAATTTAATTAACAGATTCGTGTTCCTGAGGTCAAAATACGTCAGAAAAGTGTCATACGATCGATTTTAAAAATCCTTCATTTTTCGCCCAAAAATTGAAAAAATCCAAAGGGGTATACCTTAGATTTTTGTCGATTTTGGGGTCAAAAATCGACATTTTTTTTTAAAGGGTTTTCTATGGTATTCTTACGTATTTTGATCTCAGGAATCCGAATCTGAAAGTTAAATTGATTTATCTATAAAATTGATCGAGTTATCGTCAATTTATCGATCTAAAATGTGGAAAATCAAGGATATCTCGATGGGATTAATTCGTAGCTCAATTTAATTAACAGATTCGTGTTCCTGAGGTCAAAATACGTCAGAAAAGTGTCATACGATCGATTTTAAAAATCCTTCATTTTTCGCCCAAAAATTGAAAAAATCCAAAGGGGTATACCTTAGATTTTTGTCGATTTTGGGGTCAAAAATCGACATTTTTTTTTATAGGGTTTTCTATGGTATTCTTACGTATTTTGATCTCAGGAATCCGAATCTGAAAGTTAAATTGATTTATCTATAAAATTGATCGAGTTATCGTCAATTTATCGATCTAAAATGTGGAAAATCAAGGATATCTCGATGGGATTAATTCGTAGCTCAATTCAATTAACAGATTCGTGTTCCTGAGGTCAAAATACGTCAGAAAAGTGTCATACGATCGATTTTAAAAATCCTTCATTTTTCGCCCAAAAACCGAAAAAATCAACATTTTATTTCGGAGGGTTCTATAGTCTATTCTTATGTATTATGAGCCCAAGAATTCGAATCTGCAGCCTAAATCGGAAGGTGAAATTGCTAATCGGCAAGCAAATGTTGTAATGAGTAAATACAGAAACGGTTGGGAGAATTGGCGTTCTCTTGCATTTCGAGATTCAGCTGGACGATCATTTCCAGAATAGAATTTACGATCGTAGTTTCGTTTTTAATAAGCTGGAACGGTTTGTTTCTAAAATCTCTAGCTCTAGCTCAGGTCCCTGCATCTAGGACTTTATGTATCTCGTTAGTAAGGTGGTTTCATGCTGACCAACTTTTATTAGATCTCCACATTCTGGTGGTTATTATACGACGTCATACATTCACTTGTATTAACCTTTCACCCATCCCCAAAATTTCTTTCATTATCATCAATAATAATATCATCGCTGATTCCTATTCGCTAAAAAGAAAAAAAAAAAGAGAGAAAAAAAATCAAAGCGAAATCAGTACGATTAAAAAGAACCCGTACCAGTTCACAAATTTTTTTATTTCATCGCATCCCATCGACCCTACTTTTTGATTAAATACTTATTCATTTATTTTACTTATATATTTATTTATTCATTTTGTATTTCCCTTCAAACCGTATAGCAACAATAATAGAGCAACCGTTCAAATTATATTCGCGTTGTTAATTCAACTGGTGAGAAGAAGTGTAACACATTTCTCGGAAGAAAGCCATATCCTTGAAGTGAAACCCTCGAAGGTAAAGCGCGGAGTCTCGAGTTCCAAGAGTGTCGAGAGTTGCGGGAGGAAAAGAGAAAGACAGAGAGAGAGAGAGAGAGAAGGAGAACAAGGGATGCAGGAGTTGCGCGAGTGGAGTGGAGAGAACAAGAGAAAAAAAAAAAAATGAAATAATAAAGAAACTAGATGGGGGGAATCGAAGGGTGGAATGTAATTAATATTGTTATTTTTACAAGGGTACGTCGGAACCAAATTATAGAAAGAAACACTCCTCGCGTACAATTGAACGTTTGAACGGTGGTGTTGGTTGTTGTTTCAACCCTTTTGGTTAACGCTATTAACATTTTCTGTATACGTTGCGTAAGTACGGATCCCGTGTATTGTACGTTAGAATAACACTAGACGTTCACTTATAACACAAATATCGCGCGGGTGAAAAGAGACGGAATACCATGTAGAGAGACATAATAATATGCATATGGATATGAGGTGTGTGGAACATACGTGTTCCGTATGTATTCCTCTCTACCTACCACCTAGTTATACATTTACTGTGGCGAACGTGACCCAAGGGTAATTCATTCGAATCTGAAACTACGCTGGGCGGGAAGGTATACGAGAAATCGCGAGAGTTGTGGTATGACGGATGAGGCAGAGAGGCGAAAGAGGAGCGATAGAGAGAGACACGGAGCGAGAGAGAGAGAGAAAATGGAAGAAGGGGGTGTAAAATTATTGGCACATGGTCTGGAGTTGACTCGATGTTAATTACTCTCCGTTTCCCTGGACCCCCTCGTTCGTATACCTCTTCATTCGGGGCTCTCGTAATTACGACGTTATGACAGCAGCCGCGGCCTCGTAATAAGGTCGTTTAAACACATGACTTACAAGACATACCCCTCCCCTCTGCCCCTCTGCCCCGGAACACCGACGCCGTAAACCCGCTAGTTTTTTTTTTTTTATTTTGCCATTTTTCTGTTTAGACAAGATAAAAAAATTATGCCTCAGAATCTGTCCGTATTTCTATCCGGTTCGCAATTTTGAAATGACATAAAAAAAAGGAAAACGCACTTTTTAGCTTTGTGTGAAAAAAAAATTTGGCATTCGATGACGCAGGCCTCATTATTTTTCAATCAATTGTATCGATGTATTTAAATTTCACTCGCCATTTTATTGGATCGACGATCTACCGATCCGAACTGCCTGGTATTGCGACGAGAAATAATTAATTTTAAACTACTACGCACTTACTATACTATAGCCGCATGTGTACCGTGCCGTCGTATCGCTGAATGAGGAACTGCGGAGAGACGGGCCTGACGTAAACAGGTAACGACGGATCAAACGGACGTCCTCTGAGTGAAGTAATCATAATAATGATCGGCAAATATTATCGGGTGTCTAAATGTCGGTTGAAATATGAAAATTATCGACTACGAAACCTCCTCCCCCTTCTCCTCCTCCTCCTACTCGCCTGCAGTAATTAATCGTCGCAGCAGCATAATATATAATTGTAATAAAAATTTTCACTATCAAATTATAATTTTCCAATTAATTATAGACTACGCGATTGATTAGTAATTCTGTGAAATTAAATTGAGGCAGGTCATCCGCTGCGTTACATAGACCGATAATTTATGGTCCAATGAAGATATCGATCGATCGACGTAAAAAATTCTATTCCAAACTACGATAATAATTTTTTTTTCTGGTTTTTTGAAATAGGTAATTCATGCACGTTTTTATATCGATATAACGTAACGTAACAGCTACCGTCTAAGTAAATAGGTGTGGAGAAAAAGGTGTAAGGGGAGAAAAATGGGGGATGAATAAAACAGGTAGGTATGTCTCCACCGGTAGCTGGTTTACGAGGGCATAACTTAGTGGCGCAAGTATGCGACGCGAGCATAGAATTCCGGAGTCACTACTCTCTTCTATTTTCAGGAGGCGAAGGTGTTCCGCCCAAAACTCCCGATTATATCCTACAGGGTTTGGAAACTTGGTCCGCGAAAAAACGCGTGATTCGGGACGATATGACTCGGCGATTTCAATCTCATCGTTAATAAACTTTTGCGGAATTATTCGAAGGTTTTTTATCTTTTTTCTTGCATTATAAGTTGAGTGATTTTCGTTCGCGGTGATGCGGAGGGGTGAAAAAAAAAAGAAAAAAAAGAAGCGTCGTAACGACCACCTACCCCCAGAAACGTAGCGGCAGTGAAAGAGGGAAAATTTGCACTAGACCCAGGGCGACCGCCCCTTTATATTTCTATAGTCGATGTTTCGCCTTTTCTTCAACACTATTTCTCACCTCCGCCTTCTTCTCACGCGTTCAGTTTTCTCTCTTGTATTTCCAGTTCGCCCCCCGAAACTGCGCGCACTAAACCGTAACGGCTTTTGTTTTATCTTCATCCCCTATCTCTAGCATCCATCCCACCTTGGACTGGTGGGGTACCTAAAACCACCAACTCGTCGCTACCTTCAATGCCGAATTGCATGACGAAAGGTAGAACCACCCTACCATTTTCCATGGGGTTTCTTACCACTTTTACTTTTTCACTTTTACCAAATTTTTTCACCTTACCCCAATTTCCACCCCTGTATACAAGCAGTTTCGTTATTATTATTATTATTATTATCATCATTGTTACTGTTATTCTTCTCATTTCTATATATATTTTTATCTTTATTTTTACCTACGTATTCCCCAACTTTTTCTACGTTAGTTTTTTTCTTTTCTTCTCGTCTCTCCTACTCCAACACTCTACAATTTCTCATTCGCAAAACAGCAGATCTCGTCACCCGCCGCGTGTAGGTCGACTCGAACCCTCAGCTTTTGCGAACCCGTATTACGAGGTGATTAATTTTACGCCCCTGTCTCCCACCACCCATTTCACCTCCATATCCACCAAAAAACCATTTCGATTTTCAGGTTTTACATTTAAATCGATATCACTCATCCCCTCCACCCCGTATCTCAGTCTTTGTTCAACAGCTTTCCTTTTCCCGGCCTACAGGGCGATGCAGATGAAAACGAAATTAGAGTCTCGCATTCTTTACAACGTTCGAAAAGATTTTTAAACGGAGGGTTGAAATAAGTAAAATTTCTTCATCCTGTATAGAGTATAAAGGCGATCGTATAAGTTGACACGAAGACCCTTAGCTCTTTCTGACTTCTCTTATATTTCTTTCTTACTTTTTTTTTTCTTTTTTTTTGGTTTTTTACTGATGTTTAGTTACTTCCACTGGGCATAAAGTGGTGGGTATCTCGTATCGTATAACTGAGCCTCGTACCTAACAACTCTATTTGTGGTAATAAAAGTTTCACAACGTTCTAATGGAAGCTTCACGTATAAGCAGAAGAAGAAAAAAAAAAAACCACTACGAAACACCGGGAGGGAACGTGCATTAGGACGCATGGGGTGGGAATAAAAAATCGAGGGTTGCCAGAGGTGAGAAACTGCACACCGAAGAAGCTGGAATTTAATCGAACATTTTTTTTTCTGCCTCAAAAACTAAACGCCCACGGCATAAGTAGTTTATCGATAAAATTAAAAATCCTTTCAGCTCGCCTAAAAATTGAATTGAAAATCAATCGACGAAATTTTCTTCTAAGAAAATGGCGAAAGGCTCTAGGAATGACGTTGGTGAGATTTATGTAGAGAAACTTTTGAAAATTTCTTGGCTCGTTTTTCGTTCTTGACTTTCTCGTAGTAGCGTTTATAAGACGACAGATTTAGTTGTTTCGCGATAAAATTAATCTCTTGTTTCTCGTGGCAGGTAGTATAGTGGATATAAACAACTTCTAACCGTCTACTTTAAATATCGTCCTAATCCTTATATCCTTCGGGAAGTCGGGGCATACGGTTAGGCTAAAAGTGCATCGCAAGAAACGTAGAGTCCTGGGCAAATAACATACCCGAAATGCCCTTTTTCAACCTCCACCGCCCGACGACGACCGGCTGTATACAGTATATCGGATTAAACCTCTCGCGGAAAAACTAATTAGGACTAAATTAGTAAACACTGTGGGTATAAATACAGATATATATACCTTATATACACCAGCGTTCCTTTTACCCCCGCGTTATACTGTACGCGATGCCAAGGAGTTTACGGGCAAAAACTCTATCGCGGACGATCGCCGAAACTGAGCTCTGAAAACCACCCCCGTTAGTTGGTATACCTGAAGACTATCTTAATAGCTCTACTGCTCTATAAATTAACCCTCAAATGGTGCCGCGCTGTGGGAGGGAACTGCATATTCTTAACGATCCCTTACCTCTCACCCTTTCTATTTTCTCTGCACACACGAGCCACCAACGTAATTCTCTATTTCACCCCATCAGACAGTCGGACTTACTTACCCCGGTGTACAGATTAGGCTAAGTCTTTTACGACAAACTACGTGTCTCGTCTAGTAGTTTTCTTATCTAGTTGTTTAAGCTTGAAATTGGGATGAGAAGATGAAGAGATTAGTTTTCTAAGGTATAATAAACGCGGATTTTCACTTTTCCGAAAATATTTAATTTTTCCTCACGTTCCATACGTAACGGACGAATCATTTTTACCTCCCCCACCCCCCAAATTTAAGTTAGACAGTCGGTTAATAAGAAGGAGAAAAAGTTTGAGGATTTTTGTTAAAAAATATCACCTCGAAAACGGTTATAACTGACGTACATATATTTTTCCTACCACCTGCGCACCTCTTTTATTCATCTTCGGTTCTCACGTTAAGAAAAGTAGAAAAAAAAAAAGGAAAAATTCGGGAGTGAACAGGAGGGGGGGAGGAGACGAGTGAATGATAGGAAACTGTTCGTCAGAAGAAAGCTAATTATCTTAAAATACGCCGGTACGTTTTGAGGAGCGAAGTTCTGGAGCGAGAGGTGGGAATTAAGGGGTGGGATAAGTTATGGCAGTCGGGCAGCGTCAGGTGAAAATTTCCCGCCCTTGTTCCAAGGTTATAATAACCACTCTGAGCCCGTGCAGTACTTTTTTTTGCGTTTCGTCAGTAGCGCGGAATCACCGAGGTTTCGATGTCACCCCGAAGACAATGTGATGGGAAAAAAGAAAAGGAGAAAGAAAAAAAAAAAGGGGATGCGAAATACCCCGGCGTTACAAAGTTACGCGTGGAGCTATACGTGGTGTTTTCAACTTGGACGTGAAATTAGTCATTACTCGAGCATTTCCGGTTCGCTTTTGCTGCCCCATCTCCTTCTTTTCTTTTTTTTTCTTTTTTTTTTACTCTCTCGATCCTTTATTCTTTGCAAACCTGAATGCAGTTAACGGGAGAGTGGGTAACAAGGGGCCTAAAGTGATTAAGGACGCCATGAGGGTCCGCTACAGAGCGTATAATGACGAAACTCTCGGTAGAAGAGATAATTAAAAAAAAATAATAGGTAACTCGATGCCACCCTCAATTTCTTTTTTTTCTTTTTTTTTTAACTTCTGTTGCGTCGAATAAAGTAAATCCTTGACGTTACGGAGATATATCAAACGATTTGCTGTTCTACACGACGCATCCGATGACCTGGTTTTCAAGGACAAAAAAATAAAGCGAAAACAATCGGTGCTGATAAGACGTGGAATATTTTTATCGAGACGTGTGTCCGACGCAATCGATATGGGGGAAAAAAATACTGCTCATTTATTCACTCGACGAATATTCTACGTGTAAGTTAAAAAAAAAGTTAGAAATTTAGAGCTCGTTACCTTAGTTCGCAATATATTACATTTTTTTATTACATCAACGTTGGCATATATTCCTCTGTTTTACAGTATCAAAGCACCTCGCACGTACGTCGTCTTCCTTATCCTCCCGTTCATCTAACGATATACATACACTATGTTACAACAATATTACAACTTCATGAAATGTTTGTCCTGAAAGTTTAACAGTTAAAATTCATATCATCGCCTCGAAGTATTCTCGAAATTTTAACAAACCCTCAAATCAATCTGTCATTTGGATGCGGCGACGCATCCGCGATCGGAAATTCGCTCTCGTTTAGATCTGGTGTTCCACTTTTGCTCGTCGGACTTGTGGCACCGTGTTTATTTTTTCGCTGCGGAGGCGTCGGGACGTCTATATTATCCGAAGTCTTGTGAAGACGACTCGGTTTTTCTGGAGGTTCGTCGTCGAACGGATTCACGTGGCGAGTTATAATTTGTGGTCGCGATTCTCCTGTCTCGTCATCGTCGTCTTCGAACGGATTTTTTCCTACGCTTTTGACATTTTCTACACCATAAGATTCGGGTTTATTCAGACCAGGAATTCCAGAGTTGTCTAAAATCTGCCCCAAGCTGATCTTCGCGTTCTCTTTTCTGCGACGAACGAAAACATTTCCGTTATTTCCCGGTGCAATTAATTCTTCGGGGGTTTTTTGGAGAATTTTTGGCTCGATCGGTTTGTCCTCAGGGTTGGAAAACGTCGGGGTTTCCGAATGCGTAAGATTTGAATCCTTCGAATCATCGACGTGATCATCGACAGAGCGTTGTTCTTCCTGATCGTCTCTTTCCAGCATGTCCGATAGCGCGGCTTCAAGTTCAGTTAAACTTGGGGTCATGGAACTGACGTTACTTCCGGCATCTTCCAAGTCCCTTTGAATTTTTAAACTCGTCGGTCTTGCTCCCGGTAAATTTTCCGTACCGAAAATCTCCGCGCGTATTTTGGGTTCCGGACTGGGCGGTGGAGTTTTCGAATCCTGAAGTCCCTTTGCGGTTTCCGTACCATTTTTAGAATTCAGGCTGTTTCTTTCGCTGGAAGAATCGTCCCCGGCCATATCTGTTGGAATAGATTCGTCTGAAATTGTCCTTGAAAGTTGAGTACTCCGAGCATTAATTCCAACGCCAAGAGCTAGCTCTTTCGATTCGTAGCCGTCAAACGGCTCGCTTTCGTTGGACAGAGAACGCGTCAAGCTTTTTTGAGTTCGTGACTCGTTGGAATCTGAAAGATAAATTATCAGGAGTAAAGAAGAGCGTCGATTAAATGGGTACAATTATCTTACTCGTGATTGGAGCTCCTCCGAAGTCTTCGTCAGCCGCGAAAAAAGTGTCGATATTAAGGGGCGCCATGGATGTGCAGTTGAAGGGGTAGCTTCGTTCGTCGTATTCTGGTTCTCCTTTTTTTTCCAACGACGGTTTGGAAGGTCTGTGACCAGGAGTGTTTGCGTACTCCTCCTCGAGTTTGGGAACGTCAAAGAATCTCACGGACCTGACAAAAATCAGGGTCTCAAAAATTATAAAGCAGATATTTTTTGGAAGACCTATAATACGTCGTTCACTGCGTACCTTTCCTGACCGGAAAACCAGTCCTCGAGTGGATGGCTGGGTTTTTCTGATGCAAGTTTGACGGGCATAGAAATTTTCCTCTTGGCCTCTGCCTTTAGGGCGGATTTCAGAGAATTCGGTGACTTTGGTGCCTCGAAGGAGGCGTTCCTAGGAATGGATAAGTTCAACGGTTTTTTCTCACTCTCCGCTGCTACGTCAGCATCTTTTTTTCCAACTTTATTACTGCCCCCAGATAAGTCCGCGTTTTTTCCCTGGTCGACTACAACCTCTGCCCTTGATTCTCCCTTCCTGGTCGTCACCACGTCACTTCCACCTATCTTGAATATCGGCGCCGCGTTCGTTTCCTGCAGACAATATAAAAAAAGTTTCGAGTAATTAAACAAATTAAATAAAATCCCTACCAAATGAAAAGATGCTTCACCTTTCTTTCCTTTAATCGAGAATTCGGTTCCAAGGGAGGCCGGCCGTCGCTAGGTTCGCAATCGACGACCCCCAGGTCCCAATCGTCGAGACCGCCCCAGTGGTCGTCTTCGTCCGAACTCGCGTTTTCCTCAACTTGCGACTTAAGTTTATCCAGAATCTCGTGTGACTGCAAACTTCCAAAACTCCGACACCTCGTCATGTACTTTTCCAGCCGATCAGTCGCTCCCTGAAATATGGGAGGGTTGCAAATAAATATGAATTCTTATTTTTTTTGATCTAAGGCGATCGAAATTTAAATCAGAATAATTATTTCACCTCGGGAAGGGACGAAAAAAGCTCCTTGGCAATGGGTAGGGAATTGGTACTGACGTGCCTCGCACGCTCCGGTTTTTTGGGGCTGAGTAATTCGGAGTCCACTTCGTCCGCCTCCTTTTCTACCTCTTTTTTGACCACTTCAAGTTCGTCGTAATTCGGGAGACTGACTGTGCTGTAATTCTTGGGCCTGTGGTATACGATATTGAGAAGATCGTCCTCTTCCATTACCGTCCTGTTCACCAACTCCCTGAGGTCCTTGCGTGGGACGGGTTGAGACTCAGAATTTACCTTCGAGGGCCCGTTCGGAGTTGAGGAACTCCGAATCTCCTGGCTCTTCGAAAACTTCTGGTAATCCTCGTCCTTCTTATCAGTCGTCTTGCTCTCACTTTCGTCCTCATTGTTGTTGCTCTTCTGATTAAAACACTTCTCAGATTCTTCACTTTCCGTAATGTCAATAGTCGGCAGAATCCTTGTACCGTTTACCTGATTTTTAATTACGCTCATAATTTATTCATCAATTATATTATACAACGTTAATTACCTTGTTCTCGTAATTTTCTCTTTCCTCGTTTCTCTCGCTATCATTTTTCCTACTCTCTTCTTTATCGCGATCTTCCTTTTTATCCGCGTCATTTTGCGCGCCCTGAGTTTTACTTTCAGAATTTCTATCCCCAACTTTGTTTTCTTTACTTTTAGGCGACTTTACCGAAGAGTAAAGTGGCTCAATTTTCTTCGACGATTTTACTGGGGTTCCATTACCGTGGGTTTCGATAATCTCGTACGGTTTCGGGGGCAGTGGACGTCCCCGATTCTTTCGGCGTCGTCTCGGCGGCGGTATCGGCGTTATATTATTCTTCAAATTTAGGCCCGAGGTCAACCGTCCATTGTCTATAGAAAATAAGAATTTAACATTCAAGGCGATCGTTCCGGCGTAGTAAAAAAAAAATGGAAATTCTCTTCACCTGTGGAAGAAAACGTCGGATAAATGTTCGTGTCAGTGGTGAGATTCGTGATTCCAGAACTCGGTATGCTCGGAACTTCTAAGTTAACGTCGACCCATTCGCTAGGATGAAAAGGCCTGTCGATGGAATCAACGCTCTGCCCACGAGTGAGAACTTCCCTCGGCGGAGAACCGGCGTATCCAATTTCTGAACTGAAAAATGTGACATTTTTTTTTTTTTTTGTTGCAGAATTCGCAAAAAAAGGGGAACTAAAAATTTGACAGATGACAAAAGAATAGTTAAAGCTACGCGTGGGAACGGTGGAATTTTTTTTTTCATGCGGAAGCCGTTCGCTCTTGCCCACGCAAGTCCGGCCAAACTTGGGTCCATGGGAGATTTGATCGCTTCCTCAAGACTGTCGTTTATTTCGAAGGCTCCTTTTCTTTACGGATCTGTGCAGCGCGACTCGGATTGACTCACTTTATTCAAGTTGAATATGGGGAAGGGTACCACCTATGGTTAGAGGTGAGATCGACGCCGTCGCTACCATTTAAGGCCGAGTCAAGATCGCGCGGGAAAGAAAAGAGGAGAGGGAATAAGAAACACTCGCGACAGAGGACAGAGAGCGAAAAAGAGGGAGATCGAGTTGTTCCTACACAGAATCCGGTGCCGTGATACTTTCTGATATTTCCTGCCCACATAATCACAGAATACCTGATGCACACGAATTAAATTCCATAAGACGACGAGAAACAGAATGTAAAATCACCAAAGTTTCGGGCCTCAAAGATTCCGATAACGATCGGAGGGGATATTAATTTGGAGTCATATGTAACGTATAATAATGTTGTCATCTTTGCGGTTTCATTTGTCAACCGCAATAAGAAATTCGAATCCATTAAAAGCGAGCGTATAGTTTGTCTCGGAGCGAAGCTGGCGGAGCGATAAGCGACTTGATGAGGAATTCGAAGAATCCCTAATTGCAAGTGCATGAAAATATGAGCGTTCCAACGGTATGTGGAAAATTAATGTTGAAGTTAAACGTACCGAGGGTTATAGGTCAGCATATAATTAGCGAAAATCGCTCACCTCGTTACTCGTTGCGTCGCGCCACCCAAAACTGAACCATCCTGTTTCAGCGTTGGGTATATCTGCAAAAAAAAAATGGAAGAAAAATTAAAAATAATTAAATTTGTAACCAGATGAGACACGATGTATATAAAGTGCAGCGGCGTTATAACGACATGCAAATAGAGCGTTATAGCCACCATAAAAAAAAAACAGAAAAAGAAGAAAAGTTGTTTTACCGGTCACAGCGAGTAATATAATGTTGTGTGCGGTAATGACGGAGTTAAAGTTTAAAGCGTACGCTCGATCGTTTTCCATTGTCTGTTATGTGGAGAGTTGTCGAGTAAAGCGAACAATAAATGTGAGTTGCAGATTTAATACGTAACTGAGGTTTACGCCGTAACTTCGTTGGACTCTACGGCGAGGTGCAGGTAACGATATGAACGATCACGAAACGCATCAGTACAGAAGCCGGTGCTGGGCATAATCTCTTTTTTCAAGAGAAAGAAAAAAAGAAAGAAAGTGAAAAACTGCAAATATCCGAAGCTTCGTTCCAAGAAGACGAAGAGCCCTGAGTTTACAGCTCATCCCATTTGATAGTAACGGTCAGTTTGCGGATTGAAGGAGTGACCGTGACTCGTTTCCTGAATCTATTCATCAACATTAGAGCTCACACGGAGCATCAAAGCGTCAATTGCAATCAACGGTTTGCCGTTTCTTTAATCTACTGTATGCAGCGGTAGGAAGTTCTGTAAGGCTGAATATAAACTACAAGTGAATCACATGTAGGATGTAGAAAATTTAAACAAATGCATCGGGAAGATTGATGAGAATATCACGAGGTGAACCGTCTTCGTCATCGCCCGTGTGTCGTACACATTTTTATCTACCTGCAGCTCACGGGAATACTTTATAGCTTAGTTGGCATTACGTCATCCCGTATGGTAATCGTCGTCAAAGCTTCACGGTAAGAAAAAGAAGCGATAAAAAAAAGAGGATAGAGAATCTATAAATCATTCCGCGTAGAGAGAAAAAAATAAATAGTCGAAAATCTTTTGGTGTTACTTTTTTTTTCGTTTTGAGAAGTAATTATCGTACAAATGTAGTTATTATTTCAGAGGTATGTAAAACTAATTTTCGTATCGCTAACAACTCTGGGCTACTGCTGTTGAGGGAAACCGAACGCTAACTTGTTACGTGACAATGATATGCATGTGGGCACACTGCACGATATAGTAGGTTACGTAATTACGCCTCTTATTCATTGTAATTTTTTTGTCATTCCAGCTCATCCTCGTTCCCAACGGGATACGATGGTGTGTAGAGAGAACGAGAGAGAGATAGAAAAAATATAGAAATAAACGAGATTAGAAATCGCTTAATTGGTGGAATTCAACTGTACGATTATTACGTAATTTGCATGATGAAAAGAATTCGTTAAAAAATGGATTCTCGCAATACCGCTGATTTTTTCGACAGATATAGCTAAAAATATCAACGTTAAAATATCACGATGACGCCGATATGAAGGTCAGTTTCTTTTCGGTTGAATGATCAACGCGGCGCACTATTTATCCTGACGCAAATAATACAATTACCACATAATACTATACATAGTACGATGTACATTCGCGTTGAGCGTGTTTCGAAAAAAAATTGGAACGTTTATTAAAAATTTCGAATTCGGCAAAAGTTTATTGCGGTTTAAAAAAATCCGGTGAGAACCACAATTGGTTTACGTCACCTTCATACATCTCGAGTTTCGCATCAGCTGCGCGTCCTTCCACCTCTGCACACCGAATAACATTTTATATATTTTTGCAGAAACTTTTTAATGCAATACTAATACCTATAGGTATATACGTTATACGACAGTGAAAAATTTGTATGCAGCTAAGGTGATCTCCGGTTCAGGGATTTTCTGTATTCCGAAACATTCTCCTGCACTATAGTTGCACCAACATTTCGTACGTCCAGCGCAGTATCGCTGGGTCTTCTTCACTCCTGAGGATTTCTCGCCTCGCGCTGTGGGAGTTCTTCGGCGATATATAAACGCTGGAAAAGTAAAAGAAGATAACCGAACCCCTGGGGGTCAGCTTCTACAGTTCCCCCATGTAACTTCTGCGGAGACACAGAAATTATACTTCGCCTCTACGTACAGTCGACCGAGAAGGAGGTCATCCGTTGCAATGCAGCTAGTAAACACGCGAACCAAACCTAGCTCTGAGCCTAGTCGGTATTATAAGTCTACTAGGATAGACCGCTTCAAAGCTTATAGAAAGCGGCGAGTTTCCGGCGACGCTTTACACACGTCACGAATGTCCCCGCGTTAATAACGAATGAGTAAAAAAAAAATAATAATCAGTAATTAAGAGAAAACTACTTAGAAATTATGCTTCTTTTTCAATATATAATTTACAACGAATTAAACCGAATTCAAGGTAAGTAAAAACCGTTTAGCAAAAGGACGTTCGCGTGCGCACGAGTTGTTTGTAGGATAAATTATGGGTAGAAACTCAAGTGCTCGGTAATCCGTTGATGCATCTGTAGCCTCCCAAATCCATTTAGGTACGTGTCGAATATCCGTGGGCACGTTCGTTGAGAGATAGAAAAAACAAAAACCACGTTTCATATGGCGTTCAAACTGAGTGAGATTCGGATCGGTCGAACGATCGGTTTTCTAACGGGACATTAACATCGTACTATATTTGAAGAATGAGGAAAAAAAAAAGTCTAAGCAAATTACGGGATCGGTCCTGATGGGCCATAAAATTTTGGATACGAGCAGGTATTCGTATTTGCATATAATTTTGGAAATACCTTGAATAACTTTAGGATTTTCGTAAGCGATATAAGGACAGTCATTTAGCAGTTTATAATAGTTCCGAGATCAGGATCAGACTCTAGGCTTTTGAACGAGCTTCATGGAAACAGCAATTAGCAAAAGTCATTAGTCAGGGGTTAATGGATTTCCGAGACAGTAGATCCGCCGAAAGTATAACGGACTCGAGAGTCGCGTTGTATATAGGGTAGTTTTCCAAGTATTCGTCTGTGCCACTCTTCGACTACGTCAAGGTCGATTTCATAACAATTTCCAAGGTCACGTGTATCTTGGAAAATGTAAACTAGATTATCCGTACACATGCCCGTATACATAATACCTACTCATGCACGAACGGGATAAAAATAAAGTCCGGACTAATCAGAAAATTATCTAAATTAGTAAAACGGGATAAGATTATACCTTTACTCTTTACATGGCATACCCATACTACAAATACAAAGCCATACTTTGCCAAAAAAATAAAAATAAAAATAACCCGTGCTCGTTCCGGTCTTTGCCAACGCACCTTATCTCGCTTATTTATATTTTATATCACGGCACACGCGTGGCGTCAGGCTATAGGCGTGTTACCTCGTATTTTTATTACATGGATTGTATATTACAAAGGTATGTGGTACGTATGAATTTATGTATATGCAGGGAAACGCGGTCTCCGACAACAATAATCACTCGTTGTTATCGGTGTGACGGTTTTTCGGCTAACCCGGAGGCTTTTCTTTCTTTTTTCTTTCTTTTTTCAAACTTTTTTAACTTTTTCAGATATTTCTTTTCTTTCTTTCTTTTCTCGCTGCAGTGATAAATCGGCGACGGGGTTGCTTCCCAAATTTTCGTTTAGTATTTTATTCGAATACAAGAATTCAAATATCTCACCATATTTATTCGCACAATTCACTTATATGATTATTAAAACAAAAACTGTTTTCTTCTTCTCGAAAATCTTTTTGCTAGCGTTTTTTAGTACGATGTACCCAGTCACGAGGATCGCTCGGGTCTTTTAAACATCTTGCGCAACACATGCGGGGCAATGGAAAAACCTTGAACGGTTTGTAAGGTGCTGAGTGATTTCTCATTTGCTTCCCATTTAGCGTTTTAGAAACGTGAAACGCTCTTATCATATCTCCGCTAAACGGCACGCGGTAACAGCCGGTTAAACGTAAAGTGTACAAACCTGCACCTTCGTCGTTAAGATCATCTAATCTCTAATTTTTCAGGTCAATAAATAATGTTATCAGTTTTCATTTACCGCCGATACCTAATGTGTACAAATTCCGTATCATCTCGTCAAAAAGAAAAAAAAAAAAACAGCCAATCGTTACACAATCGCCGCCACCTCTGCTCCGTTTAAAACCATAAGGATCGCAACGCCGGAGGCGCGGCCCGTAGGCGTACCGATCCCAAAAAATTATTTTTCGAATCTCGTCGTTTTGCGATGCTAACGATCTCCAAAAATCGGTCATATGTTCGCAGTCGTACGTGTCCTGATTTGAAAACTAAAAAACAGAATTGCAAAAAAACTTTACCAGTTACAAGTATAATAAGTGTGAAATGACCTTCTGTCTGGTATCTAGGTCTTGCGAACTTTGCGTCTCGTTAAGATTTCTCTACGGAAATCGTGGCAGTCGGTTGCAGATGAAAGTTATTGCGTTGTAACGAGTCGCAAAAGTCGATGCATTTATATGAGCATTGAGCACGCTGCACGGTTTCAAAATTTAATCATAACAATTTTCCTTCGACTTCAAAAGAGACACGAGGTTCGAACTTACCTGATGAGCACATCTTACGAAGACTCTGTCCAGCGGTGACTTCGAGTCTTGGGCCTTTGTGGTCCTCTCCTTGCACCACGCCTGGCCCATTTTTTTTAATTTCTCGATCTTTCGGCAGATTTATACTCTTGGTCAGGAAGAAAATTTTCAGGATTTCCAAATCTTCAGGTCTCAGCGGCCCAAAAGCACCTCGGAAACCGCGAAGACGCAGCCCATCTCAGCGATGACCTGCCTCAACCGGCTACGAAAAAATCGGGAATGGAATTCGAATCGCTGCACTTTTCCGACTGATTTTTAGGTCTAAAAAAATTCGACGATTGTTACTTTTTATTTGTTTCTTAATTTGTAACAGTTTTTTTTTTAGGATAAAGAGAAGCGAATGAAGATTTTGTTTGTAGAGGTGAAAAGTGACACTCTGAAGTTTGAAAATTGGAAATTCAATTCGGGTAGGTTTAATCGGTTAAAGGAATTTAAGGACACGGAGCCCGAAAGGCCGTCAATTAAGTAGTTTTTTGACGGTATTCGCCGTAAGGCAACGCGCGGGGAATCTCACTTTGATTTATCTGCCTCCGAATGAAGCGAGCCACAGCGCCCGGAATGCAAGAGAAATTCCCTCCCCATCCCCATCGTCCCGTCCCATCCCATCCCCGCGGCTTATACTCGCCCCCTTCCAATCCCTATCTCTTACTCTTTCCCTCGATCCTCTTTATCCCGATTTCTTCTCTCTATCTATCCTCACTTTGTTTGCAGTGCGACTCTCGCGATGCCCCAAAGGTCACGAAGAGGTCCTGCCTTGCGTTGATGCTGCAAAGGTTCCGGTTGAACGAGGATGCGGATTTTCTTCGCTCCAGCAACAGCAGCAACAGCAGCCAGTCACTAAAATGCACAAAGACACGACTTACGATTCCGTACCACCTGGTTCAACACCATTCGATTATGTAATAAAAATGCAGTTTAATAAAACGCGCGTACGATTACGACGACGATGACGAGCTGACTGGGTCATACGCACTAATCACCGAGCACCTGGTCTCCGCACCGGTCTTAATTGCTATAAGTTAAGCCGTTACTCTCTATCACGAGGTTCGGTCGTCACTCTACTCCGTACCTACTCCGCAGCGTTACTGAATCTTCTGTTATGCTCAAGTTCCTCGTACAGGAAAATGTTGTTGGTTTCTTTTTTTTCTTTTTCACTATTTTATTCGACAGCTACAGCAACAGCGGCAGCAACAACCATACGAGCTACACGCTCGCAATCGCTGAGGAGGAGTGGCACCAGCCTGAGCGCAGGCGCAGGTTCAACCTGATGATGATGCTGTTGCCGCTGCCGCTGGTTGTATGGACCGGTCGCGGCAGATCGCACGCTAAGACTATCCTGGACCGGATCAAAAACGAGACTCGTACGTACCGCTCCGCAATTGCCTCCGGCGAGTCCCAGGGCCCCCTTCAGTTTTACAATCTCCTAAAGATTCGCTAAGGTCTTCCGATACACACCAGGAACTCCGAAGCGATATTAAATGTTCTGATCATTTTTGGACCTTGCTGCCTCTCCTTATCCTGCCATGGGATAATTATTCATCCGTTGTTCCTCATTGGTCAAAGGCAGGTGGACGTAGAGTTTGTCATCTTCGGGGTTTCAGGTCAACGTACGAGAGACTGCGAGATGTGGCAGCAGCTAAATGACCAGAGCTGCCACTTCGGAGGCACACCTGACCCCGATTCCTCTACAGCGTACGTTCCATTCCGTTCAACGCACACGAGTGGAGATCGAGTTGCGTATATAGACGCAAAGGTGGACGTGTGTTACGTAGCTACGTACGTTCAAATGTGATGTAGGTAGGTGGGCAGAGTGATACAAGTGTGGTAGACTGAAGCGTATCAACAACGTACGCATTCCCTGGAGACCCGAGTCTCCCTACCTGCTCCACCTTCTTTCTTTTTCTCTTCACTCTTTTATCGACATCAGAGAAACACGCTGTGACACGCGTATCGCTATAACCGTAACAAATTCTTTGTTAATATCACGTTGCCTTCATGGTTTTGTTTTCCATCTTCCGTTGGATTAATCAATCGAATTTGTTAGCCACGTAATGGTCCTGCACGCAAAGGTATTATTATAGGTTTATAAGCCGTGTATTAGCTTTCCGGCGATATTATTATCGGAGCTAAAATTTCATCCTGAGGGAAAACGCACGTCTTTTTGAGAAAATTAAATGAATTGAAGTAAACCATAAGGTGCACAATGGCGTCTGTTATATTGTTATTCAAACGCTTGGTAATTACCCGGCTCTGAAATATGTATATTCACAACGTGTCACGTGTTGGCATCAAAATCACCTAAACTAATTGGGCAACTAATTGGTGTTAATTGGTTGGGGTATTACGATGGTGACGCACTTTGGCCCCGCCGTCTAGTCTACCCTTAGGTTTACCGTTGCGGGGTGAAAGGCCCAACCTGTACCGGGGTATATAAAAGACGTTGGAACCGATCTTACCAGAATTAGTTTGACCCGTGTTCCCTGACTCGCCGGAAGGAATTGTGAACCGAAATAAAAGTGAATTAAACAAACGCCAGCGATGGCTAAGTTCGTACTCATAAACGTTTTTCTCTTATCACTCGCTACCGGTGGCCTGACGATCAACATCAGGGACATTTTTGGATTCGGTTATCCGCGTCTCATACAACCCGAGAAACGCCAATCTGTTGAAGTGATTCGATGGCGTCAACCTGTGTGCATAACTGCCGCACCAGGAGTCCTCCCTTGCCTCGTAGGTTTGACGGACAATCAACGCCCGGTGCAAACCGGAGAGGAAAATGTTGCCTACGACCCGGACCATCTCATTGATTTGATCGACATTAAATCGAAGCCGGTTAAAGACGATCTAAAAACGTCGTGGTCAAAGCATGACAACGATCTCGACGACGTCAGTTTGGAATCATTAGAAACCGATGTGTCTCATCTGACGAAGAGATCAGCACCAAAACTTTACTCACCAAGGGTAGTGAGATACGTAAAACTGGAAGACATGGGAGAATCTACCCTTGAGAACCCAGCTGCTTTGCATAGCGCGAGAGGTGGAAGGTATCTCAGACTAGCTCCACAGATGGGAAGGGCCACGTACAGAAATCCAACTTACGATGTCAAGGTCGTTGACTCTCCAGTAATCGCGAATCTGGTTGCTGAAACCTGTCTTCCTGATATCGGTATCCCTCTGTGCTCCGAATTGGGTGTCTCTCCACCGATACCGATTCTCCCAATTCCCTCACCCCCGATACCTGTGCTGCCTCCAAGCCCGCTTCCTTCCGTTCCTCTACCTTCGAAGCCTCTCATTTCTCTTCCTGGTCTTCCTTCCCTTCCTTCTTTACCTTCTATTCTGCCTCTTCCTTCTCTTCCAAATGTCTCAAGCCAGGTCACGGTCAACATTAGCAATTCAGTCGGCAGCTTGACTCCGCAGCAGTTACCAGGACAGGCAGTGATCCAGAGTATCGCCGATTTCCTGAACAGACCAACGATTGTTCAAACTAACGGAGAACCGGAAATAAAGCCGGTGATAGTTGTGCAGCCAACGTCG
The DNA here is from genome assembly GCA_963932425.1 of Athalia cordata. NCBI lineage: Eukaryota > Metazoa > Arthropoda > Insecta > Hymenoptera > Athaliidae > Athalia > Athalia cordata. Next base: position 3,345,562 of record OZ010628.1, on the reverse strand, counting down.
TCGCCTGGTATTTTAGCCGGAATCAACGCCTTTTTAGCACCGAATGGGAATAATTGGTTCAATCTTTCTGGAAACCCACTTATCGGTCTGGTCAATCTTTCTGCACTGCCAGGTTTTTCTCCACTTCCTGGGATACCCTCGTTGCAGGATATTTTGCAGAGGCCAGAAAACGAAATTTCTGGGCCTGCAGGTCTCCTGGGTATCTTGGGAATTCCGAACAACCAGAAACCACCTCCCAGCGTTGGACCACCGACCGAGAAACCGGGAATATTTGGCGGTATCTTCTCGTCGCCGAGCAGACCCACAGGCCTTGAAAATGCCACGACCACCGCACCACCAACCCTTCTTGGCGGGATAGGAAACATCTTTAATCAACCAACTAACCGACCTCTCGTGATCGAGAGACCTGACGAGAAACCCATAGTAGTTCAACGACCCGTTTACGTCGTTGAACAACCGGTGACTCAGGGACTTCTCGACATTTTTCAAAACCCAAATCGACCGATAGTGATAAACAGCACGAAAGAACCAGAGGTATGAGACACGCAATATTTTATAGATCGATTATCGTAGAAAGAATTCTTTACCTTTTAATTTTCAAGGACTAATATCTTCATCTTTTCAAACACAGGTCATCAAAGATCCGACTTACGTTCTTCAGAGGCCCACGGAAAATCCGTTGACCGGTCTCCTTGGAAATTGGAACATCTTCAACAGGCCCTCGACTCAGCCCCCACCTCCCCCTGTAGTGATAATCGACAGGGAACCAAGTCCAGGTCTTCCAACTGTCATTATCAACAAACCTCCGCAGAATCACAGCCCTAATATAATGCCAACAAACCCTCAACTGCCACCTTTTCCGGTTAAACCGGGTCTCGTGTCCTCGAGTTCTTCGAGCATATCTTCGTCTAGTTCCACATCTATCGGACAAGGAATATCGAATGCTTTCTCTGCGTCGTCTGCAAGTTCAGTTGTTAACCCACTAGGACCATCCTCGACTTCGTCTCTATCGATTTCGTCAGCTTCATCGACTGCTAAAAAAGGATCGGATTCTACAAAGCCAGTTGACGCTGTTCCGGAAACAAATTTGGATTCGGAAAATAACGGTTTGCGGGAAGGAGGCGAATTGGAAGCCCCGGTTCGCGGTGTCCTGGAGGAAACAAAAGTTCAAGAATTGAAGGAAAAAATTTTGCTAGAGGAGCAGCAGGCGGTGGAGAGTGATAAATTCAAGGACATCGATGCCGTCCCGATCGACGAGCAAGTGCACAACGAGGCTTGAGTTTATGATGTCGAAGTAATTTAGTGTTAGGAAAACATTTATTCATATGTATTTATTTATTGATCTCATCTCTCGACTTTTGTCATCATTTAGTTGCTAACGAATTATTTTTTGCTTTCTGTGCGAAACAGACGATAATAAAAAACAATTTTCTATGATAAAATCGATATAAAATCAATCGTTCTTTCACCCCAAATCAATGGAGCTTACATTATCGAAGTTTTATGTATTACGAGTCCGATTACCTAACTAAAAATCACCCGGCTACGGAGCTAACGCTGCTGGAACCGTAAATTTATCCTACAAGTATAATATATTATATATATTCTTTTTAAACAATTCACTAGTTTATTCGAATAGTTGGGAAATTTTTTAAAATACCCAAAAAATTTTGGCAAAAAAAATAAAATCACCTCGCACACTTTTGGACGAATTGTTTTTGAGGATTTAAAAAAATTTATGTATATGTATATTATATCAGGGAATGTGGTATCACGATTATTTAAAATTAAAACATTTTAATAAGAAAAAACCAAAAGACGTTCGATGATCGTATGGTAGAATGGCTAACTTCAGGAATGATAGAAAAAAAACATTTCATAAATTTCCGTCAGTATAACCAAAAAAAAAGAATTAAAATCCACCGACTCTGATCGTCCACATACGTATTATCCTCCAGCGTATTTATTCACCCCTTAAAGGTACGTGGGGGGTTGAAAAAAAAAAATTATCATCGATCATCACCCTTGTCATTTTAATATCACGATTGACAAACATCTGCCTCCTTGATCTCTGAATAAATGTTATATCAAACCTCGCAAGGAATATCGATACAGCTGCATTTTAGGATCGCGTGGATTGCGGTAAAGGAACCCACATTAAATCGTCCTTTTTAATTCATCTACTCACCCCTGTGCACGGCTCCATTTTCTATTTTTCCGCTTTCCACCATTTGTCGTTACGATTTCCGCAACGCGAGAATTCCATTCGCGTACAAGACGCATTCGTTTCTTACGGCAGCGTTTTCTTTTCATTTTCATTTTCATTTTACTTTTCCTTCTTTTCATCCTCCTCCTTCTTCTTCTCCTCCTGCGGCAACAGCGGCGCGCAACGCCAGCCTAACTTAATCTTACCTACCCTAACTTAATATAAAATGACCTCGTCGTTCCAGCCTGTGACCTGTCGTATCCAATCGAGGTTCGAACCGCCCGCACTCGTCCGTTCTTTGCTGGCTCACGTCGACAACATACATCCCCCTTTTATTCACTGCACCCTATTTTTATCCTTTCCAAACGCCTCGCCCTCCTCATCGTCGCGGTCATCCCTCACCTCTGTAATCTCATCGTCGACGATCGGTCGACCAAAATCTCTGAGCTGCAGTTCCTCGGAAATATCGTCGCCATCGAGAGGCTGGAATTCTAAAATTATCCTCGGCTCTTCCTCTTCAACATTAACATCGTTGTTACAATTTTCAGAAAAGCCACAGGAAAATTCCGAAGTTATGGAGTCTCCAACTTGCGTCGATCCTCCCGACGTTGGAAACTTGCTCGCGTATTTCGTACTCGCCATCCCGGTGCTCGGATTCATTGCATTTTTTTTAGCAATCCTGTTCAACTTCTGAACATCCTTCATCCCCTTTTGAACAATAAAAATCTCCGTTAGCTGCTGGATTATAAAATAGCATTTGACTATCGATTAAAAGTGACGATAAAAAGCAGGAAAAGAACGTAAAGAAATAAGATTAAAAAAAAAAGGAAAAGGAATCGATAAAGTATAAGAAGAATAGGAAGATGGGAATAATCACGTAATCGGTGTCAACGGAAACAGGGAAAAGAGGGAGGTAGAAAAGAGATTATAGACTTACTGCGACTTACTTGACTGGGGGATGAGTGAACGAGGCTATGACGATGCGAGAATTCGATTTCTTTGACGTCGATTTCTGGAAAGATCAGAGCGTCTTGATCGTCCGGCAGTTTGAAGGGTACCAGTTTGTTCATCTGGATGGTCTGCAACTCGTCGATAGGACACGATGGAAGATCAAAGGGAAGTCTGCGGTGCAATAGTTATTTAAACGTTGTTAGAAAAAAGAACACCCTTAATAAATGAGCTGAGAATATTTGAATAATACGTTTACCTGTACGGCATGCATCCCTCCAAATAGTAGACGATAGTAATGGCAAGATCATCCTTATAGATTTTCAAATCCTCGAGATTTCCAATTAAATTATTTCCGGATCTTTCGCGCTCTGCAGCGGTCCTTGTGTCCTGAAAATCTTCGCTCGTAGCATCGCCAGGACCTCCGTGGAAAATCTCCCCGCTCGTCGATCGCCTTGAAAAAAAAAAAAAAAAATATCGCTCGTTAGAGGAGGAGAGAGAAAGAAATTTTGGGAAAAAGTGAGGATCCATTATGATCAATTCATCCTACCAAGTGGCCTGCGAATCGAAATTGCAGGGCGGTAAGTCTGGAGCGATTCTCAGACATGTGCTTGTGGTTTTTTGTCTCCTTATAAGTAGCTTTCCAGGACTCGGTTTTTCCCCGAATAATTTCCGATCATTTTCAGGAGTCGGTTTTGCCAAAATAGTCACAATGCTCATCGCAACCACCGTCAAAATAATTTCCTCACGCACTCGTAGATGCTTCATTTCGCTTCTTTATCTCCTGTATAAAGTGCAATTTATATTAAATATATTATAGTACCTATGACATTTTATACTCTTCGTTATATACTACACAGCGAAATCGAGAGGAGAAAAAAAAAGAAACGAAGAAAAAAAGAATAAAGGAAAAAGGAAAATAGAAAGCAAAAAAAGAAAAAAGAAAAAAAGTCACCGCGCGTCGAGCGTTTTTCTCCTCTGCTTCAAACTAATCGGATTAAAAGTGCACGAGTTTCAGAGCTTACAAAGTTTACGGCGTTACAAGAGATCGGGAATATAACGTGTTTCTGCACTGAGAAACAGACAAGCTTCGACTAAAGCCCAGCGAGATCTGTGACCGCCAGTTAACTCGGACCCCTAAAAGCTTTGGGTGACCTCTTATGCTCGCCTGACCTCTGATCGCACGAGTAACCAAACGGGCCCCTCACATGTTCCCATCGACATAATAAAAATGATGTGTTCAAAAAAATTTTTCACTATTTGACACAGTTTTAGAAAATATATCCCAAACACTCCTCGTCTCCTTTATACATATTATATGTACGGTTGTTTGTGCAACAAATGATCTTAGAAAATCCAATTAAATTTATTACAAAAACTGGGTCAAATCGTGAACGGTTTAAATTATCACGATTGTTCTCTACGATTAATTGTGTTGATTTTATTTGACTCTTTTTTTCTTTTTGTCTTTTTTTTTTTGTTATTCCTAAGTCTTATTCGCGTTTCTTTCGATTTCATATCGTATTTAGTTATTATAATAAATTGCGCCACGACTTGCAACGAGGATATTATTCACGTGGTATGGGAAGCCCATGTCGCTATATTAACGTAACTCGTAATGATTTTGTTTACCAGTCGTAGATCAGCAGCTCTTATTTACACGTCCAGCAACAAGTGCTGCTGCTGCTATAGATGACGATGCCTACGATTCCTATACATAAGTATACCACATAGTGTAATATTATGTATTATACACCAGGATTGCAGCTACGTTCAAGAGGGATAGATTAATAAATGAAATTATTCAACTAGAATAGTTCACGGCTATCGTACCTCAATCTCCCGCATCTGAACCTAATTGGATGGTAATAATCTTCAGATAATTGTTAATTAATATTTTTATAATCGAGATTAACGAATCACACGTAATTACGCGGAGAGACTACGCGTGTGTGCAACGTAATTATTAAAACAAGAAATTATATTTTATTCGTATAATACGATAATTTTTGTAATTGTAAAAATAATTAGAATTTCTTTTTCTTTAATGATTTTAGATAAGTTTTCGTTTCACCCTTACGGCCTCGTATATTATACATATTTCACCTTGAGAGAATTTATTTTTAAATCACATCTGCAGCAACGTTACGAGTAATAGATAATAATAAAAATTGCATTAATTATGTGAATTTTTTGAAATTTTTTTGATAAAACCGTTAATTATTATAATTAGTCGAATGATTCTAATATATATCTCTGAAATTATTTTAGTATTTATGTAATATCGACCGATACATTATTGTGTACACATATTTGTTTGTGTAATTTGTTCGTTTCTTTTTTTTTACTTCGATTTTCTATGGCCGTTAATTAGTCACTGTATTATATGTATAAAGTTTATCAGAAAATGAAAAAATTGTAGAAAAAAAAAAAGAATAATAATTAAATAGAAAAATAGATTTGACCCGCGATCAGGTCTTATGTATATTATATACGCTCCCACACGATGAATATAAGTTGTAAACACGACGTTTACAGTCATAACCGAGTTGTATATTAATAATCTACGGATCACAGTCTACAACCTTGTGCTGCTACAGATACGAGGGTATCAGGGGTAAAATAATTACTAAAAGAGAAACACACGAGCGTGTTATACAGATGGAAATGTGAGGGATGCTGAGAAAGAATGAAATAAAAAAAAAATCTATGATGAGATATATTTATAAATAACAATAGTCTTCGACGATATATAGTATAGTACGTGGTGCGAGAATATGTTTAAATTTTTTTTTTCACTTGAAATTTTCTTTTTCTTCTCATTTTTCGCACGCATACGATTTGAATAATAATAATTGCTTGTAAATGACGAAGAAAAAAAAAAATCATTCCACGATTCCGCAGCTGGTATATATGAGGAGAGTTTAAAGAATATAGAAAGAAAAAAAAAAGAAACAATTAATTGCGACCGCCGGCGACAATATAGAAAAAATCGATAGAAATTGAAGGAAAAAAAAAGGTTTAATTAAATAAATAAATAAAGTTGTAAACTATAACTGTTGTAATTATATCTCAGACTGAAGTCTGTTGGAATGGGATATTCCTGGAAATAACATCGTGTTTACTCGATATGGCTTCGATATGTATATTAAATTCATGGCAGTACGAGGCGTACGATAAGGCAAATATACCTATACGTGCAGGAGTAGTGATTAGTACATTTCTCGATCCGCGGAGTGCAATGCCACCGGGCCATCGGGGTGACCGGACTATTTTTACACGTTGATTTTCATAATTTTCTTCTTCTTTTTTTTCTTTTTTTTTTCATTCAATCTCACATCGCAATTATATCGCACACACGTAACAATTTTTGAATCGCGGTGTCGTGGTTCTTTAAATGATCAAACGAATAAAATCGATCACCAATAATTTCGCACCTGCGATCGATCTATTGTACAACACAATTCGTAGGAGAGAGAGAGAGAAAATATTTCGACCGATAGGATATGCAACTAAATTTATTCCTCCCATCACGATTCTTTTTCTTTTATATATAATACTATATATATTTCGAGTCTAACGATACAAAGATAAAACCCTCTATTTATAACCAGTAAACTTTTCTTTTTTTCTCTTTTTTTTTTTACTAGATTTCCTTTTTTTTTCAGAAAGAAATATATATATTTTCCCCGATAACGAGTTATACTAGCGCAGTTAGCATACCCCCGCGTTCGCCTCCGATAAATAAATCACCGATGATCCCTGATGCAGCGGTTAACAGGCGTACAGATATTGCTTTAATATAAAATCCGTACGTACAACGATCCGACCGATAAGAAGACTCGGGATAAAATCACGTCGACGATTTAGATACACCTGTCCCAAAACTAGAATGAAAAAAAAAAAGAATCTTGTGCATTTTTCTTTACCTTTTTTTTCGTTTTCTTCGCTTAACGTCGACACACTATATCAGATGGTATACCTTCTCCCACTGCAGTTGGTCGGGTTGGTTGGTTGAGATTTTTGAATGAATTTTTGAAAAAATTTCAATTTTATTTCCCCACTTTTTTTACATCAGATTTCGGCAAAATGCGTTCTGTATAATAGCCTGCAGGTGTTATAGAGCGCGCGGGCTTTTCACTACCGTGGAATTAAATATGCTTTCATTTGGTCGGCACTAAAAACCACATCGTGTGTTTTACCTATGTGTTATCGCATAGGTTTGTGTATCATAATACTTAGTTTAACGAGTAACGTTTAAACTAATTTCCCATGGGCTCGCGTCGATCCGCAGATATATCTACCGTACATACGTGTATATGGGAATATAAGGTATATTTATACGAGTGAACTCTGCACTGCAGAACTGGCGGTCTACGAGTGCACAATTCTGTCTATCGTATCCCCAGTTTATTTGCAAAACCAACACTGACGTAAGTACAACGTATCCAACGCTTATTATATCAAACGTAGCAACAATTCATTGCAGTTTCCTACCACATATATAAAGTACATGTGACACGATTCGCGATTTATTCAAATTTACTATAATTTAAGTTAAAAAATTCGTAACAGGTTCGGAAGAGAAAATAAAAAATAAATCATCGATCATTCGATCGCGAATCGAATCTCCACCGCATTTACCTGCGAAGACGTTCCGTAGAACACTGCGAGATGATTTTGTCATCTAGTCGCTCACATGAGCATCCGTACAGAGTAATTTTCGAGTATATTATTACTGTACGTAGAGCACTTGATGTATCTGTTCAGATTTTAAGTACAGATGAACTCACGGAGTAATTTTTTCTAAAGTTCTCTGCACGAGCCGACTCCTCATGACCCCGACATGCGATGAGACAACCGCAGCGAAAGATATATATATATATTAAATCGTATGTACATATATGTATATCGTTGCGTCTATTTTTAACGCCGATAGATTCAAAAGGGCCAAAATCCTCGGAGGATAAGGAAGGGCAGGGAGGTATAATGTTAATTCTTGATGAGCGACACCAATTATACGGAGCTCCGGAGGGAATAATTACGTAATAGATTATTAGGTTTTTCTCTCGACACTGCTCTTCTAGAAAATTTGTATGATGTGTAATTGAAGATCTAGACACCTAATTATATCGTAGTTAACGTCGCAAACGATTATGAATAAGATGTGAAAATCCACACGTGGCAGACGAGAAGGTAGAAGAAAAGAATAAAAAGAAAAGAAAAAAGTCAGAAAAGAAATGAGATTAGAAGGCGAGAAGAGAAACGCTAACGTTTGCATCAGATGTAAGCGTGGATTGAAAGTGATTACAAATCAACATGATAACGACTTAAATAGCCGATTATACCCCATGAGCTCTTCTTCTCTATGCTTGTATACGGGTTAACGAATCTGTTTTTCTCCTCAGCTCTTTGCCGCCTAAGCAATTCCGCGTTCGAAATACATACTTAAACGGTATAGCGTCTGGTTTTAAATAATCAGTAGATATTTTTTATCGGAAGAAAAAAATCAGCGATCCTCGTATCGATCTACAAAATTATTAGTACGCGTTCCCGAGATAATTATCACGGCGATTATGATCATAATCTGTTGATTAATTTTATTATTTTTAAATTTCATTGATGATTCGATAGAACGTTTGCCAGATTTTGATTTCATCCTGAATAAATTGAAAGAATTTCACACGTGAATTATTGCGGACCAAATGATCTTGGATTTCAGGACTTCGTACAGATTCCCGCGAGTTGGATGCTGTGTGAGCAGTGTTACAGAAATCATCGCGTCGCGACGCCACCGCCTGGACGTCTCTAGAGAACCTTCCCACGAAACAGCAATTCTAATCAAACGTCACAGGGGTTGCCTAAGCGTTGGGGTGAACCGATTGTTGTTAATTAATTTTCCTCATTTTGTAAAAAATTAATTTCAATCGATTAAAAAAATTCACCAGATTGAAACGTGTGGAAATAGATTTTTTGGAAAACATATTCCTTGTCATTCCCAGTTTGAAGTCCCTTTTTTTTTTTCTTGTGATCATCCTGTGTCTAATTTATTTAACAAAATTTTGAAACATCGAAACTATTCCGATCTACTTTTTCTTTCTTATTTGAAGAAAAAAATTTTCTCTTCGTTTGGCAAACGTTTTATCTACCTTAGGCCAACACAATATCCGCGCCTCGCTGCTCCCGGAGACTTCCGCACTCCGCATTGGCATGGTATCCCGATTCCCGACCCATAGCAAAGCAGTCCTCTTAGTGCCACGGAGCAGTTCTCTTCGTCAGACTGCAACTTGAGTTGTACTTGAAAAATTTTCGTTCTCTCTCATTTTTCTTTCCTTTTTTTTCTAGTTTTTTTTTCAACATCAGTTTCATTCATGCAAGAATTTCTTTATCGTTCGATAGAATCGTGTATTTTTAATTAGCGGATGTACTGCGGTTAATTAACAAAAAAAAAAAAAAGAAAAATTCAATCGATTACTATAGTTTTTTTGTTGATAAATTTATTTGTAAAATAATATGAAGGTGGACATACTGTCGAAGGTGAGTAAAATTCGAAAACAAAAATAATTGTTGTAGTTCTTTTTTGTGTTCTTTTTTGTTTAAACCGTAATAAGCTCGGTTGTATTTTGCGTGTAGTAACGTCAGGTTCCTTCTAGATTGTGATATCGCGCCGTACCGGAGGAGATAACCGGTTCAAACGTCAAGTTCTTATGCCGTCTACTCCGCGCTGAAATGTTCTGCCCTTGGTTTAACGTTGTCATTCTTATAATAAAATAAAAACGCGAAAGAAGTTTGTCAATTTTTCCATCTCTGTTTCAAAAATTAAAATGTACACTCCGTTCGGGGATAATAAGAATCCCATTGAAATCATTCGATTGAGAATGAGAATGTACAACTAAAAAAAATGCAAAAACTGTTTCTGTTAGAAATATTCTTCACGTCGTTCAGCAACTGCTGCTCATCGTTGATAATACAGACGTACAGAAACTGTAAGATTATCGGATTATCTTCGCGCGTATCGCTCGGCGCTTGCGTTGTGTGAAACTTTACTCAACGAGTAAACGATAGTTACAGAGAGAACGAATTACGCGATAGAAATTTAAACTGAACAAAAAAAAAAGAAGGGAAAAAACTCACACGAGATTGACGTCACTGGTAACAGCTGTTGCTAGATGTTAGAGAATCTCGTCTATTTTCTAATCAGACATATAACAACCGCTATCATGTGTGGGAGACCCAGAAAAAAAAAAAAGGAAAAAAGTGGATACAAGAAATGTACCTAAAAAGCACTGTTTTACTCTTCGCGCCATGAATTCATCGAGACACACACGCGGCGCTTATGGCTATTTATAAATTTTTGGTTAAGCCAAGCGTCGTTATATACCGCAAGGGATAATAGTCCATACTCTATAGCGTGTCATAAAAGATCTGACGAATAATCGTGCGATAATATTTTTCGAAACACCAGGTATATAAATTATGATCGTATAGGAATTTTGAATTGTATCTGCGCATTCATGAACGCGCGTTGTGACGAAATCCTTAGCGCTTTGACTTGCATATTTCATACGAGTTTCTAAAACAGTTTCTGACACGTAAGTATTCAGAAATCTCTTTCAACGGACGTGCAATACGTGGTGTAAAAAACATGATGCCATTCGCACTCGACAAACGCGAATAAACCGAGTGAGCTGTCTTTCGTAATTCTATCTTTAAAGATTCATTCACCAAAGTCACACCCCCGCCCATCAATCTATAGATCCCGTCTATTTTCGATCACTAAAATCATCGCGAGCTTACCCCCGAAAATTTTCATCAAAGTTGAAAGAGGAAAAAAAAAGAAGATTTTCTTCGTTAATTGCGAATGTTTTTTTAAACTATAATATGACAAAATGGAATTCATAGATTTTCGATTCGGGGAAAATATTGTCAGACGAAATATTTGGGCAGCGTATAACTGTTGATCTTTCTATCCTGTGACAACAAGCGATATCGTTGGATGACTCGTTGCATATGTATAGTCATTCTGACTGGGATGAGTCATAACGCATTTCAGACTTTGGCTCGTACATAGCCGGGGGATCAGAGTGCATTCCGAAACATTGAATTATACGGCGGGAAAAAGAATTTCTGGAAAAATCGCAACACATTTTAAAACTTTCCAATGACTTTCGACGAGTGCAGGGGGTCTTTTTTTAGGTGAGATGACAAATAGAAAGAAAAGCCCACGTAGTTTTTTCTATTTCTCAGACGTTTTTAATATCACAAACGCGTCAGCACGACCACGCCTAAGAGGAATTCCCATTGATTATGTGCATAGGAATTTTCGGACCCGATGTAAATGTTATTCTCTGATCACCCCACCCTAGAGACAACTTGTTGAAAACTATTGGTCCCGCACAGCATCCGGAAATGCTCCGCTTTCGAAATAGAACGACCTTTACAGTGAAATACTCTATTTACCTCGCTCGTAATCACCGCAAGTTAAATCGGCCTCTCATCTGTGTCTATTGTTTTATGAGCGAGGAAATTCTATTTTTATATAATGCAATCTAGGAAATCAAATGCACCGGGTTTTTTGAATCGAATATAATTCTTTTACCATATTCGATTCGATAGTAAATTACAGTATAAACTTTTTTTTTTTTTTTTCAGTTTCAACACGACGGCTACGTCGTTTTGGATGATTATCTGTCCGCCAGCGAAGTTGAGGAGCTCAAAGCAGCCGGTGAAGAATTCACAACGAATTTGCCTCCGGAAGCCGAAAGAAAAATATTCAGCACAACCGACGCGCCACAAGTGAGCAGTTTTGCCGAACTCTAAAAAAAAATGTAAATTATTTATCACAATGAAGCCTATGAATTATTAATATTATTCTTTTTTCTTCAAACTTTCGCAGGCCAAGGATCAATATTTCCTAGACAGCGCCCACAAGATCAGTTACTTTTTTGAGTCCGAGGCTTTGGAGGATGACAAAACGCTCAAAGTCCACCCCAGAGTTTCCCTCAACAAGGTACTAGACATCAATTATTTTTAATCGATAAATTTCTAATCTTTTTTTTTTTGTAACGATCTACAGGTGGGACACGCTCTTCACTGGCTTCATCCAATTTTCAAAAAATTCTCCTTCGACGACAGAGCAAAAGAGGCTGCCTTCCAGTTAAATTTCCAAGAGCCTGCGATCGCCCAGTCGATGTACATCTACAAAAATCCTGGAGTGGGATCCGAAGGTGTGTTAAAATTTTTAGATCAAATTGTGAGGGAAATTTTCTATGTAAAAAAACTGATCATATCATTTTCAGTCGTCGCTCACCAGGACGCTACGTATCTTCACACGCAACCCACGCAAATTGTAGGCTTTTGGATAGCCCTGGAAGACGCGACCTTGGAAAATGGGTGTCTATGGATCGCTCCAGGTTCTCATAACAGCGGAGTACATCGTCGTTTCGTGAGAAACAAGGATCCAAAAGCGGAAGAACTTCTGGTCTACGATAAAGCAGCACCCTGTTATCCCCAGAGTAATTTTAGGGCTGTTCCCGTTAAAAAAGGAACTTGCATTCTACTCCACGGGCAAGTCGTCCACTTTTCGAACGCTAATAAAAGCCAAAAATCTCGACACGCTTACACCTATCATGTCGTAGAAACTAAAAATGTACAGTATTCAAAAGACAACTGGCTCCAACCTCCGAGCGGAGGATTTCCTTTACTTTACAGAAATTAGAAAATTCAAATATTTTATCATCCTAAACATCAATTCCTGTATCAAATTTAACAGAAATATTAATAAATTATTCACTTGGCTGAAACTTGGAAAAATAACCCCACAATTATTCCATGTGCAAATGGTCATCGAAATGTGTACCAAAAATTTTCTATTCATGTCCTGTTAAATTATCGCTTTTGCGTACCTTTCGAAGGTCTCTTGATAAAGGTTCTCCCTTATCATCGCAAATCGGTTTTTGAACGAAATTCAACGTCGTCGTCGAATGCTGTGACTGAACGTGGGTAAGTCACCCTATATCGATCAGCTAGCGTATTCCAGTAAGCGAGAACTTGGAATACCTTCTTTACTCACATCCGAAAGCGCAGCAGCCCTTGGAGCTCCTTAGAAAAATTTCATCCCTTAGTTTTTCGAGCTGAAAAAAATCTTCAAAAATTAATTTTCGAGTTACTGCAATGTGGCTAAAAGAATAGCCCGTAAGATATTCAATCTTCTTCTTCCAAATTTTTGGAACAGAAAAATGATCGGGGTGCAGAGGTCGAGAGGGATGAGAATAAGGGAGGATTCGGTAGGTGGTGTCGTTCAACGCCACATGCAATGTACATATCATGTATATATAGTAGAAGTTAAACCCGCTTAATTCATGTAGATTTGCTAATTGTTGAACTTTGTTCAGGCATGTAAAACACACAGTAGAGATACATATACGGGGGGTTATATAATGGGTTATACGTACCTATATACCCCCAGCTCTTTGTGATGTGCGGAGTTTCGTTACCTCGTAACGATTTCACCCTGTCTCACGATTTCCCATTCATTTTACTGATAACTGCACATATTACCTTTCTCATCAATGTTTCCCATATAGCCGGCGCATCCGGAATTGATTAAAACTGTAACGATTCTGACTACGAATAAAATGACATTTGGTTTATGAATATTTTACCGCGTCTTCCAGAGACGTATTTTCACCTTGCTCCAAAGTTTTGGGTTCATGAGAGAAGGAACCGTTAATTATTAGTGCTGTTAAAATACAGGTTTTTAACAGTTTTAGGCTGCACGACCTGCATCTACGCGCAGTCGATGACCGTTATAACTGCGACGTTATTTGGGAATCTTGAAAAAGAAGAAACGAAAAAAGGAGAAAATTGAATGAAAAAATAAAAAAGGAACCAACCATCGCTGGGATATTGTTGGGGTGTCAAGTTAACGTTATACACAACGTAGATACACACGGTATAGTAGAGGTGAAGCGATAACTTGACGACGGTGTTTCCATACAAATAAACAGTTATTTCCGTTAGAGTCTACAAAGCTGCAAGGAGATTCCGACTACATATACGTGGATACGAGACGTAGAACGTTGCTCGACTGCAAACGTGCTTGTTTTAACAATAAACCAGACTTGGAGCCCGTTCGCCAAGGCTATAAAACGTCCTACAAGACAACATAGCTCCGCACTCTGCTCGATACCAGCGTAAAAACCCCTCAGCCGTTTTCCGTGTAACTCGCTTATATTCGGTCTAACTCACTACGGGATAATTAAACCCGCTGTGATTCGGTTGAAACAGAAAAGGTAAAATAAAATACAAAATAAAAAGGAGACAAATTAAAAAGGCAAAAAGAGAAACGAAAAAAGTATGGGGTGGTCGTCGCGTTTGTCCTGGATTGCAGTATTTTTTTCGCTCGTTAACGCGACAGTTTCACAGAGAGTGGTTAGCGTTAACCGAGGACTGGACGATCGACCGGTTCGTTTTGACGGGCATCGTTTGTATCGGGTGCGTCCGACTAGTTCGGAACAGCGTAGAATTTTGAGTGAATTGTGCGATGAAGAGGGTTACTCTATGTGGAATAGATTGAATTTAGACGAGAGAGTGGACCTCATGATTTCGCCGGACAAATTTGACAGCTTCGAAAAACTTGTCGATGAGAAAAATTTAGACGCTATCGAACTTATGGACGACGTACAGCGGTTCATCGATCAGGAAAATCCTCTCTCAAAGTTCAGAGACGTTTTTGGATGGAAAGCTTATCACGAACTTGATCAAGTAAGAGTACATTAAATTTATACATTAGAGAAACTACGATCTATTTTTTTTTTAAGATCTACAGATGGCTCGATACTCTAACTAGCGAATATCCGAACCTGATAACTCCCATTATCGGGGGTCAAACGTACGAAGGCAGGAATATTTCTGGCGTGAAATTATCCTTCGGGGAAGGAAATCCCGGGGTATTTCTTGAAGGTGGTATTCACGCCAGGGAATGGATTTCGCCAGCTGTCGTCACTTTCATTTTGAACGAATTGATTACCAGTCAAAATTCCGAAGTTAGAGCGATCGCCGAATCTTACGACTGGTACGTTTTTCCAGTTTTTAATCCCGACGGATACGTCTACACGCATAAAGTGGTAAGTTTCTTTTTTTTCTTTCTTTCATTTTGTCTTCGGAAAAAATTCTGCAAGTTATTTCGATTCTAGAATCGACTGTGGAGAAAAACCAGACAACCATATTCGTTGACATGTTTCGGTGCCGATCCGAATCGAAACTGGGATTTTCACTGGAAAGGTATGTATACGAGTGGAAACCTAATTTTGGAATGCAGAATGAGTGAGAAATTTTTTTTTTCTCGTCACAGAAACTGGCGCCAGTTCAAACCCATGCAGTGAGAGTTTTGCGGGAAGTGCTGCATTTTCGGAAACAGAAACTCAAACGATGTCAGAGTTTATAACGACATTGAAAGACAAGATTTTTGCTTACATCGCTTTTCACAGTTACAGTCAGGTTCTACTTTTTCCATACGGTTTCACGAACGATCACGTTGAAAATTATCAAGATCTGGTAGACATCGGTAACGCTACTATCGAAGCACTCAAAAAGAGGCATCAAACTCAGTACAGAGTTGGAAGCGTCGTCGAAATAATGTGTGAGTTTGAAGCGACCAGATTTCATTCGTCCTTGAAATTAATACTACATAAATTTTATCCTTATTTCGATAATGAATCTTTTTCAGACCCAGCTAGTGGAACGTCAATGGATTGGGCTCGAGGTACTTTAAAAATCCCCGTGACCTTCAGCTACGAATTACGAGACCGGGGAAGATTTGGATTTATTTTACCCGCTGACCAAATCGTGCCAACAGGTGAAGAGACGTTGGATTCTCTCGTCGCTTTACTTCAGACATCCCAACGAATGGGCTACGGAAATAAAATGGTGTGATGAATGAATGGAATAAAAATAAAATTCACATGTTACCTGGAATATTTCCTGATTATCTTCAGTCTCTGATTTCATCGAATGTTTTAATTTCACCTGTTTTCTAGCCCTTATTTTATATTACACGTCAAATTTTTTACGTACGTATCACAAATGTCTATTAATTTATCTAATTTTTTTGAGAAATTTCGGTTTGATGAAGACGTGTTAATTTAGCTTCGCGAATTTTGCAGTCGGTTTTATACAAAAAAGCACGTCATTATAATTTCACCGTTCAGATCTGAGTGGCCATGGACCTTGCCAAGGTGCGAAATTCCATGCGCTTTGGTTTGTTGGTTGTGGTTTTTGGTATAGACTCTACGAATCTGACGCCAGCACGTAGTCGTTTGCTGTCTGGAACTAAGGAATCTACGTAGTCAACGATTTCCGTCTCAGTGACCTGTAAATATGTAGAGATGAATTTTGACGAACTGAAATAAAGGAAAATAGCAAAAATCGAACCTCCACCTTTTTCCCAGGCTTTCTAACGACGAAAGCTATCGGATGCTCATCGTCAACGGGATGAGGTTTTCCCACAACTATAGCCTCCTCCACACCAGGATGACTCGTTATTACGTTCTCAACGTCATACGGCGAAATGTGGAAGCCACGGTACTTGATAAGCTCTTTTAGTCTATCGATGAAAAATACATCACCGTTTTCATCGTAGTATCCAAGATCTCCAGAGTGCATCCAACCTGAATGTAACAAGACGAATTCAATCCCCGTATTTTTTCATCCAATCGATGTAATTTTTTATACATTCTAAATATCTATACCTTCCTCATCGACGGCTTCAGCCGTTGCTTGTGGGTTATTGTAATACCCTTTCATCATGCTGGGTGTCCTCAGTAGAAGTTCTCCCTCTTTTTTCGGGCCCAATTTCTCTCCACTTCTCACGTCGAGCACCGCAATCTCGCAGTTTTTCATTACACGACCACATGATTTGGGATCGCAATTGCCAGTCTGGATACTTATGTAGGCACCAAGTTCCGTCATTCCGTAACATACGGAAACCTTAATGTTTGGGAGAACCTCCGACATCTCTTGATGGGAAGCAGCGGAGAGCACTGCACCACCGCATAAGAGACGTTTAAGTGATGAAAGATCGTAGCGATTTGCAGCGCCGGATTTGAGCAAACTGTTGATCATGCTGGGAGCAAAAAGCGCCCAATTCACCTGAAAATAAATCGCTATCATAATCACGTCGCTTCCGAATAATGGCCAACACTTTACCTTGTGTCTTTCGATAATAGCGCAAGCTGATTCTACTTCAAAAGGCGGTGCAACGAGCCTCGGTGTGTTGAGATACAAACATTGGAAGATATTTAGCGTCGCGGTGATCCACGCAAGCGTCGTGAAAAGAAGACACACGTTTCCTGGCATACCAAGTTCTTCAGATTGTCCCATTTGCCTTAAAATTCCACCGTGAGTGAGCGCAACACCTTTTGGAAGGCCAGTAGTCCCCGAAGAACTCAATATCACAGCGATGTCTGTTAGGGAATTATTTTTCGTCGGTTTGAAATTTTTTACTTCTTCTTCTGGGATCTCTTCGATAATTTTATCGAATTCGAGAAATCCAGGAACTTTTCCAAAAACTACAATCTTCAAATCGATTCCGACTTCTTTTGCTGCCTTCGAAAGCTGTTGGGCCGCTTCTTCATTGGCGAATGCAATTTTCGGTTTCATTCCGTTAATGTAATGGCAATAGCTTTCTGGAAAAAAAAAATTCAGCGATAATATATGGGGTGTTTCGAGAGGTGTTCGTTTAATAACTTACTATCATTTAAGGTCGCATCCCAGGGCGTAAAAATGGCGCCTAGGTAAAGTGTCGCGTAACATGGCGTCGTCAGGTCCGGTTGATTATGCGAACTTATTGCTATCACATCCCCAGGGACTATACCCTGCGATTTCATCCAAAGGGCGCACCTGATGCTTTGCTCTCGCATTTTTTTATAAGTATATTCCTTGCCGGTTATAGCGTCAATTATACCAGCGATATGTGGGTTGCTTTCGAACCTGTCAAGGATGAAATCTCCAAGACGAGAGAAGTTACAGGGAATGGGAACCACTTCGCCCTTGAGAACATTGTTCTCGATGGTGAATCTAGAACTTTTCTGAAATTAAAATTGGAAATTATAATTGGATTTTTACTTTTAAATGATACAAGCATTGCATTGTATCTAGTTTCAGATTTTTCAAAGGTTGAGGCCCTTGATTTTTGTCGATTTTGGGGTCAAAAATCGACATTTTTTTTTAAAGGGTTTTCTATCGTATTCTTACGTATTTTGATCTCAGTAATCCGAATCTGAAAGTTAAATTGATCTATCTATAAAATTGATCTAGTTATCGTCAATTTATCGATCTAAAATGTGAAAAATCAAAGATATCTCGATGGGATTAATTCGTAGCTCAATTTAATTAACAGATTCGTGTTCCTGAGGTCAAAATACGTCAGAAAAGTGTCATACGATCGATTTTGAAAATCCTTCATTTTTCGCCCAAAAATCGAAAAAATTTAAAGGGTAGACCTTAGATTTTTGTCGATTTTGGAGTCAAAAATCGACATTTTTTTTTAGAGGGTTTTCTATGGTATTCTTACGTATTTTGATCTCAGGAATCCGAATCTGAAAGTTAAATTGATCTATCTATAAAATTGATCTAGTTATCGTCAATTTATCGATCTAAAATGTGAAAAATCGAGGATATCTCGATGGGATTAATTCGTAGCTCAATTTAATTACCAGATTCGTGTTCCTGAGGTCAAAATACGTCAGGAAAGTGTCATACGATCGATTTTAAAAATCCTTCATTTTTCGCCCAAAAATCGAAAAAATTTAAAGGGTAGACCTTAGATTTTTGTCGATTTTGGGGTCAAAAATCGACATTTTTTTTTATCGGGTTTTCTATGGTATTCTTACGTATTTTGATCTCAGGAATCCGAATCTGGAAGTTAAATTAATCTATCTATAAAATTGATCTAGTTATCGTCAATTAATCGATCTAAAATGTGAAAAATCAAGGATATCTCGATGGGATTAATTCGTAGCTTAATTTGATTAACAGATTCGTGTTCCTGAGGTCAAAATACGTCAGAAAAGTGTCATACGATCGATTTTAAAAATCCTTCATTTTTCGCCCAAAAATCGAAAAAATTTAAAGGGTAGACCTTAGATTTTTGTCGATTTTGGAGTCAAAAATCGACATTTTTTTTCATAGGGTTTTCTATGGTATTCTTACGTATTTTGATCTCAGGAATCCGAATCTGAAAGTTAAATTAATCTATCTATAAAATTGATCGAGTTATCGTCAATTTATCGATCTGAAATGTGAAAAATCAAGGATATCTCGATGGGATTAATTCGTAGCTCAATTTAATTTACAGATTCGTGTTCCTGAGGTCAAAATACGTAGGATAAGCGTCCTGCAATTGATTTTCTAAATACTTCATTTTTCGCCCGAAAATCGAAAAAATTTAAAGGTCGGACCTTAGATTTTTGTCGATTTTAGGGTCAAAAATCGACATTTTTTTTCATAGGGTTTTCTATGGTATTCTTACGTATTTTGATCTCAGGAATCCGAATCTGAAAGTTAAATTAATCTATCTATAAAATTGATCGAGTTATCGTCAATTTATCGATCTGAAATGTGAAAAATCAAGGATATCTCGATGGGATTAATTCGTAGCTCAATTTAATTTACAGATTCGTGTTCCTGAGGTCAAAATACGTAGGATAAGCGTCCTGCAATTGATTTTCTAAATACTTCATTTTTCGCCCGAAAATCGAAAAAATTTAAAGGTCGGACCTTAGATTTTTGTCGATTTTGGGGTCAAAAATCGACATTTTTTTTTATAGGGTTTTCTATGGTATTCTTACGTATTTTGATCTCAGGAATCCGAATCTGAAAGTGAAATTAATCTATCTATAAAATTGATCGAGTTATCGTCAATTTATTGATCTAAAATGTGAAAAATCAAGGGTATCTCGATGGGATTTGATTCTAGATTGATTTCATCGACGTATTCGTATTCCCTGCGCAAAAATACGTAGGATAAGCGTCCTGCAATTGATTTTCTAAATACTTCATTTTTCGCCCAAAAATCGAAAAAATTTAAAGGGTGGACCTTAGATTTTTGTCGATTTTGGGGTCAAAAATCGACATTTTTTTTTATAGGGTTTTCTATGGTATTCTTACGTATTTTGATCTCAGGAATCCGAATCTGGAAGTTAAATTAATCTATCTATAAAATTAATCAAGTAATCGTCAATTTATCGATCTAAAATGTGAAAAATCAAGGATATCTCGATGGGATTAATTCGTAGCTCAATTTAATTAACAGATTCGTGTTCCTGAGGTCAAAATACGTAGGATAAGCGTCCTGCAATTGATTTTCTAAATACTTCATTTTTCGCCCAAAAATCGAAAAAATTTAAAGGGTGGACCTTAGATTTTTGTCGATTTTGGGGTCAAAAATCGACATTTTTTTTTATAGGGTTTTCTATGGTATTCTTACGTATTTTGATCTCAGGAATCCGAATCTGGAAGTTAAATTAATCTATCTATAAAATTAATCAAGTAATCGTCAATTTATCGATCTAAAATGTGAAAAATCAAGGATATCTCGATGGGATTAATTCATAGCTTAATTTGATTAACAGATTCGTGTTCCTGAGGTCAAAATACGTAGGATAAGCGTCCTGCAATTGATTTTCTAAATACTTCATTTTTCGCCCAAAAATCGAAAAAATTTAAAGGGTGGACCTTAGATTTTTGTCGATTTTGGGGTCAAAAATCGACATTTTTTTTTATAGGGTTTTCTATGGTATTCTTACGTATTTTGATCTCAGGAATCCGAATCTGAAAGTTAAATTAATCTATCTATAAAATTGATCGAGTTATCGTCAATTTATCGATCTGAAATGTGAAAAATCAAGGATATCTCGATGGGATTAATTCGTAGCTCAATTTAATTTACAGATTCGTGTTCCTGAGGTCAAAATACGTAGGATAAGCGTCCTGCAATTGATTTTCTAAATACTTCATTTTTCGCCCAAAAATCGCAAAAATTTAAAGGTCGGACCTTAGATTTTTGTCGATTTTGGGGTCAAAAATCGACATTTTTTTTTATAGGGTTTTCTATGGTATTCTTACGTATTTTGATCTCAGGAATCCGAATCTGAAAGTTAAATTAATCTATCTATAAAATTGATCGAGTTATCGTCAATTTATTGATCTAAAATGTGAAAAATCAAGGGTATCTCGATGGGATTTGATTCTAGATTGATTTCATCGACGTATTCGTATTCCCTGCGCAAAAATACGTAGGATAAGCGTCCTGCAATTGATTTTCTAAATACTTCATTTTTCGCCCAAAAATCGCAAAAATTTAAAGGGTGGACCTTAGATTTTTGTCGATTTTGGGGTCAAAAATCGACATTTTTTTTTATAGGGTTCTCTATGGTCTTCTTACGTATTCTGATCTCAGAAATCCGAATCTGAAAGTTAAATTAATCTATCTATAAAATTAATCAAGTAATCGTCAATTTATCGATCTAAAATGTGAAAAATCAAGGATATCTCGATGGGATTAATTCATAGCTTAATTTGATTAACAGATTCGTGTTCCTGAGGTCAAAATACGTAGGATAAGCGTCCTGCAATTGATTTTCTAAATACTTTATTTTTCGCCCAAAAATCGAAAAAATTTAAAGGGTGGACCTTAGATTTTTGTCGATTTTGGGGTCAAAAATCGACATTTTTTTTTATAGGGTTTTCTATGGTATTCTTACGTATTTTGATCTCAGGAATCCGAATCTGAAAGTTAAATTAATCTATCTATAAAATTGATCGAGTTATCGTCAATTTATCGATCTGAAATGTGAAAAATCAAGGATATCTCGATGGGATTAATTCGTAGCTCAATTTAATTTACAGATTCGTGTTCCTGAGGTCAAAATACGTAGGATAAGCGTCCTGCAATTGATTTTCTAAATACTTCATTTTTCGCCCAAAAATCGAAAAAATTTAAAGGTCGGACCTTAGATTTTTGTCGATTTTGGGGTCAAAAATCGACATTTTTTTTTATAGGGTTTTCTATGGTATTCTTACGTATTTTAATCTCAGGAATCCGAATCTGAAAGTTAAATTAATCTATCCATAAAATTGATCGAGTTATCGTCAATTTATTGATCTAAAATGTGAAAAATCAAGGGTATCTCGATGGGATTTGATTCTAGATTGATTTCATCGACGTATTCGTATTCCCTGCGCAAAAATACGTAGGATAAGCGTCCTGCAATTGATTTTCTAAATACTTCATTTTTCGCCCAAAAATCGCAAAAATTTAAAGGGTGGACCTTAGATTTTTGTCGATTTTGGGGTCAAAAATCGACATTTTTTTTTATAGGGTTCTCTATGGTCTTCTTACGTATTCTGATCTCAGAAATCCGAATCTGAAAGTTAAATTAATCTATCTATAAAATTAATCAAGTAATCGTCAATTTATCGATCTAAAATGTGAAAAATCAAGGATATCTCGATGGGATTAATTCATAGCTTAATTTGATTAACAGATTCGTGTTCCTGAGGTCAAAATACGTAGGATAAGCGTCCTGCAATTGATTTTCTAAATACTTCATTTTTCGCCCAAAAATCAAAAAAATTTAAAGGGTGGACCTTAGATTTTTGTCGATTTTGGGGTCAAAAATCGACATTTTTTTTTATCGGGTTTTCTATGGTATTCTTACGTATTTTGATCTCAGGAATCCGAATCTGAAAGTTAAATTATTCTATCTATAAAATTGATCGAGTTATCGTCAATTTATCGATCTGAAATGTGAAAAATCAAGGATATCTCGATGGGATTAATTCGTAGCTCAATTTAATTCACAGATTCGTGTTCCTGAGGTCAAAATACGTAGGATAAGCGTCCTGCAATTGATTTTCTTGATACTTCATTTTTCGCCCAAAAATCGCAAAAATTTAAAGGGTGGACCTTAGATTTTTGTCGATTTTGGGGTCAAAAATCGACATTTTTTTTTATAGGGTTTTCTATGGTATTCTTACGTATTTTGATCTCAGGAATCCGAATCTGAAAGTTAAATTAATCTATCTATAAAATTGATCGAGTTATCGTCAATTTATCGATCTGAAATGTGAAAAATCAAGGATATCTCGATGGGATTAATTCATAGCTTAATTTGATTAACAGATTCGTGTTCCTGAGGTCAAAATACGTAGGATAAGCGTCCTGCAATTGATTTTCTAAATACTTCATTTTTCGCCCAAAAATCGAAGAAATTTAAAGGGTGGACCTTAGATTTTTGTCGATTTTGGGGTCAAAAATCGACATTTTTTTTTATAGGGTTTTTTATGGTATTCTTACGTGTTTTGATCTCAGAAATCCGAATCTGAAAGTTAAATTAATCTATCTATAAAATTGATCTAGTTATCGTCAATTTATCGATCTAAAATGTGAAAAATCAAGGATATCTCGATGGGATTAATTCGTAGCTTAATTTGATTAACAGATTCGTGTTCCTGAGGTCAAAATACGTAGGATAAGCGTCCTGCAATTGATTTTCTAAATACTTCATTTTTCGCCCAAAAATCGAAAAAATTTAAAGGGTGGACCTTAGATTTTTGTCGATTTTGGGGTCAAAAATCGACATTTTTTTTTATAGGGTTTTCTATGGTATTCTTACGTATTTTGATCTCAGGAATCCGAATCTAAAAGTTAAATTAATCTATCTATAAAATTGATCGAGTTATCGTCAATTTATCGATCTGAAATGTGAAAAATCAAGGATATCTCGATGGGATTAATTCGTAGCTCAATTTAATTTACAGATTCGTGTTCCTGAGGTCAAAATACGTAGGATAAGCGTCCTGCAATTGATTTTCTAAATACTTCATTTTTCGCCCAAAAATCGAAAAAATTTAAAGGTCGGACCTTAGATTTTTGTCGATTTTGGGGTCAAAAATCGACATTTTTTTTTATCGGGTTTTCTATGGTATTCTCACGTATTTTGATCTCAGGAATCCGAATCTGAAAGTTAAATTAATCTATCTATAAAATTGATCGAGTTATCGTCAATTTATTGATCTAAAATGTGAAAAATCAAGGGTATCTCGATGGGATTTGATTCTAGATTGATTTCATCGACGTATTCGTATTCCCTGCGCAAAAATACGTAGGATAAGCGTCCTGCAATTGATTTTCTAAATACTTCATTTTTCGCCCAAAAATCGAAAAAATTTAAAGGTCGGACCTTAGATTTTTGTCGATTTTGGGGTCAAAAATCGACATTTTTTTTTATAGGGTTTTCTATGGTATTCTTACGTATTTTGATCTCAGGAATCCGAATCTGAAAGTTAAATTAATCTATCTATAAAATTGATCGAGTTATCGTCAATTTATTGATCTAAAATGTGAAAAATCAAGGGTATCTCGATGGGATTTGATTCTAGATTGATTTCATCGACGTATTCGTATTCCCTGCGCAAAAATACGTAGGATAAGCGTCCTGCAATTGATTTTCTAAATACTTCATTTTTCGCCCAAAAATCGCAAAAATTTAAAGGTCGGACCTTAGATTTTTGTCGATTTTGGGGTCAAAAATCGACATTTTTTTTTATAGGGTTTTCTATGGTATTCTTACGTATTTTGATCTCAGGAATCCGAATCTGAAAGTTAAATTAATCTATCTATAAAATTGATCGAGTAATCGTCAATTTATCGATCTAAAATGTGAAAAATCAAGGATATCTCGATGGGATTAATTCGTAGCTCAATTTAATTAACAGATTCGTGTTCCTGAGGTCAAAATACGTAGGATAAGCGTCCTGCAATTGATTTTCTAAATACTTCATTTTTCGCCCAAAAATCGAAAAAATTTAAAGGGTGGACCTTAGATTTTTGTCGATTTTGGGGTCAAAAATCGACATTTTTTTTATAGGGTTTTCTATGGTATTCTTACGTATTTTGATCTCAGGAATCCGAATCTAAAAGTTAAATTAATCTATCTATAAAATTGATCGAGTTATCGTCAATTTATCGATCTGAAATGTGAAAAATCAAGGATATCTCGATGGGATTAATTCGTAGCTCAATTTAATTTACAGATTCGTGTTCCTGAGGTCAAAATACGTAGGATAAGCGTCCTGCAATTGATTTTCTAAATACTTCATTTTTCGCCCAAAAATCGAAAAAATTTAAAGGTCGGACCTTAGATTTTTGTCGATTTTGGGGTCAAAAATCGACATTTTTTTTTATAGGGTTTTCTATGGTATTCTCACGTATTTTGATCTCAGGAATCCGAATCTGAAAGTTAAATTAATCTATCTATAAAATTGATCGAGTTATCGTCAATTTATTGATCTAAAATGTGAAAAATCAAGGGTATCTCGATGGGATTTGATTCTAGATTGATTTCATCGACGTATTCGTATTCCCTGCGCAAAAATACGTAGGATAAGCGTCCTGCAATTGATTTTCTAAATACTTCATTTTTCGCCCAAAAATCGAAAAAATTTAAAGGTCGGACCTTAGATTTTTGTCGATTTTGGGGTCAAAAATCGACATTTTTTTTTATAGGGTTTTCTATGGTATTCTTACGTATTTTGATCTCAGGAATCCGAATCTGAAAGTTAAATTAATCTATCTATAAAATTGATCGAGTTATCGTCAATTTATTGATCTAAAATGTGAAAAATCAAGGGTATCTCGATGGGATTTGATTCTAGATTGATTTCATCGACGTATTCGTATTCCCTGCGCAAAAATACGTAGGATAAGCGTCCTGCAATTGATTTTCTAAATACTTCATTTTTCGCCCAAAAATCGCAAAAATTTAAAGGTCGGACCTTAGATTTTTGTCGATTTTGGGGTCAAAAATCGACATTTTTTTTTATAGGGTTTTCTATGGTATTCTTACGTATTTTGATCTCAGGAATCCGAATCTGAAAGTTAAATTAATCTATCTATAAAATTGATCGAGTAATCGTCAATTTATCGATCTAAAATGTGAAAAATCAAGGATATCTCGATGGGATTAATTCGTAGCTCAATTTAATTAACAGATTCGTGTTCCTGAGGTCAAAATACGTAGGATAAGCGTCCTGCAATTGATTTTCTAAATACTTCATTTTTCGCCCAAAAATCGAAAAAATTTAAAGGGTGGACCTTAGATTTTTGTCGATTTTGGGGTCAAAAATCGACATTTTTTTTATAGGGTTTTCTATGGTATTCTTACGTATTTTGATCTCAGGAATCCGAATCTAAAAGTTAAATTAATCTATCTATAAAATTGATCGAGTTATCGTCAATTTATCGATCTGAAATGTGAAAAATCAAGGATATCTCGATGGGATTAATTCGTAGCTCAATTTAATTTACAGATTCGTGTTCCTGAGGTCAAAATACGTAGGATAAGCGTCCTGCAATTGATTTTCTAAATACTTCATTTTTCGCCCAAAAATCGAAAAAATTTAAAGGTCGGACCTTAGATTTTTGTCGATTTTGGGGTCAAAAATCGACATTTTTTTTTATAGGGTTTTCTATGGTATTCTTACGTATTTTGATCTCAGGAATCCGAATCTGAAAGTTAAATTAATCTATCTATAAAATTGATCGAGTTATCGTCAATTTATTGATCTAAAATGTGAAAAATCAAGGGTATCTCGATGGGATTTGATTCTAGATTGATTTCATCGACGTATTCGTATTCCCTGCGCAAAAATACGTAGGATAAGCGTCCTGCAATTGATTTTCTAAATACTTCATTTTTCGCCCAAAAATCGAAAAAATTTAAAGGTCGGACCTTAGATTTTTGTCGATTTTGGGGTCAAAAATCGACATTTTTTTTTATAGGGTTTTCTATGGTATTCTTACGTATTTTGATCTCAGGAATCCGAATCTGAAAGTTAAATTAATCTATCTATAAAATTGATCGAGTAATCGTCAATTTATCGATCTAAAATGTGAAAAATCAAGGATATCCCGATGGGATTAATTCGTAGCTCAATTTAATTAACAGATTCGTGTTCCTGAGGTCAAAATACGTAGGATAAGCGTCCTGCAATTGATTTTCTTAATACTTCATTTTTCGCCCAAAAATCGCAAAAATTTAAAGGGTGGACCTTAGATTTTTGTCGATTTTGGGGTCAAAAATCGACATTTTTTTTTATAGGGTTTTCTATGGTATTCTTACGTATTTTGATCTCAGGAATCCGAATCTGAAAGTTAAATTAATCTATCTATAAAATTAATCAAGTAATCGTCAATTTATCGATCTAAAATGTGAAAAATCAAGGATATCTCGATGGGATTAATTCGTAGCTCAATTTAATTAACAGATTCGTGTTCCTGAGGTCAAAATACGTAGGATAAGCGTCCTGCAATTGATTTTCTTAATACTTCATTTTTCGCCCAAAAATCGCAAAAATTTAAAGGGTGGACCTTAGATTTTTGTCGATTTTGGGGTCAAAAATCGACATTTTTTTTTATAGGGTTTTCTATGGTATTCTTACGTATTTTGATCTCAGGAATCCGAATCTGAAAGTTAAATTAATCTATCTATAAAATTGATCGAGTTATCGTCAATTTATTGATCTAAAATGTGAAAAATCAAGGGTATCTCGATGGGATTTGATTCTAGATTGATTTCATCGACGTATTCGTATTCCCTGCGCAAAAATACGTAGGATAAGCGTCCTGCAATTGATTTTCTAAATACTTCATTTTTCGCCCAAAAATCGAAAAAATTTAAAGGTCGGACCTTAGATTTTTGTCGATTTTGGGGTCAAAAATCGACATTTTTTTTTATAGGGTTTTCTATGGTATTCTTACGTATTTTGATCTCAGGAATCCGAATCTGAAAGTTAAATTAATCTATCTATAAAATTGATCGAGTAATCGTCAATTTATCGATCTAAAATGTGAAAAATCAAGGATATCCCGATGGGATTAATTCGTAGCTCAATTTAATTAACAGATTCGTGTTCCTGAGGTCAAAATACGTAGGATAAGCGTCCTGCAATTGATTTTCTTAATACTTCATTTTTCGCCCAAAAATCGCAAAAATTTAAAGGGTGGACCTTAGATTTTTGTCGATTTTGGGGTCAAAAATCGACATTTTTTTTTATAGGGTTTTCTATGGTATTCTTACGTATTTTGATCTCAGGAATCCGAATCTGAAAGTTAAATTAATCTATCTATAAAATTAATCAAGTAATCGTCAATTTATCGATCTAAAATGTGAAAAATCAAGGATATCTCGATGGGATTAATTCGTAGCTCAATTTAATTAACAGATTCGTGTTCCTGAGGTCAAAATACGTAGGATAAGCGTCCTGCAATTGATTTTCTTAATACTTCATTTTTCGCCCAAAAATCGCAAAAATT
The DNA here is from genome assembly GCA_963932425.1 of Athalia cordata. Classification (NCBI taxonomy): domain Eukaryota; kingdom Metazoa; phylum Arthropoda; class Insecta; order Hymenoptera; family Athaliidae; genus Athalia; species Athalia cordata. The sequence goes on along the minus strand of OZ010628.1, from coordinate 3,317,030 downwards.
TAAAGGGTGGACCTTAGATTTTTGTCGATTTTGGGGTCAAAAATCGACATTTTTTTTTATAGGGTTTTCTATGGTATTCTTACGTATTTTGATCTCAGGAATCCGAATCTGAAAGTTAAATTAATCTATCTATAAAATTGATCTAGTTATCGTCAATTTATCGATCTAAAATGTGAAAAATCAAGGATATCTCGATGGGATTTGATTCTAGATTAATTCCATCGACGCATTCGTGTTCCCCGAGCAAAAATACGTTGGATAAGCATAGTGCAATTGATTTCCTCAATACATCGATTTTTACCCCAAAAAAACAGTAAGCCTATAGCCTTAGTTTTCTCTCAAAATCTGGAAGAGAAGTCTACATTTTTTTTAAAGAGTTTATCATGCTATCCTCATGCATTTTGACCTCAGGATTTCGAATCTGCAAGCCAAATTGAATCACCTATCAAATTGATCAAGTTATCGCCAATTCATCGTTGTGAAAAGTGAAAAATCAAGGATATTTCGATGGGACTTAAATAAAGGTGTTGATTTCCGACTCTATAGTCCAAAAAAATCCAAGATACCCCTCCCGGATTTTTGCGATCTTCGTTGCCAATCAGCAAGCAAATCTCTCATTGCATGAACACAGATATGGGTGGAAAATTTCAAGATTCTTCAATCCCGTTAGAATCGGATAAAATGAAATAATTTTTTCTTTACTATGAAACGGTGTGAAACGATCGTCTGGATGTGACTGCACCCATCGGATTGGGTAACATCAGGCAGCCGTTATCAGTAGATTGTATCAATGTTTAATGATCTCATTACTTCTCTTTCCGCCATCCCAGAGTGCAATAAATTACATCTCAAAGTAGCGTAGTCATCAAATAATCTAGCATTTAATTTACACGCGATCATTATCATACTCTCACGTGAGTGAATTGCTTTTCGGGTAAATAAATTTATTGAATATTTCAATAAATTAATAGTACGAGAAAGTTCAATTGCAATGTTCTCCAAGCCTGTCAGCCATCGCAATTGTTGATCTTGATAACGATAATCAATAAATCTACACACGTTTTAAACATTGGTCAAGACTATTATCATTATCATTATCATAGTCGCTATTATATTGCCTGACATTGATTGAACTCACTATAGTGATGTTTTAGATCCTTTCAGATTTAAAGTTCACGATCTAATGGATTCATATGATTACTCAATTTATTCTATTAACCCGTAATGATCACACCTCCGAATAACAACATAATGGACGTCACACGGGGTCAACGCAACAAAATATTTGCGCCATTTGCGTTCTTTTTAATGTATCGACTCATACCTTGCGCGTAAATGAAGTTCAAGACTTTATCTATTTAATCCAATAGCTTTTTCTTATTTTCTCCGAATTTTTTAATGGTGAAAAAATGCGAGAAAAAAAAATTAAATTTTGGAGATAAAGCAAAAAAACTTCCGGAATTCTACGAAACGAGCTTTTCGAAAAGTAGATTCATTTTTTTATTAATCAAACTCGTGAAATGAGATAGATCAATTTTGAAGATGTTAAATAAAGTGAATAAATTTTTTTTAGAAGCTACATCAGATCAAAAATACAAAAAAATATTTTTCTCCGTTACTTACTGTCGTCATGTTTCAAATTTAATTGAACTCGATGAGTCTTGCAGACCAGAGAGTGAAGTTAGTCGTTCACGATTTCAGTCAGAACTGAACTCCAACCATAACTCGTAAGCATAAAGTTAAGTGGGGACATCAGCGGTGATAGCATAATTTTTTCCTGGTTTCAGATACGGTAAAGTCCGTCTCAGAAAAACTCCTAATCACTGCATCGCAAAGATTCTGCGCTATTTTGAAAATAAGTTTACGGACAAGCGATAGATACCTATATCGGTACTTCAAGATATCATTATCACCTTCGTTTTTCCTTCTCTTTTGAAAATAACTTCGGTATAGCTTACAGTTTTATGATAATTGTTTCTGCTATGTGTTTTACAGTAATTTCTATGTATTCATTTCTGGATTCTCAAATTCGGTGGTAATTACGATGATTATCTAATTGTTTCAAGAAAAACAAAAATGTTTTTCAACACTGTTGCTCGAGAGATAGGTAATAACGGAGAGAATAAATAATCCAGCTTGACTGCTGATAGAGAGAAAGAAAAAAGGAATGCAATTATAAATTAATTAGGGATTCTCCGTTATCGTCGTTGATTTAATAAGAAAAAAAGGAAGTATTTCGAGACTCGATGAAACGAGCTTCTCTCATATCTAAGTAACAAATTACAGCACTTCAAGTACGGGCGAAAGTCACTGATATAAATTTGAGATAATGAACAAACCAGTTTGCAACAACACTCGATGATAACCGGCAAACTATGTAAAGATAGATCATAGCTTGATCTGGATGATTCCGGTAATCGACCGATCATACACGTGACAAATCTGAATCTGTCATCAAATTGACGCAATTTTTGCGATCGCCTCGATAAAATCGACACACTACAACCTTAATCATCGCGTAAACAACGTTGGGACCCCCTCAAACTTTGGAGGAAGGGATTAGTTTTTCTGATCTTTATCGAATCATTGCACAACTGGGTGAAACACAGGTATGAGACACGGTTTCATTTGACCAGCCAACCAAATTATTTCCTCAGGCGAAGAAACGATGGATTTCCCGATAGCCACGGTCAAGGCCGCGAAGGAAAGGAGATATGGAAACTTAAAGATCTACAAAAATTCTACCAGAACCACCGAGTCAATTTTATTCTTGTTCATATTAAAATTTGTAGAAGCTTAAAAAATTTTTACCCATCCAAGTTATTCACTTTACCATAATATTTTTTGCCAACTCACGCAACTCTTTACGACGGATTTTGTAAGACGGTGCTTTTGGAAGGGCACTTATGAACCTTACACCACCACGGAGGTGCTTGACATCGGAAAGTTTCGACGCCACAAGTTCCATCAGCATAGTTTCGGTGACCTGTAGAATTCGGATTCAGTACTGATATTGTTGATCCTAAGATTTTTCTATAGCGTTAAATAATTACCTCCTCCCCATCAACTTTAACGACGAATGCGATGGGGTGTTCGTCATCCTCGGAGTGCGGCTGGCCGACTACGGCAACTTCTTTGACCTTCGGATCCGACAACAAAACGCTTTCTATTTCGAACGGTGATATTTGATACCCACGGTACTTTATTAACTCTTTCAATCTGTCTATTATGTAAATCTCGCCATCCGCGTCGTAGTATCCGAGATCCCCGGTGTGTAGCCAGCCTTGAAAATCCAAATTGAAATTTCGAATCAAGAAATTCTCTTAAAAAAAAGAAGAGCAACGGATTTCATAATACCTTCTTCGTCGAGAGTTTCCGCCGTATCTTTGGGATTGTTATAATAGCAGGTCATGAGGCAACCATTTTTCAACAAAACTTCGCCTTGTTGATCGGCTCCCAATGCCTCACCTGTATTCGTGTCTATCACCTTGATCTGGGCATTTGGCACGATCTTACCGCACGATCCGAGCTTCGAAGTTTCACACTGTAACGATGCAATTCCACCAAGTTCCGTGATTCCATATGCCGCTAAAATCAACGCATCTGGTAGCGATTCTGCGAGTGCTTGATGAGAGGCGACCGACAGTGGACCACCTCCGTAATACACCCGTGTCATGGAACCAAGGTCATACTTGGATTCGGTCAAAACACCAGATTTTAAGAGTCGGTTTACCATGCTCGACCCCAAAATGAGCCAGTTCACCTGCACGCAAATTTATAGGCATGTAGAAAAATTCGCTACGGAATAAATCCTCGATCATTTATCATTCGCACCTTATATTTTTCGACGAGAGTGCACGCGATGTCTTCGGTGAAGGCCGGAGCGACGATTTTCATGACCCTTGCTCTTAAATGCAGGAACGTCAAGACCGTTCCGGTGATCCAGTAGAGAGGCGAGAAACAGAGACAGTTATTGCCTTCCATTTTGAAGGTCGTCGAGTATTGCAATTGATTTAAAATCGATCGATTGCTCAATGCCACACCCTTCGGTAGCCCAGTCGTCCCGGAGGAACACATTATGGCGGCGGTTTCTTCTGGATCTTCCATATCTACGCACCGAAAGTTTGCGATCTCGTTGTCGTTCGGCTCAGCGATTACGCGCTCGAATTCCTCAACGCCATTAGCCTGACCGAAAACAATGATTTTCACATCGAGACCTGCGAGTCGAACTGCTTCGGTAATTGTTTCTACTAATTCTTCACTAGTGAATGCCATTTTCGGTTTCAGAAGGTTCATCAAGTGGAGGATATCACCTGCAGAAATAATATTCGTCATATAGTAAAAATGGAGGATGAATAAAAAATGACTAGATGATCAGGTCGTTTATACCCGCATTCATCATGGAATCCAAAGGGTTGAAAATAGCCCCGAGATACAAAGAAGCGAAACACGGCATCGTGGAATCTAACTGATTGTGAGAACAAACTGCAATGATATCTCCGCGGACGATGCCCTGGGACTTCATCCAAACTGCACACCTCACGCTACGTTCTCGCATTTTTTCATACGTATATTTTTCATCGGTCACAGCGTCGACCTGTCAAAAAAAAAAAAACAGTTTCAAATAACTTCGAAATCGCTGCCTGTGTCCGATCATCGTACCTGTCCAATAAAATCTGGCTCCTTTTCTAAAGTGTTCAACACAAATTCTCCGAGACTGGAAAATCCACTGCGATAAAATACCTCCTCTCCCTTGAGAATGTTGTCCTCGTTTTTTGACGCTTTCGAATCGATCTAGTTTTCGAAAAAATCCAGTAAAAAATGTCTAGTAAAATTAATTTTAAAAGATCCATACTGTACACACTTACCGCAGCCATTTTTATTCGATCGATAATTATTAGGACTGTTCAATAAATAAATTAATTCTCTTTACACTTCACTCGATATAAGTTTCTAAGAGTATAGTCTTACGGCGAGAATACCTTCCGGTATAACAGCATTTCAAATACTGCAGAAAACTCGTGTTACGAGCTACGGAGAAAGCCGTTCACAATTATCAAGATCCATACCACTTGCCGCGGGTATTAAATACGCGTAAATATTTTTCCAACTTAATGACCTAAAATTACTGTATTTCTATCGGTATACCTCGACGATGACGTTTGGAAATTTATATCTGAAATAAAATATTATTGTTCTCTCAAAGATATGTATACATACACTCGCGGTAATAAGCCTTATTGCACCCGTGTTTACTTGAGATATTACAGAGTAAAAGTGAGAGGAATCTGATCGATATAGATAAATATACATGGGGATTTATAGACATCAATACTAACAATACTTGAATCGTGTCAGACTTTAACAACGCTCTTAGCTAGGTCTCGTAATTTCTTTCGTTGAACTTTATCACTCGGTGCTTTCGGTAATTCGTCCAAGAAATGAACGCCGGCTCTCAGTCGTTTTATGTCGTTCAAATTCGAAGCTACGAGGTCAACGATTTCCGTTGCGGTTACCTGAAAATAGATCGATAAACAATCTCGACATTTTTTATAATGTTAGAATCACGCTTTTATCACCTTTCTCAAATTGTCTGATGAATTTTTATCTTTCACCACAAAAGCTATCAGGTGCTCGTCGTCGGTTGGGTGAGGAACACTGACCACTGCGACCTCCTTGACCCCGGGATGAGACAAGATAAGCGTTTCAATTTCAATCGCTGCTATGTGTTGGCCCCGGAACTTCATGAGCTCCTTTAATCTCTCGATAATAAAAATTTCTCCGTCCTCGTCGTAGTAGCCCAGATCACCGGTGTGTAGCCACCCTTAATAGACGTAGAAAATAAAATAGAATGAATGATCGAATGATCGGAAAATTTATTTTCGATCAATCTCACCTTCCTTATCGATAGTATCGGCTGTAGCGTTTGGGTTTCTGTAATAGCAGTTCATCATCGAGGCACTTTTCAGAAGTAATTCGCCTTCTTCATTGACCCCTAAGGTCTTCCCGGTTTCTGGATCGACTATTTTTAGTTGTGCATTAGAAACGATTTGTCCAGCAGATCCCGGCTTAGGATTTGCTCCTTGGATCGAAAATGCACCCCCGACTTCCGTCAGGCCGTAGCAAGAGGAGAGCAGAGCGCCTGGAAGGAGGTTTGAAAAAGCTTCAGCTGACTGGGTGGCCAGGCGAGCTCCGCCGTAGATTACACGTTTCAAACTTGAGAGGTCGTATTTTTGCATCGCGCCAGATTTTAGCAATCTATTTATCATGTTCGCCGCGAGGAGAAGAAGCTTCGGCTGTATGGAAAGTAGTTCGGTTTAATCTACAAGGGTTGTAGCAGAGGAAAGAAATGCAGAGAAGAAAAGCTTTTATTTCACCTTGTATTTTTCGATAAGGGAGCAGGCGGCGTGGGGTTCGAAAGGTGGAGTCATGATCCTGGTCCCATTCGAGGCCAAATTTAGGATCATAAATACCGCGCCGCTGATCCAAGAGATCGGTGAAAACACGACGCACTGAATTTGAGTCAACCCATTTTTTTCGAGGTAGTAAAGCTGATTTAATATACTTCTGTGACTCAGAGCGACGCCCTTAGGCAATCCCGTTGTTCCTGAAGAACACATTATAGCTAATGTCGACTCTGTCGATTCGATCGGCGAGCACTTGAAGCTACGAACTTCATCGATCTCTGCTTCCGCTATCACCTTCTCGAACTCGAGACAGTCCCGAACCCTTCCGAAAACGATTATTTTCAGATCAGGTTTCACCTCTTTCGCTGCTTCGGAAAGCGTTAAAGCTGCCTCTGCACTGACGAATGCCATTTTTGGTTTTGTCAGTTCTAACATGTGTCGAAACTCCTCTGAAATAAAAGCCGAGTAGGTGACGAAAACCGAGTTTCTAGATCTATAGATATTCTGATTCTCAAATCTCAATTACTAGCGTTCATCCCCGCGTCGAGAGGGTTGAAAATTGCTCCAATGTAGATCATCCCGAAACAGGCGTTATGAACATCCAGCTGATGGTCGGAACAGATGACGACGACATCCCCAACTTTTACACCCTCCGACTTCATCCACAGGGCGCACCTCACACTTCTATCCACCATTTCTCTTTGCGTTTGTGAATCGCCAGTGGCAACGTCGATCTTTAATAGCCATATTATTTAGCATAATTTTGCTTTCTAATAACGTGACTAATTACCTGTCCAATCATATCCAAGTTTTTCTCCAGCGATTCCAGGACGAATTCTCCTACGCTTTCGTATCGATTTCGATAAATTATTTCCCTTCCCTTCAAGATATTATCTTCGATTTTGAATCCCGCCTCAGATTGCTGTTTGAAAATAAAATAAAAAAGATTCACCAATATTTGCCATTATAACTGATAAAATGTCTCTCACCGACCTCCTTCATCGTTTTGAATATTTTTTCTTATTTCGCTTTAATAATCGAAATGAAAAAACTATGAAGAGGAATAATAACGTATCCGAGACACTATAAAATCCACCGGTGTACGCCGGCGTGTTATAAAATCTAAATCAGCTCCGCGATATTGGCGGAGATGAAATAAACTCTCGGGTATTATTCAAACTGAGTTATTGCGAGTGAGCAGAATGTGATTTTAAAGTAGTAGGATAAAAAAAATCTACCTGCTCTTTACCTCGTCCACGTGGTTTTTCATATAATGTCTGTAATTTCGACGGTTTTTTTCAATTACGCAACCGCGTATCATGGGACAAAGATCTCCCTCTCTTCGCAAATCCACCTCTATTATATACCGCTCAGAATTTAATTACACGAATTTTATGAGGTGAATATACAGAATTATTTTTTAAACGACATAAAATAGGAATCCCGTATGATTACGTAATTAACGTTCACGATCACCGAGTAGATACGAAGATTTTCAATTGGCCTGACAATGAGATCGGAAATGCAATGTAATTCTGTTATTTTTTTCTCTCCTACTTTTTTCTACTGTCATTCTCATTGTCGGTGCAAAAATACATGATTGCACACTTTGGGATACGATCAATTTAAATTGCCACTACTGATATACGTGAAAGAAAAAATATCGTCGTTATGGAGAGAAAATTTGTCGTATTCAAGGTCGTGGAAATTAGTTTATTCAAGAACCTCGTCAATGGATGATGAAAATAAGTAATTAGGGAACGCTTATTTTTCCGGAGAAAATTTTCTTCGATCATTTCGCTGGCGCGCCGGCTTAGATCGTCGATCGATGGGTTTAGTATCGATCTATTTTACGATATAAGTCACTTGATCTGCAAGGTGCTTTCTTTTTTCGTTGTCTGCCATTTGTTAGGCGGCGCAGTCAGTATGATTCTGATCATAGCAATCTAAAAAGTCAGCGCCTCAGCGATGCTTCGATAATATAATTAGCAATGAACACCACATGGTCAAACTTCACTTGTTTAAAGTCGTACTATTCGTCTAGATTTCTTACAAATAGTATTTCAAATGTTTTCCCCCAGAGATACCTATGCGACGACGTTTTGTTTGCTATAGTTTTACTTTTGTTATTTTATAATAAAAAAACAAATCTGTCATAGTTTCACGAAACCGTGCATTACGACCAGTCGCAGTCAGTCATCTATTTTACTCAAAGCGAATCTCCAGTTTTTCTAAGCTAATCGTCCTAGCAAACGACTCGTAATTTATTCAATCAGATCCTAACGATACCGAAGACAAAAAGTCACCAAGTTTCTTTGATCAAAGGCTTCTTTAGATCGTCCCTTTTTCCGTCGAGTAAGTAGCACATGCATGAGCATTTATTTCTGTACCAAATATCATAGACATATTTTTTTTTCAAAACTGTCGTAGGTTTTTTTTATATCTAGTAGAATTTTTTTCTCCCATTGACTTAAATTAAGATCAGATCTTTCGTTTTCTTTGAAACTATCTTCGATCATTTGAAGCTTTGAATTTAAATGAGGTTGAATGTAATTATCGAAAAGATGATTATACGAAAATTGAAAAATGAGGGTAGTTATGAATATTGGAAGCGGGAGGCTTTTTGAGAAAATTAAAGACTAATTTCGTAGCATAAAACATCAGTAGCAGCTGTTTTCTTACTCGAGCTTATTTTTGCATTAATTCAAAAGAATTAGGCAAATTATTTATGATCATCAGTGATAATAAATCCAGGAGGGAAAAAGATGATATGTCACTTATTCGCGATAGCCTTTAGGCTATTCAGGAGCTGAAAATTATCATAACTAATTATTGCGAGCAGAGAGGCGTGAAGGAAAAAAGAAATTAGGCGCGCATTAGCTTGATGAAATATAATGAACCGTATTTCTCTGACGATGAGGTAAATGTATCAACTCGTATCAACGAAATGTCGCGAACGCGGGGCTCGACGCTTTCGCTATTCATGCGCACTAAAAGCATTATTGTCACTCGATGAACGCTCTAGTGAATGCATTGCACATCGCAGATTTTGCCAACTCTCGAAATTTTAGGAAAATATATTATCCTCACAACGCCGAGTAAAATAATGAATGAAGTATAATTTAATTTTCTGTTATTTGTCGTTTCTTTGTTTTACCAAAAACCCGCCACCTGGTAAGAGCGACAACTTTTTTCGTTCAGAGCCGCTCCGTTCTCGCAGATTTTATGCGGACGATCGGTGATTGCATTTTTTTTTTCTGATCTATACTCCCTTTTCTTCAAACATGAGGTGGTTGAATTTTTTCAAGGAACTTGAAATAGGTTGTTCATTTTTTTCTTTTTTCATTGTATTGGCTCAGACCAGATTTGAAGGATGCCACCCTCCAACGCAATGGAAAATGATAAAAAACGATTACGAAATCAATTCACGAGGGACGAACGTATCCGGCTTTTGGCTATCATGGCGGAGTACAGCCCCCTACTCGACGATAAAAATATATCGATCCTGAGCCGTAAAGAAGTGTGGGAGATAATCGAAAAACAATTCAACGCGAATGGACACTCTGGACGGTCCTCGGCACAGTTGAAGAAATATTGGCAAAACTTCAAGTATCACAGTAAACGAACGAAGATCATTAATAAGGTATTAAAATTGTTGGTAGCCAAAATTTCTCCTATCCTATCCCATTCTGATAAAAAAAATCCTCATAAAATAAACAGGAACTCCCGAAGCCTCTCAGCCCGGTAACGAAACATATGGCCAGAATGCTCGCTAAAGTGAATCCCGAAGATTGGGCGCAGTTTGATATCAACCGTGGAAACGTTGAGGAGGGAAATAAATCTCCAGAGTCGACGAAGTCGTCCCCTACTCAACGCAAACGGAGGCAGACCTTGGGCGTGAATTATCCCGCTCGTGCTTCAACACTGCCCATTAAAAACGTTGACCAAAATGGTCAGGAAATAAAATCAAAAAATTCTTCTCCTGTATCAAAATTAATTCCCGCTACTTCCCCGCAAGTTCAAAATCCCTCGAGATCGAGATCGTCGACTGCGGAAACAGGTGATAAAAAATTTTCCGTTATCTGTTGATCCTGATCTACCAAATTGTTGTGACTTTTTATGATTTTCTATTTATGGTGTTCAGAAAACGCAGGATTTAACAGCGAGAAAAGTAGAAGCGAAGTTTCGGAGAACGGAAACGTGGTTGTATCTTCGACGGTCGTTCCTACGGGGAGCAGCAGCGTGACGGTTTCGGTACTTTGTCCCGAAGTTGCCAATTCTAAGGCGAGGAAGATTTTTTGGAAGCGGAACCCACCGGCCCATCAGGAGAAAAACGGCGTTGATTCCAATCCGCAAAAAAGCTCTACCGCAGAATTTAGCGAGGCGATGGATATTTCTGAGAAGAATGATTTCTGGCCATTATTCCCCGTTGATTCTTCGAGGAAATCACGCTACGAAAACGGAGGGCTCTGTTTCCTCCCGATTCCCGTAGGGAGTGAAAAATCTGATAACGTAAGTGAAAGAGCAAGTAAAATTCAGGATATGAAAAATCGACCACCTTCTACCTGCGCCGCGAAGAACATTGGGATAAAAAATTCTATGGTTACCAAAAGTTCGACGATCCTCAAAGACAACCAATCCGATTGCTTGACCGAATCGATCGCGGAAATTAGTGCGGCTAAAAAACAAAACGAAACTGAATCTGGGCCGATTAAATATGTGCACGGCAATCAAATACTGAGAAATTTTCTCCTGTGGGACGAAAGAAGGGTCTTCGATCACGCCGAGCTCGATGAAATTCTCGCTCATTATTCCGCTCTGAAAGGCCTGAAAGTAGCGACAGGTGCGGATGATTCCTTCAGGAATTCATCGAGCTCCGAATCATCGAAGCATCAGCAGCATCTGCTCGCGTTGAATTTACATCTGAAATTGCAGCAGTGTATAGAAAAATTCGGCAACACACAGCAGATCGAATCTCTCCGGAAATTAAAACCTCTGAATCAATCTGAAATTGATTCAAACGGAGATCAAAACAACGGGGAATCATCTAGCGATGTGGATCACGCTTCGAGCGAGCAAGAAGTGGAAGTAAACGAATCTGGAATCAATGGAAATGAGGGAAGGAAAATTCGGGAGGTGATAGCGACGGTGTCCGATAAAAATCAACTTCTCACCGATATTAAAACAGAGGCCGAAGAGGAACCGGAGCCGGTCGCCGAAATTCCGCAAGAAAATCTGTCGAACGGTAAGGTGGAGATTAAATACCCGCATCCTTTTTGACTGTTCATATAATTCTATACACCTAAAATGGATTGCACTTTGTGCCTACATAAATCAGCTCTTCGATTTCCTACGCAACGGAAAGCACTGGTTATATTTTTTGCATTTTTCCTACGGAGTAGCAGCTCGTCTTCAGAGTGACAGAATGATGGATCCGATGGTCTACCTGGTTCAGGCGAAGATCCAGTCGGCAACGTCGGAGCTGACTCATCAGTTAAAATTGCAGAAACTCGAGGTGAAAATCCGTAGGGATCAATATCGGCGAATAATTTGTCAAATTTTCATTCTTAAAAACTAATCTTCCAATACAGTTGGAAGAAAAGGAACTCAAGGTCAAGATAGCAGAGATGACGGTCCAGGAAACTAAACTCCGGATCGAAGGCATCGTCGAAGAAAAACTCAGAGCCAAAGAACTCCACGATTTACGCCTCGCTCAAATCGCCGCTGAAAAAGTAAGTCTGGATTTTATTTCCTTACCTGCTTACTCACCTGTTTTATTTTATCCTTTCATTCCTTTGCAACGAAAATCTTTTCCACTCGATTTTCAGGCTCGAGCGGAGGCGGAGCACACGGCGCGTATCGAAGCAGCTTGCGTTGCGACGGCTGTAAGTCGCGCTCGAATTACAAACGTAGAACGAGACAGAGAGCGTTCGGAAGGGCTTCATCAAATGCAACTGCAACGTTTCAGATCTCTCGCCGCAAGTTCCAACAACGCGAACGGCATGAGCAACTTAAATTTCAGACAATATCAGCAACAGTAGCGTCCGCGCCGATAATTCAGTGATAACGAAATGAGAGAAAAAAGCCTTATCAAATTTCCTTGATTTTTAAACATTCGGTTAATTAGAAATAATATTATAGATGGGGTTGTAATTGTCATGTATCTCGGTAATTAGGTTATCGTTTACAAAACAGTGACGAGATCTTAAAAAATACCAATTATATATTACATGTGTGCGTTGGCATAATAATTAATCATACGATAACAATCTTAATTTCAATTTGGTTTTTCACATGATTTGAGTTTTTCTTTTATCTTTCTCTTTTTTTTTCTCTTTTGGCATTTTTTGTTATGAAAACCGGACAATCTCAACAAAGGTGTATATATATCATAAGGCGTAATAACATTCAACACATCAGCTTTAATAATAAATACAAACTATAATAATAATTATCATTATTAATATTCTAGCAAGACACGGCAACTCTTTTTCTTTTCATAATTCTTCTTAATACTCATTTTTATTATAATCCTTTTTTTTTCTTTTTTTTTAAAGTATTTGTTATATTACTCGTTTATTATTGCATTAATATTTTTTCTTTCATTAGTTTTATTTAATCATTTTTATTAATTTATTCGTTAAATTTTTTTTTTTTCTTTTTCTCATTTTTTTTTCATTATTTTTCATTGTAATATTGATTGTTAATAATTATCACAGAAAGTTTATAAAACCATATAGTAATATAACGTTAATTATAATCTCTTTTCTCGTTTTGCTATTTTTTGCTTCTTTTTTTTTCATATTCTTTTGATTAAAATACAATATATAGTTTATAATAATCGGATTCTTTTCTTTTTTCTTTTTTTTTTTTTCATAGATAATTGCATTACAATCTTTAATTCTTTTCCTATTACGTAAGTGCATCGTGTTTAGTAATATTTTTGTAAATTCTTATTTTATCGTTAGTAATCGACGTCACGAATTTTCTAATACATAATTCTATTATAGTTTTGTGCCTAACAGACAATATGATGATTGAAATATTTTTGAAGAATAAAATTCTATCGCTTCACCAGATTTTAAACTCAAAACTGCGACCTCCAAAATTTTGTAAGGAATAAAACTAACAATTTACGATATCGTCGAAAATGTATACATGTAACGTATAGGGAGAATACGAGTCGTATAGAAAATAACGAGCGACATTTTTATGAGTTTCGATTCGAATAGGTAAGAATTTTGCCTGTGGGTATTATGATACCTACCTTATAAGTGTACGGGGCGAGGTATCGAATGTATTTCTTGGCGTCGGGTATTGGAAAAATGGAAACCGATTTATTCCCAAAGCTCGCATTGGTGGTGGTGATGGTAATATAGGGGGGTGAAGGGGATGGGGGTGGTGGTTTTTATTTTCAGCATCGAGTAATTTATGGGATGAACTTTCCTAGCCGAAGGAATTTAGAACTCAGACGATTGATTTTTCGCGTTGACGCAACGACCCGGTTCGAAAACGACGAAAAAAAAAATAAAAAAAAAAACTCTGAGAAAAATCCACGTCCTGATACTCACTCTACGCGAGTTCCGCCGGTACAAAAGGGGCGAAAAATGTAGGAAAAACAAAAAAAAATTAGAAAAAAGAACGGAAGAAAAAGCTCACCGAGTGAACTACTATCTCTGTTGATCCCTGGGATCCCGAGGGCCCTAAGCAAACTTACTCTGTGCAGAAGGAGGGCCAATCGCGAAGAAGTTATACACTGCAGATCGAGCAAAAATCACTTTCCAAGTGAAAGAAAAAAAACTGGACGGAAAGAGAAAAAATAGATAGAATAAAATTGCTCAAAAACAGACATTTCGATATACTGTACTTTCCGCAATCTTTCATTATCATTTTTGTTTTTCATAGAATTTTTCAACTCTTTTGTGGGGCGTCACCTCACGTTTTGAGTCGTAGATAAGCGTAAGCTTCTATAGCTGGGGGTGGATTTCTATCGGGTCTGAGACATCGGTGAAAAAATTCGCCGTAAGGTTGAGAAAAAAAAGGAGACAATAAGAACCGTGGCGATATAGAGAGAGAGGGTGAAGTAAGGGATGTTTTTTTATAAAAAGAAACAAAGAAGAAGAAAAAGGTGAGTCGTAAAATTCTTGATCGCCACTATGTAACTTTTTATTTGCATTTGAAAGCACCCGAAGCTGTCGCCCAGCTCGAGCTGGAATTTTCTTTTTATTCCATTCTCTCTTTTTCTTTTTTTTTTTTTACTCTGAATTTCTACACTTCTGGATACAGTTATAGATTATGTCAAGGTCTCGCAAGGAAGGTCACAAGGAAGGGGAAGGATAGTGGACGCGAGAAATTATAGTTAAATAAATTTGCAAAAGAAGAAAAAAGAATTAACTAATTTTCTACTTTACCGAAATATAATTCAGGTTCCATCCGAATCGTTGTTCGTTCGTTCGTTTATTTTGTTCATTCATTAAGCTCTTCTGCTCAACGGGATCGAATTATATGGGACGTCGACGAACGATCTGCAGCACAAAACAAAATTAAAATGATGTATAAAGAAAACGTGTTCTACTGCAGCAGCGTAGTTACGCTTCCAGATATATCCCGATAATATAATATAACGTTAGGGGGCGGAAATGGGGTGGAAAAACATTGAAGTACACGTGACGTTGGGGTGACGATGCTACTGCCATTGCCGTTCCCGATTACTCCTATAGTCCAGTCGAATTGAGTCAAAAATAGGGTCTATTCTATTGTGGCCGAACATAGGCTGGCCGATTTTTCTACAAGTTCATTAGATCACCGCGAATAACACTTCAAAAGTCTGACATTTTTTTCGAACGGGTTTGGCCGCAAAAAATTATTAAAAAATGGAAAAGCGATATTTCGCGGAACAACTTTTTTTTTGAAAGTTTTTCGGGAAAAACGTTCGTATGAAAGTTGTTCGTCATAAGAAGATCTAAATAATGAGATTTTATACAAAATTTTATCATAATTTTTTTACCTGTAAATTGCAAAAAACCACGTAAATAAATTTTTTCGTTTTTTTCGAATAAATTGATGAATAATTAACTTACGGCGTTGCAACTAATGGGACAGTAACTTCAAACTTTCCCTCAGAGTATAGTTCAAGATTCGTTCACCTATGTTACATAGTTAAGCAACAATACGCGACGGCGCAGAATCCGTAAATTAACGATTCTATCTCAATGGCGGTGGGCAGATGGTACCAAAAAATCATGGATATAGTCTTTCATGGGTACATTCTAGAAACATGAAAAAATATTTTTTTTTTTCATAAAAAATGAGTTCTTTGGCGATTTGAAAATTTTGGCTCTTAAACAAATAGAGATATCTCTGATAATTAGACGCATTATTGAATGAATCTTGATAGATTCTTATTGTTCTCTCTTTACCAAGTATTTTCAAAAAAAAAAAACTTTGATAACTCAATTAAAACCGGAGATAACAGTGTCTTGGCTCTTGGGTGATATATGTTGCTGTAATTGATATTAGGAATCGGAAAAAATACCGATATTCTGGAAATACCCCAAGGAATAACTATGATTTTTTTCAAAATCGTCAGGGTAGTTTAAAATAATGAAAAAAAATATTAAACAGCGTCGACCGCCTCGAGCCGCGTCCGATCGGCCCAAGTCGCTCGAGTCGCGTGGTGGGAGAGCCGAGTCGTGTGGTGCGGACGCATAACGCGTCGCTCGGACCTTTACTTAATAAATGAATATCTCCGTTAATAATCGTCGTGGAAAAAAATTCTTTGTATCAAACTAGGCTCTTTTATGCTCATCTTTTCAAAAATTCACTTGTCTTTTCAATCCGACCTGTATTTTATAGTAAATTGCTTATTACAGGCCAGATCAAAAACAAAAGTGAATTTTCGGAAAGATGAGCATAAAAGAGCCTAGTTTGATACAAAGAATTTTTTTCCACGACGATTATTAACGGAGATATTCATTTATTAAGTAAAGGTCCGAGCGACGCGTTATGCGTCCCCACCACACGACTCGGCTCTCCCACCACGCGACTCGAGCGACTTGGGCCGATCGGACGCGGCTCGAGGCGGTCGACGCTGTTTAATATTTTTTTTCATTATTTTAAACTACCCTGACGATTTTGAAAAAAATCATAGTTATTCCTTGGGGTATTTCCAGAATATCGGTATTTTTTCCGATTCCTAATATCAATTACAGCAACATATATCACCCAAGAGCCAAGACACTGTTATCTCCGGTTTTAATTGAGTTATCAAAGTTTTTTTTTTTTGAAAATACTTGGTAAAGAGAGAACAATAAGAATCTATCAAGATTCATTCAATAATGCGTCTAATTATCAGAGATATCTCTATTTGTTTAAGAGCCAAAATTTTCAAATCGCCAAAGAACTCATTTTTTATGAAAAAAAAAAATATTTTTTCATGTTTCTAGAATGTACCCATGAAAGACTATATCCATGATTTTTTGGTACCATCTGCCCACCGCCATTGAGATAGAATCGTTAATTTACGGATTCTGCGCCGTCGCGTATTGTTGCTTAACTATGTAACATAGGTGAACGAATCTTGAACTATACTCTGAGGGAAAGTTTGAAGTTACTGTCCCATTAGTTGCAACGCCGTAAGTTAATTATTCATCAATTTATTCGAAAAAAACGAAAAAATTTATTTACGTGGTTTTTTGCAATTTACAGGTAAAAAAATTATGATAAAATTTTGTATAAAATCTCATTATTTAGATCTTCTTATGACGAACAACTTTCATACGAACGTTTTTCCCGAAAAACTTTCAAAAAAAAAGTTGTTCCGCGAAATATCGCTTTTCCATTTTTTAATAATTTTTTGCGGCCAAACCCGTTCGAAAAAAATGTCAGACTTTTGAAGTGTTATTCGCGGTGATCTAATGAACTTGTAGAAAAATCGGCCAGCCTATGTTCGGCCACAATAGAATGGATGTCTAATTCGACTGGACTACTACCGCTGTTGCTGTTACTGCTGCTGCTGCTGCTGCTGCCGAGGACAGCCGGACCGACCGACAAAGTTTGAACTTGCGTTGTGTTTCAAACCGAGCTTTTGCGTCATCGTACCCTAGCTGGTTGCACGATCGTTATATTATGTTCCTCCCTCACCACGTGTTCACATATGTGTAATATCGTGTCTATATAGGTGCATAACGATGTACGTTATGTATAATACGCTTCGGCATTTTAGCTCGTTATAATATTTCCTACCGTACATATACGTATATCAATACGTTACGTATTTAACAAGGTGTAACTATTATGCAACTCTAATCTCCAGTGATTACAATTTATATAAATATTATAAATTTATCTTATAATCCGGGGTATATTAATAATATTAATATCATTAACTATTATCATTATTATTACAATTATTAGAATATTATTGTCACAGCTGATGTACAATTATTCAACCAAAAAAAACTCTTTTATTTAAAAATCGATCACAATATTTTCTGTGACGCGAAATTGAAGCTTTTATACGATGCATAATACATAGCAGCATAATTACTTGGATATAAAATAATTTCCTTTTTTTTTTCCATTGCCGTACTTCATAATCAAGGTGGGATCGAACGTATTGTATAGAAGATAAGAGCGTAATTTTTTTCTTTTTTAGTCACCTACTTTTACCTGAATCATTTTTTAATTTTAATATTGCATTTTTATACATGGTACAGATACTAATGAGAAGTTTTGCAAAAGAAACGTAGAATTGGAGGCAGCAGTTCTGAGCTAAGTGAAAATCATATAATTACAATAAATTATATGATAACCGCAATACAAGTTAATTGGAAAAAAAAAGCGTATCGATCTGTACGATAAATGAACTCGCGTTTTATGTATATAGGTATAAGGTAGTACATAATGTTCATACATACTTATATTATATCTGAGTATAAAAACGAAGAAATTGTATAATAGTTTTATATAGTTATTAATATAGTATTATAGAATTTAAAGCGAGCGAATTGTCGTGCGAAATAGTATATAACATTATATGAATTTTTATTTTTTTCTCTTTTTCTTTCTCTTTTTTTAAACTTTTTATCTTTCAAATTATTATTAGAAGATGTGAGATTCGCTATAATAAAAGCTTAATGAATAATTATTACTATGTGTATAACTATTATTTTAATTATCATCTAATATTAATTAATTAATTCTTTTAAATCGTTACTCCGAAATTGAAGAAACTATCCGGAAACAGGCCGTATCGATACACGTATAATATTATATAATATATAATTATTACCACAAAAAGCATCTAGAAATTTGACTACGCAACGTTTTACAATTATTTTTTTTTCTTTCTTTCCCATTTGGTTTTTTTTTCTCTACTCATTCGCTAACTTTTTTTTTTTTATACGTACGCAGTTTGATTAATTTTTTTCTTCTCTTTCCAACTATCGATATCGTCGTTATACATTATTTTTATGCATCTATATCAATGTTACATATTTTTAATTATCGAAAATAGTAAAAAGTAGGTAATTGTTGTCAGGTTCATCATCATTAATTATATATCGTCATCGCATCGTAAAATTATTCACTAATTCAATCTATAATATCATTCATATATTCGTAGCACATATCGTATATAATTACGTGACTATAATTATTCTCATTATTATTACGTTGAACATTTATATATCTATATAAGTATATTTCAATTTTCAATTATCCATTTTTTTTTTCGTGTCTTTTGTCATTTTTCTCAATCTTTTCGTTATAGCCTAATCTATATTAATAATTAATAACCGATTATTACGCCAACAATAAATTTAACTCACGATTAGCACGTGCAGATCGTATAGGTCAATAGGGATTTGAATCGATAAATCATTGGTAAACTTTTTTCTTTCTTTTTTTTGTCTTTCTTTTTCGAGCGCAAATTAGGTGATGCAGAAAAATCTTCATTCGTTCATTATCGGAGCGTTAATTTCTTGTCTTTTTTTTTGCAAAGATAGAAACATGTGCATTTAGAAGATTCTTCCGACCTCAGTTTCAGTTTGAGTTTCGTAAATTGTAAGGCGCCGAGCGAACGAGAAGCCCACAAGCAACTTCTTGAACCGCTTGACCGACTTCAAAATTGACACTTCCAACTCTCCCTACTTCTGCCTTATTATTTTGTTGTTATTTTTTATATTTACTCTTATTTCGTTTTTCTCATTTTGTCTCTTACCTCACTTCAAGTCGAGAGGACTATAAGCGACTCGTTAAATGGCTGTTATAAAACGAGAACGAGAAATTGATTCAAAAGTAAATTATCGCACATTAGAATGATTAAAATGATTAATAAATTTTTGTTTTTCTTGTTATCGGTAACTCTTCAGCAATTTACCTACTTGACCTACTTCGTATTGAATTCCACCTACAAACTCGGTTAATTTATTAATCTGATCTTAGCGAGCGTGAATAAATTATAATATACCGATCAGTAATTCCCAATTGAAAACTTTTAACTGTCTCTCTGTATAAAATTGTTTTAATTCTTTTTGAGACAAGTTTTATAGACCAGAAAGTTTACCCTAGAAAAAATGGCTTGATAATAAATTTAATTTTGAGTTTGTATTTTTTTCTTCTCCATGTAATTATAATTAATCCAATAATTTCTCATCTCTTCTAATTCATCCACAAAATTTTGTTTTATCTTCCCCAGATTTTTATTAATGAATTTACCTTTTTTTTTTCAATATATATAATATATTTTCCTTATATTCTACAATTATAGAATTATGTATTGCTGGACATATATAATAATATATAACTATATTTAACAACTGTTTTATGTACGTTATTTTTTAAGTATCCATAACAGCCCTAGGGTGTTAGCCAAAACTTTGTTATAATCTTTACATATATATACTATATATTTTTTTTTCTGGCTTATCATTTTTCAAAATTTTTCATACGAATTTTTTTCTTTTCCTTTCAACTTCATCTTTAATAAATTAGTTATTGCTACCTGATATTATTATCATCGTTATTACTTCAATTATTATTGCAAATGCGGTTGACACACAGTACATAATTACCTATGGTGAATTCAATTATACGAACGCGCGAGACTTGAGAAAAAAATTAAAAATCACCCCATACAACTACATATTTTTACATAGAATAATAGTTAGGTATGTATAATACATTTGAGAGCAGATAATATTTTTTATACGTGAGCCTAGAAAAATTTATCATCGAGAATTCCGTTGTTCTTTCGTATAAGTTTCGTAAGTTTATTCCAATTATAATTTTTTTATTCTCTCGTTGATTGATTAATTAATTGATTAATTTATTATAATTATTATTTATGATTCTTTTTAACTTTTGTGATTTTAGATTGGTTGTCGCAATATATAATATTTTATCAAGAGCATGAGCAGATATTATAATATATAAACTACGGTCGCACACCGACGTACAATATATTTCTTTATACGAAATGAATAATTGCTCAGAGTTTGATTTTTCATTTTATATTTTCCTTTTGTTTTTCAATTGTTGCACGAACGGCGTATTCGAGACTCGTTTATGCTTCGAAAGCGTTATTCACGTTCACCCCTTTTCGCGTTACCTACTCGCCATTTAATTTGAATTCTTTGAAAAGTTTATAAAACGAGATAGAAACGTCGCGCGTGTACCTATAGTGCGACGAATTTGAAATGAAAAAATAAAAGAGACACAAAAAAAAACGTGAAGAGAAAAAAAAACTAAAGTAAAAGAAAAATTGTAAAATAAATAAGATACATAATGGGGGACCATGGAATAACTTTTTAGTGGAGTTTGTCTTTTGCGCGTTATCTTCTCTGCCAAGTTTTCGCGGGCAAGAGCTGAATATTATACCAGGGACTTCTAATTTTTTTTTTTTTATCTTTCTCTTCTTAGGTGTTTTTTAATTTCTTTTTTTTTTTTTTGACTTCCTCTCTATTATAGCCGAATATAATAATGAGAAGAAGAATAAAAAAGAATGAATAAATAATAATCAAGGGTTTATATTTGAATATGATTTTTTCCTTTTTCCTTTTCTTTCTACTCAATTAATTTATGAAACACCGACGCGTGCGGTGCAGCGATTGCTGGGAACGATAACACGTTTTATTGATAACACATGCTATAGTTGACTATAAATATTAATGCAAAATCGGCATGTATGTGAAATCATAAGCGAAATTGACAAAATCGAACAGCTGTCTTTGATAAAAAAAATAAATTACATGAAAATGTACTTAGAAATATGAGGAGAAAGAAGAGAAAAAAAAAATTTGCCACGCAAATATTTTGTGCCAGTTGGCGAAAGAGACACCATTTTATCGATGGCACGAAACTTAACCGAATGCCGATCGTATACAGGTTGCCATTTAATTTTTTTTTTCTTTTCTGTGGTTCAGAAAAACAGGAAGAGGAGATTTTTTTTTTAACTCATCGATCGATTACGGTTGACGTGAAGGTAATTGTTGTTAATTGAAGATTTAAAAGTATTTGGTATTCAAACTATGCAGGGAGTGGAAGATACATAATAGTAAATAGACTAGGTATGCATGTATTACATATGTAAATGAATAAATTGGTATATAGTCGCTCTCCCATGGAAGTCTTTTCCTGGTGTTGAAGTTAAACACGAAGAGGCCGGCCGTCCCCCACAAACTCCGTTAATTCGGGTAATTCTAGTAATACTGGAAACTCGAGGAACTCCCCAGTTGTGGAAATCCCGAGGGAACTTGAAAGTCGGGAGTGCGGGAAGGTAGTGTCATAGTTGAGTGCGAGGAGGAAGTAAGGGAGGAAGTAAGGGATGAAAAACGGAGGTGTATATAACGTTGGCCTCGTATTTCTGGGATTTCCTCGTCATCTGGGGGATACCCTTGCTAAAAGCATCACCGTTATACTATATAGCTTTTCATACCACCACCTATCGAAGAAACGACCAACCCAACTCCAACACCCTTCGCTGCGGAGTAAAAAGTAGACGAAAGAAAGGGGAAGAAAAAAAGATTTAATTAGAGTCGAGGGGCGCGACTATAATCTTCCGAATTTTTTTTCCTTCTCTCTCCTTCTTCTTTTTCACCGTTAACTTCGATTCGATCAAATGGCGTGGAGATTTATAGGGAAATTTCTACTTTCCAATTTCGTATAAGAGGACAAAAAAAGGGGGCTAAAAAAAAAAAAAGAAAAATTCTCATTCTCTTTCCTCGATATTTTTAGTGGGTAATAAGTTTTGTTTGTTCGTTCGTGCAGTGAACTTGGTATCTGAGACGTAATGTCTTATAGGAGAAGGCTCGGATCTGAAATTTTCCTGCAGCACGTAGCGAAATAGTTGATGAGTACGATAGTTAATACGTGCACTCGAGAATGAACCCCTTTTTCCGAATCGTTTTCGATCCGGTTGAGAGACTTTGAAAGTTTAAACTCCGTGCAAGAGTAGGGGATGCTAAATTTCGGGGTTGTTAACTTCACGTCACTTATACCAAAGCTTTATGTCATCGTTTTGACTTTTACGTATTATAATGCACGAGGATAATCATCTCCTTCGCGGTAAATAGCTTTTTAAATGACCCGGAGCAAAATTAGAGTTGAATTTCTAAATTTTTCTTTTTCTTCTAAAATATTAAAGAAACTCTAGCCTCTCCATTCTCATATTTCTTGTTCAGAAAATTTTACTCATTAAACTTAATTAGCCTCGCGGTCGTAATTTGCGGGTACGATGCCGAGAGTATGTAAAAAATGTTATTTCAAAGAACAGAAGAAAGTGTTTTGAGTACGGTTAGAAACCATGAATTTCATTGGGGGCGATTGTCCCCGTCTTGCTTACCCTGACCTTTCTTTGTTCTCTGACTTTTTTCTCCTCTCTCTGCACCGCGTCTTTTTCTCCTCGCCCCTTCTGTCTCCTACTTTTTTTTAGTGCAGTGCAGCAGCTCGTACTACTTTTTTTCATTGTCTTCGTAGCCTGCGTTTCGTTCCTTTTGTTTGCTGACAAAAAAAGAGAAAAGGACACTCAAAGAGATAGAATACAACCCTCCCCACACCAACCCCCGGGCTGCTATCGCCGCCCACACACGTCGTTTTATTCGATCTCATTTCTTAAAAGCTGAATTTTATTACCGACGTCACATTAATTCACGATTTTTTATTCGCTATCACGCGCTATGGATTAAACCGGCGTTAAAATTTCAGCTCAAGGGAATGGAGTTTTTTCTCCATCTCCGGAATAACGTCACTCTGGATGTGTATTTTTTTTCTTTTATTCCTGCATCATCACTTGGAATGGAAAGCTTCTTTATTTGGGGTTAGCGATTTCGAAAAAATATTTTTTCAATAGCTCTCGGAGATCCCGAGGATTTTCTTTCGATTTATCATCGGCCAATACACCACGTTCATAAATATATCGCAACAGAACATCACACACACTTTTTGGTAACATGCGATATCACGATATCAGCTGTACGGTAGAAGCGTTTTTCATAAAAGGGGAGGGCGGGGGGGGGGGGGGGGAGAAACCCTCGCAATACAATCCCTGGGTTCAACTCCCCCCATTCGGTTGTTGCAGGGCTCGAGAATGGGGAAAGCTTCAAGAAATTTATGTCTACGAGATTACTCTGAATCGAAAAGGGGATTCGCCGCGCGTGTGACCAACGGGCTCAGGGCTTAAGGTTTGCGGAAAGTGCTAAGTCACCCCGCAACCCTTGAAACCCTTTGGCAAAATCAGTTGCTCAAGGAATGAAAATTTCCTCTGTAGAAAGATTATGAGGATGTGTAAAATGAATAAATGATATTAAACGAATAGAATCGTAATAATTTTTAAAGAACAGAGGGAAAAAAATTCCTGGGTGAAAACAGATGACTCACTTCGCTCGTGACGCACGGGTTGAAAATCAACCCTTGTTGAGTAAGTTGTCTCCCTTGGCTGTGACCGAGATCAGCTCGACCCCTAGGCTCCGAGCCAAGGTCATGTATCCGCTAGGCTTTTTGAGGCTTCGGTTCCTTTCCGCTTCTTATTTTAAATTTCATATTCTTCAATATTTCTTATTCCAGCGATTTTCATCCCTGCAGATCCTTCGATGACCGGGCGCCATACCTACCCTTATTATTATACTAGTGCAAAAAGTTCCACTTTTCGTTTTTTTTTCTCATTTTATTATTATTACTACTGATTTTATTTTCCCTCCCATTGGCAAGTGCCAGTGCAGATGATATTCCGAACAGTACCTCCGGATATCGATCGTCCTAAGTAGTCCACTTTTCGAACGTTGCACGAGGGTCAAATTCTCCAGAATCGACCTTCGAATTCAACTGTAGTGAGACGGGTCAAATCAAAGTCAAATTTTCTCCGAGTGAAGAGGTTTTTTCACCCTCAACCTTCGATCACCACATTTGGCACAAGACGCTCCAAAACACACAGATTTTATTTCACACTCTGGGATTGCGAAGACCGCCCTTTGTTTTAAAAAATTTTCGCATCTTCGTGGTCAACATTCCATTTGAAAGAAAAAAAAGAAAGAAAAAAAAACCTCTTGGATACCACGTATTAAAATACCTGAGAATATTGGGAGGGCGATTTTCGGCAGGTTTTCTCTGACTTTTTTGTTCTAAATTTTCAACACCTTGCCAGATCTAAGGGCCGAGAGATTCTCCACCGAGCGACAACGCCTGCACGATTCTCGGGTCCGCTTTGCTTCCTTCTCTGAATTCTTCGAGTGTCAATTTATCGTCGTGATTTTTATCCATCTGATCGAATATTTTGTCCACTCTTTTCTGCGGCGTATTTTCATCCTCGGCTTGGGGCTGCTGTCCCTGAAAGAAAAAAAACGTGACCCCTAACTTTATTGCGAGGTGTTTAAGGGAATAAAAAAATCATTTGGACAAAGCAACCCTTAGGGTTTGTAAGCACAGGTAGATTTCTCCTTATCTCATCAATTTTCCGGAGTAGCTACAATACCCGAGAATACCAGAAGCTGACTTCTATCCCACTTTCAATTCTAAATTTCCATCGTATCTGTTCGAAAACCACCCCTTTGCGATGATCCCTCGATAACATTTAGTAAAAGCATTCCCACTATAAACCCTGCAGATAGCTACCTCTGAATTTCCGCAATTCAAATTGCCTACCAACAACCCAACCCTGAGGTTGATATCGAAATCCAATGAAAGGTACTCGAATCTCGCTCTCTCCGGTCTCCCCCGCCTACCACCTCTGCCCGTTTCATCAACTCGGAGTTTCAGATCTTTACACACTTTTGTTTTTTCTTTTCATCCTTCTCTCCTTATTCTTTTTACTTTTATTTATTTATGCCGCACGTTACCATAATTTAAAGTAAGAACCTCACGTCCTCGGGGTGAATACGTGGCTTGCTGTACACAGTTTTGTGCGGTATGGCCGGCGGCGTGCATCGTATAATTTTCTCTAGATATCGAGTTTGTTGAACAAGTTTATATATTATACGTAGTGGTATAAAGACGTATTCTATATGCGTACATAAATTTTCAAACGGCGCCTGAAAGTCTCGTTGCATTTTCCCTCCATACTTCTGGGTATAATTTCAACCGGTAGGTATTCGGTATTCCGCGCTGCCGCACGAACGCGTAAAACTTGATGCTTCTCCGCGAACTAACGTCAACCAGAACTTCCCCGCTGCACTTTAACCCCTTTCATTACGTCATTATCATACAGGTCGACAAACCCTTTCCGGAAAATTACACACCGAGGGACCCGAGGTAAAATTGACCTAGGGTGGAATCTACTGCATGTATTATGATATTTTCCTAACCGCTTATTAGACGCGTATAATGTAATAATTAACTCAGCGTTCAAGATTTACTAAATTTATTAAATGTCCGAGTAATTAGAACTTGTCCACGTACATTATATATAATTTACTCTACGCTACATTCGTTGTCCGTAAAACTTTCCGCTGGATTATCTTTCATCTTTATTTATACACCCTTTTATAGTTCGGCAGCAATGACAGTCGAGGGAAATTTCGCGGTGGGCAATTACTGCAGGGTAAATAAATGGGCAATTATACCCTTCGTGATGTGGCAATCACTTTGCAATATTGGCACGTAGTACTAGGAAGAGTTGTTGCCGCCGTTATTGAGGGTGGTTTGGGGTAAAACAGGAAATACTGTTTTTCACACGCTTCGACACGTGATGCATTTTATCAATTTCATCCATCCGGTTTTTAGCTGTTTGCTGTCCGAAGATATGAGTATCACGTATACACACACCGAAGGATCGTGGAATCAAAAATAAATAAATGATTTTTATTACACCCCGATGCACGTCCAGAGCCATAAGCCAAGAGGGAAGGAGGAAGCCTCGACTTCATTCGTGCAGATATTGGAAAATGTGAAATGTGAAATTTCTTAATAATCCGAAAATTCGAACGTCCGATTTTTACTTCACATATTGTTCGGTGTACATCGAAACTACACGTACCTTGCGACATGTGCTTTACTTTCTACGATCGCAACGGTGGCAAACGCTTTGAAATCAATAGAAGATATTCCCTTTGCCAACTGTGAGCTGGCACGCAGAGAAGTATATAAATATATGTGTATCTATTATACGCACACATAACAATTTATATAACTTTGAATATACCTGTACATATGTATATGTATAGAACATGGCTGTTCTCCAAGAATATTACGCGAGGGATCATCGCCACGTCATATATTCGTCAGGTGTTTCCGACACTCGTGAATATAATATCGATATATATTGGAAATGAAGCTAAATTTCGTAGCAATAAATTCCCTATACAGCGGATTTTAAAATGTAAACTAAAAGACCAATTCTTCCATCGGAAAACTTCCCAAATTTGTATTTTTCATCATACTCATATATACGTGATAAAATAAAATAGAATAAAAAAGAAAGGTGGCGTAGGAGCTTACGTCGAATATCCGAATCTAATGAAAGCGGCGAGCCCAGCTGCAGGTTATCGACTAGTAAGCCAACCCCCTTCGATATGCATGCGACCGTGTTTACGGTGTCGAGTAAATTTATATCCACCCGACACCTGATACATTATAAAATAATTCTGTGTCTACATGTGTATGTGTAATACGAGAAACTCACCACCATCTGATATATCGCGTCGACGATATTGTACATCTCGTCCCTCGTGATGAAACCGTCATTATCTACGTCGTAAAGACGGAATGCCCCTGGAAAAAAATTTCAAAAACTATTTAAGAACGGAAGTATGGAAAAAAGCTCGATATTTTTTTTTCCAAAGCTTCAGTTGCGATCGATCGAATCAATCGTGCTGATGTAATTTTTTTTTTTCTCTTTTGGTATTTAATGTGTATATAAAAGTGGTGTCGCAGGAAATATATCCGACGGCGGCGACAGCTTTTATATGCCGTTGCAGTATTGGTGACAGTGACAAAGCTTGCGGGTTGGCAAGGGGCACCCTTTTTAATAAAGCGGGCGCCCGCAGTCAAGCAGCGCTACTTCTCGACGCGGTTGTATTGGTGTGGCGTATGGAGCCAAAGCTAACAGAAAAAGCTCAACTAGACGCTATAAAAATAACGATAAGAATAAGAATAACGATGAAAACAAGAACTGCTATTACAAGAATTGAACAACAACACGTAAGAAGCTAGAAGAACCAGCGATACCGAACGGACAATCTTCTATCTCGAAACGATAATCGCTTCAGAGGGACAAAAAGAAACAAAAAAAAATACAGCAGCAGGTGTTTTTTGGATAAATACCTCACGGGGATAATTTGCGGATTCGTAAAGTGTTCTTACACATATGTTACGCGACCGTAGAGTTAAGGGAGGAAAAACGCATGCTCTGATCCACCCTTTAATTGAATCTCCAATTATCACGGGGAATAAAATTTACAACACCCGAACACAAGTTAATATTCCATATACTCACGATTAATAATTAAAGCGGAACAAAAATTTACAGGCAAAAAACGTCATCGGATTATATTACGACCCGTTCTCTTCTTTTCACATGGGAAAAATTAAATATGCAAAATTATTTAAAGAATAAAACAAAAACTTCAGCCTAATTTTAATCACCGAGCTTTTCAAGGTCTAACGCTCAAAGTTCACGTATAAAAAGTGTAAGAAGTTTATGAATTTTTTTGGCTTTATTAAAATAAAAAGAAAAAAAGAAAAAAGATTTATCAGCGAAACACTTAACACTACGGTAATTCTTGATCACTCGAAAACTCCGTATCGTATGTATAAGTCTAAGTTATGAATCGCGTGAAGTAAATTTTCGAGTAATTTATACAAATTTGTCAGCATTAAGAAAAAAAAATTAAAAAAAAAGCTATGTGAGTCGTGCGCAAATTTTACAGGAGTAGGATGATACGTATATAAATTGAAAAGCTTATAATATTTTCTTTCGAGTATATCGCGTAGGTTTTTTTTTTTATTCTTTTTTATTTAGCATAATAAATGTATCGTGTAATACGTAATGTGTATGCGTCGACTACGGAGCTATAGATCTCCTCAATTGAATTTGGGGAAAAATGTTGTTATGTGTCCCGAAGATTTATGCGGCCCCCGATATTGCAGAAAAAAGTTCGCCGATGTTTACGCGTTTTCTTTTATTATACCAAGAGAGTTTCTCTTTCAAGGAGCGAGAATTTCGACGAATATTACAATACATATGTATAACGTGGAATTTTGAAAAAGAAAAAAACGAAATCTGGTGATTTAATCCATATCGTTTTGTACTCACAGTGCAATTTTTCGTCGAGGTTTCCTCTAGACGTCACTGACAGCGCTCTTATGAATTCCTCGAATTCGATCGTCCCATCCTATTACATGATTGAAACAATTAATTCACAGATTAAAGCAAAGGGTCGAAATCACGTCGGTGAAACGTAAATTACGGTATACGCTGCGGACCTCGTTTACAGTCAGACGCGACCGCCACGAATCTACGCCTCAAATTACTCCAGTATAGAATAGGATGAAGTGGTAGCGATCGGCGTTCGTCGGACGCGCCAGTAGTCAGCCTCACGTTCAGGCGGCCGCGAGAATATTTCACGATTTTTTCAAATAAATCAATAAATACGTGCTGTGAATTTATGGTATTCGATTTCTGATCACAGTATCGATTTCCTGTTTCGATCAAGTCTCAAGTTCGTGTAAAAATAGTTAATTAATTGATTGTGTCAGCCTTTGAGACTCTTAATTCCGCTGCTCTAAATTTTCCCATTTTCTCGTCCGTTTCCTCTGTAGGTCAGGACTTTTACTTCCGCCCGTTTTATGGGAGAATACATACCTCTGCCTGGCCGTGTTTCAACTTGTTTGTCAGATCCCAGTTCCAGTTGAGTTATGTACGGTGATTTTCCGGCTTCCAGTATTAACGGTTTCTCTACATATATGAATCTACCTCGGTACTACCGCATGACTATTTAGATACACCTAAAATTCCAGGCTTTAGCTAAACGTATAGGTATACCACTGCGTAATGTGTTCTGCGAATATAACGCGGACACTTTTAGCCCAATGAAAATAAGTGGGCTCCAACTTTTCCGACGGGTGCTACAGAGTGGATTTATTAATCATGCCCCAGTGAATTTTAGGGGTGTTCCGAATCGCAACTAATAGCGAGTGACGCGGACGAATGAACGAAAAAAGAAAAAAAAAGGAAGGGAAAATAGAATAGTTTCTTATACTTACGCTGTTCTCGTCGAAGACCCTGAAAACTAACGAGGCAAACTTGGACGGATCACCTTGCGGAAAGAATTGTTTGTAGATTTTTATGAACCCCTAGAAATACAGAGAACGAATTGAAAATTATATCAAGGTCCTGAATTTAATTTTTTCTTCATTTTTGGTTTTCTATTCACCTGCTCCGTGAGGAGGCCGTTGGGACAATCTTTCAGAAATCCCTTGTGCCTGAAACACCAAAGATAAAAATCTCTCGAGTTTATATTTTACCTCTTTTATTTTTTCTTTTACTTTTGGGAAAAGTGGTTCCCTAGTCACTTCTTCGCACTCACCACTGCCTGATCTCCTTTTCCGTAACTGTAACAAAAATAATTCATAAAAAATTATAGCGTTTTTGTTCTTCTCGTAATTTTTTCTACCCGCGCGCGGATTAATATTTGATCTCGGTACCGCAGGTATAGTAAAATATAATTCGCAGTTGCCTCGCGCACCTGAGGGCACTTAAATTCGGTTTCCGGGTTAAGCCTTATCCTGCGGAAAATCCTTAGTCGGGTAACACCAAGGGCGTAATCATCGAGAGATGAGGTTTATTTTTGGGGTTACAACCCGCGCCCAGCTGCCCTTCAGTCTTCGCTGTATCGAATGGGTTTTATTAAGTGCGCCCTTATCGTTGGAAGTTCAGGACCTAAAGGCGTCTAGCATTAGCCGAAAGGTATACCCTTAGCAAAAGGTGAAGGTAACGAAATTACCATTACGAGCGTAACTTCCAAGAAAATAACCGGACACTTGAGCGAGCTACCCTTATTATTTCTCGATCCGGAGAACGAAAAAGGAAAAAATTACCGTCGCCTATGCGTCACGAACGTAAAAAGAAAAAAATTATAATTCACGCGATGATTTAATACCGAAAAGTCAAGACGAGCTATTCGACTTTAATCGTATCTATCGTCTACTATTTTCTTTTCAGTTTGCGAATAAAAATTTATTCGAGTGCGGAGAATTTGTCCTGCGGGTGAATCGAATCATCCCTACACTGCAGATCTCAGCGGGTATTTTTCATGAGTCAGTAAGATGCGCGCGTCCTTTTTTTTCCCCGGATAAAAATAAAAGTTTTATCGTCCTTTTCCTCGGTCCTTTTTCATCATCTATCACGAATATATTAGACATGTATTTTTACGGTATACACGATTGTAAATCCTGAACTGGCCCTGGTCCACCGATGTTTATTTTTCTTTCATCCTTTTTTTCTCCTCCTCCTTTATTTTACTCCTTTCTTCATCTCTCTATATTTTTCCTCATGGCGTGTATGGTAATTTCTTTGAAGAAAAATCTTAAATCCTGAATCTCAAAACCCCACGAATCTTTATCTATACAGTGACCTTCAAGGAACCTCGTCTGACGTCGATGTGTATAATACGGTCGATGCAAACGAGCCTGAATCCGGTTTTTTATTATTCAACTTTCAAATTTATTTCTCACCACCGTGAATATCGCTTTATACCTGTACATGAATGTTGCATTTATTATGCAGCTGGAAAATTTCAAGTTTTTAGTTATCCTTCATTGGATACGAACTAAACTACGCTGTAACGTATATTCCAGTGCACGCTGCAAAACTACATGCATATCGGGTATATTGAGATGGGCAAACGAGGTGACGATTTATTTCATTTCCGGCATAAATCCAATCTCCGTTTGGGGATCCGAACAGGATAGGGATCGAGGATCACGCGATCCTTCCCACGAAATAATTTATGCATAATGTATTATCACCGGATAGTATGTCGAGATATCCATATAGTTTGGTCGTCTGACGTACGTACGTATTTTGGAAAATTGTTGTGCTCTGAACGTACGTTCGGTGACCTCTTTAGATAAGGTTTTTAGGGTCTGTTTTGTCCTGTGGGGTCGACAATTTATACCCCACGATTGTATGTATATGAAAAGAGGCGTGTCACTTATCTTCGCATTTGCATGGGGGGGAAAAAGAAAGAAGCTAAAATTGGGTAAATAATGAAACGAGATGAAAATAAATAATTTGACCTTCTAAAACCTGCAGCTACGAAACGTTTAGTAGATCAAACAGCTCGGGTCTTTGCATGAGGAATTTGGGTCTAGGTAGAAGCTGCCGTTGCTTTCAGCGCGATTTTACGATCTGATTTAGCGAAAATAAGTCCTGAATTTGCATAAGCTTTTTACGGCTGCGGTAAATGGAACGAAAGGCAAATGATCAAGGAGTAAGTTGAGCATGAGGTAGTAGATTCCTCCTGGAAAATCTTTCGACGAATAAACTATAAGAGAATGGAAAAATAATAGAAAAGAGGCAGACGAACTGATGAAGAACTGAATTGATCTTTGAGCAATCCTGTCGCTCAGGTAATCACACAAATAGAAAAAGGCGAAAAATTGGCAATGACTCGATCACATCGATAAATCAATCAATTTCATAAGCAGAGTTTTGTCGATTTTAAGGTCAAAAATCGACATTTTTTTTTAGAGGGTTTTATAGGTTATTCTTATGTATTTTGACCTCAGGAATCCAAATCTGAAAGCCAAATTGATTTATCTATAAAAATGATTGAGTTATCCCTAATTTATCGATTTGAAAAGTGAAAAATCAAGGATATCTTGATGGGATTAATTCGTAGCTCAATTTAATTGACGGATTCGTGTTCCTGAGGTCAAAATACGTCAGAAAAGTGTCCTGCAATTGATTTTAAAAATACTTCATTTTTGGCCCGAAAATCGAAAAAATCCAAAGGGGTATACCTTAGATTTTTGTCGATTTTGGGGTCAAAAATCGACATTTTTTTTTATAGGGTTTTCTATGGTATTCTTACGTATTTTGATCTCAGGAATCCGAATCTGAAAGTTAAATTGATCTATCTATAAAATTGATCGAGTTATCGTCAATTTATCGATCTAAAATGTGAAAAATCAAGGATATCTCGATGGGATTAATTCGTAGCTCAATTTAATTAACGGATTCGTGTTCCTGAGGTCAAAATACGTCAGAAAAGTGTCATACGATCGATTTTAAAAATCCTTCATTTTTCGCCCAAAAATCGAAAAAATCCAAAGGGGTATCCCTTAGATTTTTGTCGATTTTGGGGTCAAAAATGAAGTATTTTCAAAATCGATTGTATGACGTTTTTCTGACGTATTTTGACCTCAGGAACACGAATCCGTTAATTAAATTGAGCTACGAATCAATCCCACCGAGATATCTTGATTTTTTCACTTTTCAGATCGATAAATTGGCGATAACTCGATCAATTTTATAGATAGATCAATTTAACTTCCAGATTCGGATTCCTGAGATCAAAATACGTAAGAATACCATAGAAAACCCTATAAAAAAAAATGTCGATTTTTAACCCCAAAATCGACAAAAATCTAAGGTATACCCCTTTGGATTTTTTCAATTTTTGGGCCAAAAATGAAGTATTTTTAAAATCAATTGCAGGACACTTTTCTAACGTATTTTGACCTCAGGAACACGAATCCGTTTAGTTAGTCAAGAGCTACGAATAGTGTAATGCTAGTACAGGTAAAACAGTATAATTATCTGATTGCATTCAGGGCGCTCAATTTACTCTTATCAGATTCTTACCTTCCGGTAGTTAGCGAAGAGGGAAAAATTAAGACACAAAAAGGAGAGATGGAATCTGAGTTGGATAGATACGGTCAATGTGTCTCGTTATTATACGTACACCCATATACCTGAATATTCTCTTCTCTCGTTTTCATTGTAAAAGGAAAATAATTTCCCTTGTAGTAAATGAGCTTGGATATATATACCTACCATCTCTGTAAACGAATTACACCATTTTATACTCAAAGTTCAAGATCGACCTCGTTCTTAAGTAGCCCTGCAGCAAACTTTTTCGAATAGAAAAAAAAAATATCCCACTCAGCTATAATAGTAAAAATTTCGTCTGTGGTTTCATAATGTTTTATTTTCCATCCCTACACATCTCGAGGTAAAGTTATCTATCTTCCCTGAATAAAGAGGAAATGACAGAAAAACCTCCGAGGATCAAGGATCAAGGATTAACGTGTACTTGGGTAAAAATCTAAGGAAGTCGACGAGAAATTTTCGAGTTAAATTCAAGTAAGTAAAAATTCTCTACCGGTTTTTTAACGGTACCTATGGTATATCATCGCGAAGAAATGATTCAAAGGAAACTACAGCGAATTGAGTTAAGAGAGAGAGGGAAGCAGAGCGGAAAGAAGCGAAACGGAACGGAACGGAACACGTAACGTAATGGCGGAAATCGCATGAGATGAACACAGCTGCATTACTTCGTTCCCACCCTGTATTTTACCTTTCACGAATTTTTTCGTTCTAAGCCTTATCGCAGTTTTGCTAAAATTGAGAGACCCATCCAATTCAGACGCTAATAGAGCCGGATAAATGTGATGACACTGCGTGTGCAGGGGTACTGGAATACGTTAGTAAATCCCCCGCAGAACCACGTCGTCTACCAAAAAAGTTTTTCACACACAGGAGGAATAATTTATCCCCCTTCAAAATGAAGGTACGAAAATATGATACACACTTTTTTCTACTTTTCTCTCTCTTTTCTGGTCGCTCGGGTTCATATAATATTCGCGTTTTGCACAACGCGAGGAATAGAATATTGTCTAGTTTTCATACGTCCTGTTTTTTTTTTTTTTTATATGTGTTCTGCAAAGGGAGTGGCAAAATCGATTTATAGTACAAACGATCGATGCAGTCCAGCTACGTGTAATTTGCGTAGTTTTTCGATGCGTTATAAAGATTGCCCGGTTATATTTACAACGAACGCGAACGGATAATTTTATATTTTTTCACTGCCTTTGTCGCTGTGGGCGATGCTGTCATACCTGCCATTTTATTTATTCTTCAACTTCCTTTCCTTCTTTTTTTGTTCTTTTTTTTTTGTTTTATCGTCGGAACACGAGCCCAGAGCTTTATTCGTGTCGTGGTATATATACGCATATATATCCGAACCTCTGAGCTACCAGAGCAGCTATTTCGAACGGCATCAAGGAAAGAAAGAGAAAGAAAAAAAAAAAGAAATATATCAATATCACCTCAGGAATGCCGTAAAAAATTGTCCCTGAACATCGACGGACACGCGAGTATATAGGCGGCTGTACCCTAAGAACGATGTGATAAAATTTAGTAATAGCCGATAAACGAACAGCCATTCTTTATACGTATTTAGGAGATAAAAGATACAGGCGAAATTTACCGAAGAAAAATGATAGGAGAAAAAAAGAAGCAAGAAAAAAAAGTACGCTGTATGCATATGTATAGTATAACGTACCGGGTGTGTCTCCTGAGGTTTTGGACGAGGACTTTTTCCCTTTTTTTTTAAGAAGATAAAATGAAAACGAGTAAATACGGAAAAATATCGAATTTGAATAATCTTATCGACGTTGATAATCAAAGCTGACGTTCGCCTTAAAACACTCTGGGATTCGAAGAGATTGTGGAAAAAGGTGGAGTTGATTTCGAGGTGTGGGAAGTGATATAAAATGATCGATTCGAAACGATCTGCGCCAAGCGTATCGAAGTGGCGAACGAAATATGCCTTCATGTTTTAATCTTTCACGAGCGAAAAGCTCCCCACACTCGTTGCAGGTCCCTGAGGAAGGAAACAGATTTACTTTGAAATTGCTATGCCGACTCGATGAAATATCTCTACCGATGAACGATACACGGATTGTACCTTTTTACATTCTTTCATTAGTTTTCTTTCCTCTTTTTGTTCCTTTTTTCATTTTATTCTTCGCCTTTACAACGAGATAGATATGTACTTGTTTTATAGTAGGTATAATTCAGTCGACAGTTATCGAGTATAATTTGCATGAAAAAGTTTCTTTCAACTTATAGTAGCGAGAGAAAACAAAAAAAAAAATTAAGAGATATAAATAAAATAAAATGGGGGACGATATGGGGTCTGTTACGTTGCAATCTATGGGCTAATATACATTGACAAAATTGCTCAAACTTTCAGGAGTAGTTCAATTAACCAAACTAAACTGCAGACGTGAACGATTAAAGTTTCACTCCACCCTCGCAAACCCCCAGCGAGTTCTCAAGTTTTCAAGTATTTCAAGTTCCGCCATATAACACAGCGAGCATCGCACGTAGCCAAAGAGAAGTAAAGTAAGAAAGTAAGTTTTCTACCCAAGCACATCTTACAGTACTGGCCGAGTCTTACATCGCGGAACAGAGTCAAGGGCCACATAAAAAGTATATCTCAAGTTCAAAAATCGTGCGGAATATTTTCTGCAAGAATAATCAAATTTTTAAAGTCCGATATCACGCAGCTCGCTTTGATATCCATGTTTTATTAATTTGCATAATCCAAACGTCGATCCGATAAATAATACGACAGGTTCATTGGGATAAAAAAAATCTACTCCCCAAAATTTATGCACACGTATATCACGGCGTACTGTATATAATGCAACCGTCCAAATTTTCTACTTCGAATTCAAAACCGTGTTATGTGTATACGTTGTACCGAGCATAGTAGGGTAGATATAGGTACGTATGAAGCATCGGGGCGGAAGGCGCTTCATCATCATTCATCATAACAATTTCGCACGTAATTCAGCCTCCGCATTGCAGGCCGCAGTGGGGTATGAACCGAAAAAAATTCTACGACTATAACCACCTACCCCTCGCGTAAGGTAGATATTTTTTTTTCTTTCTTCATTTTCTTTTTTAATTTTTGTTTTTCATCCGGCTTATCGAACGCCCGTTTCAATGTGGGTTATACCCTATGTATAGTGCTACGGGTAAAATAAACGGCAAGAAACTGTATAATTGAAAGTGTCGCTTTTGTGCAGCTATATATAATAGTATAGGGAGGAAAGAATTCCTCGGGGTTTCACACGGGGCGTGTCACGTCGATTAATCTTGTAGTGGGTCTACTGGGTATTAAGGGAGGTGGATATAATATACGAAAGGGCGATGGTTGAAACGAAGCGTAAGAGCGTGAGGTCAGTGAGGTCGAAATTCGCGTGAGTAGAGCCTTAAGCTGGTCTATACATACGTGATACGAGTGTAGGTACAGTGTAGCCTTAGCCTAGAAGGTGTAGAGGTTGAAGTATCGGAGTAATAACAGCTCTAGCTTTGGTCCGCAAAGTTTTTGGACGCCCGACCGCACGGCGCCCGGCGTCTCGACGCCTCAATCTTCTTCGCAACCCCCCCTAAAAATATCTCCATCTCATTCCGCACCTCGCCCTATACGCGACGCGGACCTCGCGATCTCCTGCTTCTGTACAGTTCGGGAAAACCGGGAAAACCGGGACCCTCACATATTTTCTCTGCACCGGCGGAAACCCTGAGCCTCCTCACGGTCACGACGAACTTTTACGACGCTTCCTCCTATTTTTTATCACCCATTTTATCCAGCCCCCCAAAATCTACCCCTTAACTTTACGAAAGGGAAAAGCTGACCCCGAAAATTGACGATGAAATTGAAAATAGGTACAACCCCCGGTGATTTCGGTCGGTTCGATATACAAGGCGGTAGAATAAAATTCGAAAAAATAAAAAAACTGATATTGTGTAACAGCGACGAAGGGGTTGGTTGTTCCCGTATAATGTTTGAAAGAACATTAATCCTGGTTGAACGCGTTGTGTGATTTTAACTCCGCAGTGTAACACGAAGTGTTTGCTGATGGGAGCGTAGAGATTATAAGGAACATATTCAACCAAGGTAAACATTTATACCGAGAATTATTAACGAAGTAGCTAAACCATGAACAAATCACACCGATGTTACGGTAAACTTTGTTCAACGGTGCGACGTCCCTCGACATTCCCATGTATCTGAACAGTCGAGAGAATAAAAAAGACAAACCAAGAAGAAAGAAGAAAATATATTATGTACTTTTCCCAAACAACTGAATGGTATACATTGGTTGGGGATGACTTTAATTAACCGATATCCGATTCATCCCCTCCCGAACTGTGATCGTAACGAACAAAAGGTCGAATTTTGTTTGGTGGAAAAGAAAGTAGCCGCCTGTCTATCCGGTGCCATTCATCTTACAAACATCTTTTTCGTTTCTTTTTTACTTTTTTCTTTCTTCCTAGTCTAGAGCTAAGAAATCTATCGGAATGGTTTTTCTATATTTTTCCTTCCAGCGTGTTTGTTCTCCTTCGGTAGTTTCCTCAGCGCAAATACATATGTGCTATACGGACGAAGTGATACATAGGAAATTGAGGAATGTACGTCGTTATCTCGTATACAACGCATATAAGTAGGTAGAGAAGTTTAAATGAAATAATAATATGAAAAATGATTTTTTACTACACGTAAAAGTTCTCGCTGAGGAATTTTAATAACATTTAACTTTTAATAAAGCTCGACTCACGCTCTTCGGAACTGTAGATAGTTTCGACTTATATAACGTCGGGTATGCCCGCTCCACGGATACCTAATTCTCTTCACGTATAACGATTCACCTCTCAAGTTCTAAACACTATTTGTATTTCTTATTGTTAGAAAGTTTGCCCTCTACTGCAGAGCGGCGCGGGCGGCAGATGCCGTTTGTAAAACACCTCTATACTTGAGGGCCGAAAAAGATCTGTCGGAATGTCGAGGGGATTCTACTTTCTAACTTACATCATGTAAGGTACCTCTCATAGTGAAAACGCAACTTTTTGGATACTTTTTGAAACAATATTCGGCAAGCAATAAAAAAGCGTCGAGATCAAGCTTTTGAAATTTATTATTCGTTCATCTTCTTTCTTTTTTGAATTTTTATTTCTACGGTGAATATCATCACACCCCTTGAATATTCTCGGAGGATCGTAAAGTTTTTTGAAATTGAGACCAAGGATAAGAGTTTGGGTAAGAGGGGCAGCGACTTTCCGAGGTTTAAAATCTTGATTATACCTAAGTAAATTACGGAGGCGTCCCGCCCCCATTCTGACCATCCATCGACGGCGGAGGGCGTCGATTAACTGCAAGTATTATGCGAGTCGAACTCGAAATTCGAGTCTTGGCCGAGGCTTATATACATATTCTACTAACTAGCCTCGTTAAGAACCTTCAGGGGACTGATTTCATTTGTCAAAATAATTCAGTTAAATACTTGACGGCGTGTGTTCCGACGGTTTAGGACTCGGATCCCGACTTAAAATTAACCCTTTAAGTGAAATTGCGGCCTGCAAACCAAACAAAAGCTCGTGATACGCATACGCGATCATGCACAAAATTACCTACGTGTCCACCGAGTCAGATCTTCCTCGATTCGTACGCCGTATTACGATAATAGCAAAACCCGGAAGTAGAACTCGAAGAACGCGAGCTTCTTCATCAACCCCCAGCAATAACATCCATCTTCATATTTGATCCCCAAGAAAAGCTATAGAATTTTTGCGATTCCCCGTCGCTGTTTGTGGAACGTGTGGGGTCCTTCGGGGTCGGCGTTTTTTTATTCTTCCTCTTTTTTCTTTTTTTTTTTTATCTTCTCGGAATAAGTTACCCGAAGGTCTCTCGCTTCTCCCGCATATAATAAATTGCACGACATCTCGTGGACCCTGACAAACATTGAAAACAGTGAAAAGTGAAAGTATAGAATGTAATGAAAAAACTAACACGAATCGTATAAAGGGCAAAACAGCTTAAAGCTCGAAAACATTTTACCTATGCCCGGGTCAACCGCCATTCAAACTTTCACCCCCAAAAATTATCGTTCCTCTCTCGGCAAGCTCATTTGAAACATGCTGCCCCATGTTATTTGAAACTGAATTTCCCTCGTTCCGGATTTTCAAACCCCCCTCTATCCGTTTTTTCTTTTTTTTACGTACATGGTATGTCCACATATTCGTTCTACGATTTACAAATCTCTCTCGCTGTTACGGGAGTATAGGTAAGTGTAACACGAACGATACCGGAAATTTGTTCAGCTCTCACGGGTTGTTGCGTTAAATACCGAGCTAGAAACTGCAGAATTGCAGTTGGTTTAATTTATATCTGTTTCTCCCGCGCTCATCAATCTGCGTGAAATATTCCAATGTGTAAAATTGTGCAGGTATAATTCTTCGTACAAACATAAAAACCGGCTGCAGAACAAACGCCTTTCTATACAATTTATTTCTTCCACTACTCCGCACCCGGTAATTTTTAATTATACACCCGAAAGGCAAACCCCTCAAGGATTAAGAAAAAGAAAGGGATAAACTCAATTCAACTGAATTCATATACCTTTCATTTCCTTATACAAACTTAAAATACACTCGCGTGCCCGGCGATAAGCGGAAATATAATAAATTCGAATAACTTCTTATCCGATTTTGCCCCAAGGGCGCGAACTACCCCTGAGTTTCTGTTTTTTAATTTGAGAAATCTAAAATTTTTGCTTTTCTTTTTTTGGGATACGTTTCGATGAGGAAATAGAGGCGACTTCAAGACGCCTTCTTATAATAAAAAAATGATAAGTTTTCGTTCCCTACATTGCGTGTGTATGATAATAATACTGGAGGAAAGTATAGTGTAGGTTACTCGGGTAACAAATATACCCTTCAAGTTTAGTCAAATCACATACTAAATAGGGTTATAGGGTAGGAGTGTAAAAGGGTGGATGATATACGCGGACATATATCTCCATCTATCTCTGTCTGCTTCAAAAACT
Organism: Athalia cordata; assembly: GCA_963932425.1. Classification (NCBI taxonomy): domain Eukaryota; kingdom Metazoa; phylum Arthropoda; class Insecta; order Hymenoptera; family Athaliidae; genus Athalia; species Athalia cordata. The sequence continues at coordinate 3,276,288 of OZ010628.1, read as the reverse complement.
GACGGTTGTAATAGTATTTCACCACCGGATATCGGAAAAAGACAATCACCTCTGGAAGCTAAAGATCTGGCGCCAGTAGGGGTTGGCAGCCTGAATATTATAGCCTCCCCCGATCTTAGGGCCGATATTTACGAGCCCCGAAATATTCCCATCTAGGTAAGACGCTGGTTGGCTAATGATCAGAACCACGAATTGAAGATACCCAACATATATTTTTTTTTCGCCTCAATTTTCGGTATTTTGTTAACTTATTTAATTAGAATTTTTTTTTTTACCTACTCGAGGAACTTGGGGTCTGAATATTCCATCGATCGATTTGTGATTGCTATAGTTTTAACGTATAATGACGGCAATTCACGAGGTACATAAGTAGTGGTGTGATTTATGTGAATGTATATAATATAGGTCGATATTCGTGACGGTGATGTGATTATTTTGACAATATAGGGGTTTGGGGGTGTTATACGCCGAGGGGTCGATTTTTGTTCCGATGTGATACAAGAATAGTGAATCGTGACGAAAGGTAAAAGGGGATGAATTTTCTTCTCCCTCATTCTCCATAGATTTCGATACCGAGGCTTTTATCACGAAAGTCACACTGGCATTCTTTACCGAAGAAGACAAATTCGAAAACGATTCATTTTCCCAAAGTGGGGATTTCGTTAACGCCGGTAGAAGCTGGTGATCGATTTTGTGATCACCCTTATAGAAATGGCTCGCTGAACTTTTGACACTGCAGGATAAGATAAATTCACTACCAATAATCAAGTGGTGTAAAAGAAAATGTGGTAAAAAAATAGAAAATTCAATTTCACAAAATACACACAATCAGTTTGTTCTTTTTTTTTTTTCTTCCAATGTAAAATATACTCACAGTATGTATCCGTGGTGAGCCGGTCGATGGTGTCCTGTTTGAGTTTACTGTTCTTCTTCCCCATTTTTCTTCAGCTTTTGGCTCTTCGTGGTTATTTACTGCTCCTCTATTTTTTTTCCGCCGCGTTCTTTCCTCTCTCCCTTTTTATCGCAATTTACGAAAGTGCGGTCCACCTCTTCCACGTTATACTGCCGAGTCTCTTTTCCTATATTATGGTATATGTATGTATAGAAAATTTATTTATTCTGCACTGCAGAACGCCGCGCGCGCGCTGCAGTTATAGCGGGTAAAATATATTTTCTTCCTGAAATTTTGAAGTGCTTTTTCTTCTCTCTCGTTTTTTCTTTCTTACATCACTTTGCTCCTTGGAAGATGTCGCGTCGAATGTACTTTTTTTTTTTATATACTTTGCCTAATCTTCCATTTCATTCTTTTTTGTCTGCCATTTTTTTCTCGTGCATATCTTCCCACCTATCTATCTCCCTCAGTTTTCTTGTCAACCGAGTGAAGTAAACCAGTTGAAGAATATAAAAGTTTTAAAAACTCTTTCTTTCTCTTCCGCATCTCCCCGTTAACTTTATCGCGTATAAGATAATGGATATAAAAGATGGCTTATCTCATTCCTGCTTTCCTAGTCTTTTTTTTTGTTCATTTCCTCTTTTCTTCCTCCCTCTTTTTCATACTTTCTTTTTTCACAATAACTCTCCACTTTCATTCATTACTTTTCAAGACGTTATGATGTCATGGTCAAAAGTTTCAAGGTACACCGAAGTTGATAAAAATGAAAAAAAAAAAAATGTGAAGAGAAAAAAGAAAGGAAAAACGTTTGCATTAAAAAATAAAGGAAGTACCAAACCGCCTCAATTGAGTGTACATAACTAAGTGACTGTGCCGTGTGTCTTTAACGATCTTTGATCGATCTAAGCTATAGTTAAATGTAAAACGAATGATGATGGGGCTCAAAGTAAACGGTATAATGTACAATCGATACGCGAGCGATGTAGCAAAAAAAAAAAAAACGCAATATGTAAGTTTACATTCCATCGCAAAAGGGAGGAAGAAAGAAAGGGTGAGCGCGAGAGAGAAAAGAAGAGATACACAGAGCTAGAGGTTGTTGATTTTGTTGATCTAAAATATGCGGGTATTCCGCACATAAGCCGCTCTGTGATTTTCCACCTCCTATATTCCAGCTCCGTAAGCTCATACCCCTTCCCGCTGAATTTCTCCTTCCATTTTTTCCTTCACTTCAACCTTATCGCGCCCTTTGGTGAGGATTATTTGGAGCAGAAATCCGCAAGTGTTTTCAATGAGTTACGCAAATATCATAACACGCTGTCCCCTTGGTTATGACTTATGGGTTTTTCGGGGGTGGATGTATAGCTTGTTTTACTGTAGGTGTTGTATTAAATTCAAACCCCTTTATCAGCGAGTTGAAATTACCGAAGGGGAAAGCGCGAATGTGTGCGGTGATAACGAATTTTCAAGAGGATCAAATCAATCGCATTACAAAATTTCAAAAAATTAAAAAATAATCAGTCACCCTCTCTCAGTTTTTGGAGGAAAAACGTACCTACAATGTGCAGAAATTCAGACTTCTTTTAGCGTGAAAAATTTCACAAAACCACCTCCTTCACGTCTGATAAGGATAATAAGAATTTATAAATTTCATCGTTTTTTTTTTAAAACAGTTTCTGAAAACATATTTTAACTTTTATTAATTTGTTTAAATTTTTTTATGCGTCAACTTTTGATTTCATACGGCACGACAACATTTTTTAAGTTCAAATAGACGGCACTGAAGGGGTTGTTTTTTGTTTTTCTTAGCGATTTAATCGTGCGTAGCGAAGAACCTTCGAATCTTTGGAAACTGAACTACCACTTGATAAGGAAGATAAGAAACGTCGACGCGTCGCGGCGCTCGACGTCTGACTGCCTTGCGGCTAACATCGTTGGGACGTCCAAGTGTCTCTCAATCCCTTCCTCAAACCCTCGCAAAGCGCAAGCGCCTCTACCTATTGGGTAGGTAATATAGGTGGATAGATAAACACATATATACAGAGGTCCCGGGATCCCCTTGAAACCGAACTACACCTACACCTCCCTATTTTACTCGGACCTACTTCGACCCCTGAGATGCTGATACCCATGTCTAAGTTATGGTTTACAACCTGCTTATTATTCCACCGACGTGTGAAACGTCCCCCGTATTCCTGAGAACAACCCGATGGCGTTGTTTATTTTATATATTTCTGATGCCGAAAGATCTGAAAAATTTAAGTTTTATCGTTAACATTCTTACCATTTTTATTTTCTCTCTCTCGAGCGCGCGGCGACCGAGACGTTCTTGAAAAATATATAAGTTTGAATATTTAAATGAAATTTTTTTTCGTTTCTTCTTCGACGTTTTTTCCCGAACTTCACAGAGGGGATGTGATTTATTATCTAGGTTGTCGTCTCCGATATGAGGTGGGTTTATGATAACAATTTAATGATACGGTGTCGCAGTAGTAACAGTTTATAATAGGGATAATGGAAATAATGGCAATAACAGGAAAACCCCGAAGCTTACGGAGGCACAAAAGCAGCGACGGGTGAAGAAGCCTCTATTGTTTTGCATGTTTTGCGCTGACGTTATGCGTGTTATACAAGGGGGTTTTCAGCGTTCACGAATCGGCGGGGGTTGAAACGCGCGCAGGGAGAAAAGCGTGGGCGAAGAAAAGAAGGAAACGAAGGGGCGAGTGTGAAGGGTAGGGAAAAGCCCCACGCAGCCAAGCTACCACGTATAACGCCTCCGCGAAAGTTGATATATGTGTAATTGTGATGGATTGTTTTACTACTTGTTTTACTTAATGGTTTAAAGTCATTAAAGACTCGCTGCGACGTTCCCCGCTCTCTGCAGCAGCGCCAAGAAAATGGCATGTGATAATAAGGTTAACGATCCGCACGTGTACGAAATAAAAAACATATCCCCAACGTTAACGACTAATGATATTATTTCACGTTGTTTCACGCGTTTTAAATAAGTTTGAATCAGCGAAATATCCAATATCCACTGCCCACGCGTTTTGCTCGTGAATTTTTTTTTTCCTATTTTCCTTTTTATCATGAGCTGTTATCCCGACCGATTATCCCGAAAATTCGACCACACCGTACGGGGCGAAAAGAACTCTCCCTTCTTTTCTCTCTTTTTTACTATTCCGCGGAGCCCCCTGTGGGTTTCGGGACGACAATCAGATCGGAAAAAAGATACAGAAGCAGCAGCAGCAACGTCTCAGGAATTTCCGATCCCGATGGAAAAGCTTGCGCACGATCGGGGGGGAGGCTTTTGGGAATTGAGTTTAGTTCTTAGTGCAATAGCTGTCCTTTCCAACGGTAGCTTTAGAGTTCAGAGACTCATCGGGGCTTATCCTGAACGGAGATTTCCAGGAAATCCCGTATATACTACATTTTTTGCCTCGATCATTCTCGTACACCTTATACGAAGGGCGAAATTTGATCGGGAAAATTGCGGTCAAATAGCGATAATGGTAGCGAGCTATTTCGATGGAGGTATCAAACTCTCCCATCATCGGAGGATTATTTATTCATTTCTTTTTTCGAAGATATTCAGGAAAATTTTTTAAACGAAAGTTATTAGAAATTTGTTTGTCGCATCGACTCGCACAGCTCTGCTGGGCAATCACAACTAGATTACCAATAATTGGCTCCGAAACGGACGTTCTACATCCAGAGTATCGGTTGAAATTTTGGCGAACACACGTATGAACTGATAAAAAAAAACTCGATTTAGCGCGAGCTTTTTCTCCTCCGAAAATTAGACGCGTGAAATTATTCCCTGTGGAAAGAATGTGTTTTATATTATTTATTCGTAAATTAATATCCTTTTCCGCCCCAGAAAGAGAAAATCCTTTTTCGCCCTAGTGAGGTAAAATCATTTTTCGCCCTGGAGAGGTAATATCCATTTTTGCCCCAGTGAGGTAAGATCCTTTTCCACCCTGAAGAGGTAATATCCATTTTCGCCCCTGTGGGGTAAAATCCTTTTACGCCCGAGGGAGGGAAAATCCTTTTTCGCCCTAGTAAGGTAAAATCATTTTCCGCCCTGGAGAGGTAATATCCATTTTCGCCCCAGTGAGGTAAGATCCTTTTCCACCCAAGGAAGGAAAAATCCTTCTCCGTCCTAGTGAGGTAAAATCCTTTTCCGCCCTGAAGAGGTAATATCCATTTTCGCCCCTGTGGGGTAAAATCCTTTTACGCCCGAGGGAGGGAAAATCCTTTTTCGCCCTAGTAAGGTAAAATCATTTTCCGCCCTGGAGAGGTAATATCCATTTTCGCCCCAGTGAGGTAAGATCCTTTTCCACCCAAGGAAGGAAAAATCCTTCTCCGTCCTAGTGAGTTAAAATCCTTTTCCGCCCTGGAGAGGTAATATCCATTTTCGCCCCTGTGGGGTAAAATCCTTTTCCGCCCCAGGGAGGGAAAATCGTTTTCCGCACTACTGAGAAAAGATACTTTTGCACACTAGTGACGAAAGTAAAGTATACCATTTTTTCACTTTCGTCACTAGTGTGGAAAGTAAATTTTTACTTTCGTCACTAGTGTCGAAAGTGAAAAAATGCACTTTTGCACTTTCGTCACTAGTGTGGAAAGTAAATTTTTACTTTCGTCACTAGTGTGGAAAGTGAAAAAATGCACTTTTGCACTTTCGTCACTAGTGTGGAAAGTAAATTTTTACTTTCGTCACTAGTGTGGAAAGTGAAAAAATGCACTTTTGCACTTTCGTCACTAGTGTGGAAAGTAAATTTTTACTTTCGTCACTAGTGTGGAAAGTGAAAAAATGCACTTTTGCACTTTCGTCACTAGTGTGGAAAGTAGAGTTTTACTTTCGTCACTAGTGTGGAAAGTGAAAAAATGCTTTACTTTACTTTTGCTACTAGTGTGAAAAAGTATCTTCCCTCAGTAGTGCGGAAAAGGATTTTACCTCACTGGGGCGAAAAAGGATTTTACCTCACTGGGGCGAAAAAGGATTTTACCTCCCTAGAGCGAAAATGGATATTACCTCTCCAGGGAGGTAATGAAGTCCACGCGAGAAATGAGCGATTTCTCATTCACTTTACATGCGAGAAAAAGGGCCGATTTCATGCACGTGTTGAAAAAAAAAAATTTCATTTGTATTTTTACGAATTCTACCGTCCGCCAGTTTTTTCTTTTTTGAGTCCGTCATGTGCGGTACGAGCAATCCGAGGGTAGGGATTGTTCGAGTTGTAAATAAATAAACGGTAATTTCGGTGGTAAACCCGGTTACGCGACCTTGGGTAGATGAATTTTCTAGACTCGGTAGTTTCCCGGTTTTCAGTTACCCCTATTTCGATTTTTCTCTTTTACTTTTTGCTCTCCCTCGTGAGTTATTCTTCTCGAAAAGGTTGGAGAAGTTGGCTAGAGGAGGTTGATATCGCGGCAGACTTTTCCTCCCTATATATTCTATACATCCCTACGTAAAGAACCGGAGCTAGCCTCGTACCCGCGATGCTGCATAGCGCGAGGGCTAGCGTTTGCGAAAACAAAATCAGTGTCGCGACGCCAATCCGGCCCATTTATTTTTAGACCTGTCTTTTATATCTTTGCGATCGTTTCTCTGCAGAAACCCACCGTACATATTCAATTTTCTTATTTCCCCTCATTTCCACGATCCATTTTATCATATTAATCGACCCTTCCTTTTTTTTTTTTATCATCTTCCATTAACCATATACGAAAACGTGTGTTTGAAAAGAACGGAGGGGAAAAAATGTGTGAGTATATTATTTGCAGGTGCAAGAATTCCTTATATTTTGTTTACCCCAATCATCGAGGAATTTTTCCCAACCAGTGTGCAGAATGTGAAAAATATCAAATATAAGAAATGCAGAAAGGGATGAAGAAAATACAGAAAGTGAGTTCTTGAAAAGGTGAAAGAAGAATCGAGCGAGGTGAAGAGAGAGAGCGATCGAACTTCTGTTTATTCTACTTGATAAACTTTTCTGGCGCTTTTCCAAACTTCTGTCTCGAAATTGGACCATAAAACGCTATCATATTTTCGTAGTAAAGAATTTTACCGGATTATTGCCGTCGTATATTTCTCACCACCCCTTTTCATACCACCTTCTTCTCACGGGTTACCAACGCGTTTTACTTCTCGCGGCAATTAATATGATAACTATTTTATTATTCCCACTGCGACATTTCGCAAGTTATTCGAGCGATAACAACGTCAGGGGCGTTTTATCATTTTTGAAAAATCTGTGCTTGCAGCTCGCGTACGTTTTCTTCCCCCCCATTGAAGAAGCAACGAAAATATTTACAAGTCAAGGAAATGCTAGCGGGTGAAATATGTATTTGTTTGTTTGTTTGCTTTTTCTTACTCGTTTTTTTTTTCTTTTTTTCTCTCATACGCGAAAAATAAAATAATTTATGAAAAACGAGCGCTGTGGTGTAAGCGAGCTCTCTACAAGGAATACAAATTTTAGTTCTATCTTTTTCGCCATCATATAAACCAGTTTCATCGATACGAACGGAAATAAATGTAGCGAAAACGACACGCAATCGATCCCGTTTTTGCGAACTGCGTATCGATCTTGCATTTTTTTTTTTTGTTCTTTGCTTCTTCTCGATTTGGAAAAAAATAAAAATTGTATGGAACTGTATGGTATTTTAGTTCATAAGAAAACTGGATTACCGATTAACGTGAATTGGTCTTTACTTTTTCATGTGGTAGGTGATGTGACTCGTGATTCATGAGTGTGAAAGCAGCTTTTAGGCTGTTGCTTCGCTCGATGAGGAACGAACATCGTCCAGGAAAGGAGATTGCGGAGGTGAATGGAAAGAAAAGAGAGGAAAAAAAGGGAGAGTATAAATGGGAGAAAAGGGTTGTATGGAAACCTTTTTTGGCCATGTGAAGAACCGCAAATGTTGAAACACGGGCTTTGTGCACCCTCAATTTTAATTAAACTAGAAACAGCATATTCGTATACGAAATTAATATTATGATAACATAATTACGAAGCTTTTTCAAAAATAAAAAACGAACACCTTATTCAATTTTTGATTCTATTCCATATATTTCTACCTAAAAATTCCTGATCTATACTCTTCAGGTTTCTTCCGGGTGTAGAATAATATTAACAAGAAAACCACGTGCTGTGAGATCGTGAGACACGCGGGGTTCGTGGCTTGGCTTTTTTTCTTCTTCTTCTTTTGGAAAGATATTTAGGTTTTCTTTGACCTTTCCGGTAACCTTTTCTTTCTCCGTTCCATCCTTGCGGGGGAAAAAAGGGAACGTTCCTTTCTGTTCACTCTCTTTATCTGGGGACGACAATCTCGAGGGATTCGCAATAGCAGCTACCATATGCTGATTACCATCTAAACCAACCCTCATATACATACCTACAACGTTTCTTTAATTCACAGGACTGTACAAAGGATGTAAACGAAATTTTTGAAAACGTGCAGAGCAAGGACAGCACATGCGGCTGGTTACATTCCGTGCATGTGGAAACTATACGAACGCAACCCCATCTCATCGATCTGTTTGTTGCACTCGACCGCCGCCTTGCGCTTTAATGTAATTGGGAAAAGTCCCAGAGAAGCCGCTGTCCTCTTCCGAAGCTCTAAACGTGAACGTGAACGTGAACGCCAACGCAACCCGCTTCTATCGACCCGCCCTCACCCCGAATACTTACTTCTCCACCTCCTCCTGTTCCTCCTCTTTCTCCCTTGTGGTACTCCCTCTAGTGCTTCTCAAGAGAGAGTAAACCGAGTGCGACTGACTAGTTTGCGGGGGTAGAGAAAATAAGGCTTAACCGCAAACTTAATTTTCATCAAATAATATCATCGCTTTAATTCCACAGACATATTATAACGGCGTAGTTAACGTTGCAGATATTTCCCCGATCGACTCACGATTTTTACCTTGCCTTTTTTCTTTTTTTTTTTTTAATCCATTTTTTAATTTTATACATTTTTTACTCACCAAGCTCGCGTTGCAATATCGAGACTGTAATTTGTATTCCACCACCAGCCCCTATTTAGCTGGCTATACTCGCTTCATATCCTTCCTCAGCTGTTGCGCCTTTAATGATTCAGCGTTTCAACTCACTACCCGGCTAAGTATAAAGTGGCCGCAAGTCGAATTATTATATCTCAACCACCACATTTTACACCCGCTACTTCTGAAACGAAAATCCCTACGGTTTTACTTGCTATAATTCTTCGCTCTCTGTACCGGTTTTCTTCCTTCCTTTTTTTTTTTTTCATCTGTAACAACATCTATGATTCAACCAACGTGTGACACGATTACGTGGGAATTAATTCTATAATGCAGTGAATTTAATTAATCAGTTAATTATAATTATTGAATTACTATGCGGGGATGAAAAATAACAACGTGGAATTTTGGATCGGATCGGATCTACGTATCGTATCCGTACATCATATACCGTTGTGAATCGAAGTGGAAGAATCCAACGGGTTACAAAACCACATCGGGGGGGCGATGGGGGGTTGGGGGTGGTTCAGCGGTTGACTGTGGAATATTTTTAAATAGGTTAATCGATACTCTCTGCAATCCTGCAGGAGTTTCTGTTGTATTATTACTTGCATATTACGTGCATGGGTAGTTTATATATATTAAATGGGTATTCCCATTTCGGGGGTGGTTATATACATATATACGTATATGTATAAATGTATATACATATACGTACCGCGTACGTACGAGTCGCCAAAGATTAAATGGTATTTATTGTTACGGTGGGAACAAACTGGAAGCTGCAACGGTCCCCCATGAGTCGTACGGAGTACGTACCAGTTGTTGTTGGTTGTTGGTTGTTGTTGTTGTTGTTGCAGAGTCTGACGGTATTCATATATTTCAGCCACGACTCCAAACCCTAAATTAAAGCCGTGTGCGACGCTGAACCGCTAACCCTCTCCGTTGTGGTTCACAAATTCAAAGTTCGACGGATAGCGTGATTTCGCAGTACTCCCTATTCTCATAACTCCTGAAAAAAATAATTGCATAAAAATCAAAAATCAATTCGAACTTCGATCTACTTCAAGGGTTGGTTTTTACAGTGTTATTTCTTTCAAAAAACATTTTTTTAACGCGTGCAGCGATAGATAATTTCGTTTTGTTCGACACAATTCTTTTCATTATCAAATAAAAATCAATCTCATATTTTTCTATCTGCTTGAGTTTTTTTTTCGTTCTCCTTTTCTTTTTTTTTTTCTCTGCACGGGATACATATCGCGATCTGCAGTAATAACTTTTATACCAAAATATATATACATATATAATCAATCTTCGAACAATGATTAAATAAAGCTCGCTGCCAAGGATCGAAGGCCCATGAATAATTTATTAAATGGGTTTTACTCAAAGAGTAATAGTAGATATATATATATACATACATAATGTATATAGTTATGTAGTCTTACAGTATGTCTATAGTAAATACATCGATAAATAAAAATATCGTTACTATAAATAATTATTCGTTCACGCACTGCGCTGCAGTATTTCCCCCCTTGATTATATACTTTTAGTATATTTATGCATGCACGAAACGATTTCTTTTTTTCTTCTTTTTTTCTTCTTTGCGATCAAGTGAGGATCGATAATACTAAAAATTACAGAAATAATGTTAACAAAAATTATCGAATTAAAAATCAGTGTGTAATTAAGCAGCAGCGATGTAATTAATTACCTTAGATTAATATAAATATCAATATCTGTATCTCGTTTAATTTTTTTTTAACGCAATTGGTATCGAAATTGTGCGTACAATATTTAAAATCCATCAAACAACGCATATTAATATACATATACATATATTTATTTGATGATTAATTAATTTATCATTTTCTGTGTAATAAAACTGAGCTCGCCATGACGAAGAATTGATGATTTCCTTTTTTTGTTAATAATGGTTATAGTTGTTGGTATTTTTTTATAACTATCATGGATTCTTGTGTATATGTATAATATATATCAGTACATAAGCCTCACATATAAATTTATATGTATTAGACATGTATATAATGTATATAATACGTATTCATATGTAATATATTATATTTTAGGGCAGAATACCTTATTCGCGTAGTTACTCTGCATACACATATGGAGAGCGTTTGATGAATTAATAATTAGAATTCAACGCACGTGTCATTACGGGACGCAAAATTTAGTAATCTAATTTGCTGCCGGTGACCATATAATTATTCATGAACGTGTGATCTTTTTTCTCTTTTGTCTCTTCTTTTTTTTTCTTCATTTCGATTTTGGTTTTTTATTTTTTTTCAGTTCTTCTGCGGTACGTAGTTTCGTTTAGACGTGCAATATTATTTATACACGATTAAATTCACAAGCTGGTTCTTTTTTTTTTCTCTCTTCTACGCTTTACATAATTTTAAATAAATTTAAAATTATCGTACATAATCGATATATAAGATTTATAAAATAATAATTTATATCCTATCCATAATATAATTTAATATAATATATATATATATATTTATCTCAAAAAACTTGTCACTTATAATACTAACAATTTGAAAATCATTCGAAAACTATAAACGATCGTTTGTTACGAAGCATTTTTCGCGATTCTTTTTATTCTAATTTTCTTCTCATCTAATCTTTTGTTAAAACGCAGATTTGAATTCATTCCGATAAATCCCGAGGACATTATTTTCGCAAACTCTGAATATACAATTATGCATATCGCTTATAATAATTGTAAAACTTTTACGACTAACAATAAATACACGACAAAAATTTCTGTACGGTATAATAATTGGCTTATTGTATATATACGTATTCAATATTTATATATGTATACATTTATGTATAATTTTCATACACGTGTATAATAAAAGATGAAAAAATTGTTAGTTTTTCTTTTTTTTAAATTCCTTGTTAATTGTTTCAGCATTCTCTTCTTTCTTTTTTCTTTTTCTTTTCCCGTACCATTAATTCGTAATATATATCATATTCTTTTTTTTTTTTTACTTTTTTTTTTCAATCATTTTCTAATAAAAAATTACATCGTACATATGATCACAGATACTTTTAAAAATAATAGTTTTCTTCATTTTTTTAATTCTTTTTCTTTTCTTTAATATAATACGTATATAGTTACGTATGTATACATAGGTATAGGTATATAATATAATGTATTTTTGTTCAACTCTTCGATTTTCATTACGTTTGAATTTTTTTTTCCTTTTTTTTTACCTTCCATTCTTCATCTTCTCAGTCACAATTGAAAAATTGACAAACTCGTACACACGATTAATCTACACGGTACGATTATATGAAGGAAAAAGATCAACTTCTGGAGTTGCTTTTTACTCCTTTTACTTTTTGGAAAATTTATAGAATTTTGGTTTACGCTAGACGCTGGCCCTCGCTACGTGACCAGGGGTTGCGACCGCTGTAGTTGGAGGGGTAGTTGTGGTCGTGGGCCTCGGTAATGGTGAGTGTTTCATGGGTACGCTGCGTCCGTTTCTTCCCGCAGGACCCCAAGGCCACTGCAGAGTACGTATCAGGGTGTTGCGGAAGTCCTCGGAGAAGAGGCAGTAGATGTAAAATGTTATAGAGTAATTTATAACCTCGAGAAGGTTCGCCAGCGCACGAAATACCTGTAACATTGATGGAACGGAAGAAGAGAAAGATGAAAAGAAATTAAATAAATTATCGAACTTAATCAAGGATGAAAAATAAATCGAACAATTTTTAATAAATTTTAATAACTCGCCTGGTAAGGATAAAGGCTCAGATTTGTCTCGCTTAGGGTTACGTTCAGGATCACCATTGGACTGACGCAAACGAGGAAAAGTATACTTGTACTTCCGAGGAGGAGTACGAGCCTTCTTTCTTCCGCAAATGTCCTCGGATCCTCGTCATTGCTGACGGTTCTTGACAACGTCATTCTTCTACGACGTTCGCACGATCTTCTGTAGACTATCATAATGCGGAGGTTGAAACCGGCGAGTAAAATCGTAGGGGCGACTTTGAATACGACCTCTAGGACGACTTTGTACACCTGGAATATGAATGGAATTTGTGTTAGGAGATCCAAAATTTTGTCACAAGAATTTGAGAATTTGACGGACGTGGAATTTTACCTGGTAAAATAGAGAGTGTAAAAATAGGACGTTTTCTCGTTTCTGGTATATCAATGGACCCGCTGGTGGCACCTGACACTTGGTTATTTCCCCGCGAAAAACGCTCGGAAGATAGACGACGAAAGTAGCAAGGGGTATTAGGACGACTGTCAAATGTGGTGGTCCACATAGAGGCCGGGTGTGCTGACCTGGATGACAAACGCTCACGTATCTTTCCACCGTCAGTGCCAGTAGCATCATAACTCCAACTCCTGTTCAAGTAAATGTCAGAAACAGGGTCGTAAATAAAGGAGAAAAACTCTTTCGAATGAAAATTAAAAACCAAAATTCAAACTCATGGTTTGTTTCACTCACCCAGGCATCCGTTTCCCAAAAAAAGCTCTAGATGAGCGTGATAAAATGCCTGTGCCCAGTTACTCCACCGTCCTGTTTCCTTGTGAATCAAAACTCGAAGGGCGAAGGGGATGCAGAATAAAATTGCCAGGAGAGCCGCAGCTGAATATCCTGAAAAAAGGATAGAAAATCTTTCATTCAGTCAATCGTCATTAAGCAGGAAAAAAATCGTTCGATAAATTCAAAGCTCCCGAGAAAGAAAAAAATTCTATCAGCGATAAAAGCTCGTGTGTCATCGGTGGGTACAACAGTCGAAACCGAGTTTGCTGTTTTACCCTCTCAAGTGAAAGCTCGCGAGCTTTTACCCTCGTCGGTAACTTATTCGGACAGCAAGGTATGAAACGTGAGCTTGCACCCTAGTTTACCATAGAAGGAGTAAAGTTTTTCATTCTTTTGAACTTTTCCGGTTCTAGTAAGTTTTTAATTTCGATTCACAGGATGACGAAAGGCTCAAAGGCGTCAAGAATCAACCGGGGTGAACAAGGATTAAGGATGACACAGTTTGAGGGATGAATAATGTCTCGGTGTGTCGACGACAAGCCCGGTAACAAGGCTTAGGGGGTTTATTACAAACTGCCTGTATATTTTCGGTGTTACCGATCGCAAGTTTAATCTGCAGAGCCATTGATCACTGTATAAAAGCTGGGGTTAACTCCCCGGTTGTAAAAACACAGGGATTTCATTTGTCTCTCTTTATATAAATTCATATTTCATACGATATTCATTTTGACGTATCTTCCGAAGGGTCTGAGCCACTCGTAAAAATTTTAGATTCCTATTCGCGTGGCAGTTTACGCTTCGAAACTGGGAAGAGAAAGAGACTGACTCGGGTCTATTGAAACAAAATTGTTAGTTCCTCATTGAAGTTCATAGAGTTGCGGAACTTTATGGGGGGATTGCGTATCCCGATCCCAGTCGGGGTTTCGGTCTGTTATTGTTAATCTATTCCACGTTGGTCACACGTGTTCTATATAACCGGCTTAATACGACGTATCATCACATAACAGGCGGTCGAAGCAAGGGACGAAATTTTTCATCATATTTTCCAACCCAGTGATCAATGAGCAGCTTGAGATTTATTAGTTTTTTGTTTTTCGCATTTCGTTTTTCTCTTTTTCGCAGGGCAGTTTTTTCCTTCTAACTTTTTATATCTTTTCAGTTTCAGCAGCCGCCTATAAGAAAATTAGATTTTATTCAGAGAAATAACGAGGGCAAGCGATCTATAGATACTAGTGTGAGTAATTGCTAATTAGAAGTCTTGCTAACAAGGCTTGGATGTAATCACAATTTAAGTTGAACGGATTTTGCTTTTCATAAGTTCACGCTGGAAACTCTGTCGTCATATATACCTACGCGTCGATATATATTTTAGAAGATTAGTTGTTTCGGAACCAATTAAAACCAGACGACAACGCGACAGCTGTTCTAAAAGAGAACAAATAATTTAATCCATCACTCATCGATTCATGAATATATATATTCATTTTTTCTTCTAATTTTTACTCTCCCGTTCAACACAGCCTATAAATTCATCGCGTTGAATATGAAACATGCGCGTGCTGCAGGTGGGTTTATTGTTTGTTCGATTAAAAGACAATTAAAATTATACGATCGTCCGAAGATATATAATTATTCCTGTTTATTCAATCGCGTATACGAAAAACCCAATCAATGAAAACCTGGGGTCCAAAAAAGAGCAAAAAAAAAAGAAAAATCAACCGATTGCGAACAAACTTTCGCGAACACGCGTACATATATATACATGATCTATAAATAGCTCTGCAGAATCCAAACAGCGAGAGTGAAATCGACGCGACTAAATTTAGCAGAACGAAACGAACACGTATTGACCAATACTGACCGATGGACACCACTTGGAGACCTTGAAAATCGCTCTTTTTTTCTAACCTTTCGAAATCCGCTTCGCGACACGGACCCTATCACCAATTGTCCTCCAGGTGACAATTGTTTCCTGAAGTTCAACCGCGCGAGATCCTATTTTACCACCCACGAAATGGTTGTAGCCCGGTGTAATTTACTTGTAAATCTCCCTTACATACAATAGAGGGGTGAAAAACGAATCCTTTTTCCGAATGAAATTTTCCAAGTCTTTTCTACCTTCGTCTCGCGCCTCCTCAGATCCTTCGCGAGATTATGTAATTCATGTTTTCTTTTTTCACCTCGTAAGTCATCACCCTTTCGTACGGTGATATTTTTCGGTACACTAGATTTGATACCGTATACGTTATTCGCACCGACTTTCACTGGTAGCCGTAAAGTAAGTAGTGCGTCCAGAAATAGGGAGGACGAAAGCTTGTAGGTAAAGTGTCGTTATCGGATAGGGTGTGGTGGCGTCGGCGTTGGTGGCGAAACGGGTTTCAGGAGGGTCGTAAAAATATCGTGCAAAATTTTCTACCTTCCATCCATATATATATGTGTATCTATATACCCATGTGGCTGAGATACATTCACGTTTAAGTGAACATCTCGGCACCTTCCTCTCCTGTCCTTCGTGGAAGAGCAAAATAGCGGTGAGAGTTTTTTACGTTTTTTTTTTTTATTTTTACTCTTACTCTTCTTTATATAGATGTATATATTTTTTGTCTTCATTCTTTGAACTACGGATAGTATATATAGCAAATTCTGTAGACCAGAAACGTGACCGTCTCTCGTTCTTGACTTTGTAGGTTCTAAGCCCAAGAGTATCGTCTGTAAATTTGATAAAGTGAAGATTTATTTCTCAACACGTTTTCATTTTACCTTCAAGACGGTTCGGTCGCGGGTATAGGGAAAGCGAATCGTGTGTATACAGGTTATTATCTCTACGTCCCTCCTGATCGAGGACTCGGACTGAATTTCGTAGAAAAAAAAAATGTTGAATAATAATTTCATACGGGCGAGCGAAGGGTATGTCGCGAACCTCTTCATAGATAGATTATTTTGGCAGCGATCCCGAACAGCTTTATATAAATACACCTGTGTAATATCAACAAATCCTGGTCTAATCCTGAAGCCGACGAGTACACATAGCATGTATATAGTTAACATACACTCTGAATGCAGCTGCAGTTGGAACGGTAACCGTATCGCATCCTATCCTATCGTATCGTATCGTATCTCGCGTTTGCTTTTGCTTTTGCATTTCCATTTGGATTTGCATTTTGAGAAAGGTGCAACCGAATGGCTTGCAAGTTATATAAATAATTCAAAAGCCTAGATCTCAAGATTTACCCAAGAGATTCTCCAGGCAAAGTCCTTCGGAAACCTATACAACCCCCTTTTATAGACACAAAGAAAAACCAATGGTACTACAAGAATATATATGAACATGCGATGCGTGTGGTCAATGCAAAATCCTGCACGTCCTGTCAAAAAAAAAAAAAGGACAAGAAAAAAGGCTCGTAAATTGTAAGAAAACAAATTGCATCGGACTTTTGAATAGCTATTGCAGTTGATGTTTGTCGTATTGCTATAGTTTAAAAAAAAAAGGAAAGCAAAAAACGAATGGTCGAATTTATATACATCCTTTTTACATTTCAGGGGATTTTTTTTAGACTTCAAGGTCAGTCTGGGCCGTAAAATATGAGGGTGGTGGGTGGTACCGTTGCAGAATATAAGGGTTGAACAACGTGAAGTAGAAGAGGTTAGCTGTACTTTATATGCAAACTCAGAGCTGATGGTTCTTAACTGGAATTACGGATCTGAGCTGCGATTAATCCCCCAAGATGTTAGTTCGCGGGGTGGTTTAGCTCAGTTTTGATCCCCTTTTCCACCGTTAAGGAATAAAGGGACTGTAGAAATTTATACGTGCCGAATTTTCGAATCATCGAATTTTTCTAAATGAATTTTCCAAGGAATTTTTTACACCGCGTTTGATGTCTTAACTCTGGAATGAAGAAAAAAATATGATATACCTATACAGAAATCTCGCGATTCGATCACGAAATGTAAAGCTACTTTTTGTTCTATTTAGAGACCACCAATGACAAGAGGTGGGGGTTTGATCGAGAGGTAAAGTAAATTTAAAACATGAGAAAAGTTCAATTTTACGATTTCTAGAATCAAAAAACATGAATTTCTTGAGAGCCAGCGTCGTTTCACCAGTAGGAACAGAATTTTCTTTGATGTTTACAGCCACCTTAAAATGGAAATGAAATTTCCCTCACCGCAACATCTGGAGGCGTCACACTCCAGAGGTTTCTTGCTCGATTATATTTTACGTGGTAATCGGCTCATTCAATCCTATTCTCTAAATTCGAAGCGTCGAAATTACCGAATATTCTATAATGTACCATCTGTGAGTGAAAAGAATTTCGCCTAAATTACATCCCGTATTTACGCAAGCATCGATTATGTCTCAGTGATGTAAATCCGGTCAATTGACACGCCCGTTAATTTCGAAAATGAAAATATTAATATTCCCACCTCCCCCTATAAGCATAAATTCGACACAAATTAATATCATTGGTTTAACTACACAGTCGTTCAAATATTAAACAAACCATTCCACGAACGGGCGAGGTCAAAGTTCAGAGTTTATCACATGACCTTTCACATCCCCCATTCAAATGACCCCCATTCGTACTACGTAGTTTATGCAAGATAATTTTCAATGAAAATTGCTAAATATTTTTCCTACAGATTCGAGTAGACGAATAGACTATACGATCGCGTGTTACACCGATTTATACCATGTTCCAAAAAAATATCGCAGCTACACCTCTTTCGCAAAAAAACTCTACTCGAGACCTTACACCTACGCTAAGACCTCTGTTTGAGATTTCATTTCACGAGAAGATTACCAGTGGCCTTTTTTCTACCCCTTAATAATATCGGAAATATCTTCGTGTCTTTATCGTAGGTGTATAAACTACCCCTAAATTCCAAGACGAAAGGTTTCCAAACACGAATTCACTGTAACGAGAGAGTGCAGTATAGTGTAATTTGGAAATTATATAGATTTTCGAATTCCTGCATTACCAAAAAGGACGAGAGCATGAAAGGACAACGACAATTATTGTCGGTTAAATGAACGTAGTTGTATTCTTGTGGGCGTCGCGACGCCGCGGACAAAAGGATATATACGTCGGGACATTAAAAGTAAAAGTTAATAAACCGAGTATAATACCTAAGCGAGGGAGACAAAAAAAACCAAAAAAGACCAGCAGGATTTCTGAAAGTATTTTATTCATCATCGCCACCCCCCGTGCCAAAAAAAAAAAAAAGAAACCAACAACGATACGTGCAGCGATAGAAAAACGGGTAGTAAATTTTCATTTCCGGAGATTCTTTTTTCTACCTCACACTTGAATAGCGCGTAAACTATGAAAGTTATTTTTTCCTTTCGTATATAAAAATCATGAGATTTTTCCTGCGTGTCGCGCAAACCTTTCAATTTATAAGATCTACACAGCTCCTGTTTTCGCGAGACGAACCACCGGGGCGTTCGAATTTCTATGTACAATATATAAGATGATGATAATAAAATTGGAGGAGGAATAATAAAAATGTCGGGTGTACAGAAATGTCTCTCCGTGGTATAGCGGAAGTTTCCTCCTATTCAATTTGCATTACCTGAAGCGTTTTTTTTTTTTTTCCTTTTTTTTTTATTGCCCTACGACCACGCGCGCCAAGGCTATCCCGCTTCGGAATTCTAGGTCACGAAATTGGTCAAGACCGCGTGTGATGGAAACGCGGTCATTTTGGTCCTTTCGTGACTCTACATATACCAGCTACTATGTGGAAGGAAGGTACATAGCGTGACGTTACGGCTGATAGCGGATACAACGATAATGAGAAAAACCAAAAAAAAGTAAAAAGATTGAAGGAATATTTGTTGAAAAATTGATTTCGCCGAGATATATAGAACAATAATTAAACTTGATATACAATTCGAAACGCGTAAACTTTATCCATTATCGCGCATCGCGTGATACGGAATAATAATGTCCAGATAAATTGTGAACTATGGACATACGTATCCGCGGGGTCAAAACTCTGCACCCTTTTCCTGGGGATTCACACAGCTCTACGTTTATACGTCATATACCATTATCACGCTGATTTGAATAACACACCTCGATGAACGTAACTTGATATTAAACTGGACAGTTTAGTTCGCGATTCGGTTCAGTTCCTTGTCTCCCGTAGCAACGAAACCTTATAAATTCTACGACTGTGAGTTTCCGGTATTCCAGTTTACTATTCCGGAAGCCTTTAGAAGCTCATCGAATGCGGTATAAAATGAAACGGGTAATAAAATAACCGAAATTATCATTCGGAAGATTTATTACAGCGTTTCATGACCTTGTTTTACCGAATCTCATGTTCATGATCCTCACAACGCGATGGCGAAGGGTGAAAAAAAAATCCCGTGGGAACTGAATTTTTGTCCAAGTATAAATAAGATCACTGCAGAGGTATAACCTTCTCGTATCTAAATGTATTCTATGTATCGAGTGTAATTTGAGAGAATTTTCGACGAACGACCCCGTTGAACGAAAATGGAAGCAACAAAAAAAAATAAATATCTCTGTGTTATCGATGGGGAGGATACGTGACGAGAATTTTTTTTTCCGCTATAGATACTATACATATCGAAAACTGAAGAACACGTAGCTCGTGGAATTTATTTTATCCATTACGATATCGAATGATAAATTATTTTCATTTTTTTTTTTCTAACTCTACATAAATTCCGTATCCGGAGTATCAACGAGAGAGTGAAGAAAAAAAAGTGGAGGTATAATATGAGGCTGAGAAAAAAATTAAACACCGAAGGTTATAACGACGACGACGGTTAATTTCATGGGGGATGATGCGTCTGGTGTAATTTACGATGATCACGTTATAGTATAGATAATATAATATATATAAGCAGGTAATAAACGGAGGGTAAAGACATTAGCATTTTTATTGGCCTGTATCACCGAAGGTCGAAGGTTCGGTCGTCGAACTTGCATATCCCTGGATCCCATCGAAGCGAACCAAGCGCGCCTACCAGGCGATGATCGTCTCGGGCCACTTACTGCACGTCATCTACCTAATCTGATCTCTTATTGGCCAACCACCCTGCACCCTTTAGTCGAACACCACCCTATAATACGTGTCTCGATTATAACTTATAATTCGTTTACGCTCGGCAAACACCAAAAAGTATAAAAAATAACACAGGGGTTGTAAAAAAAATGTGGAATTTTCGCTCAGAGTGATTTTGTTAAATGTTTCAGCACGAACAGGGTGAGGCTCACTACTTATTTATCTTTTTGAGTTTTAACATTCCGATAAAATTTCATTACCGCGGAAATGTCGGACTATTAAGTTTCCAATCAGTGTGATTTGCATCGTTTTATATGCCCAGTTTATAGCGCAACTGCAGCATCTTCTTTTCCGGTCTCATCGGTCCAAGACGCGAACCACTTCACGTAAATTTCTATTGCGATGAAATAAATTTTCATTTTATTACAAATTTCATTCAATCGAAAACCTGCATCGCGTTCCGGAGAGCAAGCGGCATACGGCGAGTTTCGAATTCTTGTTAAAATAGTGGTGGTAAAAAAAAAAATTGCGATTGAAAAAAAAAAAGAAAATTAAGTTCGCCAGAGATTCCAGCATCTTTCAATTTATGCCGTTGGTGCGAATAGACTGAAAGCTCATTTAGCTCACATCTATTCTTTTTTTTCTCTTCTTATTTATTTTTTTTTTTATTTGCTTTCTGGGGATAACCCAAGTATTTATACCCAGATCCAACGAATCTTAAGGTCGTTACAAAGTTAGAATTGGCTTTTAAGCAGTTGACCACAGTTGCACGTATACACCTACTTAAATAGGTGTATACATATATAAAATGAACGTATGTATAGGTATACGGCTATCTCCAGGGGGGAGTTTGAACGCCACCACTTCGTACTTATAAAGAGGGTTTGAAAACTTTCCGCACTGTTGCACTGTAGCCGGGTGAACAAGTAGAGTGGTAAAATAACCAAGTTGAAATGAAACAGCCACCACAGTTATACAGTCCTTCGTAATGCGTCTTTTCCTCAAACATATATAATACGTAAGTATATAATTTGCATCATAATATACAAAACTTTGAATTAAACTAGCTAGCAAGAAATGTATATGATGAAAGAAATTTTATTCTTTTTCAGTTTCTACGAATTCCATTTCTTTGAGAATCTGTAGCAATGATAGGCCGCATTATTTACCCATGGGGATGGCGGCGGTCGTCGACCTATTGACACAAAACTTCTTTATACATATAGTTATGTCAGCGAATTTCCTACGAACAGATATATAAAGTGGTACACATGAAAAAGAGTATGAAAAAAGTTTCGGAAAGGGAAAAAACAAACTGGAAGGGTGCAGGAGAGAATGGAAGACAAATAGTCGAAACGAATCGAAAGCTCGTTTTTATACCTGGAGTTATTTCGACTGCCGCACGTGCTGCACCAGATCTCGCATATGAAATCTTTAATTTATAGACAAATTTCTATGTCACACATTTTTCATTCGACTATTATTGTGTCCTACTTTTATATTTTGACACCCCTACTAGATCGCTTTCTTATTCGACAAAAGCGCCGATGAAACTCGTGAGATATGAAACTGGTACTAAATCAATTGCAAAAACTGAGGGGATTCTTTTTTTTTTTATCTGTTTCTATTTTCGGTAAATTTTTTTTCGTTCGAATTTAGAAAACTGAACCCAGCGTAAAGTTTATTTCGAACTCTCGACATCCCTTTATTTTATTACAGCGTTTTTTCTTAAAGCGCTACAGTGTGATTCGTCGAAAGAATGAGCTTTTACTTTTGTTGGTAAAAAATAAAAAAAAAAAAAGGTGGTAAGAAACTGAAATGGGCTAACAAAAGTAACTAAATGAAGTACCGAAACTTTCAATTCGTATCCCCCCTTGGAGAATCGAGAGAAAAATTTCACCCTGCAACGAAACAATTTTTCATTCGTTTCTTTTTCGCGCGGTGCGCAGCAGTTGAAGAAGTGTAAGAAGAATCCTACGTGTTAAGGGTGAGCTTTTATAATTCAAAAGCTAAACAGCTCTAGCGGTGCTAAAAATTAGCGGAAATTGTACAACGTAAACGTCGGACTAAAAACAATACCTAAATACCCAGAGGAATTGTTTTCGTAATCAGCAACTAGAAATGTGGGTTTATGGTCCATACGATGCAGGGTAATATTTGCAGTGGGGAAATAATATTCAGCCAACGATAAGCGCGTTTATATTTCCCTAGAGAACGATACCTTGCGGTTCGTTCGTATGCGGCTAGCTTCTGCTATTCAACTACTATAGTACCGTTGCATACTACACTTCCACTATCTTCAGGTTTTGCTTCGTTTTTCTTAGGAATTTTTTTTTCCTTTCTATTTTTACATACATTCTCTCGCAAATGTCCGTTCAACTTCTTTCCACCGTACAATATCTCGTGAACGGTATTATCTAGTCAAGTACGTAAGTACCGCGCAATTTTTCCTCAAGGATATTTCGAAAAATAACTGAAATGGAAAAAGAAATTTAAGTAAATCTTTTTCAATCACCAACGAATCAGGAATAATTCTCAATGCGAAGAATTGAAGTGTTGAAAAATTTGTAAGTTTGAAAGAAAAGAATAAAGTGTGCCCGAGGGACGAGATGATGATAAAAAAAAGAAACTTGAACGAGGAAGTATTGCAGATAGGGAACATCTGGAGTTTTGAAAATCTTGAAAAGTTTAGCTTTGAAAAATAGTTGAAACATTGAGGTTATTCTTACATGTGTATGAGAATATTATGTAAAGTAATTTCGGAGGAATGAGAAAAGAAGGAGAAGCAGAAGCGCTGCAGCGTGTAGCTATTCTCATACGAAGCTACGTACGACAAGACGATAAAAAGTGATCGTGTTGGTTTATGGGCAATTTAAGAGAAAGGGTTGAGGGGGTGAAATAGACTCGAGTAGGGGATAAGAGGAGCGGGTATATAAAGTGAAGGAATGACTAGAAGTTGCAACTACGAGTAGTAAAAGGAAGAGAACTCTGATTTTTACTGCTTAACAGGGATACACCCAGGTATTATCATCACCCCGCAGGACATTTGCAGCGAGAGGAGGAATAAAAAAAGAAAGAAAAAAAAAAAACGTACGAAGATCTGGAGATTAAAGCGCATGAAGAAGATCGGTGGACACGAAGAACAGCTAATCCCATCATGCAGAGGAAAGAGAAACGATAAAGAAAAAAGGAATGACATCAGGGGAAAAAACGAGGGCAAATGGACGTAAGAAATAAAGGAGATCTGAAGTCATCTCGCTTCCATCGTCCCGCGGGATGAGGGAGAAGAAACGAACCGGTTCCAGGAATCGAACGTCGCGGTCCTAAAAACGTCGTAGTTTATACTACGCGATTACCTCTTCGTGTTCCCTGAATTTTGAGGGTAAAAAATTCTTCGATGCTTCATCTGATCTGCGTGAGAGAGGTCACGTATATCACGTGTCCTATCCAGAAAATCTCACGTGTTAATTTGCATATTTGGCAAAGTCCCGCGTAGCTTATCTAACGAGAAGAAAATGGAACAGAGCCCTTCACGGTTGGTGTTCAATTTTGTTTGCGGCTGAATCAACCGCACATATATATATATATGTAAAATGTATATAGGTACAGGTATATACTAAATACCGTGTCGGTAACTTAATTAACAAATGTATAACAAGTGCCCCAATTTCTAGGCTCTTGTTACCCCCGCTCACGTATTACAAATTCTTGCATAGAATTTACAAACGACATCATCACATATGTATAAATATTTATACATATAAAATATATATATACCTAGTTTGTATCTAGGGAATCAAAATTCTGCGGACAGCGGGTGGAAAAAAAAAATTTTTCGCTCGCATATATTTCGTTTGCTTATATTAAGAAAATCTTGGAATATATTATTATCTGGCATACGTCTGATATAATGTGAATGAAAAATAATAAGAATAATTTCACGTTGCTGTTGAATAAGGAAAAATCTTTACCAATTTCGAACACCTTGCGCCTCGTATACTGCTGCACTCTACAGCTTTCGCAAATATTGAAAACTTGTTTGTTATATAAAGAGAACAACAAATATGTACTTCGTGAAATTTTCTCATGCTACTATGTGTGTATAGGTATATATAAATATTTTTCTCTTTTTTGGTTGCGAAGAAAACCGTATTTACAATCTTCTGGTGCTACAGCTAGGGGTTGAAGAAAATCGATGGAAGTTATAGCTGTGTGAAATCACTTAGAATATATATGACAGAAATATCAGTTATTTTATAACTTCCTACGGGGAATTATTTTTCTGCAAAAACATGCGATAAAATAGAGTAAAAATTTATAAATAGGTGGTCATCACTCGACGGCTCGTATAATTATCCTAAAATATGTATACTCGTTCTTTAACAGACGCCAACGACGTGGATGAGTTCAAATAAAGGAGAGCGCGATGTAGTCGGAGGTGCTTCCATTTTCTTCTTTCTTCTTCTTTTTTTTATGTCTATTCGTATTATGCAAATATAATATATACCATGTGAAATATAACGCGGGTGGTTCTCCATCTCAAGTTTCTTCTTGGTTCTAGAATGATTTTACAACTTTGACCCTCGGTGACACGCGCGGGGTCATCGGCCACGGGGGATCCTCCTCTCCTCTATCCGCGACGTGATATAAAAATGAATGAACGAATGAAAAAAAAAACTAAATAAATAAAAACGAAATAAGAGTAGCGAGAAGAAAAAACCGCAACTGATGTACATGTATAAGATATCGTTATTTTATTGCCCATTCATATACGCGCATTATACCTACTCTGAGTGTATATAGCTAGATGATATGTCTACATAGAGATATCCCTGCGGAGCTTATTCAGCGGAATCGGGCAAACAACAAAAATTTCTTCTATATAGTACCTATATGGACGGGCGATTGATTCGGTCAGAGGTCGCGAGGATTCTATCCTTCAAATAAAGTCGCCCCTGGCTTCTGTGGGAATAGAAGAAGAAGAAAGCGGTGGTGTGAAACTGACGAAGATGTATCTGGGAGGGATATCAAATTGCCAAAAATACCCGCATATACTTTTTTCCTTAATTACATATACCTATAGGTACACTTAGCTAGATCATAAGTGGCCTCTAGAAAAATTATAAATAACGGTCCTCTAGTTCTGGGAGTCGAGATTTTCTTGAGGAAATTTTCTCCTCTTTTTTTAAATTTCGAAAATCTCAATCAGTTCTTGAGATATTTGCGAAAAATCAAACTCCCGTTCGCTGCCTAGATTAGGGATATTTTACGCCGACCACTTATGATCTCGCCAAGTGTACGTGAAGAATTCTAAGAGACTAGGCGATATTATACACATAAAGTGGTTCGTAACAGAGGCGAATATTCACCAATCACCCCTTTAACCAAACCTCTGGTACAATTTCCAACAAAATCCCCAGCCAACAGATGTTACCCCTTCGACTTTTTCCCAAAGCTATCCTCAGGAGCGGCGGACCAACAGCCACCGGCACCAGCAGCAGACTTTCGGCTAAACTAACTTCTACCGCTAATTCTTTTCCATTTAGACACGCATACACATCTGTGTGGCATAGATATGTACACTTTGTTGTCTGGATAATAATATATCACGTGTGGGTTTGATGTATAGTCGTATAGTTAATTTTTTTTTATATCGAGATGGAGCAGTTTTTTCTCTGCACTTTTTTTTGCTTCATCGAAAAAGTTGAGCGAACGTTACACGGTGTTTAATTGATAAGGTTTTTTCTTCCGATTTTTTCATCGGACGGAATCGTTATACGTTTGTAAACCTTGATATATGGAATAATTAATTTAGTTTTTTTAGTTTTTCTTCAAATTTTTATCTTCGGACCCGATTATTTTTTTTTTTTTTCAAAAACTTTCATTCGATCTGTCATCGGTTTAACATGGTGGAAGAGTGATTAGCGTCAACCTAGTCGTCAATTGCGTACGAACCAGATAGAGATAAAATGGGAGAATCAAAAAATTGTAGACATCCAGAGAAATATTTATGCGGATCTATCGATTATGTGTATTCAACGGTCTAGACTTTGACATTTACAGGTCGTTATTGATGATCAAACATTTTTCATACCCATTACGTTTGTACTTCGATTTATTTCTTTTATCTAAAATTTTTCTTTTCGGATTTTAAGAAAAGGATTCAACCTCTGTACGTACCTATAATATTTCCGGCTTGTATAAAATGGGGGAAAAACTCTAGATCGTCGGCTTTGACTTTATGGGAAGAACGTGGGTCTTAGGTATTAAAAGAAAATTAGATCGTAGGTATAACCATGGCGTAGTTGAGACTCACGCAATTGCAATTTTCTGCACTCTCAATTCCTTCGCTTTATTTTTCATATATATATTTATTCTTTTTTTGTCTCGGCCACTACTCCAGCTTTTTTTTCGTTTCATCTTCCCCCGTTTTTACAGTGTCGTTACAAAGGAGACGGAAAAATATAGGAAGAAAGGTGCAACGGATTTTGGTGCAAGCGCTGCGCCGAGTAGATAAAGAGAAAAAATGGAATGGACTAAAATATAAAGCTAGACATTTTACCTTTGCGCGAAAAGATCCCATTGATCATGAGACTCCGCTGATCCCATATACCTTTCCGTTTATGGATCCAACTGGGCTTTGTTCGGGTTAATAATTTTGGAAGAAAAATCATTTTTTCCTCACTTCTATAACGAGTGTAACAAAATTAGCCAGACGATCGCGTAAGCCAACGTGTAAGAAAAGCTCTCACGATAACAGCGACGACAAAAAGACGTGCATTTCTTGGATGAAAAGAGTTCGTTGAAAAAGCTCCACTTTCTTATAAATATTAGAAGGTGTATATATCAAATGAAGAGTCTATTATATAATATCCCATGGCGAAAGTAACGAAGAAAATGTCGTTCGATAAAAAAAAAAAAAAAAGAAAGAGAAACTTTCGAGTAAAAATACACGGAGCTTTTATATTGTATATTTTCAACGTTCTCTCTCTACTTGCAGCTATAAAGAAACATTAATTAAGAAGTCTACTAGACTCACACTTGATGCTTTTTATCCGTGAACTAACAAAGGACAATAAATAATGTCTTGGTCCTCCGCATCGGGGAATGAAAAATAAAAAAAACGAAAAAATAAAAAACTGCAACCCTCTGCGTCGGGTTTAAGACATGGGGGTAGGAGGTATAAGATACACATAGTAGGTATAGGATATTAAGTATCCGACGCAAACACTTGAGATGCAATAAAGCTCTTGGGGATGATTTTCTCTAGTCTTTTTTTTCTCCTCTTTGATTTTATTTTTATTTCGCCTCCTGACTTTTTTTGTCGACAATTTTTTTTCAGCCCAACTCGCGACTTTTTTACGATACAGACTAAACACGTGTACGTACGTATACATATTTATACACGTGGAGGACTGTCAAGTATCGAGTTTCGAATCTTCGATTGATTACATATCTCCAGATTTTTTTTTCTTCTTCTTTTTTAATCGCTCATTCCTCTTCTTTTTATCACTTGTTATATCGATCGATCTTTACTTTTTTCTTTTTCTTTTTTTTTGTTGCCTTGTAACGGTAACGCGATGTCGAAGAAGTTTTTCCTATATAGCTATGGGTGAAAGTAAAAATCACTCCGTCAAATATATATGTGTATATTTTTTCTTTGTAACTTCTTTTTCCTTTTTTTTTTTTTTGTTTGCCATTTCGTACTTTTTTTACTTCCAAAGTTAGAATTTCTTCTGCTTTCCCCGAGAGTCTTTATTGTTCGTAAAGAGAATATCTTACACTACAATATGAGATACACGTATGGGCATCATATGTGTTCGAAATTAATCGAGGTAAAAATCAGCTAGTAAGAATTATATCGTTGATTGCTCTTTAATTACAGATATAATAAGAGAAAATTTGTCCTTTCAGAATTGATTTATTATATTATTCGGAAGAAAATCATACGTTACAATACAGCTCGTATTATACGTATAGTTCCGCGTATACCTACTAACTAGCTTCTATAACTTTGAAATCTGTTTCTCGTTGTATAAATTACTTGTTAATTAATTCTCTGATAATTAATAGCGTTGATTGTTACCTAAGACAAGAGAGCATAGCTTCCGTTAAGATCCATAGCAAACGAGGAGCATCTGCTCATGAAATCTGATATATATCGGACGGTTTGAATATCAAAGAAAATTTCTCTCGATAGGAAATAGCTGTGATTATATACCTCATACTAAGGTACGCATCAAACTTTGTATCTGTTGGATATATTTTTCGAAGAAAACGAAAAAGCGATTATAGAATTCGTGTGAATATTTCCGTCAGCGCGCGTATAGGCGCTGGGGTCTGAATTATATTTGTGTACGAATTAGGCGTGTAACTTAAATTCGTGTAAACAGACATCGAGTCTATAGCATGTCGGGTATCTTTAACAACCTTCAAGTTTATTTGGTTCAGTTCGCCTTGAGGAGCGTAACACGACACTCTCACGATATTCGCCGAGTAGTAATGCTGCTGCTGCGATATCTACACCTATTTTCCCGATTCCAACGAGATATACATATGGTTATAAGCACGAGCAGAATTGAGAGACGCGGAAACCGTGTGTGAAGTATCTGTAATTACTTGGGACATCGAAACACTCGCTTGTAATTATCAGGTATGTATAACTAGACAACCTCACATTTCGAAATATGTCTGCTGTTGAGTTTCGCAGGAACAAGGACGAAATTTTACTCTACCATTCGAGTATTTCATGTACGACAAAACAGATGAGGTTAAATTGATAATTTGAAACACCTTGAAAATGAAGAAAAATTTATCAAAATCGGTAGAAACTTATACAAAAATCTGTTGTAAGGGCTGAAAATCGATCGGTTTGTTATATTTATACTTTAGGGTTTGTAACGAATTAATGGAATAATATATAAATGTATCTACCATGTGTATATGTGGTCAACAAGTTAAATCGGTAATTACTGTTTAATTACTGTGATTACCGATCGGCGATCGCGGTCGTTTAATGTTTATCATCCACTCTGGTGGCGAAGTGCGATGAAAGCTGGGGTTAGGGAGGTAGGTATATCTGTGTAGACATTGTAACCCCGGATATGCGACGGTTTCCAATTCCTCCCGGAAACGCCGGAGGCTTCGGAAATCTGAACTTTCCTCTCCTTCCTTTACATTTTCACCCCTTTACGCATCTAGATGAGAGGTCTGGTTCTTCCGTTTGGTATGTGGTGGCGCAGTTTAACCTCACCTAACATCAAATAAACCCCTCCGAAGTAGAGGGAATACTGTAACCATATAATACCTATACCCTATATGCTGTACAAGACGACGCGGTGCCTGGGAAATTTAGCAGTAAATTGCACCCTGTATTTTGCGTCCAATTAAATCCCAGACCCCTTCGGGCCAGCCATTCCAAATTCAACGAAACCCATTCGATGAACACAATCGCATGGTCATAAAAATATTCTTCTAACAATGTAATCTTTGGTTTTTCTTTTCTTTTCCTTTTATTTAGGTGGCACCTTCGAAAAGGGTTATTCGCAGCTATAGCGTGCGATGAAATTGTAGTAGTGGTTAGATTCTAAACAAAAAACATGCGTAAATTATTGCAGACAGCTTTAGGATTAGATCTACTGATGTGATAAGTTTTTGATCATCAATTAATTAATCAAAAGTCAATATTTTTTCGATTTTTGGGCGAAAAATGAAGAATTTTTAAAATCGATCGTATGAACCTTTTCTGACGTATTTTGACCTCAGGAACACGAATCCGTTAATTAAATTGGGCTACGAATTAATCCCATCGAGATATCCTTGATTTTTCACATTTTAGATCAATGAATTGACGATAGCTCGATCAATTTTATAGATAGATTAATTTAACTTTCAGATTCGGATTCCTGAGATCAAAATACGTAAGAATACCATAGAAAACCCTATAAAAAAAAATGTCGATTTTTGACCCCAAAATCGACAAAAATCTAAGGTCCACCCTTTGAATTTTTTCGATTTTTGGGCGAAAAATGAAGTATTCAGAAAATCAATTGCAGGACGCTTATCCTACGTATTTTTGCGCAGGGAACACGAATCTGTTAATTAAATTAAGCTACGAATTAATCCCATCGAGATACCCTTGATTTTTCACATTTTGGATCGATAAATTGACGATAACTAGAACAATTTTATAGATAGAATAATTTTACTTACAGATTCGGATTCCTGAGATCAAAATACGTAAGAATACCATAGAAAATTCTATAAAAAAAAAAGTCGATTTTTGACCCCAAAATCGACAAAAATTTAAGGTCCGACCTCTAAATTTTCTCGATTTTTGGGCGAAAAATGAAGTATTGAGAAAATCAATTGCAGGACGCTTATCCTACGTATTTTTGCGCAGGGAACACGAATCTGTTAATTAAATTAAGCTACGAATTAATCCCATCGAGATATCCTTGATTTTTCACATTTTAGATCGATAAATTGACGATAACTAGAACAATTTTATAGATAGATTAATTTTACTTTCAGATTCGGATTCCTGAGATCAAAATACGTAAGAATACCATAGAAAACCCTATAAAAAAAAAAGTCGATTTTTGACCCCAAAATCGACAAAAATCTAAGGTCCGACCTTTAAATTTTTTCGATTTTTGGGCGAAAAATGAAGTATTTGGAAAATCAATTGCAGGACGCTTATCCTACGTATTTTTGCGCAGGGAACACGAATCTGTTAATTAAATTAAGCTACGAATTAATCCCATCGAGATATCCTTGATTTTTCACATTTTAGATCGATAAATTGACGATAACTAGAACAATTTTATAGATAGAATAATTTTACTTTCAGATTCGGATTCCTGAGATCAAAATACGTAAGAATACCATAGAAAACCCTATAAAAAAAAAAGTCGATTTTTGACCCCAAAATCGACAAAAATCTAAGGTCCGACCTCTAAATTTTTTCGATTTTTGGGCGAAAAATGAAGTATTTGGAAAATCAATTGCAGGACGCTTATCCTACGTATTTTTGCGCAGGGAACACGAATCTGTTAATTAAATTAAGCTACGAATTAATCCCATCGAGATATCCTTGATTTTTCACATTTTAGATCGATAAATTGACGATAACTAGAACAATTTTATAGATAGAATAATTTTACTTTCAGATTCGGATTCCTGAGATCAAAATACGTAAAAATACCATAGAAAACCCTATAAAAAAAAAAGTCGATTTTTGACCCCAAAATCGACAAAAATCTAAGGTCCGACCTCTAAATTTTCTCGATTTTTGGGCGAAAAATGAAGTATTGAGAAAATTAATTGCAGGACGCTTATCCTACGTATTTTTGCGCAGGGAACACGAATCTGTTAATTAAATTAAGCTACGAATTAATCCCATCGAGATATCCTTGATTTTTCACATTTTAGATCGATAAATTGACGATAACTAGAACAATTTTATAGATAGAATAATTTTACTTTCAGATTCGGATTCCTGAGATCAAAATACGTAAGAATACCATAGAAAACCCTATAAAAAAAAAGTCGATTTTTGACCCCAAAATCGACAAAAATTTAAGGTCCGACCTCTAAATTTTCTCGATTTTTGGGCGAAAAATGAAGTATTGAGAAAATCAATTGCAGGACGCTTATCCTACGTATTTTTGCGCAGGGAACACGAATCTGTTAATTAAATTAAGCTACGAATTAATCCCATCGAGATACCCTTGATTTTTCACATTTTGGATCGATAAATTGACGATAACTAGAACAATTTTATAGATAGAATAATTTTACTTACAGATTCGGATTCCTGAGATCAAAATACGTAAGAATACCATAGAAAATTCTATAAAAAAAAAAGTCGATTTTTGACCCCAAAATCGACAAAAATTTAAGGTCCGACCTCTAAATTTTCTCGATTTTTGGGCGAAAAATGAAGTATTGAGAAAATCAATTGCAGGACGCTTATCCTACGTATTTTTGCGCAGGGAACACGAATCTGTTAATTAAATTAAGCTACGAATTAATCCCATCGAGATACCCTTGATTTTTCACATTTTAGATCGATAAATTGACGATAACTAGAACAATTTTATAGATAGATTAATTTTACTTTCAGATTCGGATTCCTGAGATCAAAATACGTAAGAATACCATAGAAAACCCTATAAAAAAAAAGTCGATTTTTGACCCCAAAATCGACAAAAATTTAAGGTCCGACCTCTAAATTTTCTCGATTTTTGGGCGAAAAATGAAGTATTGAGAAAATCAATTGCAGGACGCTTATCCTACGTATTTTTGCGCAGGGAACACGAATCTGTTAATTAAATTAAGCTACGAATTAATCCCATCGAGATACCCTTGATTTTTCACATTTTGGATCGATAAATTGACGATAACTAGAACAATTTTATAGATAGAATAATTTTACTTACAGATTCGGATTCCTGAGATCAAAATACGTAAGAATACCATAGAAAATTCTATAAAAAAAAAAGTCGATTTTTGACCCCAAAATCGACAAAAATTTAAGGTCCG
Organism: Athalia cordata; assembly: GCA_963932425.1. Classification (NCBI taxonomy): domain Eukaryota; kingdom Metazoa; phylum Arthropoda; class Insecta; order Hymenoptera; family Athaliidae; genus Athalia; species Athalia cordata. The sequence continues at coordinate 3,243,278 of OZ010628.1, read as the reverse complement.
ACCTCTAAATTTTCTCGATTTTTGGGCGAAAAATGAAGTATTGAGAAAATCAATTGCAGGACGCTTATCCTACGTATTTTTGCGCAGGGAACACGAATCTGTTAATTAAATTAAGCTACGAATTAATCCCATCGAGATACCCTTGATTTTTCACATTTTAGATCGATAAATTGACGATAACTAGAACAATTTTATAGATAGATTAATTTTACTTTCAGATTCGGATTCCTGAGATCAAAATACGTAAGAATACCATAGAAAACCCTATAAAAAAAAAAGTCGATTTTTGACCCCAAAATCGACAAAAATCTAAGGTCCGACCTCTAAATTTTTTCGATTTTTGGGCGAAAAATGAAGTATTTGGAAAATCAATTGCAGGACGCTTATCCTACGTATTTTTGCGCAGGGAACACGAATCTGTTAATTAAATTAAGCTACGAATTAATCCCATCGAGATATCCTTGATTTTTCACATTTTAGATCGATAAATTGACGATAACCAGAACAATTTTATAGATAGAATAATTTTACTTTCAGATTCGGATTCCTGAGATCAAAATACGTAAAAATACCATAGAAAACCCTATAAAAAAAAAAGTCGATTTTTGACCCCAAAATCGACAAAAATCTAAGGTCCGACCTCTAAATTTTTTCGATTTTTGGGCGAAAAATGAAGTATTTGGAAAATCAATTGCAGGACGCTTATCCTACGTATTTTTGCGCAGGGAACACGAATCTGTTAATTAAATTAAGCTACGAATTAATCCCATCGAGATACCCTTGATTTTTCACATTTTAGATCGATAAATTGACGATAACTAGAACAATTTTATAGATAGAATAATTTTACTTTCAGATTCGGATTCCTGAGATCAAAATACGTAAGAATACCATAGAAAACCCTATAAAAAAAAAAGTCGATTTTTGACCCCAAAATCGACAAAAATTTAAGGTCCGACCTCTAAATTTTCTCGATTTTTGGGCGAAAAATGAAGTATTGAGAAAATCAATTGCAGGACGCTTATCCTACGTATTTTTGCGCAGGGAACACGAATCTGTTAATTAAATTAAGCTACGAATTAATCCCATCGAGATACCCTTGATTTTTCACATTTTGGATCGATAAATTGACGATAACTAGAACAATTTTATAGATAGAATAATTTTACTTACAGATTCGGATTCCTGAGATCAAAATACGTAAGAATACCATAGAAAATTCTATAAAAAAAAAAGTCGATTTTTGACCCCAAAATCGACAAAAATTTAAGGTCCGACCTCTAAATTTTCTCGATTTTTGGGCGAAAAATGAAGTATTGAGAAAATCAATTGCAGGACGCTTATCCTACGTATTTTTGCGCAGGGAACACGAATCTGTTAATTAAATTAAGCTACGAATTAATCCCATCGAGATACCCTTGATTTTTCACATTTTAGATCGATAAATTGACGATAACTAGAACAATTTTATAGATAGAATAATTTTACTTTCAGATTCGGATTCCTGAGATCAAAATACGTAAGAATACCATAGAAAACCCTATAAAAAAAAAAGTCGATTTTTGACCCCAAAATCGACAAAAATTTAAGGTCCGACCTCTAAATTTTCTCGATTTTTGGGCGAAAAATGAAGTATTGAGAAAATCAATTGCAGGACGCTTATCCTACGTATTTTTGCGCAGGGAACACGAATCTGTTAATTAAATTAAGCTACGAATTAATCCCATCGAGATACCCTTGATTTTTCACATTTTGGATCGATAAATTGACGATAACTAGAACAATTTTATAGATAGAATAATTTTACTTACAGATTCGGATTCCTGAGATCAAAATACGTAAGAATACCATAGAAAATTCTATAAAAAAAAAAGTCGATTTTTGACCCCAAAATCGACAAAAATCTAAGGTCCGACCTCTAAATTTTTTCGATTTTTGGGCGAAAAATGAAGTATTTGGAAAATCAATTGCAGGACGCTTATCCTACGTATTTTTGCGCAGGGAACACGAATCTGTTAATTAAATTAAGCTACGAATTAATCCCATCGAGATACCCTTGATTTTTCACATTTTAGATCGATAAATTGACGATAACTAGAACAATTTTATAGATAGAATAATTTTACTTTCAGATTCGGATTCCTGAGATCAAAATACGTAAGAATACCATAGAAAACCCTATAAAAAAAAAAGTCGATTTTTGACCCCAAAATCGACAAAAATTTAAGGTCCGACCTCTAAATTTTCTCGATTTTTGGGCGAAAAATGAAGTATTGAGAAAATCAATTGCAGGACGCTTATCCTACGTATTTTTGCGCAGGGAACACGAATCTGTTAATTAAATTAAGCTACGAATTAATCCCATCGAGATATCCTTGATTTTTCACATTTTAGATCGATAAATTGACGATAACTAGAACAATTTTATAGATAGAATAATTTTACTTTCAGATTCGGATTCCTGAGATCAAAATACGTAAGAATACCATAGAAAACCCTATAAAAAAAAAAGTCGATTTTTGACCCCAAAATCGACAAAAATCTAAGGTCCGACCTCTAAATTTTTTCGATTTTTGGGCGAAAAATGAAGTATTTGGAAAATCAATTGCAGGACGCTTATCCTACGTATTTTTGCGCAGGGAACACGAATCTGTTAATTAAATTAAGCTACGAATTAATCCCATCGAGATACCCTTGATTTTTCACATTTTAGATCGATAAATTGACGATAACTAGAACAATTTTATAGATAGAATAATTTTACTTTCAGATTCGGATTCCTGAGATCAAAATACGTAAGAATACCATAGAAAACCCTATAAAAAAAAAAGTCGATTTTTGACCCCAAAATCGACAAAAATCTAAGGTCCGACCTCTAAATTTTTTCGATTTTTGGGCGAAAAATGAAGTATTTGGAAAATCAATTGCAGGACGCTTATCCTACGTATTTTTGCGCAGGGAACACGAATCTGTTAATTAAATTAAGCTACGAATTAATCCCATCGAGATACCCTTGATTTTTCACATTTTAGATCGATAAATTGACGATAACTAGAACAATTTTATAGATAGAATAATTTTACTTTCAGATTCGGATTCCTGAGATCAAAATACGTAAGAATACCATAGAAAACCCTATAAAAAAAAAAGTCGATTTTTGACCCCAAAATCGACAAAAATTTAAGGTCCGACCTCTAAATTTTCTCGATTTTTGGGCGAAAAATGAAGTATTGAGAAAATCAATTGCAGGACGCTTATCCTACGTATTTTTGCGCAGGGAACACGAATCTGTTAATTAAATTAAGCTACGAATTAATCCCATCGAGATACCCTTGATTTTTCACATTTTGGATCGATAAATTGACGATAACTAGAACAATTTTATAGATAGAATAATTTTACTTACAGATTCGGATTCCTGAGATCAAAATACGTAAGAATACCATAGAAAATTCTATAAAAAAAAAAGTCGATTTTTGACCCCAAAATCGACAAAAATTTAAGGTCCGACCTCTAAATTTTCTCGATTTTTGGGCGAAAAATGAAGTATTGAGAAAATCAATTGCAGGACGCTTATCCTACGTATTTTTGCGCAGGGAACACGAATCTGTTAATTAAATTAGGCTACGAATTAATCCCATCGAGATATCCTTGATTTTTCACATTTTAGATCGATAAATTGACGATAACTAGAACAATTTTATAGATAGAATAATTTTACTTTCAGATTCGGATTCCTGAGATCAAAATACGTAAGAATACCATAGAAAACCCTATAAAAAAAAAAGTCGATTTTTGACCCCAAAATCGACAAAAATCTAAGGTCCGACCTCTAAATTTTTTCGATTTTTGGGCGAAAAATGAAGTATTTGGAAAATCAATTGCAGGACGCTTATCCTACGTATTTTTGCGCAGGGAACACGAATCTGTTAATTAAATTAAGCTACGAATTAATCCCATCGAGATACCCTTGATTTTTCACATTTTAGATCGATAAATTGACGATAACTAGAACAATTTTATAGATAGAATAATTTTACTTTCAGATTCGGATTCCTGAGATCAAAATACGTAAGAATACCATAGAAAACCCTATAAAAAAAAAAGTCGATTTTTGACCCCAAAATCGACAAAAATCTAAGGTCCGACCTCTAAATTTTTTCGATTTTTGGGCGAAAAATGAAGTATTTGGAAAATCAATTGCAGGACGCTTATCCTACGTATTTTTGCGCAGGGAACACGAATCTGTTAATTAAATTAAGCTACGAATTAATCCCATCGAGATACCCTTGATTTTTCACATTTTAGATCGATAAATTGACGATAACTAGAACAATTTTATAGATAGAATAATTTTACTTTCAGATTCGGATTCCTGAGATCAAAATACGTAAGAATACCATAGAAAACCCTATAAAAAAAAAAGTCGATTTTTGACCCCAAAATCGACAAAAATTTAAGGTCCGACCTCTAAATTTTCTCGATTTTTGGGCGAAAAATGAAGTATTGAGAAAATCAATTGCAGGACGCTTATCCTACGTATTTTTGCGCAGGGAACACGAATCTGTTAATTAAATTAAGCTACGAATTAATCCCATCGAGATACCCTTGATTTTTCACATTTTGGATCGATAAATTGACGATAACTAGAACAATTTTATAGATAGAATAATTTTACTTACAGATTCGGATTCCTGAGATCAAAATACGTAAGAATACCATAGAAAATTCTATAAAAAAAAAAGTCGATTTTTGACCCCAAAATCGACAAAAATTTAAGGTCCGACCTCTAAATTTTCTCGATTTTTGGGCGAAAAATGAAGTATTGAGAAAATCAATTGCAGGACGCTTATCCTACGTATTTTCGCGCAGGGAACACGAATCTGTTAATTAAATTAAGCTACGAATTAATCCCATCGAGATACCCTTGATTTTTCACATTTTAGATCGATAAATTGACGATAACTAGAACAATTTTATAGATAGATTAATTTTACTTTCAGATTCGGATTCCTGAGATCAAAATACGTAAGAATACCATAGAAAACCCTATAAAAAAAAAAGTCGATTTTTGACCCCAAAATCGACAAAAATCTAAGGTCCGACCTCTAAATTTTTTCGATTTTTGGGCGAAAAATGAAGTATTTGGAAAATCAATTGCAGGACGCTTATCCTACGTATTTTTGCGCAGGGAACACGAATCTGTTAATTAAATTAAGCTACGAATTAATCCCATCGAGATACCCTTGATTTTTCACATTTTAGATCGATAAATTGACGATAACTAGAACAATTTTATAGATAGAATAATTTTACTTTCAGATTCGGATTCCTGAGATCAAAATACGTAAGAATACCATAGAAAACCCTATAAAAAAAAAAGTCGATTTTTGACCCCAAAATCGACAAAAATCTAAGGTCCGACCTCTAAATTTTTTCGATTTTTGGGCGAAAAATGAAGTATTTGGAAAATCAATTGCAGGACGCTTATCCTACGTATTTTTGCGCAGGGAACACGAATCTGTTAATTAAATTAAGCTACGAATTAATCCCATCGAGATACCCTTGATTTTTCACATTTTAGATCGATAAATTGACGATAACTAGAACAATTTTATAGATAGAATAATTTTACTTTCAGATTCGGATTCCTGAGATCAAAATACGTAAGAATACCATAGAAAACCCTATAAAAAAAAAAGTCGATTTTTGACCCCAAAATCGACAAAAATCTAAGGTCCGACCTCTAAATTTTTTCGATTTTTGGGCGAAAAATGAAGTATTTGGAAAATCAATTGCAGGACGCTTATCCTACGTATTTTTGCGCAGGGAACACGAATCTGTTAATTAAATTAAGCTACGAATTAATCCCATCGAGATACCCTTGATTTTTCACATTTTAGATCGATAAATTGACGATAACTAGAACAATTTTATAGATAGAATAATTTTACTTTCAGATTCGGATTCCTGAGATCAAAATACGTAAGAATACCATAGAAAACCCTATAAAAAAAAAAGTCGATTTTTGACCCCAAAATCGACAAAAATCTAAGGTCCGACCTCTAAATTTTTTCGATTTTTGGGCGAAAAATGAAGTATTTGGAAAATCAATTGCAGGACGCTTATCCTACGTATTTTTGCGCAGGGAACACGAATCTGTTAATTAAATTAAGCTACGAATTAATCCCATCGAGATACCCTTGATTTTTCACATTTTAGATCGATAAATTGACGATAACTAGAACAATTTTATAGATAGAATAATTTTACTTTCAGATTCGGATTCCTGAGATCAAAATACGTAAGAATACCATAGAAAACCCTATAAAAAAAAAAGTCGATTTTTGACCCCAAAATCGACAAAAATCTAAGGTCCGACCTCTAAATTTTTTCGATTTTTGGGCGAAAAATGAAGTATTTGGAAAATCAATTGCAGGACGCTTATCCTACGTATTTTTGCGCAGGGAACACGAATCTGTTAATTAAATTAAGCTACGAATTAATCCCATCGAGATACCCTTGATTTTTCACATTTTAGATCGATAAATTGACGATAACTAGAACAATTTTATAGATAGAATAATTTTACTTTCAGATTCGGATTCCTGAGATCAAAATACGTAAGAATACCATAGAAAACCCTATAAAAAAAAAAGTCGATTTTTGACCCCAAAATCGACAAAAATCTAAGGTCCGACCTTTAAATTTTTTCGATTTTTGGGCGGAAAATGAAGTATTTGGAAAATCAATTGCAGGACGCTTATCCTACGTATTTTTGCGCAGGGAACACGAATCTGTTAATTAAATTAAGCTACGAATTAATCCCATCGAGATATCCTTGATTTTTCACATTTTAGATCGATAAATTGACGATAACTAGAACAATTTTATAGATAGATTAATTTTACATTCAGATTCGGATTCCTGAGATCAAAATACGTAAGAATACCATAGAAAACCCTATAAAAAAAAAAGTCGATTTTTGACCCCAAAATCGACAAAAATCTAAGGTCCGACCTTTAAATTTTTTCGATTTTTGGGCGCGAAAAATGAAGTATCCAGAAAATCAATTGCAGGACGCTTATCCTACGTATTTTGACCTCAGGAACACGAATCTGTTAATTAAATTGAGCTACGAATTAATCCCATCGAGATACCCTTGATTTTTCACATTTTAGATCGATAATTTGACGATAACTAGATCAATTTTATAGATAGATTAATTTTACTCTCAGATTCGGATTCCTGAGATCAAAATACGTAAGAATACCATAGAAAACCCTATAAAAAAAAATGTCGATTTTTGACCCCAAAATCGACAAAAATCTAAGGTCCGACCTCTAAATTTTCTCGATTTTTAGGCGAAAAATGAAGTATTGAGAAAATCAATTGCAGGACGCTCATTCTACGTATTTTTGCGCAGGGAACACGAATCTGTTAATTAAATTAAGCTACGAATTAATCCCATCGAGATACCCTTGATTTTTCACATTTTAGATCGATAAATTGACGATAACTAGAACAATTTTATAGATAGAATAATTTTACTTTCAGATTCGGATTCCTGAGATCAAAATACGTAAGAATACCATAGAAAACCCTATAAAAAAAAAAGTCGATTTTTGACCCCAAAATCGACAAAAATTTAAGGTCCGACCTCTAAATTTTCTCGATTTTTGGGCGAAAAATGAAGTATTGAGAAAATCAATTGCAGGACGCTTATCCTACGTATTTTTGCGCAGGGAACACGAATCTGTTAATTAAATTAAGCTACGAATTAATCCCATCGAGATATCCTTGATTTTTCACATTTTAGATCGATAAATTGACGATAACTAGAACAATTTTATAGATAGATTAATTTTACTTTCAGATTCGGATTCCTGAGATCAAAATACGTTAGAATACCATAGAAAACCCTATAAAAAAAAAAGTCGATTTTTGACCCCAAAATCGACAAAAATTTAAGGTCCGACCTCTAAATTTTCTCGATTTTTGGGCGAAAAATGAAGTATTGAGAAAATCAATTGCAGGACGCTTATCCTACGTATTTTTGCGCAGGGAACACGAATCTGTTAATTAAATTAAGCTACGAATTAATCCCATCGAGATATCCTTGATTTTTCACATTTTAGATCGATAAATTGACGATAACTAGAACAATTTTATAGATAGATTAATTTTACTTTCAGATTCGGATTCCTGAGATCAAAATACGTAAGAATACCATAAAAAACCCTATAAAAAAAAAAGTCGATTTTTGACCCCAAAATCGACAAAAATCTAAGGTCCGACCTCTAAATTTTTTCGATTTTTGGGCGAAAAATGAAGTATTTGGAAAATCAATTGCAGGACGCTTATCCTACGTATTTTTGCGCAGGGAACACGAATCTGTTAATTAAATTAAGCTACGAATTAATCCCATCGAGATACCCTTGATTTTTCACATTTTAGATCGATAAATTGACGATAACTAGAACAATTTTATAGATAGAATAATTTTACTTTCAGATTCGGATTCCTGAGATCAAAATACGTAAGAATACCATAGAAAACCCTATAAAAAAAAAAGTCGATTTTTGACCCCAAAATCGACAAAAATTTAAGGTCCGACCTCTAAATTTTCTCGATTTTTGGGCGAAAAATGAAGTATTGAGAAAATCAATTGCAGGACGCTTATCCTACGTATTTTTGCGCAGGGAACACGAATCTGTTAATTAAATTAAGCTACGAATTAATCCCATCGAGATATCCTTGATTTTTCACATTTTAGATCGATAAATTGACGATAACTAGAACAATTTTATAGATAGATTAATTTTACTTTCAGATTCGGATTCCTGAGATCAAAATACGTAAGAATACCATAGAAAACCCTATAAAAAAAAAAGTCGATTTTTGACCCCAAAATCGACAAAAATTTAAGGTCCGACCTCTAAATTTTTTCGATTTTTGGGCGAAAAATGAAGTATTTGGAAAATCAATTGCAGGACGCTTATCCTACGTATTTTTGCGCAGGGAACACGAATCTGTTAATTAAATTAAGCTACGAATTAATCCCATCGAGATACCCTTGATTTTTCACATTTTAGATCGATAAATTGACGATAACTAGAACAATTTTATAGATAGATTAATTTTACTTTCAGATTCGGATTCCTGAGATCAAAATACGTAAGAATACCATAGAAAACCCTATAAAAAAAAAAGTCGATTTTTGACCCCAAAATCGACAAAAATTTAAGGTCCGACCTCTAAATTTTCTCGATTTTTGGGCGAAAAATGAAGTATTGAGAAAATCAATTGCAGGACGCTTATCCTACGTATTTTTGCGCAGGGAACACGAATCTGTTAATTAAATTAAGCTACGAATTAATCCCATCGAGATATCCTTGATTTTTCACATTTTAGATCGATAAATTGACGATAACTAGAACAATTTTATAGATAGATTAATTTTACTTTCAGATTCGGATTCCTGAGATCAAAATACGTTAGAATACCATAGAAAACCCTATAAAAAAAAAAGTCGATTTTTGACCCCAAAATCGACAAAAATTTAAGGTCCGACCTCTAAATTTTCTCGATTTTTGGGCGAAAAATGAAGTATTGAGAAAATCAATTGCAGGACGCTTATCCTACGTATTTTTGCGCAGGGAACACGAATCTGTTAATTAAATTAAGCTACGAATTAATCCCATCGAGATATCCTTGATTTTTCACATTTTAGATCGATAAATTGACGATAACTAGAACAATTTTATAGATAGATTAATTTTACTTTCAGATTCGGATTCCTGAGATCAAAATACGTAAGAATACCATAGAAAACCCTATAAAAAAAAAGTCGATTTTTGACCCCAAAATCGACAAAAATTTAAGGTCCGACCTCTAAATTTTTTCGATTTTTGGGCGAAAAATGAAGTATTTGGAAAATCAATTGCAGGACGCTTATCCTACGTATTTTTGCGCAGGGAACACGAATCTGTTAATTAAATTAAGCTACGAATTAATCCCATCGAGATACCCTTGATTTTTCACATTTTAGATCGATAAATTGACGATAACTAGAACAATTTTATAGATAGATTAATTTTACTTTCAGATTCGGATTCCTGAGATCAAAATACGTAAGAATACCATAGAAAACCCTATAAAAAAAAAAGTCGATTTTTGACCCCAAAATCGACAAAAATTTAAGGTCCGACCTCTAAATTTTCTCGATTTTTGGGCGAAAAATGAAGTATTGAGAAAATCAATTGCAGGACGCTTATCCTACGTATTTTTGCGCAGGGAACACGAATCTGTTAATTAAATTAAGCTACGAATTAATCCCATCGAGATACCCTTGATTTTTCACATTTTAGATCGATAAATTGACGATAACTAGAACAATTTTATAGATAGAATAATTTTACTTTCAGATTCGGATTCCTGAGATCAAAATACGTAAGAATACCATAGAAAACCCTATAAAAAAAAAAGTCGATTTTTGACCCCAAAATCGACAAAAATCTAAGGTCCGACCTTTAAATTTTCTCGATTTTTGGGCGAAAAATGAAGTATCCAGAAAATCAATTGCAGGACGCTTATCCTACGTATTTTTGCGCAGGGAACACGAATCTGTTAATTAAATTAAGCTACGAATTAATCCCATCGAGATACCCTTGATTTTTCACATTTTAGATCGATAAATTGACGATAACTAGAACAATTTTATAGATAGAATAATTTTACTTTCAGATTCGGATTCCTGAGATCAAAATACGTAAGAATACCATAGAAAACCCTATAAAAAAAAAAGTCGATTTTTGACCCCAAAATCGACAAAAATCTAAGGTCCGACCTTTAAATTTTCTCGATTTTTGGGCGAAAAATGAAGTATCCAGAAAATCAATTGCAGGACGCTTATCCTACGTATTTTGACCTCAGGAACACGAATCTGTTAATTAAATTGAGCTACGAATTAATCCCATCGAGATACCCTTGATTTTTCACATTTTAGATCGATAATTTGACGATAACTAGATCAATTTTATAGATAGATTAATTTTACTCTCAGATTCGGATTCCTGAGATCAAAATACGTAAGAATACCATAGAAAACCCTATAAAAAAAAATGTCGATTTTTGACCCCAAAATCGACAAAAATCTAAGGTCCGACCTCTAAATTTTCTCGATTTTTAGGCGAAAAATGAAGTATTGAGAAAATCAATTGCAGGACGCTCATTCTACGTATTTTTGCGCAGGGAACACGAATCTGTTAATTAAATTAAGCTACGAATTAATCCCATCGAGATACCCTTGATTTTTCACATTTTAGATCGATAAATTGACGATAACTAGAACAATTTTATAGATAGAATAATTTTACTTTCAGATTCGGATTCCTGAGATCAAAATACGTAAGAATACCATAGAAAACCCTATAAAAAAAAAAGTCGATTTTTGACCCCAAAATCGACAAAAATTTAAGGTCCGTCCTCTAAATTTTCTCGATTTTTGGGCGAAAAATGAAGTATTTGGAAAATCAATTGCAGGACGCTTATCCTACGTATTTTTGCGCAGGGAACACGAATCTGTTAATTAAATTAAGCTACGAATTAATCCCATCGAGATACCCTTGATTTTTCACATTTTAGATCGATAAATTGACGATAACTAGAACAATTTTATAGATAGAATAATTTTACTTTCAGATTCGGATTCCTGAGATCAAAATACGTAAGAATACCATAGAAAACCCTATAAAAAAAAAAGTCGATTTTTGACCCCAAAATCGACAAAAATTTAAGGTCCGACCTCTAAATTTTCTCGATTTTTGCGCGAAAAATGAAGGATGGAGAAAATCAATTGCAGGACGCTTATCCTACGTATTTTTGCGCAGGGAACACGAATCTGTTAATTAAATTAAGCTACGAATTAATCCCATCGAGATATCCTTGATTTTTCACATTTTAGATCGATAAATTGACGATAACTAGAACAATTTTATAGATAGATTAATTTTACTTTCAGATTTGGATTCCTGAGATCAAAATACGTAAGAATACCATAGAAAACCCTATAAAAAAAAATGTCGATTTTTGACCCCAAAATCGACAAAAATCTAAGGTCCGACCTCTAAATTTTCTCGATTTTTGGGCGAAAAATGAAGTATTGAGAAAATCAATTGCAGGACGCTTATCCTACGTATTTTGACCTCAGGAACACGAATCTGTTAATTAAATTGAGCTACGAATTAATCCCATCGAGATATCCTTGATTTTTCACATTTTAGATCGATAATTTGACGATAACTAGATCAATTTTATAGATAGATTAATTTTACTCTCAGATTCGGATTCCTGAGATCAAAATACGTAAGAATACCATAGAAAACCCTATAAAAAAAAATGTCGATTTTTGACCCCAAAATCGACAAAAATCTAAGGTCCGACCTTTAAATTTTCTCGATTTTTGGGCGAAAAATGAAGTATCCAGAAAATCAATTGCAGGACGCTTATCCTACGTATTTTGACCTCAGGAACACGAATCTGTTAATTAAATTGAGCTACGAATTAATCCCATCGAGATATCCTTGATTTTTCACATTTTAGATCGATAATTTGACGATAACTAGATCAATTTTATAGATAGATTAATTTTACTCTCAGATTCGGATTCCTGAGATCAAAATACGTAAGAATACCATAGAAAACCCTATAAAAAAAAATGTCGATTTTTGACCCCAAAATCGACAAAAATCTAAGGTCCGACCTTTAAATTTTCTCGATTTTTGGGCGAAAAATGAAGTATCCAGAAAATCAATTGCAGGACGCTTATCCTACGTATTTTGACCTCAGGAACACGAATCTGTTAATTAAATTGAGCTACGAATTAATCCCATCGAGATATCCTTGATTTTTCACATTTTAGATCGATAATTTGACGATAACTAGATCAATTTTATAGATAGATTAATTTTACTCTCAGATTCGGATTCCTGAGATCAAAATACGTAAGAATACCATAGAAAACCCTATAAAAAAAAATGTCGATTTTTGACCCCAAAATCGACAAAAATCTAAGGTCCGACCTTTAAATTTTTTCGATTTTTGGGCGAAAAATGAAGTATTTGGAAAATCAATTGCAGGACGCTTATCCTACGTATTTTCGCGCAGGGAACACGAATCTGTTAATTAAATTAAGCTACGAATTAATCCCATCGAGATATCCTTGATTTTTCACATTTTAGATCGATAAATTGACGACAACTAGAACAATTTCATAGATAGATTAATTTTACTTTCAGATTCGGATTCCTGAGATCAAAATACGTAAGAATACCATAGAAAACCCTATAAAAAAAAATGTCGATTTTTGACCCCAAAATCGACAAAAATTTAAGGTCCGACCTCTAAATTTTCTCGATTTTTGGGCGAAAAATGAAGTATTTGGAAAATCAATTGCAGGACGCTTATCCTACGTATTTTTGCGCAGGGAACACGAATCTGTTAATTAAATTAAGCTACGAATTAATCCCATCGAGATACCCTTGATTTTTCACATTTTAGATCGATAAATTGACGATAACTAGAACAATTTTATAGATAGAATAATTTTACTTTCAGATTCGGATTCCTGAGATCAAAATACGTAAGAATACCATAGAAAACCCTATAAAAAAAAATGTCGATTTTTGACCCCAAAATCGACAAAAATTTAAGGTCCGACCTCTAAATTTTCTCGATTTTTGCGCGAAAAATGAAGGATGGAGAAAATCAATTGCAGGACGCTTATCCTACGTATTTTTGCGCAGGGAACACGAATCTGTTAATTGAATTAAGCTACGAATTAATCCCATCGAGATATCCTTGATTTTTCACATTTTAGATCGATAAATTGACGATAACTAGAACAATTTTATAGATAGAATAATTTTACTTTCAGATTCGGATTCCTGAGATCAAAATACGTAAGAATACCATAGAAAACCCTTTAAAAAAAAATGTCGATTTTTGACCCCAAAATCGACAAAAATCTAAGGTCCGACCTTTAAATTTTTTCGATTTTTGGGCGAAAAATGAAGTATCCAGAAAATCAATTGCAGGACGCTTATCCTACGTATTTTGACCTCAGGAACACGAATCTGTTAATTAAATTGAGCTACGAATTAATCCCATCGAGATATCCTTGATTTTTCACATTTTAGATCGATAATTTGACGATAACTAGATCAATTTTATAGATAGATTAATTTTACTTTCAGATTCGGATTCCTGAGATCAAAATACGTAAGAATACCATAGAAAACCCTATAAAAAAAAATGTCGATTTTTGACCCCAAAATCGACAAAAATCTAAGGTCCGACCTTTAAATTTTTTCGATTTTTGGGCGAAAAATGAAGTATTCAGAAAATCAATTGCAGGACGCTTATCCTACGTATTTTCGCGCAGGGAACACGAATCTGTTAATTAAATTAAGCTACGAATTAATCCCATCGAGATATCCTTGATTTTTCACATTTTAGATCGATAAATTGACGATAACTAGATCAATTTTATAGATAGATTAATTTTACTTACAGATTCGGATTCCTGAGATCAAAATACGTAAGAATACCATAGAAAACCCTATAAAAAAAAATGTCGATTTTTGACCCCAAAATCGACAAAAATCTAAGGTCCGACCTTTAAATTTTTTCGATTTTTGGGCGAAAAATGAAGTATTGAGAAAATCAATTGCAGGACGCTTATCCTACGTATTTTGACCTCAGGAACACGAATCTGTTAATTAAATTGAGCTACGAATTAATCCCATCGAGATATCCTTGATTTTTCACATTTTAGATCGATAATTTGACGATAACTAGATCAATTTTATAGATAGATTAATTTTACTCTCAGATTCGGATTCCTGAGATCAAAATACGTAAGAATACCATAGAAAACCCTATAAAAAAAAATGTCGATTTTTGACCCCAAAATCGACAAAAATCTAAGGTCCGACCTTTAAATTTTTTCGATTTTTGGGCGAAAAATGAAGTATTTAGAAAATCAATTGCAGGACGCTTATCCCACGTATTTTGACCTCAGGAACACGAATCTGTTAATTAAATTAAGCTACGAATTAATCCCATCGAGATATCCTTGATTTTTCACATTTTAGATCGATAAATTGACGATAACTAGATTAATTTTATAGATAGATTAATTTTACTTTCAGATCCGGATTCCTGAGATCAAAATACGTAAGAATACCATAGAAAACCCTATAAAAAAAAATGTCGATTTTTGCCCCAAAAATCGACAAAAATCTAAGGTCTACCCTTCAAATTTCTTCGATTTTTGGGCGAAAAATGAAGGATTTTTAAAATCGATCGTATGACACTTTTCTGACGTATTTTGACCTCAGGAACACGAATCTGTTAATTAAATTAAGCTACGAATTAATCCCATCGAGATATCCTTGATTTTTCACATTTTAGATCGATAAATTGACGATAACTAGATCAATTTTATAGATAGAATAATTTTACTTTCAGATTCGGATTCCTGAGATCAAAATACCCAAGAATACCATAGAAAACCCAAAAAAAAAAAGTGTTGATTTTCGACCCCAAAATCGATACATATCAAAGCTACATTCACTTCAGATTTTTGGGCCAAGAGATTGTTCACCGAAACTCTGGTTAAAATATATTACCTATTACTCCCGACACAGGCTCGTCACTCTAAATTCTTCGGATGGAACGGCATCGAATTCCACATTCCACATTTGCGTTGTCGAATTATTAGTAAAGAGAAAAAAAGAATAAAGAAAACTTCGGGCTACGTGTGGCGGTATTATATTAGTCAAGTAAAAACAGAATTGAGTCAACGTTGGTAATTTCCTTCTAATGCAGAACTCGGTTTGCTTTCATCAGACCCCCGGAAGTTTCGTGCAGGGATCCAAAGCGCGAGCAAAAAAATTATTACAACACAAGGGGGGTAAGAAGCCGAGGAATTGTCATTGACAAAACAGCGCAGGAAGCACGACAAAAAAAAGAAGATTATCGCGTACATCCTTTCGGGTACGTTACCCTTATTTATTATAACAGAATATATTTTCTTCTTTTTTTACATTCGGGATCTGGAAATGGCAACGAACCGTCGACGGACGCACGCGTTTTATATCGCTTACTTCTCACGTTGAGATTTACGGTCTGTCAACCAAGTTACGGTCTTAATCTGTTTATTCCCTCCGAGTTTGTTTGCAATCCACTTGCTTTCGAAACCCTTGGGGAGAACTATCGAAGGCCCACGGTGCGTGACCTTGAACATTCACAAACTACTACGAACCCGCACAGTCCGCATACGAACGGTGGCCACGACCTACCCTTCAATTCGCTACCCTTGAACCCGCCAAGACTGACCACCGCCCTTCTGCTTATTCCACAAACTCTTCTTCTCCCGATCGGTCGGCAAAAGCAAAAGAAGAACTGAAAATTAATCTGCGAACGCGGTTTGGAAACAAATTAATCGAAAGCCCCTCGACATCAGAATTTAGTTGCTGGTCCTGTAAACTATAAGAACCTCATTGTGTTACGGTATTATACATCTGGTGCTCTGGTCGGCGTCGGGCTATGGAAGACGTGGAGTGTCGGTAGGGGTGAAGAAAATGGGAAGGGTAAAGATAAATGTTATCAACCTCGGTTTACGGTAATTCGCCCACGCCGAGAAACCTATTTCGTTTTCTTTCCTTTTTGCTTTTCCCTTTTTTTCTTCTCTTTTTCTAAATCGATGTTATATACCCAAACACCCTCAGGTAGACGCGAAGTATTTGCATCTTGTAGATCTCCAATCTACGTGCCAACATACATATCTACACATGTGCATCTCTTTATATGCACAGAAATGAAAAAGTGAATGACATTTTTATTATATAAGCATGGTTTAATTTCAATTACGTTGCTGAATATTCATCGAAATAGTTCTTATTTTATTTCCGTTTTTTCTTCTTTTTTTTTTCTCTCTCTTTGTTGAACTTTAACCGAACAATAGCTAAAGCTTTCATTGCGCCACTATGTGTGTGCATTTGGACATGAATTTTACGGAGCAAAAATTTATCGCTGAATTTACGAGTTATTTACTGCACATACGAGTTACCGCTATTCACAAAACTCTCCGTCCACCTGTTGGCCGCAAATCCATACCATTTATATATGCGTGTGTGCGGATACTTCATGGCTGACAATGAATATCGGAAAAGCTCGAATTTTTTCTTCTTCTATTTTTCTTCATTTCTTGACCTACCAGAATTAAAGCACCCGTGCTATAAAAAAATTGCTTGAAAATCTGTAGATATCTCAAGAGTAATTCGATCTCCAAATGGTGTGAAGAGGGTAATTTAACGCAGTATAAGTTCATTATTCTATACGACTCGTTACGCAAACGACTGCCAATTAGATAGGATTTCCAATCGTATACATTTCCCAGAGGATTTGACCACGTTCGCGACTATTACGAAATCTCGTTACTCTTCCAGCCAGCGATTCTCTCTTTCTCTCCATCTCCCTCTCTCCCCATTTTCGTTAACGCCCTCGATATTTTATGAACGATAAAAAAGGGAGAAAAATGGAACCGAACGAACGAAAGAATAAAACTTGGAAATTAAGAGCGTCATCATATTATATATCTTCTCCTGGGAAAACTTACGTAATTATACTCGCTGAAAATATAATTACCGATTAACTTATAAATCAGAATTCGAACACCCACGTAAAAGAGTTGCGTGGGAAGAAGGATATTTTTTATTTTTGCCAATTTTCTATGATCTATGGATTCGGCTAAGAATCCTCAGTTTTTTGCTGTTACATTTTGAGTAGGATAAGAATACTGTAATTAAAAGAGAAAATAATTGTTATTTGGGAAGTGCTTTTCTCCGCATGAGCAGGAAGCTAGCTAAACTCATAATCCTGGAGCTTTTCAACTCCGGTTACGTGCGGAGATAGTGAGGCAGGATCATAGGGACAGACAGACATGAGACGACAGTTAGCTTGTCGACTTTGTAAGGACAGACGGACTATCCTTCACCACAGTATACCAGATGATGATTTTGCTTTAGATTCAGGTTTGGGCTTTTTGCTGCTCGGAGTTTCTGTTGTGTCGGGTAAACTTCTTCTTCACCCGCTGTAACCGAACGAGGCATTCAACCCCGAGACGAAGAAGATTTATCTCGACTATAAGACGAAGAAGATTGATCGCGACGTTAACCGCGCAGGAGCTGAGTGTCGATACTAAAAGGTATACAAGTTAGAAAATAAAAACTGAACTTGAAGTAATAAATATCGAATAAATTCAGTCCGATGTATATCGCACTCTGCACATATCTTCGTATGGATCCATGAAGAAATAAGAAAAGTTTCGTATCATTTAAATAGAAATCATACTCACCACGCATGTAGATGTAGGCAGTTCCTCTCATGTTTCTTCTCGTAAGTACGACGAGGTTCAGGATATTTCCGATAATCCCGAGGCAACAAATCGCCGGTAAAATGATACCATAACTGATCCGTGTTAGGGTTGCTATCCTGGGATCTTCTAGCATAGATTCATTGTTCGGAAGCAAACAGAGTCGAATATCCGATTCAGTCGCATTAATGACATCAGTCATTTTGTTACAAAATTATTTTATCACTTGTTAACCATTTTTTTTTCAACTAATAAAAATCTCTGGGAGATTCACCCACAAATTGTTTCCTTTTTTTTTATACCAACACTTGCGTTTTCTTTTATAACGGAGATAATAAAAATTCCGAAACTGCAGCAGCGTGCGCGTCCGGTTAGAGAGAAAAAGTTTAATTTAAAAATAGGAATTAAAAAATATGAAGATAAAATTTACGAAACATTTCACTTGGTCCAGACTAATTTGTTAATTAATTTTGACTCGTTGGTCTTGAGGCGCGCACCTTGGTCTCTCCAGAAACTTCTCACATAATGGAAACACAACGGGTAGATTATTGTATAGATATATACTCGGATAAGTTTGTCCGAACCTCTTAACAGCTGGGCGGTCTTGTGCTCGAGTGTCAATTTGTACGAAGATCTGAATTTCAATTCAGAACGGGCTACAGCTCTCTCTATTCGTGACAAAGTTTACACCTCGATGTATAACAGTTCAAGTACCAGCAGCACCGACAGCTCTCCACCTCCTGAAGCAAAAAAAAACACCCATTATCATTAGTATCCTACAGGAATTATTACCCATACCTATAATACACCCATAAATCGAGGGATAAAAACCAGAAGAACGTAACCGTCGATCTTCAGATCTTCTACGGCACAAATTACAGGTAATAAAAAATTCCAATCAATAATGTTTGATTTTAGAAAAGTTTTAAATAAACCTTACTAGGCGACGAGATTTTCGGAATAATAAATTGAGAAAGTGTTCTCCAAAAATGACGTACCTGTAATTATATATTTCGTTTACGGGGAAAATTTTAATTAGCGATGAAAATTTATCAAAAATAAATTCAATCGACTGGAATATGCCTATAACATATAATCGTCGAAGAAAATGGCGCGGCTGTGCAAAATAAATAGAAAATAAAAATTAGTATAAGAACATGGAAGAATGAGAAAGAAAAAAAAGATGACTGCCTGACGTTTTCCATCAAAATTCTTCGCTGCACGCGGCGATAAATCAAATCCGAAACCGAGACGCGATGCCCTAAACATCTGTTAGTAAAATTTTCAGCGAATTTGATTAATTCAGTACACCGCATACGGACGGCCACTGTACGACGATGACAAATCGAATTTAATTTTAAAAAAATATTCTGGACCATATCGAGTACCAGGTTAAACGCTGAAAGTTGGGATATGAGATTGATGTATCAAGAATTGAAGGAAAACGTTTTCCAAAGATGCCTGTAAACGGAGGGCAGGTTTCAATATTTTTTATTTTTTCTTCTTTTTCGAGAAAGGGAGTAGAGTGGTTTTTGATGGGTTGGTATACAGTACGCTACCATATAAACACGTCATTCTTTAGCTCGATTTCCGGTACAGCGACAACTTTTCGAATTTCGTGATTTGGTATGTAGAAGGAAAACTTGTGAGGTGCTAAGGAAAAAGTCAAAATAAATGTGGATGGATGATGAATTCGTGAACCCCAAAAAGTCAAGATCGATGGGACGAGTGTAATAAAATATCGGGATTTTCCCCCGTGTATTCTGAATACATTTGAAGAAGAAAGCTCGGAAGTGTAGAGGTTGAGATAACTTTCTTAAAATCCACTTGTAAAACTTGACTATTTTTCTTGTTCCCCGAAGATATTCATATAATATAAAACGAATAAGCGAATTGAATATTTTAAACCGAGTAAAAATTCAAGTATCATTTACTCCTGTAATCTAAAGAGGATTACAAACACTTCCTGGTAGATTATATATTTAGCTGAATCACCATTTCATTGATCAAACATAACGAGGCAACTCCTCCATTCATTATATTAAACGAGTGTCCTTCACAGATGACAAACATTGAAATGAAGATTCGCGAGATTAAATTATTGAAGGTAAAATAACCGAAGGAAGAAGAAGAGCCGGCTTATTACTAACAATAAAACTCGAGTAGAATTTTCGTTCCCACAAAAATCAGGCCTCCTTTTTTTCTTGTTTCATAGATAATTTTATTTGGCCCGGAATTACACATCGGGTTTATAATCTGTAGCGAGGTAAAATTTGCTTTGCATCTCGTGCCTTTGATTTTATCCCTTAATTCGTGAATTTTCAAGTACATATTCTGACCTTACGAAGCGGAAGTGTCCTTTGTCGAGGCGACGATATTCCAATTATTTAAATATAATATATTCCGGGAATAGCAGATATGACACACATATTCGATCAGGAGAATATTTACAGTGTATATCAGACGACGATGACAACAAGGGAAGAAGGAAGAATTTCCGGGATTTCGCCATTGTCATGCGCTTTCTGGAATTTTATATTTTAAATTTAACCTCCCTTGTTTAGATCCCTTCGCCGTTTGAATATTAAAAATCCCCCGTAGTATACGATACATTTTTGAAAGAATAACTCGCCATACCGAAGAAGAAAAATCGCAGTAACTTTTATAAGAAGAAAAAGAGAACGAAATTGCAACTTTATCTGCTCTGATAGTTTAGTGGGTCGAGTATACCGATCAAGTTAGTGATTATGTGTTGACGGAGTAAAAGTTTCTTCCGCAGGTTTTGACTTAAGGGATTTATTCGGTGGAGCTGAAATTCCTCCCATCGTTCGTTCCATCATTTTGTTTGCCTACTCGTTTCTGTTTTCCGCTTTTCCCTTGATTTCCTCCCCTATTCTATGACTCTCCTGTATATTCGCACGTTCCATCCCTTTGTTCCATTTCTTTTTATTTGTATTCGGAGTTTGAGGTTCGAACCGAACCCCACCGGCACCATGACCTATTTAACAAATATTTATTCCTCGTATAGTTCGATCCCGCGATTCCCGCGCGCAACGTCGCGACGCACCAGAGCTCGACTTCCGCTGACCCGGAGGCTGGAATAAGCTGGAGGCACCGGGCAACGTATCCAGGTCGAATCTATGCCGCCGTTCCCCTTGATCTTTTTTCTTCTTTTACCCCCCTTCGTTTACAGGTACATGCCCGTAATACCTACAACTACATACCAACGATATGACAAACGTATTTTCACGAAAAGCTCTGCACGAATCAAAAAAAAGGAAAGTACTTTACGAGTTCGGCTGCTTTCTATATATTTCATATTTCTCTGCCATGGGGGATGAAATAAAAATTTCTATATACTATACAGGAGAGTACAAATTTCCACCCTCAGGATTACATTGTACGTATCCTCGTATTGTGTAGATCACGCAACTTGGTGACATGACGTTTGGCGTTCCTTACGGTACAACACATACACATGGAGGTATCTCTGTATAGCTATGTAATATACGACGTATACCTGCTCTCCTATTATTCTATAGCCCTTCGACTTCCACATTGGTAGAGTAATTCATCCCGCTCACGTCTGTCGTACGTGCATTTGTCATCTACTGATATTACTCAGCCGGTGTATGATGTCGTCGGAACTTGGGGGAAGAGGTGGGTGCATACCGGGCAATTTTCCGTTCGAATATTATCCCGCTCGCCCGCTCTCTTCCTGTGTTCCAGAAGCTCTATATATCTATCCGTCTTTATCTATTCTCTACTATCTTACTGGCATGCTTTTCCGTACAGGTTCATTACCGCAGGTGTGCGCAGAGTATCACGATCTCTCATACCCAACTACTTCCAGACATACTCGAACCCTGAAGGAAATCATGGCGTGCGATCTTCTTCTTCTTCTTCTTCTTCTTCCTCCACCTCTACCAGGTGAGATCCTGCGGGACTCAATTTCACATTTCTTATTAATATCATTCAAACTTTCTTTCCACTGTGTATATAAATATGTTCTTTGTCTTCCTTCCTTTATCGATTTCGAAACTCCTCCTAAACCCGATGCGATCATATAGAATAATTTTCATCCGGTCTTGATCCGGTC
This sequence comes from Athalia cordata, assembly GCA_963932425.1. Taxonomy (NCBI): domain Eukaryota; kingdom Metazoa; phylum Arthropoda; class Insecta; order Hymenoptera; family Athaliidae; genus Athalia; species Athalia cordata. The sequence goes on along the minus strand of OZ010628.1, from coordinate 3,220,740 downwards.
TTCAGATGGTCGGAAATGAATTTCCACCGTGGGAATCGGAAAATAAGATTCAAATTCTGTTTATATATCCTATTCCAATCGTATCTGATTTCTTTTCCTTCTAACGTTTATTTTATTTTATTTTATCTTTTTTTTTTTTTATCTACTTTGCGAGTCCGTGACCACCGGAGTAAAGTGGATTATGGGGATTATCTGTCCATCGATATTCTACTTATAACGCCTACGATCCGTTTCGCAGAGCTCAAGTTCGCGACGGGTCGAACGCCTTTATGATTATTATGAAGAAAAGAAAGAGAAAAAAGTGGAAGGATTTTGGGAAAAACTCGAGAAAATTTGTCCGATCCTTTTCCGCTTCGCAAGGATCTACGATCGACGTATTCTTCCTTTTTTGTTGTGTCCGTTTTTTGTATTTTTTTTTGCTTTCTTTGCGAAAAAACTACGCCCACAAAAAAAATTCTACGGGACAACAATCAGGGATTCGGCGAATAATAAGGGGCGAGCTATACGTTAATGTAAAAAAATATGTGGAGGGATGAAAAATAAGGGAATATATATATAGGTATGTATAAAGAAAAAAGCGGGAAGGAAGAAATAGCCCAGAAAATATGGGAAGAGCTTCCGCCTGCACCGTATATGACCTGAAAAAATGATTGATGGATCTTTTATAATAAACGTAGGCACGCATTTTGCCTTACGTCACTGTGCAGGGTTAGAATTCACATGGAATCTCATCCCTTTGTCACGTATGGTACGTTATACGCTTCTATTCATAATACGCATATATTAATACCACCATCAAAGCCGCGGCAAGAAAATATCGTAATTAAAATTGGCAGTACAAATTTTCTTTTTGCATAATTTTAACCATGAAGGTTATTAATACGCACACAAAACACGAAGCACAAAGGCATGCTGTGTAAAAGCTTCCTTTACATTTTACCCTATGGTAACTCAATTAATTAACTACCTACCTCGCACGGCGATTCGTGATTTCCCAAAAGTATATGGGAAGAAAAGGAATAATTAACAAAAAAAACCTTGTCCCCGTTTTCGTGTGTTCCTTTTAATTCTGAAAAAAATTTATTCTCGAATCGATTAGATGTGTGGAAAAAAAAAGAGAGAGAAAGAAAGAAGAAAGGGGATCATTCGTATTTATTCGATTATAAGGGCGACCTCGTACGACTGACCTTTTTAGTGATGAAAAAACGAAAGCGGGGGGTGAAAAAAGAAAATGAGAACAATAAATAAATGTGTTAAGTATCAGATTCTTATCGGGGATGCCTCGAATGTGGGTCGTAGCATTTGAGAACAATAAACAAGTAAGTTTACTTTCAACGAAACGACGCCGAATGACCGCTTGCGGTGAACTAAAAATGAAGGGGGAGAGACAGCTTGCGAGTTTATTAGAGAAGTGCTCGACCCACTTTTAAGTTAGAATCCAAAGCTGTACGTAGAAAATATAATACGTGAAAAATGAGTCACCTCAGGGTCGAATTTAGAAGGATATCATATCACAACGCTCGTTTATGTCGGATGCAAGATATTATCGCGTTTCTAAGAACGATGACAACCGGAATTTCGAATTTCGGGTTGTTCTCTTTTCCTCTCATGAATAAAACTACCAAAAAAAAACAACCACCACCTAAAAGAACGACGAAAAAATGAACACGAAAGAAACAGGGGGATGGAATTCTCGTTGATTGGGGAATTGGAACAACAAGTGGTACAACAAGTGCTCCAATCAGCCGCGCACCCCCCTATCGTATAACATTATATTCGGTCCAGCAAAATATAAGAGGCCGGAGAGAGGATTTTATTGACCGGTGATCAGAACCCGCGGCTCATTAAATCAATCCGACAATCAGAGCGCGAGCATTTTTCTTATTGTGTGTATTTAATTATCGGTTATTTAGATATCATAATTACTTTTATAGGAAAACGAAATATATGAAAATACGTAGGTTACAAGTAACGTAATTCATACGCCGGAGTTTCTTCGGCTTTCGCACTTATTCTTGGCTTTATATTTTCACTTTTTCACTCGCCCGCCTCGCGCGGATTCTCCGAGCTAAGGTGATTCCGTGTCTGACTTAACGTTGGCAGGAACTACTAGCTCTTTGGAGGGCTACGAGCGCGCGTCGGTTAATATTCGGCTTTTCCGGCTAATGCAGCGTGTAAAAGTGGATTTATTTTTCGCCCTGGATGTGGATGTGAATGTATTTCCTCCGAGCGTGTTAAAATGTAAAATATTATTCAACGTTATATTATCATATATGGACCGCACGATTTTGAGGTGATAAATATAACGTATAACCCTGGGGTGAATATTTGAACATGTATGTATGGTGTATGGTTTTTTTTTTTCCTTTGATTTCTAGGACGTTGAAATCGCAGGTGTCATGTTTCAATATTTCCGGTATACTGCACGTTGGAAGGTTGTAGGATTTCCTACTCTTCGCCTAGAGTTCGCCCGGGATTTCTAGACAATTTATTGGTGCAGGAGTGGCTGGTGCTCGGGTGCCCGGTTCGATGCAGGGTGTCGTAGTGACGTCACTAGCGATTTTCCAGGTTCTAGATTGAAGCATAAATCAACATAAAGATGGAGTAAAAATAGACGGGGGTACACCCTCTACTACTTGCGAAGCATAGGTATATAAGTATATATATATATGCCAATATCGAAAGTTGCAGAAAAGAAAATAGAAGATATATACCATATATATAAGCTATATAGAAGAGGAAATAGAACTGTCTATATCGTTGAATCAGAAATATTTTCTACAGGAAGCGATAATTCCGGGCTCAATTCCCTTCCATTCGAATTTCGAGAGGGGCGTTCAACCCTTTTCAATATTAATATACAATTCGGAAGGCTTTTTTTAATCCCATTAATAGCTTATACGCACCCTAGCCTGCAATTGCCTGATTAGAATTACGATTAATTTTACGAGGGTAATAACCGAAGAAACATTCGGAAATTGCTAAATTTACGATTCAAATTACAATAAAAAAGGATCAACGTTCAGTCCACCGAATATACGAAAGCCGGAACTCGGTGTGTTCGATGTTAAAGAAATGGGGCGTATTTTTTGTATCGAAAAGTTTTTTTTCTGTGGTCTTCTTTCTCTTTTTTTTTTTGTTTTCGTTTAACCTTCCGGTCCATCCGTCAACGCGCGTGACGAGTCGAACTTTCATCCCCCGTATACCTTTCTTTGAAAATGACAAAAGTTCACTTTATATTGTTTCAATATTTTTTTTTTTTGCTTATTTGCTTTCTCAGCTATTGATTTTTCCGAAAATTGAACTCTGGGGATGCTCTTCGTAGAAAAAGTTTCAAATGGCATATTAAGAAAACACGTCGATTTTTCATCGTTCGAAATTCTCTTCCTCCGATTAGTTCGTCATACCGAGGGTGAAATAGCTCGGTGTGCAGAGTTTCGAATGTTGGTTAGGTTTTGTGGGTATACAAACTATATATATGTATGACGCTATATACCTATGTGTACGTGGTTATATACACCCTGTTAAATTTACACTTAATAATAACTTTCGGGAAGTCCATATAAAAGTTGTAAACTTTATCGAGTTCATTTTATAGCGACAGCATCGATGCAAATACATCCCTTATTGCAAAATTGATCGGTATCGAGAACGGAAAGCAAGAAAAAAAAAGAAAATTCTTCGTTATTTTGGACTATTTATGCCGCTGTGTTAAATTTTGAATTATACGTTGCCATATAAATTGACTTTTTAATGAATATCGTTATCACAGTGATCCAGGGAGATATGGTTGCTGATATTAACGTCACATACGTAAATATACAGACTCGCGTACATGTATACTCTGGAAATCGCGTACATATAGTTTTGGAGTGACACATAACGCAATCAACGTTTATTACGTAATAACTATTAATTATTCCACGGTGTTATAAACTGTCTCGTGACCCACGTTATAGTTGTCACCGAATTCTATAATCTATGGTATATTATACAAACCTATAACTGAATAAATATTTTATTGTAAATATATTTTATGTCGTTTATATCTATGCGTTAAACACGTCGCGGGGGTCAGAAGTTTAGAAAAAGAAAAAAACTTTTTATCGCGATCAAATGAAACTTGAAACTTTATTTCTCTCCTCTATAGCTCGTTATACCTCCATCATCAATTATACAACTGATTATGGAGTTGGAAACTTTCACATCGCGTGGCTACCTGCTATTGTCGCACGTGAATTCCTCAGTTTTCCCAACACCTGCAGCGCAGCTCTTTGATCTACGTTTTATACATATATGAATTTTTTTTTAAGAAAATTTCCAGATGATCTACTTCATTTTTTCATCCATCGACGAAAATTAGGATGATGAGATTCTCATCGTTCACACGATCGCGCGATTTGCATAATTTTTTCTTCCTTTCTTATGTTCTAATTATTTTTATGAAATCACGAGGGATTTTCTTTACGTTAAGAAGTCCAAGTTAACAAGTCGGGCAAAAATTTCTCGAATATTTTAGTATGACGTTAAAAATGCAGCTGCACATATTTAATAAACCGACGCTTCGAATTTTAACGAGCTACGAAATATGCGTCGAATTCAAAAGACGAGTACACATGCAGTTCGGTCATGGGAATTTTTTTTTTAGAATTATACAGACATATTTATGGTGATAATAATTATGAAGAAAGACAGTTCAGTTTCCTTACCTTTTACTTTCAAGATTCCCAAATTTGATTTCGTACAGTTTGACTTCGGTTAATCGGTCTGAATAAATTCGATTAATATTATTCACACTTTCTCCGGTTATGAATTAATTAATAATAATCGTTTTCTCGTCACCCCTGATAAATCTCCCCAGCTCAGAGCCTTTTCTCTACGCGTTAAGGACGTGATAGATTTTTTGAAATATATATTTTTCAACCTCCTTTTGCTTTTATCAAATAATAATATAAAACGTTGAGTAATAATCAAGGCTCGTTGGATGTAATTGAAATTCCAGGAAGCAAATGCCGAGACCTTTCAATTTTGATGACCAATTTAGGTATACCACTTTTTCCCTTCTTTCCCTCTATAGATATAGCTACTTTTTTCTTTATTCTTTTTTAATTTTGTATACGACGAATAAAGCGACGCGATCAGATTTCGTAATCGAGAGAAGAAACGAACGCGCGAACGAACTCAGAGTCGAATAAAAATTCTTAAGGTTTTCGATTCCCTCTGAGTTGAATTATGAAAGATGATAATTCCAGAACCTAACGGCAGTATCGTCCTTAGCTACCTTAAAGGATTTTTCCTTTGTCGCAAAAATTCACGCAAAATGATTTAATACAAAGATCTTTTAGAATTGAACAAGTAGGATTATGATCATCTCCGCTTTTCCTCCACCTCAATTATTTTCCTTTCATAATAATCTTTCTTTCGATAGAAGTTTTTGCGCGGATTTCGGAATGTCACCGGAAATTTTCTCTCTTTTATTATTATCATTAAAAAAAGACAAAGAGAGAAAAAAAAAGTACTTTTATGATCCCAAGCGGATATATGCGAGATACGATAAAATCTCTACGTTACGCAGGATATTTGTGAAGGGAAAAAATGACCTCTTTCTCTCTCACATAATTATCATCGTTTGATGTATTAATATACGTTCATGTATAGCAAAACCTTGGTAAAATTTTGGTTTTCTCTTTTATATTAATATTGTAATAGCGATAATTATTTCGTTGCACGTGGTAGGAGCAGAAGCTGTTGCAGTGGTAGCTGGAATTAGAAACAATCGCAACGTGGGGGTCGCGAGATCCTCGGAGTAGGCGTCGCATCGCAGCGCATCGCGTCGCGGCGCTAACTGAATCCTTTTTCGGGTCCAGCCACAACTCGACGTTGTACTCGACATGGACGCATGCGTTTCTATGGAACGACGCGCGACACCCCCAACGTTTTGAATCCGAGAAGTTATCAACCCCCTCTCTTCGAGTCTGGATGTTGAATGCAATCCCCCCGACCGTTAACGCCGAGCTGAATGCACAGAATGATAAAATATTGGACCACCTGATAACCGTGTACCGTAAAATGGAGATGTGGGTAAAAATCGTTCCGACATTTGACAAACAGCTGTTAATGTGCAGGGGAAGAAAGGAATCGAAACCGGAATTCCTCTTTCTTTTTACGCCACTTATTTCATCCCCATCGTGTTTCACCCTTACGTTTCAGCTGTACACAATATTCGATCGATTCCACTCCTCATCTTCCTTCAGGAGCTTTTTTCTCTTTTACAATAAGTTCTACTTTGTCTGGAGGACACGACGCGGCTAATGATTGACAAATAATATTGCCCGAGCCATAAACTGATTGTGAGTATAATATGAACAAAATTGACGAGGGTGGAATACTGTCTTCGATCACTTTATCATTTTTTTTCTTTCCCTTCTTTGATCCTTTGACTTTTTTTTTTTGATTTTATTTTATTCTCTTTAACGCTGCACGTATTATACCCAGAACTTTAATTGCTTATCTATTATCTCTTCTCTATTTCAGGAAGCACCCTGTACGTTCCTTATCGGTATAATTATAAATCAAAAAGTTGTTTGGATCTTTCGGGGGGAAAGAGAATTAATTACTTTTAGGTCATTTCTTTTTTATCTGTATCTACACTTCTGTGCGAGAGGAATTATAATTATCATACATATGTGTTAAACTCGCGAACGCTTTGATCATCAGATTCGATCCTGGTAACTCGAGTCCTTTACTTCTTTGAAATTTGATCAGAGATTTGATTGAAATTCAATAAGGTTACCGACTATTTCCGCGGCGCACTGTCTGATGACGATGACAATAATTTCTAAGAAACGATTGAATATTTTTTTCGTTCAATTACATCGTGTGCTGAGAATATTTTAAATATGGGGTATTCCACGCGAAACCGACAAGCCCGTGAACTTTGACCTCTTCGATTTGACTCATTATTTTTTCCTACGTAAGACGACCAAAAAAAACTCATCATCGGCTAGTAATTCCTTAATTGCGCGGTATAGTATAAGTTACATAAATTATTGAAGAGAAAATGAAATGAAAATGTCGAGAATGAATCGGAGGGATAAGATTATTCGAGAATTTTGAAGTAATTTCGATGGAATTATTGACCTTGATTATTCTTTTTCGTTTTCCTTGGAGAAAACAAGATTCATATAAGCCAAATTTTATTTCCCTCGGAATAATTACCAACCCTTTATGGTTACAGAGAAACCCAATGCAAATAGCAGAGCTCGAAAACAGGTAATTCCAAAAGCTTGACTAACATCAAACCCCGTTTTCTCTCCCTCTCGTTTTACGTGCGGGTAGAATATTTCCGGTTTCAACGATACGAGCAATTAAGACCGCATATCAAAACCATTTCTGGGGTAGGTTTATACGACTAAATTGTTACGTAGTCAAAATTTGCAGAACTTTCTACCTCCGAAAAATATAACGTCGTATATATGGGGTAGCAGTGGATACAGACAAAGGTAAGCTTCGCACAGCGAAGGGATAAGTAAGAGGCTTATAGTTTGTTTTTTTTTTTAAGAAAAAATAGTATCTTGAACATAGAAAAAAGTAGAGAAATGAGAAAATTGTTTACCTCGACGTCGAATAAATAACATATATAGTACATATCATACTTTACATACCTGCATTTGTGAAAAACATACAGGTTTGGCTTCGTTTTACCGAATATACTTTTGCACCTTCCCAAAACCGTGGCAGCAGCTGCAGAGAACTGAACATCGCGTGCGTGTATAGAGTCTAGAAAATTTTTACCATTATATTATTTTTCTAACGGATTGGGCAAGAAAGTTTTACGTCGCGACGCCTCTCATTTTTATTTCTATATCAGGTTGTTTTGGGCCGAAATGTTTATTATACATCTATAAGGAATAGCTATGTATGCGTATAAGTTATATTATATTGTGAGCATGAAATTTTTGTGCTACAAATATTGGTGTATCCGTAAAAAATATATTATAGGTTTGCAAGTTTGCTCTTGTTCATTTGTATCTGTAGGTCTATACAGATTCTTTTTTTTTCTTGCTTCTTATTTCTTAATTCATTTTATTCTTTAGGAATACACGCGGAGTTTTGCTCGAGGGGTTTAATTCTTAACGTTGATTGAATAATTTTTGTTTGTCCAAGGTAATGAAATATAAGCGGTTCGCAAAGTTTTTGGCGAAAGAAAATTACATAAATTAGAAACAAACAACTTTCGTTTATCAGCTTTGCATGTCAATCCCATAATACTATATATACGCCAGTGGATCCCGAGAAAAGAATACAGAATATTAAAAATCTCATCTACGACGCACACGCACTTGAGAAAAAGAGGATTGAGTACGGTCGAGACAGAAATTTTTGCATAACTTGAAACGACAATATTTATACAAGGCTGAAAAATGTTTTTCTGTTTTATTTTTTACTTCAGCCAAAATCCAAATTCTGAAGGCATCATAATCTACTCCGCACATGAAATTTGTCAGAGTGTTTCTGGTTTGGGCAGCGCTTTTGATCGAGGCGGTGATAAATGAAGCCACGAAAGCTCGTTAGGGGTTTGACAACCAAGGGCGAATGTTATCCCTTTTGAATTACCGTGAAACTCTCTGCCCCATCTTCACGATATACACAATCACTGTATCTTCCGGCTTCGAATAATAATCTATTTTTGGTCTACGATAAGCGAACGTCCTTGATAAGGTTATAGATTGAGATCTCTTCGACAGTAAGACACGTTACCAACGACAGAAATGTTCCCACGTCTTTCAACCGTCGATCGTAAAAAGCGAGAAACAAAACTTACAAGAAAAAAAAAATACATCTCACGAAAACAATTAGTGTCTCGAACTAATCCATCATGTATTACTATGAAAATTCTATGTACCTAAATGCTTTCTTGTTCGGGTGAATGAAATTGACGGAGGTGAGATTTTAATTGTTTTCTACCTCATTTGTCTCCCTATTTTATATATTGTTCGTTTACTTTTTTACTTCACCTGTCCTACCGTGGGGATGCAAGTCGACGAGTCCAATTAACTCTGGCGCAGCAACGACTTGGCTGCACGTCAAAGCCTTTGAGCTTTGCATCCTCCCATGTATACATATATATATAGTATATTATACACCCACCCATGCGTCATGTGAACATGTACCTTGCGTGGTGTGGAGAAATTGTGGAAGTTCCCTCTCAAAACTACCATGAAAAAATTGAATGAAAAAATATTCTGATCTAATTTTTACGCCAACTAATATAATACGTGCATAATGACATTCTAATCAAGAAGAATAAAAATCGAGTGTAGAATTAGATTTGAATATGACTATTTTTCTGTTAGCTCATGTGTCGTTCGAAACAGCAGGGAATAGATACGACAGTATAAGGACACCCGCGTCCTTTACATATCTGTAGAAAAAGGTATGAGATTCTCAGGTTGAGGTAGGTTATTTGTCGAAATTTATTTTTACTGTTATGTCTGGTAAGAATGAAATTTTCGAACGGAACTCGACCGTGGAGGCGTATACGTATACAACGAACCGAGTTACAACAGAGAGAGATCTGAGCCGACTCCCTGGACCGTGGATTTCAGAGTATTAAAAAAAATGAAAAGTTCAAATAATGTATAAAACCGAAGGGGTACGTTAACAAATATCTTGAGGCTTGAGGACTTGGCTTGTTATCTGACGTCCTGAAGATTCGAGTCACGTTAGACAAAGCTCTCGAATCTCGTGCCCTGATCATGTGACGTCTTAACCAAGGCGTTGGGATTATGATGTACAATGAAAACGAAGGATTTGAAAGAAAAATTTGACCACAGCCAACCTGACTGTCATGAAATATGTTTTAATCATCGATGCTAATCCTGTTTGACAAAGCTGATGTCTATTCGGATCACGGAAACCTTTGGCAAAATATATTTCCTGCGATTAAGGATGATGGAAAAGGCAGACTTAAGGAGTGAAATTTAATAGGAATTATGAACAAATGAATCAGAGCAAAGTTACAAATAAAATCAATCGGGATATCTCAATTTTTCCGCTGCGGAAAGAGGAAAATTGGCGATAACTCGATCAATTTTATAGATGGATCAATTTAATTAGTAAATTCAAATTCCTGAGCTCAAAATACATAAGAATACCATATAAAACCCATTTGAAAAAAATGTTGATTTTCGACCCCAAAATCGACAAAAATCTAAGGTCCACCCTTTGAATTTTTTCGATTTTTGGGCGAAAAATGAAGTATTTAGAAAATCAATTGCAGGACGCTTATCCTACGTATTTTTGCGCAGGGAACACGGATCAAACTGTGAAATTTAGCTACGAATTAATCCCATCGAGATACCCTTGATTTATCACTTTGCAGATCGATAAATTGGCGATAACTTGATCAATTTGATAGGTAATTCAATTTGGCTTGCAGATTCGGATTCCTGAGGTCAAAATACATAAGAATAGCATGAGAAACTCTTTAAAAAAAATTGTAGACTTCTCTTCCAGATTTTGAGAAAACACTAAGGCTATAGGCTTACTGTTTTTTTGGGGTAAAAATCGAAGTATCTAGAAAATTGATTGCACGACGCTGGTCCCACGTATTTTTGCGCAGGAAACACGAATACGTCGAATAAATAATTCTAGAATCAAATCCCATCGAGATATCCTTGATTTATCACTTTTCAGATCGCTAAATTGGCGATAACTTGATCAATTAAACAGGTAATTCAATTTGACTCGCAAATTTGGATTCCTGAGATCAAAATACATAAGAATATCAAAGAGAACTCGATGAAAGAAAATGTCGATTGTCGGCCCGAATTTTGAAAAAATTAAAGGCTATAGGCTTAGGATTTTTGTGATTTCAGGGCCAAAAATAAAGTATATTCCTTATTCCTGTATATGGTCGCAAATTTATGATCCATAGTAATTTTTTATATTTTACACGAAGCATGTTTTTCTTCTATTCACAGAATCTTTCATTTAATGGAGAAATTACGTCAGATTTTGACTGAATCAGGAAGATCTTTTACTCTTATATATGGTTGCGAATCTATGATCTATGATCCATGATCCATGATCCATGATCCATGATCCATGATCCATGATCCATGATCTATGATCTATGATCAATGATCCATGATCCATGATCCATGATCCATGATCCATGATCCATGATCCATGATCCATGATCCATGATCTATGATCTATGATCCATGATCCATGATCTATGATCTATGATCTATGATCTATGATCTATGATCCATGATCTATGATCCATGATCTATGATCCATGATCTATGATCTATGATCTATGATCTATGATTCATGATCCATGATCCATGATCTATGATCCATGATCTATGATCTATGATCTATGATCTATGATCCATGATCTATGATCCATGATCCATGATCTCAGATCGCTAAATTGGCGATAACTCGATCAATAAAATAGGTAATTCAATTTAGCTTGCAGATTCGGATTCCTGAGGTCAAAATACATAAGTATAGCATAGGAAACCCTTTAAAAAAAATTGAAGACGTCTCTTCCAGATTTTGAGAAAACACTAAGGCTATAGGCTTACTGTTTTTTTAGGGTAAAAATCGAACTATTTAGAAAATCAATTGCAGGACGCTTATCCTACGTATTTTTGCCCAGGGAACACGAATACGTCGATGGAATTAATTTAGAATCAAATCCCATCGAGATATCCTAGATTTATCACTTCTCAGATCGCTAAATTGGCGATAACTCGATCAATAAAATAGGTAATTCAATTTGGCTTGCAGATTCGGATTCCTGAGGTCAAAATACATAAGTATAGCATAGGAAACCCTTTAAAAAAAAATGTAGACTTTCCTTCCAGATTTTGAGAAAACACTAAGGCTATAGGCTTACTGTTTTTTTGGGGTAAAAATCGAACTATTTAGAAAATCAATTGCAGGACGCTTATCCTACGTATTTTTGCCCAGGGAACACGAATACGTCGATGGAATTAATTTAGAATCAAATCCCATTGAGATATCCTAGATTTATCACTTCTCAGATCGCTAAATTGGCGATAACTCGATCAATAAAATAGGTAATTCAATTTGGCTTGCAGATTCGGATTCCTGAGGTCAAAATACATAAGACTACCATGGCAAAGTCGATAAAAAAAAATGTAGATTTCTCTTCCAGATTTTGAGAAAACACTAAGGCTATAGGCTTACTGTTTTTTTGGGGTAAAAATCGAACTATTTAGAAAATCAATTGCAGGACGCTTATCCTACGTATTTTTGCCCAGGGAACACGAATACGTCGATGGAATTAATTTAGAATCAAATCCCATCGAGATATCCTAGATTTATCACTTCTCAGATCGCTAAATTGGCGATAACTCGATCAATAAAATAGGTAATTCAATTTGGCTTGCAGATTCGGATTCCTGAGGTCAAAATACATAAGTATAGCATAGGAAACCCTTTAAAAAAAAATGTAGACTTTCCTTCCAGATTTTGAGAAAACACTAAGGCTATAGGCTTACTGTTTTTTTGGGGTAAAAATCGAACTATTTAGAAAATCAATTGCAGGACGCTTATCCTACGTATTTTTGCCCAGGGAACACGAATACGTCGATGGAATTAATTTAGAATCAAATCCCATCGAGATATCCTAGATTTATCACTTCTCAGATCGCTAAATTGGCGATAACTCGATCAATAAAATAGGTAATTCAATTTGGCTTGCAGATTCGGATTCCTGAGGTCAAAATACATAAGTATAGCATAGGAAACCCTTTAAAAAAAATTGAAGACGTCTCTTCCAGATTTTGAGAAAACACTAAGGCTATAGGCTTACTGTTTTTTTGGGGTAAAAATCGAACTATTTAGAAAATCAATTGCAGGACGCTTATCCTACGTATTTTTGCCCAGGGAACACGAATACGTCGATGGAATTAATTTAGAATCAAATCCCATCGAGATATCCTAGATTTATCACTTCTCAGATCGCTAAATTGGCGATAACTCGATCAATAAAATAGGTAATTCAATTTGGCTTGCAGATTCGGATTCCTGAGGTCAAAATACATAAGACTACCATGGCAAAGTCGATAAAAAAAAATGTAGATTTCTCTTCCAGATTTTGAGAAATAACTAAGGCTATAGGCTTACTGTTTTTTTGGGGTAAAAATCGAACTATTTAGAAAATCAATTGCAGGACGCTCATCCTACGTATTTTTGCCCAGGGAACACGAATACGTCGATGGAATTAATTTAGAATCAAATCCCATCGAGATATCCTAGATTTATCACTTCTCAGATCGCTAAATTGGCGATAACTCGATCAATAAAATAGGTAATTCAATTTGGCTTGCAGATTCGGATTCCTGAGGTCAAAATACATAAGTATAGCATAGGAAACCCTTCAAAAAAAAATGTAGACTTTCCTTCCAGATTTTGAGAAAACACTAAGGCTATAGGCTTACTGTTTTTTTGGGGTAAAAATCGAACTATTTAGAAAATCAATTGCAGGACGCTTATCCTACGTATTTTTGCCCAGGGAACACGAATACGTCGATGGAATTAATTTAGAATCAAATCCCATCGAGATATCCTAGATTTATCACTTCTCAGATCGCTAAATTGGCGATAACTCGATCAATAAAATAGGTAATTCAATTTGGCTTGCAGATTCGGATTCCTGAGGTCAAAATACATAAGTATAGCATAGGAAACCCTTTAAAAAAAAATGTAGACTTTCCTTCCAGATTTTGAGAAAACACTAAGGCTATAGGCTTACTGTTTTTTTGGGGTAAAAATCGAACTATTTAGAAAATCAATTGCAGGACGCTTATCCTACGTATTTTTGCCCAGAGAACACGAATACGTCGATGGAATTAATTTAGAATCAAATCCCATCGAGATATCCTAGATTTATCACTTCTCAGATCGCTAAATTGGCGATAACTCGATCAATAAAATAGGTAATTCAATTTGGCTTGCAGATTCGGATTCCTGAGGTCAAAATACATAAGTATAGCATAGGAAACCCTTTAAAAAAAAATGTAGACTTTCCTTCCAGATTTTGAGAAAACACTAAGGCTATAGGCTTACTGTTTTTTTGGGGTAAAAATCGAACTATTTAGAAAATCAATTGCAGGACGCTTATCCTACGTATTTTTGCCCAGGGAACACGAATACGTCGATGGAATTAATTTAGAATCAAATCCCATTGAGATATCCTAGATTTATCACTTCTCAGATCGCTAAATTGGCGATAACTCGATCAATAAAATAGGTAATTCAATTTGGCTTGCAGATTCGGATTCCTGAGGTCAAAATACATAAGACTACCATGGCAAAGTCGATAAAAAAAAATGTAGATTTCTCTTCCAGATTTTGAGAAATAACTAAGGCTATAGGCTTACTGTTTTTTTGGGGTAAAAATCGAACTATTTAGAAAATCAATTGCAGGACGCTCATCCTACGTATTTTTGCCCAGGGAACACGAATACGTCGATGGAATTAATTTAGAATCAAATCCCATCGAGATATCCTAGATTTATCACTTCTCAGATCGCTAAATTGGCGATAACTCGATCAATAAAATAGGTAATTCAATTTGGCTTGCAGATTCGGATTCCTGAGGTCAAAATACATAAGTATAGCATAGGAAACCCTTCAAAAAAAAATGTAGACTTTCCTTCCAGATTTTGAGAAAACACTAAGGCTATAGGCTTACTGTTTTTTTGGGGTAAAAATCGAACTATTTAGAAAATCAATTGCAGGACGCTTATCCTACGTATTTTTGCCCAGGGAACACGAATACGTCGATGGAATTAATTTAGAATCAAATCCCATCGAGATATCCTAGATTTATCACTTCTCAGATCGCTAAATTGGCGATAACTCGATCAATAAAATAGGTAATTCAATTTGGCTTGCAGATTCGGATTCCTGAGGTCAAAATACATAAGTATAGCATAGGAAACCCTTTAAAAAAAAATGTAGACTTTCCTTCCAGATTTTGAGAAAACACTAAGGCTATAGGCTTACTGTTTTTTTGGGGTAAAAATCGAACTATTTAGAAAATCAATTGCAGGACGCTTATCCTACGTATTTTTGCCCAGGGAACACGAATACGTCGATGGAATTAATTTAGAATCAAATCCCATCGAGATATCCTAGATTTATCACTTCTCAGATCGCTAAATTGGCGATAACTCGATCAATAAAATAGGTAATTCAATTTGGCTTGCAGATTCGGATTCCTGAGGTCAATATACATAAGTATAGCATAGGAAACCCTTTAAAAAAAAATGTAGACTTTCCTTCCAGATTTTGAGAAAACACTAAGGCTATAGGCTTACTGTTTTTTTGGGGTAAAAATCGAACTATTTAGAAAATCAATTGCAGGACGCTTATCCTACGTATTTTTGCCCAGGGAACACGAATACGTCGATGGAATTAATTTAGAATCAAATCCCATCGAGATATCCTAGATTTATCACTTCTCAGATCGCTAAATTGGCGATAACTCGATCAATAAAATAGGTAATTCAATTTGGCTTGCAGATTCGGATTCCTGAGGTCAAAATACATAAGTATAGCATAGGAAACCCTTTAAAAAAAAATGTAGACTTTCCTTCCAGATTTTGAGAAAACACTAAGGCTATAGGCTTACTGTTTTTTTGGGGTAAAAATCGAACTATTTAGAAAATCAATTGCAGGACGCTTATCCTACGTATTTTTGCCCAGGGAACACGAATACGTCGATGGAATTAATTCAGAATCAAATCCCATCGAGATATCCTAGATTTATCACTTCTCAGATCGCTAAATTGGCGATAACTCGATCAATAAAATGGGTAATTCAATTTGGCTTGCAGATTCGGATTCCTGAGGTCAAAATACATAAGTATAGCATAGGAAACCCTTTAAAAAAAAATGTAGACTTTCCTTCCAGATTTTGAGAAAACACTAAGGCTATAGGCTTACTGTTTTTTTGGGGTAAAAATCGAACTATTTAGAAAATCAATTGCAGGACGCTTATCCTACGTATTTTTGCCCAGGGAACACGAATACGTCGATGGAATTATTTAGAATCAAATCCCATCGAGATATCCTAGATTTATCACTTCTCAGATCGCTAAATTGGCGATAACTCGATCAATAAAATAGGTAATTCAATTTGGCTTGCAGATTCGGATTCCTGAGGTCAAAATACATAAGTATAGCATAGGAAACCCTTTAAAAAAAAATGTAGACTTTCCTTCCAGATTTTGAGAAAACACTAAGGCTATAGGCTTACTGTTTTTTTGGGGTAAAAATCGAACTATTTAGAAAATCAATTGCAGGACGCTTATCCTACGTATTTTTGCCCAGGGAACACGAATACGTCGATGGAATTATTTAGAATCAAATCCCATCGAGATATCCTAGATTTATCACTTCTCAGATCGCTAAATTGGCGATAACTCGATCAATAAAATAGGTAATTCAATTTGGCTTGCAGATTCGGATTCCTGAGGTCAAAATACATAAGTATAGCATAGGAAACCCTTTAAAAAAAAATGTAGACTTTCCTTCCAGATTTTGAGAAAACACTAAGGCTATAGGCTTACTGTTTTTTTGGGGTAAAAATCGAACTATTTAGAAAATCAATTGCAGGACGCTTATCCTACGTATTTTTGCCCAGGGAACACGAATACGTCGATGGAATTAATTTAGAATCAAATCCCATCGAGATATCCTAGATTTATCACTTCTCAGATCGCTAAATTGGCGATAACTCGATCAATAAAATAGGTAATTCAATTTGGCTTGCAGATTCGGATTCCTGAGGTCAAAATACATAAGTATAGCATAGGAAACCCTTTAAAAAAAATTGAAGACGTCTCTTCCAGATTTTGAGAAAACACTAAGGCTATAGGCTTACTGTTTTTTTGGGGTAAAAATCGAACTATTTAGAAAATCAATTGCAGGACGCTCATCCTACGTATTTTTGCCCAGGGAACACGAATACGTCGATGGAATTAATTTAGAATCAAATCCCATTGAGATATCCTAGATTTATCACTTCTCAGATCGCTAAATTGGCGATAACTCGATCAATAAAATAGGTAATTCAATTTGGCTTGCAGATTCGGATTCCTGAGGTCAAAATACATAAGACTACCATGGCAAAGTCGATAAAAAAAAATGTAGATTTCTCTTCCAGATTTTGAGAAATAACTAAGGCTATAGGCTTACTGTTTTTTTGGGGTAAAAATCGAACTATTTCGAAAATCAATTGCAGGACGCTCATCCTACGTATTTTTGCCCAGGGAACACGAATACGTCGATGGAATTAATTTAGAATCAAATCCCATCGAGATATCCTAGATTTATCACTTCTCAGATCGCTAAATTGGCGATAACTCGATCAATAAAATAGGTAATTCAATTTGGCTTGCAGATTCGGATTCCTGAGGTCAAAATACATAAGTATAGCATAGGAAACCCTTTAAAAAAAAATGTAGACTTTCCTTCCAGATTTTGAGAAAACACTAAGGCTATAGGCTTACTGTTTTTTTGGGGTAAAAATCGAACTATTTAGAAAATCAATTGCAGGACGCTTATCCTACGTATTTTTGCCCAGGGAACACGAATACGTCGATGGAATTAATTTAGAATCAAATCCCATCGAGATATCCTAGATTTATCACTTCTCAGATCGCTAAATTGGCGATAACTCGATCAATAAAATAGGTAATTCAATTTGGCTTGCAGATTCAGATTCCTGAGGTCAAAATACATAAGTATAGCATAGGAAACCCTTTAAAAAAAAATGTAGACTTTCCTTCCAGATTTTGAGAAAACACTAAGGCTATAGGCTTACTGTTTTTTTGGGGTAAAAATCGAACTATTTAGAAAATCAATTGCAGGACGCTTATCCTACGTATTTTTGCCCAGGGAACACGAATACGTCGATGGAATTAATTTAGAATCAAATCCCATCGAGATATCCTAGATTTATCACTTCTCAGATCGCTAAATTGGCGATAACTCGATCAATAAAATAGGTAATTCAATTTGGCTTGCAGATTCGGATTCCTGAGGTCAAAATACATAAGTATAGCATAGGAAACCCTTTAAAAAAAAATGTAGACTTTCCTTCCAGATTTTGAGAAAACACTAAGGCTATAGGCTTACTGTTTTTTTGGGGTAAAAATCGAACTATTTAGAAAATCAATTGCAGGACGCTTATCCTACGTATTTTTGCCCAGGGAACACGAATACGTCGATGGAATTAATTTAGAATCAAATCCCATCGAGATATCCTAGATTTATCACTTCTCAGATCGCTAAATTGGCGATAACTCGATCAATAAAATAGGTAATTCAATTTGGCTTGCAGATTCGGATTCCTGAGGTCAAAATACATAAGTATAGCATAGGAAACCCTTTAAAAAAAAATGTAGACTTTCCTTCCAGATTTTGAGAAAACACTAAGGCTATAGGCTTACTGTTTTTTTGGGGTAAAAATCGAACTATTTAGAAAATCAATTGCAGGACGCTTATCCTACGTATTTTTGCCCAGGGAACACGAATACGTCGATGGAATTAATTTAGAATCAAATCCCATCGAGATATCCTAGATTTATCACTTCTCAGATCGCTAAATTGGCGATAACTCGATCAATAAAATAGGTAATTCAATTTGGCTTGCAGATTCGGATTCCTGAGGTCAAAATACATAAGTATAGCATAGGAAACCCTTTAAAAAAAAATGTAGACTTTCCTTCCAGATTTTGAGAAAACACTAAGGCTATAGGCTTACTGTTTTTTTGGGGTAAAAATCGAACTATTTAGAAAATCAATTGCAGGACGCTTATCCTACGTATTTTTGCCCAGGGAACACGAATACGTCGATGGAATTAATTTAGAATCAAATCCCATCGAGATATCCTAGATTTATCACTTCTCAGATCGCTAAATTGGCGATAACTCGATCAATAAAATAGGTAATTCAATTTGGCTTGCAGATTCGGATTCCTGAGGTCAAAATACATAAGTATAGCATAGGAAACCCTTTAAAAAAAAATGTAGACTTTCCTTCCAGATTTTGAGAAAACACTAAGGCTATAGGCTTACTGTTTTTTTGGGGTAAAAATCGAACTATTTAGAAAATCAATTGCAGGACGCTTATCCTACGTATTTTTGCCCAGGGAACACGAATACGTCGATGGAATTAATTTAGAATCAAATCCCATCGAGATATCCTAGATTTATCACTTCTCAGATCGCTAAATTGGCGATAACTCGATCAATAAAATAGGTAATTCAATTTGGCTTGCAGATTCGGATTCCTGAGGTCAAAATACATAAGTATAGCATAGGAAACCCTTTAAAAAAAATTGAAGACGTCTCTTCCAGATTTTGAGAAAACACTAAGGCTATAGGCTTACTGTTTTTTTGGGGTAAAAATCGAACTATTTAGAAAATCAATTGCAGGACGCTTATCCTACGTATTTTTGCCCAGGGAACACGAATACGTCGATGGAATTAATTTAGAATCAAATCCCATCGAGATATCCTAGATTTATCACTTCTCAGATCGCTAAATTGGCGATAACTCGATCAATAAAATAGGTAATTCAATTTGGCTTGCAGATTCGGATTCCTGAGGTCAAAATACATAAGTATAGCATAGGAAACCCTTTAAAAAAAAATGTAGACTTTCCTTCCAGATTTTGAGAAAACACTAAGGCTATAGGCTTACTGTTTTTTTGGGGTAAAAATCGAACTATTTAGAAAATCAATTGCAGGACGCTTATCCTACGTATTTTTGCCCAGGGAACACGAATACGTCGATGGAATTAATTTAGAATCAAATCCCATCGAGATATCCTAGATTTATCACTTCTCAGATCGCTAAATTGGCGATAACTCGATCAATAAAATAGGTAATTCAATTTGGCTTGCAGATTCGGATTCCTGAGGTCAAAATACATAAGTATAGCATAGGAAACCCTTTAAAAAAAATTGAAGACGTCTCTTCCAGATTTTGAGAAAACACTAAGGCTATAGGCTTACTGTTTTTTTGGGGTAAAAATCGAACTATTTAGAAAATCAATTGCAGGACGCTCATCCTACGTATTTTTGCCCAGGGAACACGAATACGTCGATGGAATTAATTTAGAATCAAATCCCATTGAGATATCCTAGATTTATCACTTCTCAGATCGCTAAATTGGCGATAACTCGATCAATAAAATAGGTAATTCAATTTGGCTTGCAGATTCGGATTCCTGAGGTCAAAATACATAAGACTACCATGGCAAAGTCGATAAAAAAAAATGTAGATTTCTCTTCCAGATTTTGAGAAATAACTAAGGCTATAGGCTTACTGTTTTTTTGGGGTAAAAATCGAACTATTTCGAAAATCAATTGCAGGACGCTCATCCTACGTATTTTTGCCCAGGGAACACGAATACGTCGATGGAATTAATTTAGAATCAAATCCCATCGAGATATCCTAGATTTATCACTTCTCAGATCGCTAAATTGGCGATAACTCGATCAATAAAATAGGTAATTCAATTTGGCTTGCAGATTCGGATTCCTGAGGTCAAAATACATAAGTATAGCATAGGAAACCCTTTAAAAAAAAATGTAGACTTTCCTTCCAGATTTTGAGAAAACACTAAGGCTATAGGCTTACTGTTTTTTTGGGGTAAAAATCGAACTATTTAGAAAATCAATTGCAGGACGCTTATCCTACGTATTTTTGCCCAGGGAACACGAATACGTCGATGGAATTAATTTAGAATCAAATCCCATCGAGATATCCTAGATTTATCACTTCTCAGATCGCTAAATTGGCGATAACTCGATCAATAAAATAGGTAATTCAATTTGGCTTGCAGATTCAGATTCCTGAGGTCAAAATACATAAGTATAGCATAGGAAACCCTTTAAAAAAAAATGTAGACTTTCCTTCCAGATTTTGAGAAAACACTAAGGCTATAGGCTTACTGTTTTTTTGGGGTAAAAATCGAACTATTTAGAAAATCAATTGCAGGACGCTTATCCTACGTATTTTTGCCCAGGGAACACGAATACGTCGATGGAATTAATTTAGAATCAAATCCCATCGAGATATCCTAGATTTATCACTTCTCAGATCGCTAAATTGGCGATAACTCGATCAATAAAATAGGTAATTCAATTTGGCTTGCAGATTCGGATTCCTGAGGTCAAAATACATAAGTATAGCATAGGAAACCCTTTAAAAAAAAATGTAGACTTTCCTTCCAGATTTTGAGAAAACACTAAGGCTATAGGCTTACTGTTTTTTTGGGGTAAAAATCGAACTATTTAGAAAATCAATTGCAGGACGCTTATCCTACGTATTTTTGCCCAGGGAACACGAATACGTCGATGGAATTAATTTAGAATCAAATCCCATCGAGATATCCTAGATTTATCACTTCTCAGATCGCTAAATTGGCGATAACTCGATCAATAAAATAGGTAATTCAATTTGGCTTGCAGATTCAGATTCCTGAGGTCAAAATACATAAGTATAGCATAGGAAACCCTTTAAAAAAAAATGTAGACTTTCCTTCCAGATTTTGAGAAAACACTAAGGCTATAGGCTTACTGTTTTTTTGGGGTAAAAATCGAACTATTTAGAAAATCAATTGCAGGACGCTTATCCTACGTATTTTTGCCCAGGGAACACGAATACGTCGATGGAATTAATTTAGAATCAAATCCCATCGAGATATCCTAGATTTATCACTTCTCAGATCGCTAAATTGGCGATAACTCGATCAATAAAATAGGTAATTCAATTTGGCTTGCAGATTCGGATTCCTGAGGTCAAAATACATAAGTATAGCATAGGAAACCCTTTAAAAAAAAATGTAGACTTTCCTTCCAGATTTTGAGAAAACACTAAGGCTATAGGCTTACTGTTTTTTTGGGGTAAAAATCGAACTATTTAGAAAATCAATTGCAGGACGCTTATCCTACGTATTTTTGCCCAGGGAACACGAATACGTCGATGGAATTAATTTAGAATCAAATCCCATCGAGATATCCTAGATTTATCACTTCTCAGATCGCTAAATTGGCGATAACTCGATCAATAAAATAGGTAATTCAATTTGGCTTGCAGATTCGGATTCCTGAGGTCAAAATACATAAGTATAGCATAGGAAACCCTTTAAAAAAAATTGAAGACGTCTCTTCCAGATTTTGAGAAAACACTAAGGCTATAGGCTTACTGTTTTTTTGGGGTAAAAATCGAACTATTTAGAAAATCAATTGCAGGACGCTCATCCTACGTATTTTTGCCCAGGGAACACGAATACGTCGATGGAATTAATTTAGAATCAAATCCCATTGAGATATCCTAGATTTATCACTTCTCAGATCGCTAAATTGGCGATAACTCGATCAATAAAATAGGTAATTCAATTTGGCTTGCAGATTCGGATTCCTGAGGTCAAAATACATAAGACTACCATGGCAAAGTCGATAAAAAAAAATGTAGATTTCTCTTCCAGATTTTGAGAAATAACTAAGGCTATAGGCTTACTGTTTTTTTGGGGTAAAAATCGAACTATTTCGAAAATCAATTGCAGGACGCTCATCCTACGTATTTTTGCCCAGGGAACACGAATACGTCGATGGAATTAATTTAGAATCAAATCCCATCGAGATATCCTAGATTTATCACTTCTCAGATCGCTAAATTGGCGATAACTCGATCAATAAAATAGGTAATTCAATTTGGCTTGCAGATTCGGATTCCTGAGGTCAAAATACATAAGTATAGCATAGGAAACCCTTTAAAAAAAAATGTAGACTTTCCTTCCAGATTTTGAGAAAACACTAAGGCTATAGGCTTACTGTTTTTTTGGGGTAAAAATCGAACTATTTAGAAAATCAATTGCAGGACGCTTATCCTACGTATTTTTGCCCAGGGAACACGAATACGTCGATGGAATTAATTTAGAATCAAATCCCATCGAGATATCCTAGATTTATCACTTCTCAGATCGCTAAATTGGCGATAACTCGATCAATAAAATAGGTAATTCAATTTGGCTTGCAGATTCAGATTCCTGAGGTCAAAATACATAAGTATAGCATAGGAAACCCTTTAAAAAAAAATGTAGACTTTCCTTCCAGATTTTGAGAAAACACTAAGGCTATAGGCTTACTGTTTTTTTGGGGTAAAAATCGAACTATTTAGAAAATCAATTGCAGGACGCTTATCCTACGTATTTTTGCCCAGGGAACACGAATACGTCGATGGAATTAATTTAGAATCAAATCCCATCGAGATATCCTAGATTTATCACTTCTCAGATCGCTAAATTGGCGATAACTCGATCAATAAAATAGGTAATTCAATTTGGCTTGCAGATTCGGATTCCTGAGGTCAAAATACATAAGTATAGCATAGGAAACCCTTTAAAAAAAAATGTAGACTTTCCTTCCAGATTTTGAGAAAACACTAAGGCTATAGGCTTACTGTTTTTTTGGGGTAAAAATCGAACTATTTAGAAAATCAATTGCAGGACGCTTATCCTACGTATTTTTGCCCAGGGAACACGAATACGTCGATGGAATTAATTTAGAATCAAATCCCATCGAGATATCCTAGATTTATCACTTCTCAGATCGCTAAATTGGCGATAACTCGATCAATAAAATAGGTAATTCAATTTGGCTTGCAGATTCGGATTCCTGAGGTCAAAATACATAAGTATAGCATAGGAAACCCTTTAAAAAAAAATGTAGACTTTCCTTCCAGATTTTGAGAAAACACTAAGGCTATAGGCTTACTGTTTTTTTGGGGTAAAAATCGAACTATTTAGAAAATCAATTGCAGGACGCTTATCCTACGTATTTTTGCCCAGGGAACACGAATACGTCGATGGAATTAATTTAGAATCAAATCCCATCGAGATATCCTAGATTTATCACTTCTCAGATCGCTAAATTGGCGATAACTCGATCAATAAAATAGGTAATTCAATTTGGCTTGCAGATTCGGATTCCTGAGGTCAAAATACATAAGTATAGCATAGGAAACCCTTTAAAAAAAAATGTAGACTTTCCTTCCAGATTTTGAGAAAACACTAAGGCTATAGGCTTACTGTTTTTTTGGGGTAAAAATCGAACTATTTAGAAAATCAATTGCAGGACGCTTATCCTACGTATTTTTGCCCAGGGAACACGAATACGTCGATGGAATTAATTTAGAATCAAATCCCATCGAGATATCCTAGATTTATCACTTCTCAGATCGCTAAATTGGCGATAACTCGATCAATAAAATAGGTAATTCAATTTGGCTTGCAGATTCGGATTCCTGAGGTCAAAATACATAAGTATAGCATAGGAAACCCTTTAAAAAAAAATGTAGACTTTCCTTCCAGATTTTGAGAAAACACTAAGGCTATAGGCTTACTGTTTTTTTGGGGTAAAAATCGAACTATTTAGAAAATCAATTGCAGGACGCTTATCCTACGTATTTTTGCCCAGGGAACACGAATACGTCGATGGAATTAATTTAGAATCAAATCCCATCGAGATATCCTAGATTTATCACTTCTCAGATCGCTAAATTGGCGATAACTCGATCAATAAAATAGGTAATTCAATTTGGCTTGCAGATTCGGATTCCTGAGGTCAAAATACATAAGTATAGCATAGGAAACCCTTTAAAAAAAATTGAAGACGTCTCTTCCAGATTTTGAGAAAACACTAAGGCTATAGGCTTACTGTTTTTTTGGGGTAAAAATCGAACTATTTAGAAAATCAATTGCAGGACGCTTATCCTACGTATTTTTGCCCAGGGAACACGAATACGTCGATGGAATTAATTTAGAATCAAATCCCATCGAGATATCCTAGATTTATCACTTCTCAGATCGCTAAATTGGCGATAACTCGATCAATAAAATAGGTAATTCAATTTGGCTTGCAGATTCGGATTCCTGAGGTCAAAATACATAAGTATAGCATAGGAAACCCTTTAAAAAAAAATGTAGACTTTCCTTCCAGATTTTGAGAAAACACTAAGGCTATAGGCTTACTGTTTTTTTGGGGTAAAAATCGAACTATTTAGAAAATCAATTGCAGGACGCTTATCCTACGTATTTTTGCCCAGGGAACACGAATACGTCGATGGAATTAATTTAGAATCAAATCCCATCGAGATATCCTAGATTTATCACTTCTCAGATCGCTAAATTGGCGATAACTCGATCAATAAAATAGGTAATTCAATTTGGCTTGCAGATTCGGATTCCTGAGGTCAAAATACATAAGTATAGCATAGGAAACCCTTTAAAAAAAATTGAAGACGTCTCTTCCAGATTTTGAGAAAACACTAAGGCTATAGGCTTACTGTTTTTTTGGGGTAAAAATCGAACTATTTAGAAAATCAATTGCAGGACGCTCATCCTACGTATTTTTGCCCAGGGAACACGAATACGTCGATGGAATTAATTTAGAATCAAATCCCATTGAGATATCCTAGATTTATCACTTCTCAGATCGCTAAATTGGCGATAACTCGATCAATAAAATAGGTAATTCAATTTGGCTTGCAGATTCGGATTCCTGAGGTCAAAATACATAAGACTACCATGGCAAAGTCGATAAAAAAAAATGTAGATTTCTCTTCCAGATTTTGAGAAATAACTAAGGCTATAGGCTTACTGTTTTTTTGGGGTAAAAATCGAACTATTTCGAAAATCAATTGCAGGACGCTCATCCTACGTATTTTTGCCCAGGGAACACGAATACGTCGATGGAATTAATTTAGAATCAAATCCCATCGAGATATCCTAGATTTATCACTTCTCAGATCGCTAAATTGGCGATAACTCGATCAATAAAATAGGTAATTCAATTTGGCTTGCAGATTCGGATTCCTGAGGTCAAAATACATAAGTATAGCATAGGAAACCCTTTAAAAAAAAATGTAGACTTTCCTTCCAGATTTTGAGAAAACACTAAGGCTATAGGCTTACTGTTTTTTTGGGGTAAAAATCGAACTATTTAGAAAATCAATTGCAGGACGCTTATCCTACGTATTTTTGCCCAGGGAACACGAATACGTCGATGGAATTAATTTAGAATCAAATCCCATCGAGATATCCTAGATTTATCACTTCTCAGATCGCTAAATTGGCGATAACTCGATCAATAAAATAGGTAATTCAATTTGGCTTGCAGATTCAGATTCCTGAGGTCAAAATACATAAGTATAGCATAGGAAACCCTTTAAAAAAAAATGTAGACTTTCCTTCCAGATTTTGAGAAAACACTAAGGCTATAGGCTTACTGTTTTTTTGGGGTAAAAATCGAACTATTTAGAAAATCAATTGCAGGACGCTTATCCTACGTATTTTTGCCCAGGGAACACGAATACGTCGATGGAATTAATTTAGAATCAAATCCCATCGAGATATCCTAGATTTATCACTTCTCAGATCGCTAAATTGGCGATAACTCGATCAATAAAATAGGTAATTCAATTTGGCTTGCAGATTCGGATTCCTGAGGTCAAAATACATAAGACTACCATGGCAAAGTCGATAAAAAAAAATGTAGATTTCTCTTCCAGATTTTGAGAAATAACTAAGGCTATAGGCTTACTGTTTTTTTGGGGTAAAAATCGAACTATTTCGAAAATCAATTGCAGGACGCTCATCCTACGTATTTTTGCCCAGGGAACACGAATACGTCGATGGAATTAATTTAGAATCAAATCCCATCGAGATATCCTAGATTTATCACTTCTCAGATCGCTAAATTGGCGATAACTCGATCAATAAAATAGGTAATTCAATTTGGCTTGCAGATTCGGATTCCTGAGGTCAAAATACATAAGTATAGCATAGGAAACCCTTTAAAAAAAAATGTAGACTTTCCTTCCAGATTTTGAGAAAACACTAAGGCTATAGGCTTACTGTTTTTTTGGGGTAAAAATCGAACTATTTAGAAAATCAATTGCAGGACGCTTATCCTACGTATTTTTGCCCAGGGAACACGAATACGTCGATGGAATTAATTTAGAATCAAATCCCATCGAGATATCCTAGATTTATCACTTCTCAGATCGCTAAATTGGCGATAACTCGATCAATAAAATAGGTAATTCAATTTGGCTTGCAGATTCAGATTCCTGAGGTCAAAATACATAAGTATAGCATAGGAAACCCTTTAAAAAAAAATGTAGACTTTCCTTCCAGATTTTGAGAAAACACTAAGGCTATAGGCTTACTGTTTTTTTGGGGTAAAAATCGAACTATTTAGAAAATCAATTGCAGGACGCTTATCCTACGTATTTTTGCCCAGGGAACACGAATACGTCGATGGAATTAATTTAGAATCAAATCCCATCGAGATATCCTAGATTTATCACTTCTCAGATCGCTAAATTGGCGATAACTCGATCAATAAAATAGGTAATTCAATTTGGCTTGCAGATTCGGATTCCTGAGGTCAAAATACATAAGTATAGCATAGGAAACCCTTTAAAAAAAAATGTAGACTTTCCTTCCAGATTTTGAGAAAACACTAAGGCTATAGGCTTACTGTTTTTTTGGGGTAAAAATCGAACTATTTAGAAAATCAATTGCAGGACGCTTATCCTACGTATTTTTGCCCAGGGAACACGAATACGTCGATGGAATTAATTTAGAATCAAATCCCATCGAGATATCCTAGATTTATCACTTCTCAGATCGCTAAATTGGCGATAACTCGATCAATAAAATAGGTAATTCAATTTGGCTTGCAGATTCGGATTCCTGAGGTCAAAATACATAAGTATAGCATAGGAAACCCTTTAAAAAAAAATGTAGACTTTCCTTCCAGATTTTGAGAAAACACTAAGGCTATAGGCTTACTGTTTTTTTGGGGTAAAAATCGAACTATTTAGAAAATCAATTGCAGGACGCTTATCCTACGTATTTTTGCCCAGGGAACACGAATACGTCGATGGAATTAATTTAGAATCAAATCCCATCGAGATATCCTAGATTTATCACTTCTCAGATCGCTAAATTGGCGATAACTCGATCAATAAAATAGGTAATTCAATTTGGCTTGCAGATTCGGATTCCTGAGGTCAAAATACATAAGTATAGCATAGGAAACCCTTTAAAAAAAAATGTAGACTTTCCTTCCAGATTTTGAGAAAACACTAAGGCTATAGGCTTACTGTTTTTTTGGGGTAAAAATCGAACTATTTAGAAAATCAATTGCAGGACGCTTATCCTACGTATTTTTGCCCAGGGAACACGAATACGTCGATGGAATTAATTTAGAATCAAATCCCATCGAGATATCCTAGATTTATCACTTCTCAGATCGCTAAATTGGCGATAACTCGATCAATAAAATAGGTAATTCAATTTGGCTTGCAGATTCGGATTCCTGAGGTCAAAATACATAAGTATAGCATAGGAAACCCTTTAAAAAAAAATGTAGACTTTCCTTCCAGATTTTGAGAAAACACTAAGGCTATAGGCTTACTGTTTTTTTGGGGTAAAAATCGAACTATTTAGAAAATCAATTGCAGGACGCTTATCCTACGTATTTTTGCCCAGGGAACACGAATACGTCGATGGAATTAATTTAGAATCAAATCCCATCGAGATATCCTAGATTTATCACTTCTCAGATCGCTAAATTGGCGATAACTCGATCAATAAAATAGGTAATTCAATTTGGCTTGCAGATTCGGATTCCTGAGGTCAAAATACATAAGTATAGCATAGGAAACCCTTTAAAAAAAAATGTAGACTTTCCTTCCAGATTTTGAGAAAACACTAAGGCTATAGGCTTACTGTTTTTTTGGGGTAAAAATCGAACTATTTAGAAAATCAATTGCAGGACGCTTATCCTACGTATTTTTGCCCAGGGAACACGAATACGTCGATGGAATTAATTTAGAATCAAATCCCATCGAGATATTCTAGATTTATCACTTCTCAGATCGCTAAATTGGCGATAACTCGATCAATAAAATAGGTAATTCAATTTGGCTTGCAGATTCGGATTCCTGAGGTCAAAATACATAAGTATAGCATAGGAAACCCTTTAAAAAAAAATGTAGACTTTCCTTCCAGATTTTGAGAAAACACTAAGGCTATAGGCTTACTGTTTTTTTGGGGTAAAAATCGAACTATTTAGAAAATCAATTGCAGGACGCTTATCCTACGTATTTTTGCCCAGGGAACACGAATACGTCGATGGAATTAATTTAGAATCAAATCCCATCGAGATATCCTAGATTTATCACTTCTCAGATCGCTAAATTGGCGATAACTCGATCAATAAAATAGGTAATTCAATTTGGCTTGCAGATTCGGATTCCTGAGGTCAAAATACATAAGTATAGCATAGGAAACCCTTTAAAAAAAAATGTAGACTTTCCTTCCAGATTTTGAGAAAACACTAAGGCTATAGGCTTACTGTTTTTTTGGGGTAAAAATCGAACTATTTAGAAAATCAATTGCAGGACGCTTATCCTACGTATTTTTGCCCAGGGAACACGAATACGTCGATGGAATTAATTTAGAATCAAATCCCATCGAGATATCCTAGATTTATCACTTCTCAGATCGCTAAATTGGCGATAACTCGATCAATAAAATAGGTAATTCAATTTGGCTTGCAGATTCGGATTCCTGAGGTCAAAATACATAAGTATAGCATAGGAAACCCTTTAAAAAAAAATGTAGACTTTCCTTCCAGATTTTGAGAAAACACTAAGGCTATAGGCTTACTGTTTTTTTGGGGTAAAAATCGAACTATTTAGAAAATCAATTGCAGGACGCTTATCCTACGTATTTTTGCCCAGGGAACACGAATACGTCGATGGAATTAATTTAGAATCAAATCCCATCGAGATATCCTAGATTTATCACTTCTCAGATCGCTAAATTGGCGATAACTCGATCAATAAAATAGGTAATTCAATTTGGCTTGCAGATTCGGATTCCTGAGGTCAAAATACATAAGACTACCATGGCAAAGTCGATAAAAAAAAATGTAGATTTCTCTTCCAGATTTTGAGAAATAACTAAGGCTATAGGCTTACTGTTTTTTTGGGGTAAAAATCGAACTATTTCGAAAATCAATTGCAGGACGCTCATCCTACGTATTTTTGCCCAGGGAACACGAATACGTCGATGGAATTAATTTAGAATCAAATCCCATCGAGATATCCTAGATTTATCACTTCTCAGATCGCTAAATTGGCGATAACTCGATCAATAAAATAGGTAATTCAATTTGGCTTGCAGATTCGGATTCCTGAGGTCAAAATACATAAGTATAGCATAGGAAACCCTTTAAAAAAAAATGTAGACTTTCCTTCCAGATTTTGAGAAAACACTAAGGCTATAGGCTTACTGTTTTTTTGGGGTAAAAATCGAACTATTCAGAAAATCAATTGCAGGACGCTTATCCTACGTATTTTTGCCCAGGGAACACGAATACGTCGATGGAATTAATTTAGAATCAAATCCCATCGAGATATCCTAGATTTATCACTTCTCAGATCGCTAAATTGGCGATAACTCGATCAATAAAATAGGTAATTCAATTTGGCTTGCAGATTCGGATTCCTGAGGTCAAAATACATAAGTATAGCATAGGAAACCCTTTAAAAAAAATTGAAGACGTCTCTTCCAGATTTTGAGAAAACACTAAGGCTATAGGCTTACTGTTTTTTTGGGGTAAAAATCGAACTATTTAGAAAATCAATTGCAGGACGCTTATCCTACGTATTTTTGCCCAGGGAACACGAATACGTCGATGGAATTAATTTAGAATCAAATCCCATCGAGATATCCTAGATTTATCACTTCTCAGATCGCTAAATTGGCGATAACTCGATCAATAAAATAGGTAATTCAATTTGGCTTGCAGATTCGGATTCCTGAGGTCAAAATACATAAGTATAGCATAGGAAACCCTTTAAAAAAAAATGTAGACTTTCCTTCCAGATTTTGAGAAAACACTAAGGCTATAGGCTTACTGTTTTTTTGGGGTAAAAATCGAACTATTTAGAAAATCAATTGCAGGACGCTTATCCTACGTATTTTTGCCCAGGGAACACGAATACGTCGATGGAATTAATTTAGAATCAAATCCCATCGAGATATCCTAGATTTATCACTTCTCAGATCGCTAAATTGGCGATAACTCGATCAATAAAATAGGTAATTCAATTTGGCTTGCAGATTCGGATTCCTGAGGTCAAATTACATGAGAATAGCATTGAAAATTCTTCAAAAAAAAATTTAGATCACTTTTCCAGATCTTGAGAAAAAACTAAGACTATCGTGTTCGGTGTTTTTTCGCTCAGATTTCATCGAAAATCGCTGAAAAAATGTACAAAGACTATAGTCTTTGGTGTTTTTCGCTCAGATTTCATTGGAAATCGCTGCAAAAATGTACAAAGACTATAGTCTTTGGTGTTTTTCGCTCAGATTTCATCGAAAATCGATGAAAAAATGCACAAAGACTATAGTCTTTGGTGTTTTTTCGCTCAGATTCCATCGAAAATCGATGAAAAAATGTGTCCGAGTGAAGTAACGATAACGAGGATTCATTTCGACATTCTTCCTGATATTTTCCGATTTTTCCTGATTTTTTCCGATTCTCTCTAATTTCTTCTGATTTTTTCTAATTAATTAAATGATTTTTCACTAAGCCCCGCCTAGAAAGCGCAAAAAAAAGGCCCTGGTGGCGTCATCCCTCGGATTTTCCTCCGAACTAACCCCTATTTTTTAGCCTGAAATCGCGCTGGTGGCGCCATCCCTCGGATTTTCTTAACGAACTATTGTTATAAACAAATCGACTTTGAGCCACAAAATGGGGGTTAGTTCGGAAGGAGATCCAAGGGATGGCGCCACCAAGGCCATTTTTTCGCGCTTTCTGGGCGGGGCTTAGTGAAAAATCATTTAATTAATTAGAAAAAATCAGAAAAAATTAGAAAAAATTGGAAAAAATCAGGAAAAATCGGAAAAAATCAGGGAAAATGCTAAAATAAATCCTCGTCATCGTGACTTTACTCGGACACATTTTTTCATCGATTTTTAATGGAATCTGAGCGAAAAAACACCAACGAATATAGTCTTTGTACCTTTTTTCATCGATTCTCGATCAAATCTGAGCGAAAAACACCACAGACTATAGTCTTCGTACATCTTTGCAGCGATATTGCACAAAATCTGAGCGAAGACTATGGTCTTTGTATATTTCCTGATGTCAATTATTCCTGATTCTGGATTCCTGAGGTCAAAATACATGAGAATACCATAGAAAACTCTTTAAAAAAAATTGTAGACTTCTCTTCCAGATTTTGAGAAAACACTAAGGCTATAGGCTAACTGTTTTTTTGGGGTAAAAATCGAAGTATTTAGGAAATCAATTGCACTATGCTTATCCTACGTATTTTTGCTCAGGGAACACGAATACGTCGATGAAATTAATCCAGAATCAAATCCCATCGAGATATCCTTGATTTATCACTTTTTAGATCGCCAAATTGGCGATAACTTGATCAATTAAATAGGTAATTCAATTTGGCTGGCAGATTCGGATTCCTGAGGTCAAAATACATAAGTATAGCATAGAAAACCCTTTAAAAAAAAATGTAGACTTTCCTTCCAGATTTTGAGAAAACACTAAGGCTATAGGCTTACTGTTTTTTTGGGGTAAAAATCGAACTATTTAGAAAATCAATTGCAGGACGCTTATCCTACGTATTTTTGCCCAGGGAACACGAATACGTCGATGGAATTAATTTAGAATCAAATCCCATCGAGATATCCTTGATTTATCACTTTTTAGATCGCCAAATTGGCGATAACTTGATCAATTAAATGGGTAATTCAATTTGGCTGGCAGATTCGGATTCCTGAGGTCAAAATACATAAGTATAGCATAGGAAACCCTTTAAAAAAAAATGTAGACTTTCCTTCCAGATTTTGAGAAAACACTAAGGCTATAGGCTTACTGTTTTTTTGGGGTAAAAATCGAACTATTTAGAAAATCAATTGCAGGACGCTTATCCTACGTATTTTTGCCCAGGGAACACGAATACGTCGATGGAATTAATTTAGAATCAAATCCCATCGAGATATCCTAGATTTATCACTTCTCAGATCGCTAAATTGGCGATAACTCGATCAATAAAATAGGTAATTCAATTTGGCTTGCAGATTCGGATTCCTGAGGTCAAAATACATAGGTATAGCATAGGAAACCCTTTAAAAAAAAATGTAGACTTTCCTTCCAGATTTTGAGAAAACACTAAGGCTATAGGCTTACTGTTTTTTTGGGGTAAAAATCGAACTATTTAGAAAATCAATTGCAGGACGCTTATCCTACGTATTTTTGCCCAGGGAACACGAATACGTCGATGGAATTAATTTAGAATCAAATCCCATCGAGATATCCTAGATTTATCACTTCTCAGATCGCTAAATTGGCGATAACTCGATCAATAAAATAGGTAATTCAATTTGGCTTGCAGATTCGGATTCCTGAGGTCAAAATACATAAGTATAGCATAGGAAACCCTTTAAAAAAAAATGTAGACTTTCCTTCCAGATTTTGAGAAAACACTAAGGCTATAGGCTTACTGTTTTTTTGGGGTAAAAATCGAACTATTTAGAAAATCAATTGCAGGACGCTTATCCTACGTATTTTTGCCCAGAGAACACGAATACGTCGATGGAATTAATTTAGAATCAAATCCCATCGAGATATCCTAGATTTATCACTTCTCAGATCGCTAAATTGGCGATAACTCGATCAATAAAATAGGTAATTCAATTTGGCTTGCAGATTCGGATTCCTGAGGTCAAAATACATAAGACTACCATGGCAAAGTCGATAAAAAAAAATGTAGACTTTCCTTCCAGATTTTGAGAAAACACTAAGGCTATAGGCTTACTGTTTTTTTGGGGTAAAAATCGAACTATTTAGAAAATCAATTGCAGGACGCTTATCCTACGTATTTTTGCCCAGGGAACACGAATACGTCGATGGAATTAATTTAGAATCAAATCCCATCGAGATATCCTAGATTTATCACTTCTCAGATCGCTAAATTGGCGATAACTCGATCAATAAAATAGGTAATTCAATTTGGCTTGCAGATTCGGATTCCTGAGGTCAAAATACATAAGTATAGCATAGGAAACCCTTTAAAAAAAAATGTAGACTTTCCTTCCAGATTTTGAGAAAACACTAAGGCTATAGGCTTACTGTTTTTTTGGGGTAAAAATCGAACTATTTAGAAAATCAATTGCAGGACGCTTATCCTACGTATTTTTGCCCAGGGAACACGAATACGTCGATGGAATTAATTTAGAATCAAATCCCATCGAGATATCCTAGATTTATCACTTCTCAGATCGCTAAATTGGCGATAACTCGATCAATAAAATAGGTAATTCAATTTGGCTTGCAGATTCGGATTCCTGAGGTCAAAATACATAAGTATAGCATAGGAAACCCTTTAAAAAAAAATGTAGACTTTCCTTCCAGATTTTGAGAAAACACTAAGGCTATAGGCTTACTGTTTTTTTGGGGTAAAAATCGAACTATTTAGAAAATCAATTGCAGGACGCTCATCCTACGTATTTTTGCCCAGGGAACACGAATACGTCGATGGAATTAATTTAGAATCAAATCCCATCGAGATATCCTAGATTTATCACTTCTCAGATCGCTAAATTGGCGATAACTCGATCAATAAAATAGGTAATTCAATTTGGCTTGCAGATTCGGATTCCTGAGGTCAAAATACATAGGTATAGCATAGGAAACCCTTTAAAAAAAAATGTAGACTTTCCTTCCAGATTTTGAGAAAACACTAAGGCTATAGGCTTACTGTTTTTTTGGGGTAAAAATCGAACTATTTAGAAAATCAATTGCAGGACGCTTATCCTACGTATTTTTGCCCAGGGAACACGAATACGTCGATGGAATTAATTTAGAATCAAATCCCATCGAGATATCCTAGATTTATCACTTCTCAGATCGCTAAATTGGCGATAACTCGATCAATAAAATAGGTAATTCAATTTGGCTTGCAGATTCGGATTCCTGAGGTCAAAATACATAAGTATAGCATAGGAAACCCTTTAAAAAAAAATGTAGACTTTCCTTCCAGATTTTGAGAAAACACTAAGGCTATAGGCTTACTGTTTTTTTGGGGTAAAAATCGAACTATTTAGAAAATCAATTGCAGGACGCTTATCCTACGTATTTTTGCCCAGAGAACACGAATACGTCGATGGAATTAATTTAGAATCAAATCCCATCGAGATATCCTAGATTTATCACTTCTCAGATCGCTAAATTGGCGATAACTCGATCAATAAAATAGGTAATTCAATTTGGCTTGCAGATTCGGATTCCTGAGGTCAAAATACATAAGTATAGCATAGGAAACCCTTTAAAAAAAAATGTAGACTTTCCTTCCAGATTTTGAGAAAACACTAAGGCTATAGGCTTACTGTTTTTTTGGGGTAAAAATCGAACTATTTAGAAAATCAATTGCAGGACGCTTATCCTACGTATTTTTGCCCAGGGAACACGAATACGTCGATGGAATTAATTTAGAATCAAATCCCATTGAGATATCCTAGATTTATCACTTCTCAGATCGCTAAATTGGCGATAACTCGATCAATAAAATAGGTAATTCAATTTGGCTTGCAGATTCGGATTCCTGAGGTCAAAATACATAAGACTACCATGGCAAAGTCGATAAAAAAAAATGTAGATTTCTCTTCCAGATTTTGAGAAATAACTAAGGCTATAGGCTTACTGTTTTTTTGGGGTAAAAATCGAACTATTTAGAAAATCAATTGCAGGACGCTCATCCTACGTATTTTTGCCCAGGGAACACGAATACGTCGATGGAATTAATTTAGAATCAAATCCCATCGAGATATCCTAGATTTATCACTTCTCAGATCGCTAAATTGGCGATAACTCGATCAATAAAATAGGTAATTCAATTTGGCTTGCAGATTCGGATTCCTGAGGTCAAAATACATAAGTATAGCATAGGAAACCCTTCAAAAAAAAATGTAGACTTTCCTTCCAGATTTTGAGAAAACACTAAGGCTATAGGCTTACTGTTTTTTTGGGGTAAAAATCGAACTATTCAGAAAATCAATTGCAGGACGCTTATCCTACGTATTTTTGCCCAGGGAACACGAATACGTCGATGGAATTAATTTAGAATCAAATCCCATCGAGATATCCTAGATTTATCACTTCTCAGATCGCTAAATTGGCGATAACTCGATCAATAAAATAGGTAATTCAATTTGGCTTGCAGATTCGGATTCCTGAGGTCAAAATACATAAGTATAGCATAGGAAACCCTTTAAAAAAAAATGTAGACTTTCCTTCCAGATTTTTAGAAAACACTAAGGCTATAGGCTTACTGTTTTTTTGGGGTAAAAATCGAACTATTTAGAAAATCAATTGCAGGACGCTTATCCTACGTATTTTTGCCCAGAGAACACGAATACGTCGATGGAATTAATTTAGAATCAAATCCCATCGAGATATCCTAGATTTATCACTTCTCAGATCGCTAAATTGGCGATAACTCGATCAATAAAATAGGTAATTCAATTTGGCTTGCAGATTCGGATTCCTGAGGTCAAAATACATAAGTATAGCATAGGAAACCCTTTAAAAAAAAATGTAGACTTTCCTTCCAGATTTTGAGAAAACACTAAGGCTATAGGCTTACTGTTTTTTTGGGGTAAAAATCGAACTATTTAGAAAATCAATTGCAGGACGCTTATCCTACGTATTTTTGCCCAGGGAACACGAATACGTCGATGGAATTAATTTAGAATCAAATCCCATTGAGATATCCTAGATTTATCACTTCTCAGATCGCTAAATTGGCGATAACTCGATCAATAAAATAGGTAATTCAATTTGGCTTGCAGATTCGGATTCCTGAGGTCAAAATACATAAGACTACCATGGCAAAGTCGATAAAAAAAAATGTAGATTTCTCTTCCAGATTTTGAGAAATAACTAAGGCTATAGGCTTACTGTTTTTTTGGGGTAAAAATCGAACTATTTAGAAAATCAATTGCAGGACGCTCATCCTACGTATTTTTGCCCAGGGAACACGAATACGTCGATGGAATTAATTTAGAATCAAATCCCATCGAGATATCCTAGATTTATCACTTCTCAGATCGCTAAATTGGCGATAACTCGATCAATAAAATAGGTAATTCAATTTGGCTTGCAGATTCGGATTCCTGAGGTCAAAATACATAAGTATAGCATAGGAAACCCTTCAAAAAAAAATGTAGACTTTCCTTCCAGATTTTGAGAAAACACTAAGGCTATAGGCTTACTGTTTTTTTGGGGTAAAAATCGAACTATTTAGAAAATCAATTGCAGGACGCTTATCCTACGTATTTTTGCCCAGGGAACACGAATACGTCGATGGAATTAATTTAGAATCAAATCCCATCGAGATATCCTAGATTTATCACTTCTCAGATCGCTAAATTGGCGATAACTCGATCAATAAAATAGGTAATTCAATTTGGCTTGCAGATTCGGATTCCTGAGGTCAAAATACATAAGTATAGCATAGGAAACCCTTTAAAAAAAAATGTAGACTTTCCTTCCAGATTTTGAGAAAACACTAAGGCTATAGGCTTACTGTTTTTTTGGGGTAAAAATCGAACTATTTAGAAAATCAATTGCAGGACGCTTATCCTACGTATTTTTGCCCAGGGAACACGAATACGTCGATGGAATTAATTTAGAATCAAATCCCATCGAGATATCCTAGATTTATCACTTCTCAGATCGCTAAATTGGCGATAACTCGATCAATAAAATAGGTAATTCAATTTGGCTTGCAGATTCGGATTCCTGAGGTCAAAATACATAAGTATAGCATAGGAAACCCTTTAAAAAAAAATGTAGACTTTCCTTCCAGATTTTGAGAAAACACTAAGGCTATAGGCTTACTGTTTTTTTGGGGTAAAAATCGAACTATTTAGAAAATCAATTGCAGGGCGCTTATCCTACGTATTTTTGCCCAGAGAACACGAATACGTCGATGGAATTAATTTAGAATCAAATCCCATCGAGATATCCTAGATTTATCACTTCTCAGATCGCTAAATTGGCGATAACTCGATCAATAAAATAGGTAATTCAATTTGGCTTGCAGATTCGGATTCCTGAGGTCAAAATACATAAGACTACCATGGCAAAGTCGATAAAAAAAAATGTAGACTTTCCTTCCAGATTTTGAGAAAACACTAAGGCTATAGGCTTACTGTTTTTTTGGGGTAAAAATCGAACTATTTAGAAAATCAATTGCAGGACGCTTATCCTACGTATTTTTGCCCAGGGAACACGAATACGTCGATGGAATTAATTCAGAATCAAATCCCATCGAGATATCCTAGATTTATCACTTCTCAGATCGCTAAATTGGCGATAACTCGATCAATAAAATGGGTAATTCAATTTGGCTTGCAGATTCGGATTCCTGAGGTCAAAATACATAAGTATAGCATAGGAAACCCTTTAAAAAAAAATGTAGACTTTCCTTCCAGATTTTGAGAAAACACTAAGGCTATAGGCTTACTGTTTTTTTGGGGTAAAAATCGAACTATTTAGAAAATCAATTGCAGGACGCTTATCCTACGTATTTTTGCCCAGGGAACACGAATACGTCGATGGAATTATTTAGAATCAAATCCCATCGAGATATCCTAGATTTATCACTTCTCAGATCGCTAAATTGGCGATAACTCGATCAATAAAATAGGTAATTCAATTTGGCTTGCAGATTCGGATTCCTGAGGTCAAAATACATAAGTATAGCATAGGAAACCCTTTAAAAAAAAATGTAGACTTTCCTTCCAGATTTTGAGAAAACACTAAGGCTATAGGCTTACTGTTTTTTTGGGGTAAAAATCGAACTATTTAGAAAATCAATTGCAGGACGCTTATCCTACGTATTTTTGCCCAGGGAACACGAATACGTCGATGGAATTATTTAGAATCAAATCCCATCGAGATATCCTAGATTTATCACTTCTCAGATCGCTAAATTGGCGATAACTCGATCAATAAAATAGGTAATTCAATTTGGCTTGCAGATTCGGATTCCTGAGGTCAAAATACATAAGTATAGCATAGGAAACCCTTTAAAAAAAAATGTAGACTTTCCTTCCAGATTTTGAGAAAACACTAAGGCTATAGGCTTACTGTTTTTTTGGGGTAAAAATCGAACTATTTAGAAAATCAATTGCAGGACGCTTATCCTACGTATTTTTGCCCAGGGAACACGAATACGTCGATGGAATTAATTTAGAATCAAATCCCATCGAGATATCCTAGATTTATCACTTCTCAGATCGCTAAATTGGCGATAACTCGATCAATAAAATAGGTAATTCAATTTGGCTTGCAGATTCGGATTCCTGAGGTCAAAATACATAAGTATAGCATAGGAAACCCTTTAAAAAAAATTGAAGACGTCTCTTCCAGATTTTGAGAAAACACTAAGGCTATAGGCTTACTGTTTTTTTGGGGTAAAAATCGAACTATTTAGAAAATCAATTGCAGGACGCTCATCCTACGTATTTTTGCCCAGGGAACACGAATACGTCGATGGAATTAATTTAGAATCAAATCCCATTGAGATATCCTAGATTTATCACTTCTCAGATCGCTAAATTGGCGATAACTCGATCAATAAAATAGGTAATTCAATTTGGCTTGCAGATTCGGATTCCTGAGGTCAAAATACATAAGACTACCATGGCAAAGTCGATAAAAAAAAATGTAGATTTCTCTTCCAGATTTTGAGAAATAACTAAGGCTATAGGCTTACTGTTTTTTTGGGGTAAAAATCGAACTATTTCGAAAATCAATTGCAGGACGCTCATCCTACGTATTTTTGCCCAGGGAACACGAATACGTCGATGGAATTAATTTAGAATCAAATCCCATCGAGATATCCTAGATTTATCACTTCTCAGATCGCTAAATTGGCGATAACTCGATCAATAAAATAGGTAATTCAATTTGGCTTGCAGATTCGGATTCCTGAGGTCAAAATACATAAGTATAGCATAGGAAACCCTTTAAAAAAAAATGTAGACTTTCCTTCCAGATTTTGAGAAAACACTAAGGCTATAGGCTTACTGTTTTTTTGGGGTAAAAATCGAACTATTTAGAAAATCAATTGCAGGACGCTTATCCTACGTATTTTTGCCCAGGGAACACGAATACGTCGATGGAATTAATTTAGAATCAAATCCCATCGAGATATCCTAGATTTATCACTTCTCAGATCGCTAAATTGGCGATAACTCGATCAATAAAATAGGTAATTCAATTTGGCTTGCAGATTCAGATTCCTGAGGTCAAAATACATAAGTATAGCATAGGAAACCCTTTAAAAAAAAATGTAGACTTTCCTTCCAGATTTTGAGAAAACACTAAGGCTATAGGCTTACTGTTTTTTTGGGGTAAAAATCGAACTATTTAGAAAATCAATTGCAGGACGCTTATCCTACGTATTTTTGCCCAGGGAACACGAATACGTCGATGGAATTAATTTAGAATCAAATCCCATCGAGATATCCTAGATTTATCACTTCTCAGATCGCTAAATTGGCGATAACTCGATCAATAAAATAGGTAATTCAATTTGGCTTGCAGATTCGGATTCCTGAGGTCAAAATACATAAGACTACCATGGCAAAGTCGATAAAAAAAAATGTAGATTTCTCTTCCAGATTTTGAGAAATAACTAAGGCTATAGGCTTACTGTTTTTTTGGGGTAAAAATCGAACTATTTCGAAAATCAATTGCAGGACGCTCATCCTACGTATTTTTGCCCAGGGAACACGAATACGTCGATGGAATTAATTTAGAATCAAATCCCATCGAGATATCCTAGATTTATCACTTCTCAGATCGCTAAATTGGCGATAACTCGATCAATAAAATAGGTAATTCAATTTGGCTTGCAGATTCGGATTCCTGAGGTCAAAATACATAAGTATAGCATAGGAAACCCTTTAAAAAAAAATGTAGACTTTCCTTCCAGATTTTGAGAAAACACTAAGGCTATAGGCTTACTGTTTTTTTGGGGTAAAAATCGAACTATTTAGAAAATCAATTGCAGGACGCTTATCCTACGTATTTTTGCCCAGGGAACACGAATACGTCGATGGAATTAATTTAGAATCAAATCCCATCGAGATATCCTAGATTTATCACTTCTCAGATCGCTAAATTGGCGATAACTCGATCAATAAAATAGGTAATTCAATTTGGCTTGCAGATTCAGATTCCTGAGGTCAAAATACATAAGTATAGCATAGGAAACCCTTTAAAAAAAAATGTAGACTTTCCTTCCAGATTTTGAGAAAACACTAAGGCTATAGGCTTACTGTTTTTTTGGGGTAAAAATCGAACTATTTAGAAA
This sequence comes from Athalia cordata, assembly GCA_963932425.1. Classification (NCBI taxonomy): domain Eukaryota; kingdom Metazoa; phylum Arthropoda; class Insecta; order Hymenoptera; family Athaliidae; genus Athalia; species Athalia cordata. Next base: position 3,179,177 of record OZ010628.1, on the reverse strand, counting down.
ATCAATTGCAGGACGCTTATCCTACGTATTTTTGCCCAGGGAACACGAATACGTCGATGGAATTAATTTAGAATCAAATCCCATCGAGATATCCTAGATTTATCACTTCTCAGATCGCTAAATTGGCGATAACTCGATCAATAAAATAGGTAATTCAATTTGGCTTGCAGATTCGGATTCCTGAGGTCAAAATACATAAGTATAGCATAGGAAACCCTTTAAAAAAAAATGTAGACTTTCCTTCCAGATTTTGAGAAAACACTAAGGCTATAGGCTTACTGTTTTTTTGGGGTAAAAATCGAACTATTTAGAAAATCAATTGCAGGACGCTTATCCTACGTATTTTTGCCCAGGGAACACGAATACGTCGATGGAATTAATTTAGAATCAAATCCCATCGAGATATCCTAGATTTATCACTTCTCAGATCGCTAAATTGGCGATAACTCGATCAATAAAATAGGTAATTCAATTTGGCTTGCAGATTCGGATTCCTGAGGTCAAAATACATAAGTATAGCATAGGAAACCCTTTAAAAAAAAATGTAGACTTTCCTTCCAGATTTTGAGAAAACACTAAGGCTATAGGCTTACTGTTTTTTTGGGGTAAAAATCGAACTATTTAGAAAATCAATTGCAGGACGCTTATCCTACGTATTTTTGCCCAGGGAACACGAATACGTCGATGGAATTAATTTAGAATCAAATCCCATCGAGATATCCTAGATTTATCACTTCTCAGATCGCTAAATTGGCGATAACTCGATCAATAAAATAGGTAATTCAATTTGGCTTGCAGATTCGGATTCCTGAGGTCAAAATACATAAGTATAGCATAGGAAACCCTTTAAAAAAAAATGTAGACTTTCCTTCCAGATTTTGAGAAAACACTAAGGCTATAGGCTTACTGTTTTTTTGGGGTAAAAATCGAACTATTTAGAAAATCAATTGCAGGACGCTTATCCTACGTATTTTTGCCCAGGGAACACGAATACGTCGATGGAATTAATTTAGAATCAAATCCCATCGAGATATCCTAGATTTATCACTTCTCAGATCGCTAAATTGGCGATAACTCGATCAATAAAATAGGTAATTCAATTTGGCTTGCAGATTCGGATTCCTGAGGTCAAAATACATAAGTATAGCATAGGAAACCCTTTAAAAAAAAATGTAGACTTTCCTTCCAGATTTTGAGAAAACACTAAGGCTATAGGCTTACTGTTTTTTTGGGGTAAAAATCGAACTATTTAGAAAATCAATTGCAGGACGCTTATCCTACGTATTTTTGCCCAGGGAACACGAATACGTCGATGGAATTAATTTAGAATCAAATCCCATCGAGATATCCTAGATTTATCACTTCTCAGATCGCTAAATTGGCGATAACTCGATCAATAAAATAGGTAATTCAATTTGGCTTGCAGATTCGGATTCCTGAGGTCAAAATACATAAGTATAGCATAGGAAACCCTTTAAAAAAAAATGTAGACTTTCCTTCCAGATTTTGAGAAAACACTAAGGCTATAGGCTTACTGTTTTTTTGGGGTAAAAATCGAACTATTTAGAAAATCAATTGCAGGACGCTTATCCTACGTATTTTTGCCCAGGGAACACGAATACGTCGATGGAATTAATTTAGAATCAAATCCCATCGAGATATCCTAGATTTATCACTTCTCAGATCGCTAAATTGGCGATAACTCGATCAATAAAATAGGTAATTCAATTTGGCTTGCAGATTCGGATTCCTGAGGTCAAAATACATAAGTATAGCATAGGAAACCCTTTAAAAAAAAATGTAGACTTTCCTTCCAGATTTTGAGAAAACACTAAGGCTATAGGCTTACTGTTTTTTTGGGGTAAAAATCGAACTATTTAGAAAATCAATTGCAGGACGCTTATCCTACGTATTTTTGCCCAGGGAACACGAATACGTCGATGGAATTAATTTAGAATCAAATCCCATCGAGATATCCTAGATTTATCACTTCTCAGATCGCTAAATTGGCGATAACTCGATCAATAAAATAGGTAATTCAATTTGGCTTGCAGATTCGGATTCCTGAGGTCAAAATACATAAGTATAGCATAGGAAACCCTTTAAAAAAAAATGTAGACTTTCCTTCCAGATTTTGAGAAAACACTAAGGCTATAGGCTTACTGTTTTTTTGGGGTAAAAATCGAACTATTTAGAAAATCAATTGCAGGACGCTTATCCTACGTATTTTTGCCCAGGGAACACGAATACGTCGATGGAATTAATTCAGAATCAAATCCCATCGAGATATCCTAGATTTATCACTTCTCAGATCGCTAAATTGGCGATAACTCGATCAATAAAATGGGTAATTCAATTTGGCTTGCAGATTCGGATTCCTGAGGTCAAAATACATAAGTATAGCATAGGAAACCCTTTAAAAAAAAATGTAGACTTTCCTTCCAGATTTTGAGAAAACACTAAGGCTATAGGCTTACTGTTTTTTTGGGGTAAAAATCGAACTATTTAGAAAATCAATTGCAGGACGCTTATCCTACGTATTTTTGCCCAGGGAACACGAATACGTCGATGGAATTATTTAGAATCAAATCCCATCGAGATATCCTAGATTTATCACTTCTCAGATCGCTAAATTGGCGATAACTCGATCAATAAAATAGGTAATTCAATTTGGCTTGCAGATTCGGATTCCTGAGGTCAAAATACATAAGTATAGCATAGGAAACCCTTTAAAAAAAAATGTAGACTTTCCTTCCAGATTTTGAGAAAACACTAAGGCTATAGGCTTACTGTTTTTTTGGGGTAAAAATCGAACTATTTAGAAAATCAATTGCAGGACGCTTATCCTACGTATTTTTGCCCAGGGAACACGAATACGTCGATGGAATTAATTTAGAATCAAATCCCATCGAGATATCCTAGATTTATCACTTCTCAGATCGCTAAATTGGCGATAACTCGATCAATAAAATAGGTAATTCAATTTGGCTTGCAGATTCGGATTCCTGAGGTCAAAATACATAAGTATAGCATAGGAAACCCTTTAAAAAAAATTGAAGACGTCTCTTCCAGATTTTGAGAAAACACTAAGGCTATAGGCTTACTGTTTTTTTGGGGTAAAAATCGAACTATTTAGAAAATCAATTGCAGGACGCTCATCCTACGTATTTTTGCCCAGGGAACACGAATACGTCGATGGAATTAATTTAGAATCAAATCCCATTGAGATATCCTAGATTTATCACTTCTCAGATCGCTAAATTGGCGATAACTCGATCAATAAAATAGGTAATTCAATTTGGCTTGCAGATTCGGATTCCTGAGGTCAAAATACATAAGACTACCATGGCAAAGTCGATAAAAAAAAATGTAGATTTCTCTTCCAGATTTTGAGAAATAACTAAGGCTATAGGCTTACTGTTTTTTTGGGGTAAAAATCGAACTATTTCGAAAATCAATTGCAGGACGCTCATCCTACGTATTTTTGCCCAGGGAACACGAATACGTCGATGGAATTAATTTAGAATCAAATCCCATCGAGATATCCTAGATTTATCACTTCTCAGATCGCTAAATTGGCGATAACTCGATCAATAAAATAGGTAATTCAATTTGGCTTGCAGATTCGGATTCCTGAGGTCAAAATACATAAGTATAGCATAGGAAACCCTTTAAAAAAAAATGTAGACTTTCCTTCCAGATTTTGAGAAAACACTAAGGCTATAGGCTTACTGTTTTTTTGGGGTAAAAATCGAACTATTTAGAAAATCAATTGCAGGACGCTTATCCTACGTATTTTTGCCCAGGGAACACGAATACGTCGATGGAATTAATTTAGAATCAAATCCCATCGAGATATCCTAGATTTATCACTTCTCAGATCGCTAAATTGGCGATAACTCGATCAATAAAATAGGTAATTCAATTTGGCTTGCAGATTCAGATTCCTGAGGTCAAAATACATAAGTATAGCATAGGAAACCCTTTAAAAAAAAATGTAGACTTTCCTTCCAGATTTTGAGAAAACACTAAGGCTATAGGCTTACTGTTTTTTTGGGGTAAAAATCGAACTATTTAGAAAATCAATTGCAGGACGCTTATCCTACGTATTTTTGCCCAGGGAACACGAATACGTCGATGGAATTAATTTAGAATCAAATCCCATCGAGATATCCTAGATTTATCACTTCTCAGATCGCTAAATTGGCGATAACTCGATCAATAAAATAGGTAATTCAATTTGGCTTGCAGATTCGGATTCCTGAGGTCAAAATACATAAGACTACCATGGCAAAGTCGATAAAAAAAAATGTAGATTTCTCTTCCAGATTTTGAGAAATAACTAAGGCTATAGGCTTACTGTTTTTTTGGGGTAAAAATCGAACTATTTCGAAAATCAATTGCAGGACGCTCATCCTACGTATTTTTGCCCAGGGAACACGAATACGTCGATGGAATTAATTTAGAATCAAATCCCATCGAGATATCCTAGATTTATCACTTCTCAGATCGCTAAATTGGCGATAACTCGATCAATAAAATAGGTAATTCAATTTGGCTTGCAGATTCGGATTCCTGAGGTCAAAATACATAAGTATAGCATAGGAAACCCTTTAAAAAAAAATGTAGACTTTCCTTCCAGATTTTGAGAAAACACTAAGGCTATAGGCTTACTGTTTTTTTGGGGTAAAAATCGAACTATTTAGAAAATCAATTGCAGGACGCTTATCCTACGTATTTTTGCCCAGGGAACACGAATACGTCGATGGAATTAATTTAGAATCAAATCCCATCGAGATATCCTAGATTTATCACTTCTCAGATCGCTAAATTGGCGATAACTCGATCAATAAAATAGGTAATTCAATTTGGCTTGCAGATTCAGATTCCTGAGGTCAAAATACATAAGTATAGCATAGGAAACCCTTTAAAAAAAAATGTAGACTTTCCTTCCAGATTTTGAGAAAACACTAAGGCTATAGGCTTACTGTTTTTTTGGGGTAAAAATCGAACTATTTAGAAAATCAATTGCAGGACGCTTATCCTACGTATTTTTGCCCAGGGAACACGAATACGTCGATGGAATTAATTTAGAATCAAATCCCATCGAGATATCCTAGATTTATCACTTCTCAGATCGCTAAATTGGCGATAACTCGATCAATAAAATAGGTAATTCAATTTGGCTTGCAGATTCGGATTCCTGAGGTCAAAATACATAAGTATAGCATAGGAAACCCTTTAAAAAAAAATGTAGACTTTCCTTCCAGATTTTGAGAAAACACTAAGGCTATAGGCTTACTGTTTTTTTGGGGTAAAAATCGAACTATTTAGAAAATCAATTGCAGGACGCTTATCCTACGTATTTTTGCCCAGGGAACACGAATACGTCGATGGAATTAATTTAGAATCAAATCCCATCGAGATATCCTAGATTTATCACTTCTCAGATCGCTAAATTGGCGATAACTCGATCAATAAAATAGGTAATTCAATTTGGCTTGCAGATTCGGATTCCTGAGGTCAAAATACATAAGTATAGCATAGGAAACCCTTTAAAAAAAAATGTAGACTTTCCTTCCAGATTTTGAGAAAACACTAAGGCTATAGGCTTACTGTTTTTTTGGGGTAAAAATCGAACTATTTAGAAAATCAATTGCAGGACGCTTATCCTACGTATTTTTGCCCAGGGAACACGAATACGTCGATGGAATTAATTTAGAATCAAATCCCATCGAGATATCCTAGATTTATCACTTCTCAGATCGCTAAATTGGCGATAACTCGATCAATAAAATAGGTAATTCAATTTGGCTTGCAGATTCGGATTCCTGAGGTCAAAATACATAAGTATAGCATAGGAAACCCTTTAAAAAAAAATGTAGACTTTCCTTCCAGATTTTGAGAAAACACTAAGGCTATAGGCTTACTGTTTTTTTGGGGTAAAAATCGAACTATTTAGAAAATCAATTGCAGGACGCTTATCCTACGTATTTTTGCCCAGGGAACACGAATACGTCGATGGAATTAATTTAGAATCAAATCCCATCGAGATATCCTAGATTTATCACTTCTCAGATCGCTAAATTGGCGATAACTCGATCAATAAAATAGGTAATTCAATTTGGCTTGCAGATTCGGATTCCTGAGGTCAAAATACATAAGTATAGCATAGGAAACCCTTTAAAAAAAATTGAAGACGTCTCTTCCAGATTTTGAGAAAACACTAAGGCTATAGGCTTACTGTTTTTTTGGGGTAAAAATCGAACTATTTAGAAAATCAATTGCAGGACGCTTATCCTACGTATTTTTGCCCAGGGAACACGAATACGTCGATGGAATTAATTTAGAATCAAATCCCATCGAGATATCCTAGATTTATCACTTCTCAGATCGCTAAATTGGCGATAACTCGATCAATAAAATAGGTAATTCAATTTGGCTTGCAGATTCGGATTCCTGAGGTCAAAATACATAAGTATAGCATAGGAAACCCTTTAAAAAAAAATGTAGACTTTCCTTCCAGATTTTGAGAAAACACTAAGGCTATAGGCTTACTGTTTTTTTGGGGTAAAAATCGAACTATTTAGAAAATCAATTGCAGGACGCTTATCCTACGTATTTTTGCCCAGGGAACACGAATACGTCGATGGAATTAATTTAGAATCAAATCCCATCGAGATATCCTAGATTTATCACTTCTCAGATCGCTAAATTGGCGATAACTCGATCAATAAAATAGGTAATTCAATTTGGCTTGCAGATTCGGATTCCTGAGGTCAAAATACATAAGACTACCATGGCAAAGTCGATAAAAAAAAATGTAGATTTCTCTTCCAGATTTTGAGAAATAACTAAGGCTATAGGCTTACTGTTTTTTTGGGGTAAAAATCGAACTATTTCGAAAATCAATTGCAGGACGCTCATCCTACGTATTTTTGCCCAGGGAACACGAATACGTCGATGGAATTAATTTAGAATCAAATCCCATCGAGATATCCTAGATTTATCACTTCTCAGATCGCTAAATTGGCGATAACTCGATCAATAAAATAGGTAATTCAATTTGGCTTGCAGATTCGGATTCCTGAGGTCAAAATACATAAGTATAGCATAGGAAACCCTTTAAAAAAAAATGTAGACTTTCCTTCCAGATTTTGAGAAAACACTAAGGCTATAGGCTTACTGTTTTTTTGGGGTAAAAATCGAACTATTTAGAAAATCAATTGCAGGACGCTTATCCTACGTATTTTTGCCCAGGGAACACGAATACGTCGATGGAATTAATTTAGAATCAAATCCCATCGAGATATCCTAGATTTATCACTTCTCAGATCGCTAAATTGGCGATAACTCGATCAATAAAATAGGTAATTCAATTTGGCTTGCAGATTCGGATTCCTGAGGTCAAAATACATAAGTATAGCATAGGAAACCCTTTAAAAAAAATTGAAGACGTCTCTTCCAGATTTTGAGAAAACACTAAGGCTATAGGCTTACTGTTTTTTTGGGGTAAAAATCGAACTATTTAGAAAATCAATTGCAGGACGCTTATCCTACGTATTTTTGCCCAGGGAACACGAATACGTCGATGGAATTAATTTAGAATCAAATCCCATCGAGATATCCTAGATTTATCACTTCTCAGATCGCTAAATTGGCGATAACTCGATCAATAAAATAGGTAATTCAATTTGGCTTGCAGATTCGGATTCCTGAGGTCAAAATACATAAGTATAGCATAGGAAACCCTTTAAAAAAAAATGTAGACTTTCCTTCCAGATTTTGAGAAAACACTAAGGCTATAGGCTTACTGTTTTTTTGGGGTAAAAATCGAACTATTTAGAAAATCAATTGCAGGACGCTTATCCTACGTATTTTTGCCCAGGGAACACGAATACGTCGATGGAATTAATTTAGAATCAAATCCCATCGAGATATCCTAGATTTATCACTTCTCAGATCGCTAAATTGGCGATAACTCGATCAATAAAATAGGTAATTCAATTTGGCTTGCAGATTCGGATTCCTGAGGTCAAATTACATGAGAATAGCATTGAAAATTCTTCAAAAAAAAATTTAGATCACTTTTCCAGATCTTGAGAAAAAACTAAGACTATCGTGTTCGGTGTTTTTTCGCTCAGATTTCATCGAAAATCGCTGAAAAAATGTACAAAGACTATAGTCTTTGGTGTTTTTCGCTCAGATTTCATTGGAAATCGCTGCAAAAATGTACAAAGACTATAGTCTTTGGTGTTTTTCGCTCAGATTTCATCGAAAATCGATGAAAAAATGCACAAAGACTATAGTCTTTGGTGTTTTTTCGCTCAGATTCCATCGAAAATCGATGAAAAAATGTGTCCGAGTGAAGTAACGATAACGAGGATTCATTTCGACATTCTTCCTGATATTTTCCGATTTTTCCTGATTTTTTCCGATTCTCTCTAATTTCTTCTGATTTTTTCTAATTAATTAAATGATTTTTCACTAAGCCCCGCCTAGAAAGCGCAAAAAAAAGGCCCTGGTGGCGTCATCCCTCGGATTTTCCTCCGAACTAACCCCTATTTTTTAGCCTGAAATCGCGCTGGTGGCGCCATCCCTCGGATTTTCTTAACGAACTATTGTTATAAACAAATCGACTTTGAGCCACAAAATGGGGGTTAGTTCGGAAGGAGATCCAAGGGATGGCGCCACCAAGGCCATTTTTTCGCGCTTTCTGGGCGGGGCTTAGTGAAAAATCATTTAATTAATTAGAAAAAATCAGAAAAAATTAGAAAAAATTGGAAAAAATCAGGAAAAATCGGAAAAAATCAGGGAAAATGCTAAAATAAATCCTCGTCATCGTGACTTTACTCGGACACATTTTTTCATCGATTTTTAATGGAATCTGAGCGAAAAAACACCAACGAATATAGTCTTTGTACCTTTTTTCATCGATTCTCGATCAAATCTGAGCGAAAAACACCACAGACTATAGTCTTCGTACATCTTTGCAGCGATATTGCACAAAATCTGAGCGAAGACTATGGTCTTTGTATATTTCCTGATGTCAATTATTCCTGATTCTGGATTCCTGAGGTCAAAATACATGAGAATACCATAGAAAACTCTTTAAAAAAAATTGTAGACTTCTCTTCCAGATTTTGAGAAAACACTAAGGCTATAGGCTAACTGTTTTTTTGGGGTAAAAATCGAAGTATTTAGGAAATCAATTGCACTATGCTTATCCTACGTATTTTTGCTCAGGGAACACGAATACGTCGATGAAATTAATCCAGAATCAAATCCCATCGAGATATCCTTGATTTATCACTTTTTAGATCGCCAAATTGGCGATAACTTGATCAATTAAATAGGTAATTCAATTTGGCTGGCAGATTCGGATTCCTGAGGTCAAAATACATAAGTATAGCATAGAAAACCCTTTAAAAAAAAATGTAGACTTTCCTTCCAGATTTTGAGAAAACACTAAGGCTATAGGCTTACTGTTTTTTTGGGGTAAAAATCGAACTATTTAGAAAATCAATTGCAGGACGCTTATCCTACGTATTTTTGCCCAGGGAACACGAATACGTCGATGGAATTAATTTAGAATCAAATCCCATCGAGATATCCTTGATTTATCACTTTTTAGATCGCCAAATTGGCGATAACTTGATCAATTAAATGGGTAATTCAATTTGGCTGGCAGATTCGGATTCCTGAGGTCAAAATACATAAGTATAGCATAGGAAACCCTTTAAAAAAAAATGTAGACTTTCCTTCCAGATTTTGAGAAAACACTAAGGCTATAGGCTTACTGTTTTTTTGGGGTAAAAATCGAACTATTTAGAAAATCAATTGCAGGACGCTTATCCTACGTATTTTTGCCCAGGGAACACGAATACGTCGATGGAATTAATTTAGAATCAAATCCCATCGAGATATCCTAGATTTATCACTTCTCAGATCGCTAAATTGGCGATAACTCGATCAATAAAATAGGTAATTCAATTTGGCTTGCAGATTCGGATTCCTGAGGTCAAAATACATAGGTATAGCATAGGAAACCCTTTAAAAAAAAATGTAGACTTTCCTTCCAGATTTTGAGAAAACACTAAGGCTATAGGCTTACTGTTTTTTTGGGGTAAAAATCGAACTATTTAGAAAATCAATTGCAGGACGCTTATCCTACGTATTTTTGCCCAGGGAACACGAATACGTCGATGGAATTAATTTAGAATCAAATCCCATCGAGATATCCTAGATTTATCACTTCTCAGATCGCTAAATTGGCGATAACTCGATCAATAAAATAGGTAATTCAATTTGGCTTGCAGATTCGGATTCCTGAGGTCAAAATACATAAGTATAGCATAGGAAACCCTTTAAAAAAAAATGTAGACTTTCCTTCCAGATTTTGAGAAAACACTAAGGCTATAGGCTTACTGTTTTTTTGGGGTAAAAATCGAACTATTTAGAAAATCAATTGCAGGACGCTTATCCTACGTATTTTTGCCCAGAGAACACGAATACGTCGATGGAATTAATTTAGAATCAAATCCCATCGAGATATCCTAGATTTATCACTTCTCAGATCGCTAAATTGGCGATAACTCGATCAATAAAATAGGTAATTCAATTTGGCTTGCAGATTCGGATTCCTGAGGTCAAAATACATAAGTATAGCATAGGAAACCCTTTAAAAAAAAATGTAGACTTTCCTTCCAGATTTTGAGAAAACACTAAGGCTATAGGCTTACTGTTTTTTTGGGGTAAAAATCGAACTATTTAGAAAATCAATTGCAGGACGCTTATCCTACGTATTTTTGCCCAGGGAACACGAATACGTCGATGGAATTAATTTAGAATCAAATCCCATCGAGATATCCTAGATTTATCACTTCTCAGATCGCTAAATTGGCGATAACTCGATCAATAAAATAGGTAATTCAATTTGGCTTGCAGATTCGGATTCCTGAGGTCAAAATACATAAGTATAGCATAGGAAACCCTTTAAAAAAAAATGTAGACTTTCCTTCCAGATTTTGAGAAAACACTAAGGCTATAGGCTTACTGTTTTTTTGGGGTAAAAATCGAACTATTTAGAAAATCAATTGCAGGACGCTTATCCTACGTATTTTTGCCCAGGGAACACGAATACGTCGATGGAATTAATTTAGAATCAAATCCCATCGAGATATCCTAGATTTATCACTTCTCAGATCGCTAAATTGGCGATAACTCGATCAATAAAATAGGTAATTCAATTTGGCTTGCAGATTCGGATTCCTGAGGTCAAAATACATAAGTATAGCATAGGAAACCCTTTAAAAAAAAATGTAGACTTTCCTTCCAGATTTTGAGAAAACACTAAGGCTATAGGCTTACTGTTTTTTTGGGGTAAAAATCGAACTATTTAGAAAATCAATTGCAGGACGCTTATCCTACGTATTTTTGCCCAGGGAACACGAATACGTCGATGGAATTAATTTAGAATCAAATCCCATCGAGATATCCTAGATTTATCACTTCTCAGATCGCTAAATTGGCGATAACTCGATCAATAAAATAGGTAATTCAATTTGGCTTGCAGATTCGGATTCCTGAGGTCAAAATACATAAGTATAGCATAGGAAACCCTTTAAAAAAAAATGTAGACTTTCCTTCCAGATTTTGAGAAAACACTAAGGCTATAGGCTTACTGTTTTTTTGGGGTAAAAATCGAACTATTTAGAAAATCAATTGCAGGACGCTTATCCTACGTATTTTTGCCCAGGGAACACGAATACGTCGATGGAATTAATTTAGAATCAAATCCCATCGAGATATCCTAGATTTATCACTTCTCAGATCGCTAAATTGGCGATAACTCGATCAATAAAATAGGTAATTCAATTTGGCTTGCAGATTCGGATTCCTGAGGTCAAAATACATAAGTATAGCATAGGAAACCCTTTAAAAAAAAATGTAGACTTTCCTTCCAGATTTTGAGAAAACACTAAGGCTATAGGCTTACTGTTTTTTTGGGGTAAAAATCGAACTATTTAGAAAATCAATTGCAGGACGCTTATCCTACGTATTTTTGCCCAGGGAACACGAATACGTCGATGGAATTAATTTAGAATCAAATCCCATCGAGATATCCTAGATTTATCACTTCTCAGATCGCTAAATTGGCGATAACTCGATCAATAAAATAGGTAATTCAATTTGGCTTGCAGATTCGGATTCCTGAGGTCAAAATACATAAGTATAGCATAGGAAACCCTTTAAAAAAAAATGTAGACTTTCCTTCCAGATTTTGAGAAAACACTAAGGCTATAGGCTTACTGTTTTTTTGGGGTAAAAATCGAACTATTTAGAAAATCAATTGCAGGACGCTTATCCTACGTATTTTTGCCCAGGGAACACGAATACGTCGATGGAATTAATTTAGAATCAAATCCCATCGAGATATCCTAGATTTATCACTTCTCAGATCGCTAAATTGGCGATAACTCGATCAATAAAATAGGTAATTCAATTTGGCTTGCAGATTCGGATTCCTGAGGTCAAAATACATAAGTATAGCATAGGAAACCCTTTAAAAAAAAATGTAGACTTTCCTTCCAGATTTTGAGAAAACACTAAGGCTATAGGCTTACTGTTTTTTTGGGGTAAAAATCGAACTATTTAGAAAATCAATTGCAGGACGCTTATCCTACGTATTTTTGCCCAGGGAACACGAATACGTCGATGGAATTAATTTAGAATCAAATCCCATCGAGATATCCTAGATTTATCACTTCTCAGATCGCTAAATTGGCGATAACTCGATCAATAAAATAGGTAATTCAATTTGGCTTGCAGATTCGGATTCCTGAGGTCAAAATACATAAGTATAGCATAGGAAACCCTTTAAAAAAAAATGTAGACTTTCCTTCCAGATTTTGAGAAAACACTAAGGCTATAGGCTTACTGTTTTTTTGGGGTAAAAATCGAACTATTTAGAAAATCAATTGCAGGACGCTTATCCTACGTATTTTTGCCCAGGGAACACGAATACGTCGATGGAATTAATTTAGAATCAAATCCCATCGAGATATCCTAGATTTATCACTTCTCAGATCGCTAAATTGGCGATAACTCGATCAATAAAATAGGTAATTCAATTTGGCTTGCAGATTCGGATTCCTGAGGTCAAAATACATAAGTATAGCATAGGAAACCCTTTAAAAAAAAATGTAGACTTTCCTTCCAGATTTTGAGAAAACACTAAGGCTATAGGCTTACTGTTTTTTTGGGGTAAAAATCGAACTATTTAGAAAATCAATTGCAGGACGCTTATCCTACGTATTTTTGCCCAGGGAACACGAATACGTCGATGGAATTAATTTAGAATCAAATCCCATCGAGATATCCTAGATTTCTCACTTCTCAGATCGCTAAATTGGCGATAACTCGATCAATAAAATAGGTAATTCAATTTGGCTTGCAGATTCGGATTCCTGAGGTCAAAATACATAAGTATAGCATAGAAAACCCTATAAAAAAAAATATAGACTCTCCTTCCAGATTTTGAGAAAACACTAAGGCTATAGGCTTACTGTTTTTTTGGGGTAAAAATCGAACTATTTAGAAAATCAATTGCAGGACGCTTATCCTACGTATTTTTGCCCAGGGAACACGAATACGTCGATGGAATTAATTTAGAATCAAATCCCATCGAGATATCCTAGATTTATCACTTCTCAGATCGCTAAATTGGCGATAACTCGATCAATAAAATAGGTAATTCAATTTGGCTTGCAGATTCGGATTCCTGAGGTCAAAATACATAAGTATAGCATAGGAAACCCTTTAAAAAAAAATGTAGACTTTCCTTCCAGATTTTGAGAAAACACTAAGGCTATAGGCTTACTGTTTTTTTGGGGTAAAAATCGAACTATTTAGAAAATCAATTGCAGGACGCTTATCCTACGTATTTTTGCCCAGGGAACACGAATACGTCGATGGAATTAATTTAGAATCAAATCCCATCGAGATATCCTAGATTTATCACTTCTCAGATCGCTAAATTGGCGATAACTCGATCAATAAAATAGGTAATTCAATTTGGCTTGCAGATTCGGATTCCTGAGGTCAAAATACATAAGTATAGCATAGGAAACCCTTTGAAAAAAAATGTAGACTTTCCTTCCAGATTTTGAGAAAACACTAAGGCTATAGGCTTACTGTTTTTTTGGGGTAAAAATCGAACTATTTAGAAAATCAATTGCAGGACGCTTATCCTACGTATTTTTGCCCAGGGAACACGAATACGTCGATGGAATTAATTTAGAATCAAATCCCATCGAGATATCCTAGATTTATCACTTCTCAGATCGCTAAATTGGCGATAACTCGATCAATAAAATAGGTAATTCAATTTGGCTTGCAGATTCGGATTCCTGAGGTCAAAATACATAAGTTTAGCATAGGAAACCCTTTAAAAAAAAATGTAGACTTTCCTTCCAGATTTTGAGAAAACACTAAGGCTATAGGCTTACTGTTTTTTTGGGGTAAAAATCGAACTATTTAGAAAATCAATTGCAGGACGCTTATCCTACGTATTTTTGCCCAGAGAACACGAATACGTCAATGGAATTAATTTAGAATCAAATCCCATCGAGATATCCTAGATTTATCACTTCTCAGATCGCTAAATTGGCGATAACTCGATCAATAAAATAGGTAATTCAATTTGGCTTGCAGATTCGGATTCCTGAGGTCAAAATACATAAGTATAGCATAGGAAACCCTTTAAAAAAAAATGTAGACTTTCCTTCCAGATTTTGAGAAAACACTAAGGCTATAGGCTTACTGTTTTTTTGGGGTAAAAATCGAACTATTTAGAAAATCAATTGCAGGACGCTTATCCTACGTATTTTTGCCCAGGGAACACGAATACGTCGATGGAATTAATTTAGAATCAAATCCCATCGAGATATCCTAGATTTATCACTTCTCAGATCGCTAAATTGGCGATAACTCGATCAATAAAATAGGTAATTCAATTTGGCTTGCAGATTCGGATTCCTGAGGTCAAAATACATAAGTATAGCATAGGAAACCCTTTAAAAAAAAATGTAGACTTTCCTTCCAGATTTTGAGAAAACACTAAGGCTATAGGCTTACTGTTTTTTTGGGGTAAAAATCGAACTATTTAGAAAATCAATTGCAGGACGCTTATCCTACGTATTTTTGCCCAGGGAACACGAATACGTCGATGGAATTAATTTAGAATCAAATCCCATCGAGATATCCTAGATTTATCACTTCTCAGATCGCTAAATTGGCGATAACTCGATCAATAAAATAGGTAATTCAATTTGGCTTGCAGATTCGGATTCCTGAGGTCAAAATACATAAGTATAGCATAGGAAACCCTTTAAAAAAAAATGTAGACTTTCCTTCCAGATTTTGAGAAAACACTAAGGCTATAGGCTTACTGTTTTTTTGGGGTAAAAATCGAACTATTTAGAAAATCAATTGCAGGACGCTTATCCTACGTATTTTTGCCCAGGGAACACGAATACGTCGATGGAATTAATTTAGAATCAAATCCCATCGAGATATCCTAGATTTATCACTTCTCAGATCGCTAAATTGGCGATAACTCGATCAATAAAATAGGTAATTCAATTTGGCTTGCAGATTCGGATTCCTGAGGTCAAAATACATCAGTATAGCATAGGAAACCCTTTAAAAAAAAATGTAGACTTTCCCTACAGATTTTGAGAAAACACTAAGTCTATAGGCTTACTGTTTTTTTGGGGTAAAAATCGAACTATTTCGAAAATCAATTGCAGGACGCTTATCCTACGTATTTTTGCCCAGGAAACACGAATACGTCGATGGAATTAATTTAGAATCAAATCCCATCGAGATATCCTTGATTTATCACTTTTTAGATCGCTAAATTGGCGATAACTTGATCAATTAAATAGGTAATTCAATTTGGCTTGCAGATGCGGATTCCTGAGGTCAAAATACATAAGAATACCATAGAAAACTCTCTTCAAAAAATTGTAGACTTCTCTTCCAGATTTTGAGAAAACACTAAGGCTATAGGCTTACTGTTTTTTTGGGGTAAAAATCGAACTATTTCGAAAATCAATTGCAGGACGCTTATCCTACGTATTTTTGCCCAGGAAACACGAATACGTCGATGGAATTAATTTAGAATCAAATCCCATCGAGATATCCTAGATTTCTCACTTCTCAGATCGCTAAATTGGCGATAACTCGATCAATAAAATAGGTAATTCAATTTGGCTTGCAGATTCGGATTCCTGAGGTCAAAATACATAAGTATAGCATAGGAAACCCTTTAAAAAAAAATGTAGACTTCTCTTCCAGATTTTGAGAAAACACTAAGGCTATAGGCTTACTGTTTTTTTGGGGTAAAAATCGAAGTATTTAGGAAATCAATTGCACTATGCTTATGCTACGTATTTTTGCTCTGGGAACACGAATACGTCGATGAAATTAATCTCGAATCAAATCCCATCGAGATATCCTTGATTTATCATTTTTCAGATCGCTAAATTGGCGATAACTTGATCAATTAAATAGGTAATTTAATTTGACTTGCAGATTCGGATTCCTGAGGTCAAAATACATAAGAATACCATAGAAAACTCTTAAAAAAAAATTGTAGACTTCTTTTCCAGATTTTGAGAAAACACTAAGGCTATAGGCTTACTGTTTTTTTGGGGTAAAAATCGAAGTATTCAGGAATTCAATTGCACTATGCTTATCCTACGTATTTTTGCTCAGGAAACACGAATACGTCGATGAAATTAATCTAGAATCAAATCCCATCGAGATATCCTTGATTTATCACTTTTCAGATCGCTCAATTGGCGATAACTTGATCAATTAAATAGGTAATTCAATTTGGCTCGCAGATTCGGATTCCTGAGGTCAAAATACATAAGAATACCATAGAAAACTCTTTAAAAAAAAATGTAGACTTCTCTTCCAGATTTTGAGAAAACACTAAGGCGATAACTCGATGAATTTCATAGATAGATCAATTTGGCTTCCAGATTTGGAGCCAACACCTCTTCACGGTGATGCTCCAGTTGAATAATTCGAAGTGTATGACTGATAGGTAATTCATCTGTACGTACGTTGCAGTGCAACAGCTATATAGGCTAATGCGTCTACGTGAAATGTGGACAATATGCTGCACATAACCAGAAGCTGTTACAATTGTAATTACTGTGAATCTTACCGCTCCAACGATTTCGCATGCACTATATAATGTTCAGAATACATGTAAAATAAAGATCCCCTATAGGAATCACGAAGACGAATTTATAAAAAAATAAGATTGACCATAAAAAAGACTGAAATTATTTCCTCCATAAGGATATACATATTATCTTATGTGATATGGAAAATTCTAAACTGTGGTCAGAAACTTGGCGTGTATAAATGACCCTAATATTTTACAAGTTCCAGGTAAGAAGATAGTGAGTTCGTGCGAATAATTCATCTTCCGTGTCACGCTCTCGATCTCCGAAAGGACCTCGGGGCGATCAATCCGGGACTGTTTAGAGAAATGTCAAGTTTACTTCGGCATAGGAAGTTAGTTTGATGTATATCCGAAGCGAAACTATCGCGCAATTTTTTTCTCATTTATCTGCAGTTTTTCTTATATGAATAAGTTGTAATAAATGCTCTTCCATGGTCATGCGAGCGTTTGTGAATCTGTACGAGGGGTGGATCATTAAATTCATGGATGTCAAACCCGTCTATCTCCACCCCTACCGGCTTTTCCGGCTCGACGAACTAGTATCGCCAGTTGGTTTCAGGTACCCATACATGTTCAAAACGGACGATGATAATTACTGGCATTTCTGGTGGGATGTGCTTGTCAGCCGGTTACCAGTTTCCAGCTTCGTCAGTTTCCATTCGAATGGTGTCTACATCTAGCTGCTAGCTGCTACTGCTGCCGTTGGTAGTGGTCACTATTACGCCCCACTGACCACTGACCGACTACTACTAGGAATCCTCTAACTACTACCACTTCACATCCTTTTCTCTTCAGCGAATCTCCATTGACTAGGATGAATGGAAAATGTACCATATGTATTACGCCTATTAGGTATACTCGTAGACATGAATTGATCATCTGAAAAAGTAGAGTTCGAAAAATAAAGAAAAAAAATACTTCTAAGCCCATCAGGGATCTATAACTACGTGAGATCAATCTTATTCTTTTCTGCATTCTTGTATACATGTATCAGAATTTTTCCCCCTGTAATGAAAGTACGTCTCGCAATATTTTCCCTTCTTTTTCCTTGCCCTATACATATTTCCCTTTTTTTTTAATTCAACCTCAAGAACCCTCCCGACTTGCGAGCTTGCGAAAAACGGGCGTCAGAGTCGAATAAATTTTTGCGCG
The DNA here is from genome assembly GCA_963932425.1 of Athalia cordata. Taxonomy (NCBI): domain Eukaryota; kingdom Metazoa; phylum Arthropoda; class Insecta; order Hymenoptera; family Athaliidae; genus Athalia; species Athalia cordata. Next base: position 3,160,759 of record OZ010628.1, on the reverse strand, counting down.
GCTTCGGAGTACCCGCAATTGCAGAAATAAATGATGGCGTACTTTTATACGGCGGTAAGTTGAAGGAGTACGAAGAGCGAAAAAATATACATTCACATACCTATGTGTAAGTACATAATGTAATGTACAGAATGTTGCTAAGGTATGTAGGTATGTATGTGTTATATTATATACCTGGCAAATGCTATCTGCGTCATAAAAGACGGGCTTCTGGCTGCTGCACGATTCAATTAGACCCTTGATTTTCAGAAACGGGACTTTGTGGCACGCACCTATATGTATACGTACACACATAGACAATTTTGTATATATTAAATAATTCACCCTGTGAATTTTATTCGACTTATTTAAGCACGGCACGACACACCGTTAATTATGAATATTATGATATTCTCGGATCACAGGGCCGAAAGCTTTTCATCGCATTGGTACACTTTCAGATTCTGTGCTTGCGTAGAACATCATTTTTGATGAGCATAAGGGTTGTTGTTTTCTTGCTTTGTACGCAGCAGCATCCGCATTTATGTAGCTTTGAAAGTTATCACCAAATCTAGCTCGGCAGCTAGAAGTGGTTGTGATTTTATCTCAGTGAATTGCCCGGAGTGGTTGGAATAATTCCTTAATCTTTCCTGTATACTGCAGTTTGGCTTACTTCTTCTTTACTTCTATCTGTGTTCCAGCCATTTATAATCTGGGGGTGATTTTTTAGCTGCACCTGCGCTAAAACCACAAGTATAATGTACCGTATAGGGGTAGTAATAGCTGCTGGATTGTAAAACTAGATATTTTCGATTCAAAATCCACTTCACGTGGTAGTTCTGAAACCGGATATCTAGGATCTATCCGACCCATTACTGGACATTAGAAACGATTCAAGAAATTTTCAACTATTAGCCGCGACTTGAGCTGCAATAAAAATCTATTCAGTCGTTTCAATCGCTTGAATCGCAACAATCTCCGATCCCCGGAATACGGCCCGCAGTGTCCTGATCCCGAAATTGAACTATCACGAAAATTTATCCGGGAATTGAATATCGAAAAATAAATATTGAGCTTAGTTTTATGGTGCGAATACTTGATTCGAACGTTATACAGTAGAACACAGCTAAATATTGATGATCAAATTATTGGAATATGAGAAAATCTGTTACATTCATTCGCGACGTGTTAATTTCATTACTATTCGCCGAATTAATCTCACGGGTAATCTGAACTAGCCGCATACAAAAATCAACACATGGGTTTTAATATCAAGAGAGATCTTCGGCTACTATATAGTTGTATAGATATGATAGACCGCATTTACTGCGATTTGTTATATAAGTCAATTATCAGCGGCGCAAAAAATTTCGGCGCGTTTGTTTCGTGCTTTTTGTAAGTGATACAGTCGAGAATTGCTTATCCACGTTGGATTAAAGGGGTTGCGGTATTGCGGTGGAACAGACGCGCGGATGCAGCTGCTGAGGAGCGAAGATCTCAAGTTTTCTCAAACTACAAACTTTGAAGAGTTTCCCTGTGTCCCGCTGCAACTTGTCGTAGCAAATTGCACCCTCGGTGCAGGTACCTATACAGAGATATATAACTGTGCCAGTTGTCACTTGAAGAAAACTTTGGATTTATTAACTTTTCCTGCTTGAAGAATCGCGAGACTTCTTGCGCTTTTCTCGTGGTCTTGTTTTGCCGTACTGCCCAGAACATTATTGAAAACGTAAAGTTCTGTATTATTTGTACCGCATTCCCTCGTTTCTATGTACGCCATATATTTTTCTTCCGATATTAAGTTACCAGGTCGGATTAAAATATTTTATTTCAATAAACACAGAGACAAAAAAATTGATTTATGCACAAAGGCGATTTATTCGATCGTCAAAATAAATTACAAAAATTGTCGTTATTACATTCGATGATCTGTGAAATCTTACGCTACTTTTTAATGGTCATTTTTTTTTTCTTTTTTTTCATGATAGGAATATGGATTCGTCAACGTCGCTACGAGTGTCTCCAGGTAATTCGACTCCAGGTTGTACGACATGAGAATCATAGTCACGTATTTTTTAGCGCGTTCAGTATTTAGTAGGAACCTGATTCGCGGCTCGGATATGCTCAACCTGCGATCATAAAAAGAATAAAAAAAACCACAACTGAAAAAATACCAATTTTTGGGAAAGGGGTTTCAGGTATATGCGAAATGTAGAATAATTTTTACAATTTTATAAAAACGAGGCTCAGAAGGTTCCACTCTGCAGGTTTCGGATTTACGTTGCCAGCCGACAGTGAAAATGTATTGACAAGAGCTTTTACAGCTTTACCACATCCGTTGCTGCTGATACAGTCGTGAACTACGAAATCACCGCCGGCCAAGGTCCGCATCATTTCAGGCAATCTAGAAAGTTGTAATTCCATGAGTTCATAGGTATTGTTCGTATTTTTTAATATACACAAATACGATATATATATTACACTTTGTTGAGCTTTTCTAAAATTATACGCCGCCTCAGAGATTTTGGATCTCGTTCACCAAGAAGAGGTGAATAAGTAGTGGAATCGTCCGCTTCCTGGGCAGCGGTTTCGTTCGATTTCGATGCTACCGTCTCTATTGAAGTCCGTCCTTCAAAGAATGCCTTTACCTTGATTTCCAATTTTTCCCCTTCTTTTTTGAGTATCTCGTAATTGGGAAGCGGCTTGAGATCAGATTTACTCTTCTCCTCATCCTCTTCACTGTCAGGGTCTATTTGCAGCGAATTTATTTTTTGGCCTAGCTGGATGTATTTTTTCTGCAGTTCAATGCCGGCAATTTCCTTGGACATTTCGTCAATTTTTTGTTTTTTAATGGCCTCATCTCCTAATAACAGGACTAAAGAATCCAGGGTGATCCATTCTCGCAGATAAAATTCAATTCGTTCCACCAACCAATTTGGGTCAAAGTTAGTATTGATTTTATTTTTTTTCCCTACTTTTTTTTGCGGCTTATTTTGATTTGGAACTGTGTCAGAAATATTTCTCTGCAATTTTACATCACGTTCAAATACTAAGCCATCATTTTTATTCTTTTTATCTGCAGATTTTGGCTCATTTGCTGTTAAAGTTAATTCTCTAGAGTCTGTGGCTGGTGTAATTATATTAGCTTCACATTTTTCCAGTTCTGCTTTATTAATACAATTGTCTAGTTCTTCCTGCTTTGCATCATCCTTGGCTGTATCATTTTTTGTTGGAGGTGCATGATCTCTCAAGTTTTCAGATAATTTACTAGGATCAAGGATGACATTTTCTCTGCCCAGATCTACTTCATCACCAGGCATAGAATTCTGAGCTAATCTGGAAACGGATAGTAGCTGGAAGACAGGCTTGTCCTTGGGATCTCTGAGCCAGAGGGGGCTGGTGAGAAGTTGTTCAGAAATATAATTTCCAGCTCCATAACAGTTGTTGCTGCAGAAATTTTTCCTTTTGCTAACATCGTATACTTTGTTGCTCTTGGTGGATATGTGATATCGCTGACTTATGTCTACCCTTAGTTGATTGTCACAGAGAGGATAGCCACATCGCTTCAGTATCGCTCTTTCTTCAACGACATCATCCATATGATCACGATTGATGTGAGTCAGCTGTTGAAAAAACATATTGCATAAAAATTATAGAGCTCTGACAGTCAAGCAATTGAGTTAATAGTATGACAACTTGGAATAATTACGTTCTCTAAGAGCCAAGCCTGGTCGACTTCGGTTTCAATTAGACGTTCCACTATCATCAAAGCTTTGGCATTACATTGCCTCTTTTTTGCCAAGGCTAACTGCAGCTGTTCCTTGCTAGAATTTTAATATTATTAATCCAAGTGCCAATCAAATCTAATGTATAAATATTCACCTCATTTTTTTCTTCATCGTACTAGCGTCTTGACGCTGTTTCGGTATAGACGTCATCGTCGAACTGGCAGGATAATAATTTTTTGGGAGGTATACATCTTGTGCATCAGTCAAAACAAAGACCCCCTGGTGGAGAGGTTGGCTACTGATTCGCGACTCGTAGTGGGAAGTGGGCAAAAAATGGCGATGACCTGTGTCACTGCTGAGGAGGAGGATCGTCAATAATAGTGACATCTGATAATCAACAAATGACTCGAATTCGGTTATAGTTATAAATAACAAAAATGAGTTGTGCGTGCCTCGGCCAGCGTTTTTGAGTGGGTGAACGGTGATCTTGCGAGTGGTGAAATATTCCGATTTTAAAGTACCAAAAACTCGGAGCTGGTGGTTGCGAAACGTCACAGAACAACCCATACAAGGCAAGTACACGTTTGACGTAGATTATTCTTCATCTCTCGCCTCGACAAATGATTCGACTGAATATTCACTTCGCGTAATCAGAATAATCGTGATAATTTTCTGTGTGTTGCCATGAATATACTCGAATTAAATTTTGCTCTGGGTTTCGCTATTCATTCTATTAGGTAAGGTTAAGTTTCTGACACTTGATTGAGGTTTCACTGATATACGACATTTTCTATAACAAGAACTGTGCAACTGTATAACATTTAATACACACTAGAGACAATGAATCAACATTTATTCTACGTCTCTTTAAATCCCAATGAGACTGTTGACTTGGTTCAAGCAATTAATTAGAGTTTTTCTAATTCATCTTCACTTAACAGTTATATTTAATAACTGCATGTAATTTACATAGATGATGAACATTAATTTGCCTCTTCTGTTTGGATTTATAAAAGGTGTATTAAAGTAGCCAATTCTTTGTTCAGTTTTAATTATCAAGTGAGAAACTCTCCTTTGTAATGCAACTTGCAATCTTTGTTCTCCCGAAATAAAATACAAATACCAGAAAGCGTTTCTTGGCAACATAGCAACAGATTAATATTTTGTTGTAATAATTTAATTTTAGGACCCACTAGGGTAATCGGCTTAAGAATGGATCAAGAAACAGTATATGGCACGCACGAGGATAGTCATGTTGTCATGTCAGAGAAAGTACAGTCTCTGGCAGGGAGTATTTATCAGGAATTTGAACGTATGATAGCAAGATACGACGAAGATGTAGTCAAAGAACTGATGCCACTTCTAGTCAATGTTTTGGAATGCTTAGATCTAGCTTATACAGAGAATCAAGAACACGAAGTTGAGCTAGAGCTATTACGTGAAGATAATGAACAGCTTGTCACACAATATGAGAGAGAAAAACAGCTGAGAAAAACTTCAGATCAGGTATTGAAATCTATACTTATGGCATTTTTCATTTTGGTTGATATAGATGCAATACCTCACCATATGACAGATTATACATTATATAAATTCAATGGCTATCAAATTACAAATAAATTGAAATATTCTCTCAGAAACTATTGGAATTGGAGGATGTAGCTGAGGATGAGAGGAAGGAGCTGCTGTCAAAGATTGATAGCCTAGAGTCAATTGTCCGAATGTTGGAGTTGAAGACCAAAAACTCTCACGACCACGGTACAAAAGACAATGCCATCTCCAGTCCATTCCCTCACAGAACTCACCCTTACAGTAGAGTAGACTGTTTTCTGTTTTGATTTTATTTAGATATTACTCAATTCTGTTGGTCTTTCTTTTGTGTCCGGTTTATGGGCCTCATTTGATGGGTGTTTTATGTTTGTCAATTTACACAGCATGCTTTATTTCGTCAATTTTAACCAATTATTTTGATGTGCATGCTTTTTCGATTTTTCCAACTGGTTTTATCAATGTTTGATAAAAGTTTGTTTTGACGTATTTTCAACGTCATGTAGTAATGTCATTTGATTTTGAATATTGTAATGTGTTTTTTGTGCCTTTATTTCACTGTTTATTTATTGGAAAATTACCTTGCTCGATGTTTAGCTGGGGTGAGTACAGCTGACTAAACTCTGATTCACATTTCCTGTTGAGCCTGTAGATTGAAATCACTTACACACTCCTAAATAAAATGTATCATGAACGTTTGAGAAAACTCGAAGTAAAGAAATATGTTTTTTCCTTGGAAAAGACTTGAAATAGATCTATTTGAGTTACCATACCCTCTCCTTTCCCATTCCCCGTCCTAATGAATGATGAAAACAATTGTTCATTGAGCCAAATTTGATGATCACCTACTCCAGAATCTTGGTTTCTTGTCACATGGTTATTACAATTGTCGTCAATATTATCATGAGCATATCTGTGTGGACTGTGTTTCACAAATTTAGACCAGAAATGTGGCTTCAAAAAATGAAAAAAAGGAAAAATACTTAGACGTCTATAACAACTTCAACTCATAATATAAGAATAATTATTATAGGTTTACCAAAGCGATAAAAATTTTGCATCGTCGCCTTTCGTTCCTAATTTTAGTGGTCCGCCTAGAAGAAAAGGAATCTGAGATGAAGCGTGAATACTCTCGATTGCACGAACGATATACAGAGTTATTCAAGACACATGTAGATTACATGGAACGTACCAAAATGTTAGTTGGGAGTACAGAAAGATTAGAGAGCACAACAGGAGGAAGAGGTCCTTCACGTCTACCTTCTCTAGGATTAGCTCATATGTCAAGAAGCTCTGGCCCTCTGAGCTATGGATTCCAAAGTTTGGAAGCAAGTATAAACGCTGATGATGGCCAGGAAGAAAGTCCGCCTAACGGGGCTAGTCTCAGAGCTGAAATGTTAGACAGCAGTAGTGAAGCAGCTATTGAAACTTCTGACAAAAGCCAGCTCACTGATCAACCTGCACAAGAAAATAAGACTACTGCAATTTCGAGACGTAAGTTGAAGATGGTATGAAGGAAAACTTTTAGGGAATATCATTTCCGTTTTTTTTTTTTCGATCATACTCTCAGGTAATAACTTGCCAGGGTTTTATGGTGTTTTTGTCTTCTTCCTTTAATCGCACTTATTTTTGGATTATTTCTATGGAATTAACATTCCTTCTAATATTCGACCATCGAAATTAACAGCCCAAAAATGCTTTTTTTGCGAGTCGTAGCTTGAAGACTATAGATTACTTAATTTGGCTCCCACGTTCACGAGGTAGATTGATAATTGACTTTGTGCAGTATCATCTCATCATCATCGATTATCGGGCTAGTATATACAATATAGGGATAAATTATTCATGTGCACATTGTTTACCTGAATGTTCTGAGCAATCTTAGACGTGAACGTTCGATATTGATATATTAGTAACTATAATCCATGCAATTAAGAATCAGTTTTCAAGAGATTAAAATGCAAATTTATTTGCCAAAAATTCATACCTACAGAAGAAAGTCCGGAAACGGAACTACCTCCTATGGTTATAACACCAACGACACCAAGTGCTCCTGAAAAAATCGCCACAACTCCAAGTGGTCGAACTAGAACGGATAAGGAACAACGTAGTGGAAATACTTTATATCAAGAGCTTAGTTTTCAGGATGCAGATGCTCTTGGTGAAATGGATGAAGGTGCAGATATCACTGGTGAGATTTTGCTACAATATTTTATTATTGAGATGCGTTCTCGACTTTAACACCCAATCTAATGTGAACTGTTATCTTTGTAGGGAGCTGGGTGCATCCTGGAGAATATGCGTCATCGGGTATGTTTAACATTGTATTATTAAAAATCTTTCTGATATTAAAATGTCATTCGAGTTGCAGGCTACAATTTGACATTATAGAATTCAACACCTTATTTTATATTTCGTGTATTCTCTTCTATAAAAAAAAAGCTTCATCAATGAACCCGATGTTATTAAATCTCATAGTCTATTTAAGATTGGTCTATTTGGATTGTACTGTACTGGCTTGTTACACAAAATATATTTGCTTTATTCCAATTACGTTTACCAGCGAGATGAAGGATTTTGCATGCAGTGCGAAGGCTAATTTACTTCCGTGAATTTATTAAATTTAAATCATTGATCCGATTGAGATTATCTTTGTTTCCATGAACGATCAGTTAAATCTAATGAATCCAAAAGTCTCTAAGCAATTTTGCAAAATCATCATATATGTACGTGCAACCATTGGAATATCACAAGTTTCTCATTCAAATATTAAAAAAAAAAATTAAATAAAATGACTACTAACACGTGTGTATGTTTGTAATGTTTGCTCTTTTGCTGCCCATCTGTCCGCGTCAAATCTTCATTGAACGATGCATGTGATGAATAACCTACCCATCTGCAGTGAATGACAACTTTTTTGGTAAGAGTCTTTCAATAACTGTCTATTTTCTACCTAATCTCTATCCAATTTTTTTTTTTCAATCTATTCATCCATTCAATAAATACCTCATTTCTAGTGGGAAGCACGTTTCTTTGGGCACAAAATTTACGTCTTCAGTCATATCAATTTCCTTGCTCAAATGAAATTAAAAAAGTACTTCATGTTACATGATGGTGAATAGAGAAATCGGTTTCAAAATTTTTCAAGACTTTCATTGTTAATACCAGAGCATAAACCTGAAAGCCTTCATTGTAGAGTGCTTTGGTATTCTAAGTTGCTCTGTATATATTATACTTTGCTGTACTGAGTCTTTTATCTTTATGCAAAACTTTCTTTGCTATTTTGCATTGAAGACGTTTTTTAGGGTAACATTATCCAATAATTCTGATAAAAAAAAATGAATCTTTGTAGGCATGGGAAAAGAAGTGGAGAACCTTATCATGGAGAACAATGAACTTTTGGCTACCAAGTATGAACTTTATATTTATATTTATGGTCATTCTCAGACAGAGTTACAACTTCATCCTGTAATACTGTAACTTCCCCATTTCAGAAATGCTCTGAACATTGTCAAAGATGATCTGATAGTAAAAGTAGATGAGTTGACCAGGTAAGTCATAAGGAATGCTGACTGATACATAAGTGTGGTGAAAACATAGATTAATTCTGTTCTGTTATAACCATCCAGTGAGCAAGAAATATTAAGAGAAGAAGTTAGAGCTTTACAACAGGCAAGGGAACGTCTCAGGCAAAAGGTTTCTGTATTAGAAGAAGAGCTGAAGAAGACCAGAGAAGAGGCAGAAACGGCAGCAAAGGCAACAAAGAGTGACGACGAAGAAGATGTACCATTAGCTCAAAGAAAGAGATTTACTAGGGTGGAAATGGCACGAGTACTCATGGAAAGAAATCAGTACAAAGAGAGATTTATGGAACTTCAAGAAGCGGTCAGGTGGACTGAGATGCTCAGAGCCTCCAGGACTGTTCCAGCCAGTATATCAAGTGGAAAACAATCAGTATGGAAGTTGTGAGTAACAAATCTATAAGAATATTTCATCACAGGAGGTACATCATCTGGAATGGATCGCTAAAGGATTGCTAATTTTTTGTTTCAGTTTTAGTAATCTCTTCACAGGCCCAGCAGACCGAGGGGGGCTTGCTCGAGGTCCACACACGTTACCACATGTGCGCTACAGTGCCCCTACTAACCAAATAACCCCAGCTCCAGCCCTGGATGCAATGCGTAGGCGCACCATGAAGAATCGGCATGACTTTCTCGACCAAGGAGACACCATGTGAGAAAACAAACCGTTCTAAATTATATTCTCAGTTATAGATCTGAACCTAGCTTATGTTGCTCACTATTTAGTTAGTTTTCATTTTAATCATGTGCACACTCTGCATCATTCTATTGTTGGAATAACAATTCTCATTAGTAAAATCTCTGCACTACTGCCATTTCGATACTCAGCTTCTTCTCAATCTGAGTTGGAATCCATTTGTGGTGAAACTCATCGGCACTTTTAATTTGTTAATTACATGATATGGGCTTATGTTATCGTTATCATATTCCTTTGGAGTGATGTGACATAGTTTTGTTAGGTCGATGAAGTTTTGAATAACTTTATGTGGATTCAGCCTGGCACAAGTAAAGCAATTCAGTAACGACCAAAAACAGAAGTCCTCAGGAGCCATTCCCACATTTCCATGGACGCTGATATGTGACTTGTCATTTCTAAGAGTAATAGGTATTAAAAATCTTTACAGATTAGAGTCATCTTTAGTTAGTTGGGACCCGTAGCTTTTGTCGCAACTCGCGATTAATATCATGACCGAGTCAAAAGACGTGAGTTTCTTACATATAATCTGCGTTTTAATAGTTACCTCGCCTTGTATGATTCTACAAGTATATAACACACATGTACTGAATGTTGCCTATTCAATGAAAATATTTTTAATATTTGTCTTACAGACTCTTATTTATAATATTTTAATGGATCGAGTCAATTTTATAACTTCTGCCATGCGCTTCATCTTTATGGGGCTGGTTTCCCTAGGTGTGTTGTCATAGTTATGTCGGTATGTGGTCTGTGGAATATTTATTGCTAGACTCTCTCAAATAGGTTGTTCACCATCATACAATTATGGCATTAAAATTGAATATGTGACTCTATTGGAAATGGTTGATGACAGCTCTCCTTTACAAATTTCGTCATACTTTATCATACGTTCCTTGTATAAATTGGACAAATTGTCATCATCTCCCCTACTTAATTATCAAAACGATTGCCAAAATTAGAGGTACAGAGTTATTGAAAACATTAGCCCAGCATGGAAGAACAGATATTCTGGGAAGACTGAAAGCATCTTTACCATACGTGCCATACCCATTAAATTCATTAAACTCATTTTATAGTCATACAAAACACATATCACCACTTTTGTGTTGTATATGAAAAGTTTGTACATTTTCTGGATTATTTTTAGTATATATAGTATATGCGGTTTATTGACTAGTGAATAAAACAGATTTTAATTATGTTACATTTGGTTCTTATTTTACTATTTTATTCGTATTATTTTATTTGGGTTTCCTTACTATCCTGGAATCAGCCTTCTGAAGAAATACTTGCTTTGAACCTTGGATCGTTTGTAAGTCACATTTCAGGTAAACCTGTTTGGTCTTTCTAGATCTGCTTTGTTGACCAGTGTCCAACTAATATCTAACTCGATATTCGAACAATAACTAGAACGTTACTTTTACTATATATATTATAATAATTATTTGCCGTTTGATCCCTAACACCAAAACTATGGCTTCGTTTAGGTGAATTTCTAAACTTATGTACTGGTTGTGTACTTAACAAACAAGGTTGCTAAAACATCATTCATCTCTCACATCTGATTTTGTCATAAGCTCAAATACATGTAGAATTTTTCTATCATCAATAAATAATTTCTTTCTTTTTTTTTCGTCATAAACTCACATGGGATTTAAATCATATGTTCACAGGTCCTCTGAAAAGTTAGTCGCTCGACGAGCTAATGAACGAAGAGAACAATATCGGCAAGTTCGAGCTCATGTGAGAAAAGAAGACGGAAGATTGCAGGCATATGGCTGGAGCTTACCTGGCAAGCCAAGTGCTCCTGCTAGACAACCTGTGCCCGTTCCGGTTTATTGTAGACCACTTCAGGAAACTGAACCCGGCATGAAGGTAAGGAGATTCAATGCTTGAGTAGCAATTCCACCATTCTATATTATATCATTGATAAAATTTTGTGTCTTGCTAGATATGGTGTGGGGCTGGTGTTAACTTGAGTGGAGGAAAGACACGAGATGGGGGTAGCATGGTGGGTGGCAGTGTATTTTATGCTGCAGAAGCACAGGAGAAAAATATTAAGACTGCCGAAGATGCCGTTGAACATTTAGATAAAGAACTCCAAGAGAATGAACAGCAGCGCTTGGAAGCAGAGCGCTTGGAACAGCAGCTCAGTTCTCTGGTCTGGATTTGTACATCGACACAGAAAATGTCAAAAGTCACCGTCATTGACGCGAATAACCCAGCAGATATTTTAGAGTCCTTCAATGTTTGTCAAAGTCATTTGTTGTGCATTGCCAGTGTACCAGGTGCTAAGGAAAGTGATTATCTATTAGGCTCGAACGATAACTCTGTTCAGACCAATGGAGCTGGTGATCAAAATAGTAACAGTGAACCAGTTTCCTTAGAACTGAGTGACGCCAGAGAAAATAGCGATTCTAAAGCAGAAGACATGAATAAAAAAGATGTTGACAATCAAAATTTAGAGCAACCCAATGCGGCTGAGGATCAAGAAAAGATTGAAGTTGATCCAAATAGCAATACAGAACCGCAAAGCCTGGAAAGCATTGATAGTGAAACGGCCAACTTGGGGAAAGTGCAATTCGTCAAAAGTCTGATGGAACCAACTATGCAAAATGACGATGTAAATTCGTCGACAGAAAAAATGTCGTCTATACAACCGACTATGTGGTTGGGTGCTCAAAATGGTGCTGTCTTTGTTCATTCAGCTGTGGCAAAATGGACTGTCTGTCTACATTCCGTCAGGTTAAAAGATGCCGCATTGGCTATCGTGTAAGTGTTGTAATATATTTTTCGTGTAATGTATAATAATAAGTAATGTTATGCATTGTATGATGAACTTTTTACAGCCATGTTCAAGGAAGAGTTTTAGTAGCTTTAGCTGATGGGACGGTCGCAATATTCAGAAGGGGTTCAGACGGTCAGTGGGACCTCTCACAACATCATATAATCACACTCGGTAGTCCGCAGCATTCGATTAGATGTATGACCGCCGTAACTGGTAGAACTGTATGGTGTGGATACAGGAACAAAATCCACGTTGTTGATCCTATTCTTCTGAATCTGGAGGTGAGCTGGATTCTAACTATGAGATTAGCGTCTCTGGAATATAACACCCAATCATTTATCTTCCGTTTTGTCATTACAGTGCACAGTCGATGCTCATCCACGTAGAGAGTCGCAAGTGCGGCAGCTTGCCTGGTTGGGTGAAGGCGTCTGGGTCAGCATTAGATTAGATTCAACATTGAGGCTTTACCATGCTCATACTTACCAACATCTTCAGGATGTTGACATAGAGCCCTATGTCAGCAAGATGCTTGGAACTGGAAAACTAGGGTTCTCATTCGTGAGGATTACAGCTTTATTAATATCATCCAACAGACTATGGATAGGAACAGGAAATGGAGTTATAATATCGGTGCCTTTATCCGAAAGTAAGCCCAAGTTCTCACTTACGAATCTCATTCCGAAAGGTCAACGATCATCATTGTAACTTTCGTTTTCATTTAAGGTGCGGGTGGTGCTATGGCAGTGTCACGGGCGCAAGCGGGAATGAAAGCTGATGCACCTGGCGTCGGTATCAGAATATTTGCCTCTGATAAAGGAGTAACACCCGGTAGTTTTGTACCTTACTGCAGCATGGCTCATGCACAACTCAGCTTTCATGGCCATCGGGACGCTGTTAAAATGTTTGTTGCTGTACCCGGTGCGTATTCTACAGATGAGCCCTAATTCCTCATTCGCGGCAACGAATCGCCGCCAAGTGCCCGAGAGACACGAATGCTAGCCATTGATTTATCATCAACGAAGTGTGTTTTTTTTTTTGTTTCAGGACAAGGAGGTCAAAGTATTGTTAGCGACGGTTCCCAACCAGCTATGCTGGTTTTATCTGGTGGTGAGGGGTACATTGATTTCCGAGTCGGTGAGTATTTTTCATCGAAGCAGTCAGCTCTTACTTACATAATGAAGGTGTTTTCGACGATTATTATCCATGCCGTCTATAGATACGAAGGTGGTAGGATATGAATTACAAAAAAATGTGGTGCATAAGCATATAAAAATATGACAAAAGAAATTTCTAGCTCAGTCGCCGTTTGAGTTCTGAGTTTAGGGGGTGATTCATAATTTCAGTTGAAGAGGCAGAGGACGAAAGTGATGTGGCAACCCACCTGATTGTGTGGCAGCTGGTCAGGTATGCCCCCAGAGAGTAATAGGAAACGGCCAACTTAACTTTGATCTTATTACTAATTAATAATTACCCATATCTTGATTAACTTTGTTGTTTTAGACTAACTTATTGTACTAATGACTTTGAATCTCGATAGTAAACCCCTTGGACTTTCAGTTTCAAATCAGATTATATCATTGTTCTAATGAATTGCTGGTTTATTTAAAAATTCAGATCAATTAAATTTGAGTTTAGATTAGTACAAAGGCTGTAAAGTTCGCTAGACCAATCCAACATCGTTATTACAATTGAACACAAATAATGTACAGCACAAAATGGACTATGGGTATAGGATTTATTCAGCTGCTGTGATTTTGATGGATTTCGCATATTTAAAAAATATATATACATACAGTGATTCTTGTGGCATGATTTGGTTTTATTGATATTCTGTTAATGGGGCTAAGACTGCGGTACTCACATTTCGCAATGTTACACAGCTGTCTCCGGATTGCAATGCCAAACGGCGCTTCCGGCTCACTCATTGTCAGCATGCTGTTACTGGTGTCGAAATTGAACCGTGTTCAATGAAACACCTAAGTTGAACTTTGTAAACTATTTCCATATACGTATCCTTCACTCTCTGGGAGCTTCCAGCTGGTATATGTCGTGTTGTACAAAGCTGACTTCATCTGCACTTTTCTTTCGCTAATACACATTAACCGCAACGTTTTGAATTTTATCAACACGTAGCAAACGCTTAATGTGTATGAATATGACGATACACTTTGCAGGTGACGGAGATGAAACCGAAGACGGAATGGAAAGGTCGAATCTTGCCGTAAACTCTGAGGAGCATGGAGAACAGAGTCACTTAATTGTTTGGCAAGTTCAATGCCCTCTGCCAGCACCAATCACTGCATAAAAATATGACAAATCTAGAATTTAAGTTGCTCGATTATCGATTTAATATTAAATTCGTATCGCTGCTAGAGTACACAATTGATCAGAAATAACGTGTATTCGCATCCTTGAAAATTCGTCGCTGACGTAGTTTGTTCAAAAAATTGAATTAAAACAGTTAAGCGTCTTTGGCAGAGTGATTCTAATTTGTTTGAATATATCAACTTCAGCGTCACATAACACGAACTGTGATCATTGAGTATAGATATCTATACTCAATGCTGTGATCTGAGTGAATGTTATAATTGTAACGACGTATTTTGCATAACTTTTCACGTAGTAAAAATAATCACTATTCTTCATTGAAAATATTCCCAATGTGCATAGACGCTTGGCTTTTTATTCAGAGGGATTCACGATGGTACAACGCAGCTGACTTACAATTAGCTGAGCTAAATAAGAGATAGAAAATAAATGTGTGGAAAAAAAAAATTATTCAAATGACATTGTAAATTGGTGATTGAAAATTTTCAATCTCTTACAGGATTTAGCAAGTTTTAAAACTTCTCTGCCTCATTTTTTTTTTTTTTTTCTCATGTGTTCCTTCTTTACGACGAGGCGTAATAAAAAAATTTAAGATAAATGTAATCCTGTACATGAATACAGATTTTATCTTACTATTTCAGATATCGGTACAAAACTTAGCGATTAATTATTATTTTAGTAAATTTCGTGATTAAAATAGTTTACCGTTTGAAAAGTTAACATCAATGAACAAAAAAAAAAAAAAAACCAGCACTCAAACTAGGCAATGAAACATCGAATTATTGAGACTCTACTCAATATTCTAGATATTCAATTATTTTCACAATTAGGTCTATTCATCAAAAGGCATTATTTAGAATATTATATTTATTTTATTAAATACAAATAACTGAAATAATTAACGATTCAGATTTTTTGTCTATTTTGTTGCAATTTTATTTGTGATATTTACATTACGGGCAGGTTGCATGAGATCTTTTATTTAAGACATATTTCAGATTAATTTTCAAGTTCTCGAATCAGGAAGGCAACCATTTTCTTCCTAGTATACATATATATACACGGAGGTATATACATCTTACACGCTATTTGAGATTGGGTTAATTTTTTATCTAATCAATTCTTACAAAGTTATTGTAATATTATTAATAATGATAATAATACTATACAAAATGTTATATGTATGGTCATTACCCCGTGCATGAAGATATTTCGTTTTTATTTATTTATTTCTTTTTGGTTTATTCTGTTCGATTCCCGCGCAGTGCGCTTTTCAATCATCATCGGACGCTTTTATGAGTGAATGTAAATCATGCTTAACTAATTTTAATCATATCTGCACTAGGATATACAATCTATGTCTATAATTAATTTATAATAAATTATATTAGGAGATAATAAACTTAGATGTAAATTATTATGTACAGTTCTATTACGTTATTTTCACCAGAACGAAAATGATAACGTGATACGATCAATCATTTAAAAAAAAATGTTTATGCTTTTATACTCGTGACTATTACGCTGAATGATAGGTGCAACTCCCGCTTGAATTTTTTAAATTCATCCTCGTCGCTAAAATATGAAAAAAAAAAATTAATTATTTTGCAACGAGTTAAATGGCAAGCGAACGGTCTTTTGTCAACAATTAGAAGTTAATTGGTGATCACAAATTCCACAGTCATTGTAATTTGAAAAACATGAAATTTATGATTCAGATAACAAGCAAAGATTCATAATACGTTGCGCTTATAACTGATGGCATTTTTTTCTCGTTTCTTTTTTACCGGAAAAGTAGAAAAACCACGTTTGAAATGTAAAATCCTTATTGAAATTATTAATCATATAAATATTTATAGTATGGGCTTATTGTTATCCGAACACTCAATAATATTGAATCACAATTCGTTTTTATTTTAACATTGCGTAGTATATGGCCGCTAATCACAGCCTCAAAGGATCAAAATAATACAAACGGTACCGGGTTACGAATTACATAAACCTATAGACAATTCCTTTAAATTATTCCTACTATCCCACGAATTCCTGAACCTGGTCGTGAACCAATTTCGAGTTAAGGATTCGATTCTGTAAATACTGTAACGTTGTTGTTGTTATAATTATTATTATAATTATTATTATTACTACTACTACCACATCTACAATACACAGAATAATCTATATTTATTTATTATTATCATTATTATCGGATGCATATAATTTAAACATGGAAAAAACTTACTCTCTTTTCTTACCAAAGATAAAGAAAAACCGAAAATGGATATACGATGAAAAAATATATTGGAAAGAAAAAGTTTAAATTTCATCAGAGCTTTCATGAAATTTTGCTTGTGCGAAAAAAAAAAAGAAAGCTTGAACGGAAATATACATGTTAGATTATACCATCACGCAAATTATATACTTTTATTCGATATATTTGATTATGTTTGGCTTATCATATCACTTTCAAGGCACGGACTAAAAGATTAAGTTCAAACACATTTATTTAGAATGAATCTTGTACCTATTTACATAAGATGAACTGCTAGCTGATTGGCGCTAATGAAAGAAATAAATAATAATAATAAAGATCGTAGTGAAAATTCATTTTCATTCGTACCTCATGGATTATATATATGAATATATTTTTTTCCCCTGCACGCTCCACAGTTACGTGCAGTAAATGATAATGCAGTCGTAAGATAATAAAAATAGAAATAAAGAGAAAGAATAAAAAGAATCGAACATGACGAATTATTCACGATTGTATGTATAAGGGGATGATAATTTATGATAAGAAAAAATAAATAAACAGTTCAATAGCTGCGACAACTCTAGAAATAAGCGTAAATTATTGTGGATTTTCTGTAAACGTAAAACGCATCGATCGCATTGTGAAGAATGAAAAAAAAAAAAAAAAAAAAAGAAAAATGATCGAAGGGAAACCTGAAATTCTGTAAAAATTATTGGGAAATTGTTTGAAAAGTACGCATTCGGGTGCCGACTGTTGTGTGTTGAGCGGGATCGCCGACCTTACCAATACTATGTTACTGTACGTATTATTACATTTACATTTACATCGACATTTTACAAGTAGAATTTCCCCTTCCATAACTGTTTTCAATTCCGACCAAGCAGAGATAATAAAAACAGGCTGTCTCTACGACGCAAGAACCATTCGTGTCATACGCTGCGACGTATACTCGATATAGACACGTTTTAAACACAGTTTGAACATCGTTTAATTTTATTTATAAAATTTTCTGCTAACGAATCTAACAAGAAAAAAATCATCATGGCGAGAGACCCGGCAGCCGAACAGCTCAACCAATACAAAAAAAATCTCAAGGTATTTATTTTTGAACTACCAATCTATAACATCTAAATTTGTATATGACACTTCTTGCTCATCAGAAAAAAAGAAAGCCGGGTCTTTCGAAACTCGTAGAGTTAAATAGGCAGAGAATCTATTTAACACGTATCGTGTAATATGCAGGCATAAAATGAGCATCACTGATCGAAATCCAAAATGCATCTGCACATTGCATCGTTAAACGTGCGCCTGCGTTGGAAATAGGCGCATAATATGAGAGACTTTAAGCGTTAAATCGAGCAAGGCGATGAAACGAGTTACGAATTTCTTTCTACCACTTAGTCATCTCAAGATCACATATATGTTGTGCTGCACATGCAACAACGATTATACTAATTATCGCGAATACCGAGTTGGAAAACATTGAATCATGATTTCTGATGCGTGCATTAAATTTTCCATAATTACTCCTAACTTTAACTATCGTGCTATTCTTCTGTTTTCAGATTTCAGATAAATTTTATTACACCTGTCCATAATCGGCGAAATTGCGATCAGTTAGCATGAATAATAAAGAGAAAATTGAAAAGCATGTCGCACGAAATAGGATAACAAATGTTGTGCGTGCAGTTGCCTGAACTGCAGATAATGAAATACTAATGCTTATGGGGCAACCGAAATGGTTTCCGTTTCTCTTGCGATAAATACATAATAAATTTCACAATTTATATACATTATCCAAAGTAGATACCTTTTTTTTTTGCTTCCTTATATTTACATACAAAATAATTATTACTCGTTATTGTATCTATATATAGGCATAGGTCAGAATTTGCACAGTGGTGCAGTATGTATATGTATGCAGGTATATTACAAAAGAATACCTCAGATTGGATGATTATTGTTAACTTATTGTTAGCGTACATCGCGAAAAATTTTAATAATTCTTATTTCCAATTCATTTTGTATGATAGAACAAGCAGACCGATGAATATTCAGTAAAATTCTTCGTTCAATTCGCAAGTAATCTACATATATTCTAAAAATAAAATCGACGTGCGGTTTTGATGTATAATACTATGTAACATACTCAAAAATTTATAATCATCGGATTAGTTACGTAACAGCGACGATATTAATCCATTTAAAAAAAAAAGAAAAAAAAAACTCAGCCAAATTTCAAATGCGATCAATATTAATATAATTATTATCAACGTCATCGTCATTCTTATCTATTTTTTTTCTCAATCGCATTATGAGATAAGACGCTTGTGGATATCCACACTGGTCTGTGATTCGCGTAAATATATGAAGTAGCGGATAAGTCATCATTACATATATTACTATGAAACGTACGTCGCAATTTTGCAAAAATGAAGGTGCAACAACATTTACATTGCGCCGGAAGGCGGGGGGAATGAGATTGTAATTATTTTGCTAATTTAACGTGCATTTTTGATGAGCATATTATACTCATACAACAGTCGGGTAAAAAGAATAAAAGATCAATCATGATAATAATAATGATAATAATAATAGATGAATATCATTCAAAATCCTTTATTGGTTTTTACGGTGTGGATCTATAACGTTAATTTTCAACGCCATGTGTGCAGTAATAAAATGTAAAATGTTTATCGGCTGTTTTAAAATTTAGATAAAGAACTTGTTGACGTCCTTGAATGTAGCACAGTTCGGTTGAGCCTCTTAATTTGTCATCGATTTTTTTTTCCATTATTCTTGTTCCATGTCGTGCTAAAAATGATAAATTTTTTTTTTTTCTTCACTTTCTATATGTATTTACGTATCACACACGCGCAGATCGTTGCATATCTAGATATAGGTAATGTGTAGTTACCGGTATAGATTTTAAAAAAATATATCGCACCTTACATATGACCTTTGAACTTGAAAATTACGTGCAGGGATTTTCCTATCAATTTAATCCACAGAAAATCATGAATAGAACGAAAAATGGGAAATGGTAGAAAAAGAAAAACTTCAAACTCCTTCGGTCAGCGTATAATTGTTCATGTTAATTTTTTTAATTGTTTATTAGTTTATGTAATGCGATTTATACAAAGCAATCATTCTAGATGTATACGTCAGTGCGATAGATAATTTTTTATATAAGTGCTATGTTTTCGAAAGAAATGATACAGGATACATTATACTATGATTACAATTATGAGTAACCCTATCCGCAGAATAATGAATAAATAAATGAATTTTTTTTTTCATAGTCATAAATCTTGATTAACATACAACGCAGTTCGATTAGTTAAGGATTTGAGGTGATCTACTGAGATAGTTCGAGATCTATTAATATATTTCATATTTGCAATTAGAGTAGGCCAAATAATTGCGTAATATAATAATACTATACAGATCGTAGGTGAATTTATAGATATAACTGTGTAAAATAAGCCGCAAGCGATTATTTTTATTTCGTTTTCTACGAGAGTGAAAGTATATATGTGTATATACGTATATTTGTAGAATCTATTTTTTTCGTTCATGTACTGGTGCCGGTTATGAAGAGATAAGTTATCAGAAAGGCACATAATATATGTACTAATCTTTCTTCAAATTCTGCGGAAAGATTTTGAAGAGAAAAAAATATATATCAATCATCTTATAGATTGTAAGAGAAATTGAAATGGCAATGAATGAGATTTAGATAGTAGAATTGCTCCGATTATAATATAGGTACATATCTGACAACTCGTATCATTCGTTAACCTCGATAGAAAACAATATTATCGTTATCTTGGAAACGATCGGACGAGGTAAAAATAAAATACATGTAAATCATTCGATCTGAATCAAGCCATAGCGCATATAATAATAATGCACGTATAATTATATCACAAACTGCGTGGTACGATGCACTTGAAGTTGCTTTCAAGGATCAACCGATCGCTTTCAGTGGATTAATTTTTTTCTTTTTTCTTTTTCAATCAATTTATTGAAATATTCTAGGTTTATTTTTCTCTTCTTTCTTCATTCTGTTTCTCGAATCTTGCCAAACCTGTTTCGTTTAAATGAACCTGAAAATTTTGATGCGCGTTTCAAGTGATTTCAACTGATTGTGAATCTATACCTGCAATCAAATATAAAATCTGAACGCATGAAAAACTTATTTATTTATTTATTAAAAGAAAAAGAGAGAGAGAAAAAAAATCGCGTACTTTTGAACACCCGAGGAAGATACTTCGTTAATAAATTCCTGCTAATTATCAAATGTTCGTCGATAAATGACACAAACGTCGACGATTTAAATGCTGTGCTTATTATAATCTTATGGTTACATACTGAGAAGGAAATGCGTGTAATGAAATTACAAGCAATTATCATGCTTCGTCGTGATTATTTTATAATTATCCTCTGTTTGTTATGTACCAATGAATCGTGTAAAATAATAACAATGTTCATTCATTGTCGGTTATGCCGTGTCATCATCACATGATTCATATGATTCATTCATAATTTGTCGTGTATTATAATCGATAGTCTAAAATTATTAAAAATCATCTATTCATGATATCTTATAATTTTTCATTTCGTAGGGTCAGCCAGCCGTCCTGCAGACTGCGGCTGGTATCCCAATTCCAAACAAAAGTGCTATGCTCACTGTTGGACCAAGAGGCCCGGTACTTCTTCAGGATCACATTTTCCTCGATGAAATATCTCACTTTGCTAGAGAGAGAGTCCCAGAGCGTGTGGTCCACGCGAAAGGAGCTGGTAGGACTGATCAATAAATTATTATCAATCTTTCATTATTTAAAAAAAAATGAATATCATCTCGAATAGATTACAAACGTTTTTGTGACACAGATGAATCTCCACAAAGATGTAAACATATTTTTGAAATTCGTAAACTGGTTTATCTCATGATTTTTATTTTTTTCCAGGTGCGTTTGGTTACTTCGAAGTAACTCATAATATCACAAAGTATACGAAGGCGAAGCTTTTCTCTAGCATTGGTAAGAGAACTCCGGTCGCCATCAGGTTTTCCACGGTGGGTGGGGAAAGCGGCTCCGCTGATACCGTCAGGTAAGAATTAATACAATCTTAAACAACAAAAAAAACTAATTAATCCACTAGCTTCTCGTGGCATAGTTAAAAGTCGATGGTATTTTGCAAATTTAGAATTTAATCTTTACGCCTACGGGATAAAATAATCAATATTGTACATGTGTGCAAATTTTTTAGAGATAATCACATCACAAATCTATGAAAGATAATGTGTATTTCAAAGCCTGCAACTCCAGCTGCAAGAGATTATGTCGTAATATCTGATTAGATACATTTTTTCTTAAATAAGTCTCGATTGAAACTCTTTTCTCTCTTTTTTTTCAGAGATCCTCGCGGTTTCGCGATGAAATTCTACACCGAAGAAGGTATATGGGATATGGTTGGAAACAACACTCCCATTTTCTTCATCAGCGATGCTTCTTTATTCCCAAGTTTTATTCATACCCAAAAAAGAAATCCAGTGACTCATCTTAAGGTAAGATATCTTCAATACCGAAATTACTGAAGGATTTTTTTTATGCTTTCCTGCATTCTTCGATCGAGATTAATTTCAATGTTTGTCTTCAATCAAATTATTATCATACTTTCGTCAGTTTGAACATCGTCAACGGGTGATACCAAAGGCTTTGTTTTATCTCGACTAATTATAAATGTATTACATTAATCTCGTCACCTGTACTTATACATAACGATCCGCAACGCCTAATTTGGACTTTCACTTCTGATCATTCTAATCATTTTCATAGATAACGTCAGATATTATGTGTATTGATAATAATTTAGTATCGATTATCTCAGACATTACATCACGTTACACATTACACATCGGTGTATTTTGCTTGAAAAACAAAGCGTTAATTTATGCTGAACTTATTGTTTGTTCATAGGATGCCGATATGTTCTGGGACTTTATCAGCCTTCGTCCTGAAAGCACGCATCAAACTTTATTCCTGTTTTCCGACCGAGGAATTCCCGATGGCTACCGTCACATGAACGGTTACGGTTCTCATACTTTTAAATTCATCAACGATCGTGATGAAATGTTTTACGTCAAATACCATTTCAAGACTGATCAGGGAATCAAGAATCTTGATCCAGACAAGGCTGCTGAACTTAGCGGATCAGATCCTGATTACGGAATCAGGGATCTTTACAACGCGATAGCAACTGGCAAGTTCCCTTCTTGGACATTCCACATCCAGGTGATGACTCTTGCGGAAGCTGAAACCTTCAAATGGAATCCATTTGACATGACTAAGGTGATTATACTCGAGTTTTTGAACACACATTCGATTCAATTGAATGAGTGAGTAATCGGTATTTTTGCGGTTCTTCAGGTTTGGCCGCAAAAGGAGTTCCCTCTTATCCAAGTTGGAAAATTCGTTCTCAACCGTAACCCGGACAATTACTTCAGCGAAGTTGAACAAATCGGCTTTAATCCCGCCCATATGCCACCAGGAATTGAACCCAGCCCCGACAAGATGTTGCAGGGTCGTCTTCTCGCCTATGGTGACACCCATAGATACCGTATCGGACCAAACCATCTTCAACTTCCCGTCAACTGTCCTTACAAGGTATTTGCATAATTTATATTCTGCTCACCAGAGCTCAGAAGAATTTTTCTAATCTATTGAATGTGATTTTTAGATGATGACCTCCAGCCAGAATTACCAACGAGACGGTGCTATGTCAGTGAACAACACTAGCGGAGCTCCTAATTACTTCCCCAACAGCTTTAGTGGACCACAGGAGTGCCCTGCTGCCAGAGTACCTAAGATGTACATCAGTGGAGATATCGATAGATACAACCACGATGATTCTGACGATTTCTCCCAGTCGACTGCTTTCTGGAGGAATGTTCTTAGCCCCGCAGAAAAGCAGCGACTCGTTTCCAATATGGTTGGAAACTTACAACACGCTTCAAACTTCATCATCGAACGTGCCGTCAGGAACTTTGCCAAGGTAATTTTTCATCTAGCTAAGATTATTCTCACGACGCTTTGAGTCGGTGAATTGACCACATTTTTACTTTATTACAATTACAGGTGGACGCCGACCTTGGCAAGCAACTTATCCAGGGACTCAACAAAGTTGGAAAACTTAAGGGATTCAGCGCAAATCTCTAAAATATTTCTAACCATATAATGTACTGGACAAACGATTGAAGGCAAAAATGGGCTGGATTGAAAAAAATTAATCTAGTTTATGCACAGTGAAGTTATGTAATTATGTTTTATTATATAGTTTTAGTCATCGTTTACAAGCTTGGCGCAATTTATTATTTTTTCCAATAAATTTATGTACTAAATAATTCGCACATACATAGGACATACGCATATTGTATGTGTATAAATTGTGACTACCTATATAAGTCTTGCATTTAAAGTTTAATATTCTTTTACAGCAAATATTTTGTTATTGAATTGAATGATTGTAAAAATAATAATACAGATATTCATTTTAACAATTATCGGCTCTTCGTTTCATGTGGCCTCTTCCGATATGAATGCACGCAATCCTTACGACGAGGAGGTATACATAATAACTTTTACATGAAATTTTAATCCCTGAGTTTTCTACTAGCTTATTATAGTTCTTGAAATGGTAATAAAGCATCGAGGATGACCCCCAGCATCCGATATTATGGAGTATACTCTGGGCGTAATATCGCCCGCCAATCGACTTATTTGTTCCTAACGAATAATTAAAACCTCGAGAGATCCGGCAATATTTCCAATTGATAATAACCCTCGAGTACCAACACTCGCCGATATATGTTCACCCCTCATCCTCGTTCTCTGCGATGATCACTACCCGCGATTATTACTCGCCCGGGGTATTCAGCTGACCCTGCAGCATATCAATCGATAAAATACCACCCACGCCAGTTTTCCTGGAAATTACATTCCAAATTAGAAGCTCTTTATCAAAATGAAATCAAAACCCCACAGGCAAAGTGCTACGCGCCACTCGAAATCGAAATAAACAAAACAAAAAAATAAATCAATGCAAAAGAAAAAATACAAACAAATTCGTAACAAAAGGAATAGAAGATTGCGTGAATGAATTAGAGACTCACTGGTTTTTGGTACCCCCTGCGTTATCTATACATCTGTTTAATTAATTTATGGGATTACGCTATATGTGCAGGTGGAATATATGCCGCACAGCTGTTAATAGTAATTGCGAGTAAACGAGCGTCATCCAATTGCTACAGCTGTTAAAATCCAGCCGGTTGAGACAATTTGTCAGGTAATAATAAAAGGGCTGGTACTTTTGACTCGCAATTAGTTTTTTTTTTATTTTTCATTTGGGTTTTGTTCAAGCTACCGAAGGATTTTTCTCGACAAAATCTGTGACCTTAATTAACGAGAACTCCCTAGCCAGGGTTGAGTAAATATGCCTCGAGGTTCTGTACCTGATACTAAAATAATTAGTTGACAATATCACAACATTTGGAAGTTAAAATGAGGCTTTCCCAATTTGAATCATTCCCATAATTCCAAGAATTAATTTACCGTTATTATATAAATATATAATTCAATTAAATGTACATTTGCGCCACATATGTGTGTGCAAAAGCTAAATATCGGTGTAATCAGTTCACCAAAATATCGCCTGATAGATAAGGTGGGGTTGTATGTAAATATGTACCAAACAATCGGAGAGATGATACACACCCCGAATATTTGGTGGTTTATGTTTTATAGGGCAACTGGCGCCGAAATAGCCCTTATTCTGCAGGGTGTGGTATCAGAATATATACTTAGATGTAGGGAAACTTAATGCAGCCCTACGTTAGTCCTGAATAAGCATCAGGGTTGATTAACCGCGTGGTAAATATGAGTAGCATGGTAAACCAGCCCCAAGCTTTGCAACACACTTTATGCATCGGAGAACGTCTCTTGCGGTTGCAGTAAAGCGAAGCGTTTCTGGAGCGCATAATCAACCGCATCAATGAGCTCCTGTTTTCTATTTTCAACCTGGAAAATCATTGAATTTTTTTTCTTCTTAAGTATCGGGAAGTCATTTACTTCAACCGTCAGGGGATAGTCGTAAATGTAACCCGTACAACAGGCAGCTATAAATTAGAATCATAAATTCCAATAAATCGAAAATAATTTTTTTCTCTTGTCCCATCTCGTGGTATTCTACATCTTAATCGTAGTGAGGTTCGAATATAACGGGCGATTTATTCTTATATTTTGGCATCGCATCCTATCATCGATTATAAATTGATTTTAATATCGGCAATCAATTTATTTAATTTCAAAATAGACCACGGGATGTCTCGCTCAGCGATTAGTCCGCAGGACGAACGACGATCGCGCGATCGTCCATTCTTCAAGAGGGACCAGCGAGACGACGCGCGGCAACGACATCGCTCCGATAATTTACAGTTTTATTGTGGAAATATTCATTGACAGCCCCTAAATTGTTAATAATTGTTGAGCCAAAGGTACCATAATGAAATTGTGACAATTGTGGGCTTGCCAGCAATGTCTGAGTAAGTAAAAACTTTATTTTCGTAATTGCTTGTATTGGCGTGGGTAATCGCCATGCTGAACGCCGAGCCGGCCGGGTGCGAAAATAAATTTCAATTCTCGTCGCAAATATTAATCTAATGCAACAGATTTGGGTTTCTATCAAGAATAATATCGTTTTTCTATTCTCTTTGTACGTTTCATTGGTAATAATTGGGGATTAATTAGTCTAGAATAACGTTGGTCATAATTTTTTGTAGTTGTTGATCGGTTGCTAGTCCGGTCGCTAGGTAGAGCAGGGGTGGGGGGAGATAAGCGACGATCGCGCGACCGTCAAATCTTCAAGGGGACGAGCATTACGACGCACGGCTACGACATCCTCCGAATAATTAGAGTTTTATTGTTGAAATATTAATTAACAGAAGCTGAATTGTTAATAATTGTTGACCCAAAGGTGTTATTATCAAATTGTGATAAGTGTGGGCCTGCCAGCAATGTTTGAGTAAGTAAAAACTTGATATTCGGAATTGCTTGTTGGCGTGGGTAATCGCCATGCTGAACGCCGAGCCGGCCGGTCTAAACACGTTTGAACTTGCATGGGGGCGATGAAATGCGTAGTTTAGTTTACTCCGTCTATTTCGTATTTTATTATTTAAATATTATCTGGTGATTATCGGATTATTGCAAGTTTTTGAGACGAAGATATATTGTTAATTATTTTCAAGGCCTGTTATAATGTATCATGTTTGTTTTAGTTGGCTACTGCCAATGGATGGAAGGATGAAGGACGGATCCTGGGAATCAGCGTGGGATGGTGGCAAATCCAGCTGATGTATCGGTGGTGTAAAAGTGGTAAGCAGTGATCGGTCACTTTTTCATGATCTAGTCTATTACATCAGCCAGTAGCTATGGTTTATCTTTAAACAAGAGTCATCGATGCCAGCTAATAGTTGTCAATGATTATAAAAGTATTTAAAATTACCTAATAAAATTTTTTTTAATTTGCAGATCGGTTGTGGTGCGGTGTAGTGTAGAATACAAACACTCGAGTGCTGAGACTTTGACTTTTGAGTGCTGAGATTTAAGAACTGAGAACTTGGACTTGAGTGCTCGAGAAATATTTGTTCGAGGACTGAGAAAGCAAGTACGAAGAGGATGGGACTTGGGAAGCAACTACGGTAGCAGTGAGTGCAGAAGAAGAAACTCAACTTCGGCAGAGTCAGTGAGTCGCATGCGTTGATTTTGCTATCTAACTTTCCTCAATCTTTACTATCGCGTGGCATGGTGGTACCAATACTTATTTTCATGTGTATTATTTATGTGTTTTTTCAGATATTTTTATAATTTGACTAGTCGATTCAAATTTTCAAAATAATTTGTCAATTCTTTTGAAACTAATTTAATGCATGTGAGCTGAATTTACCTTACCCAAACATTCAATGAGAGAGTAGATCCATTCAATATATCGTTTGAAGACTTGCACTTTAGTTTTTCTATAGATTATAATATATTTTTATATTTTCTAAAAATGCACTTCCTGCAGTAAATTTTTGATAGGATGTACTTACCCGTTCTCTCCCTACAGTGAAACTCAAAAAAGTAAGTCCTGAACCACATGTGCGTATGATGTTTATGAGTGTGTTGGTGAGAATGAGCGTCGTAATTAAATATAGGTGAAATAGGTAGGAATGGGCAGGCCGGGTGTTACATGCGGGTTGAATTGTATGTGTGCTGTTATTCGTGGAAACCCTTAGTTGAGACTGGCTTGGGAACGTCAGTTTCAATCTTGGGGTTTGATAAGATCCGTCCGTTGGGTTGGGGGGTAAACAAAGGCGAGGGTAGGAAAGAATCGCGAACGGATAGGCAGGTAGTTCTTAAGCGGTGCGTTTATTCGTTTCACAGCGTCTAACAATCGCAGATATTTGGCATAGATTCAATTGTTCTTATCTATTTCACTTGTTCCCAACATAAAATTCATTTAATTAATATTTCTGTATTCAGTCTTGAGAAACATAAAATTTGCCTAACTAGTATCTAATAAACTCATAAATTCTTGCTCAAAATAGTCGATTTATTTCTCTGATACAACTCTCGAGTTTAAGAGAAAATAAAGCCAAGCGATTGTTTGACTGGGCAACACGCTCCCCCTTGTCCTGTGCTAATGTGGAGCACGGAGATGAGGAGGGATGCTGCGCCTGAAGCCGTCGTGCCGAAGAGGATCGCCGGCCACCATGCCACCAATTTTCTCTGCTTCTATTTTTTCTTTTCCCTTTGTCTATCACTAAATTCTGGCATGCTCTCTTCTTTTCTTCTTAAGCATGGTTTAGTAGTTGAGAGTCTCGAAGCTAGTTTGCAAGTAGAGCTCGGACTCGGACTTTGCATTATTCGTGAACACGTACTCACATCACATTGCTGAATGTTTCAGGTCTTCCAGTGAGAGGATTGAGCCTACCAGAGTCTTCTTAGAAAATACTTGGGTTACACTGAAATCTAAAACTAATCTGAAATGCTGTATGTTTCAGGTCTACTGGTGAGCGGGGTCTTTGTCGAAGAAGTCCTCGGATAAGTCAAATTGTTGCCTCATTATTATTCTCATACTAATATGATCTGCTTTGTGTTTCAGGTCACCGCAGATAGCGAGGTGTTCTGGAGAACACCTCGAACGTGATGGATGTCTGGGGAGCAGTCTTTCTGTGTCGATTAAAGGTGCCTAAATGTTTCAGGTCCTCCGGTTCATGGCATGATGACTCTGAGGATAGAAGCAAAATCAGAAATGATGAAAGTGCTTCTAATGATCAAGTACTTTAGAACGCATTAACTGCAAGTAAGTTTAAATTGGATGCATTATTCTTTGAGCATCTCAAAAAAAAAATTGGTATAAAACCGAACATTAGGGACAGAAGGATATTTAGTTAGTTCCACAATACAGTTCGTGCAGAAACTTGGAATAGCTCCTGTTATTTGTCATTTTCAAAAATGCGGTAGAAAGAGAAGATAGTTTGCGTAGGAGTCAGTCGTATATTTCATATAGGTTTATTTCGTTGTGGTTGTTGGTTCTAATTCGTAATATCCTCGATATGCTGGTTTTTTTGAAAAATTTATTTTTCATCGAGTTCGATAGATTTTGAGGGATGCGTCGATAGGGAAATCAAAATCTACGTATATCTATTTCGCTTAAGCTCCGCCGGTCAAATGAAGTCATTAATAGTAATCAGTGTTTGAAAATTTTTTGCTAAATCTAGCGAAAGCTTGTCTGAATATTGCGGAACTAATTAGTAAAAAGAAAAAACACTATTCGCTACACTCTCCCCATACCCACTCGAACTAAGTTTCTTTCTCTTCCTCGCAGCGAGGCTGCAGAGCTTTAGGATCGATATGCATTTCAAGCGGCGGTGAAAATAAATTACTCTTTACGTTTTCGCGATGCTTGTCAATTAATTATAAAAAATGCCGCGTGATGAAATTTGGAATATTATAAAACGTGGGGAATAAATTTGCGTGATTTTCGATAGATTTAAATAATTTTTCAACGTATAGCACGCGTACCTATCTCTGTGAAGATGAAACAAACCTGCATACAGCAGAGCGTTGCGCGTATAAAAGGGTGAATTGAGAGAACTTGCAGAAACGTTCAAACGAGGAATCGATAGTGACGTCTACGAGGCGAAGGTAACTTTGAAATGAAAAAGTATATCACGAGAGAGATGATAAACTAACGAAAAGCGAATTTTCACGGATAATTTCCGTAACGTAATACTTTAACGTGGTAAATTTCATGAGGTTTTAAAGCGAAAATTTTTAAGCGTATTAAGCGCGTTGACTATTAATCAAACGCTGCAAAACGGTATGGGGTATAATAAATTAAATCAATTAGCGAATGACGTATTTCAAGGACTATATAAATCGGGCAAATAATTCACGTTACATAGGTATACAACGTACACCAAACTACGTTACGTTACGTATCCTAAAGTCTCGTTGAATATTTCGACGAGATCACCTTGTGTAATGGCCAAATGTAATTAGCATGGGGCTAATGCTAGAGTTAGTTTAGCGTAGGTTACGACGTAATCCGATTTCTCGTGCGTTAATACTCACGCAAGCTTCCTTCCATACGATTCAACTAGTTCCCGCAGGTTGCCTAGGTTGTTTCGGGACACCATATACCATCAACAGTACCTTCGGGTTTTCGTCGGCGATCCTACAAACGCCCGTTACTTCCAAGGGATTTCGACGGGTCTTCGGGATATAGTCGAATTTATATACGGATAAACCCATATAATACAACAACTTTAGGTGTCTCTGCCCTTCTCTTAGCGCACACTATACGTATGTTCATTTCCCCCAGGACTCCGTTCCGTGCAGATATTATACGGTATACATACCTGTAATACACCTATATAAGGGGCATTTCGCGTGAAATTCGTCACCCCAATTTAGCACGTTATTATTTCATTAAATTACCAAATTAGCTATGCTCTTTTATCCGTTCGCTAAATTTTACGCTTTTTCACGGTCTCAATAAATCGCGTAACGAATTTCAAAACGTTTTCTATACACCTGCACTCTCTACAGATCGTTTCGTTCAAAGCGTATGTAGAAATAAATGTTCAATCGATACGATAATTGCAAGGAATTTGAAAATCGAAAATATTATAGATAAATTTTTAAATGCGATTTTTTTATTTCCCATATGAATTAAGAGCCCGATCGTTTTTCATTTTTCATCAATCATATTATCCCTCGCGTCGATATTATTCGAAATGATCAAAATTATTGCACCGTTATCTTGTCGTCATACATAAAATTGAGTACGCGTTCATCGTCAGCTTTTTGATAAATATCGCTTAAAAAGCTGTCACCGTTGATGATGAAGGATCGGGTCCTGCAGCTGAGCTTCTCACCCTATCTTCACCGTACATAGTTTGACCGCGTCGATCCTAATCGCGTTTTCCGAACATCGCTAAACAACGTATACTAAAAGATCGTGTCGGATGACGAACGCGTGATTATAATAACTCGTTGGAAAAGTCGTTCAGAAATTTAAACCGTTTCCAAAAAAATTCTTTTCATCTTGTCCGTAAAATAAGAAAAAAAGAAACAGAAAAAGCGAACTGAATTACATGAATTCAGAGCATTTCGGTACCGAGTGTAGGATGAATGTTTTTTCGTTTTGTGCTCTCAAAAAAACAAAAAGCAAAAATTGAAAAGAAAAAAAGGACGAAATTTGACGTGAAGCGATAATGAGAACGCGCTGTGATTCTGCTGCACCACCACCGTGATAACATCTGCAGCTATCGCGCGTCGTTTCGTTGCATGCAGTTGCTAATTAGTAGCATATTCAAAGCTCTGCCTGGAGGGTAGGTGAATAAAAAAAAAAAGAAAAAAAAAATTACAAAACCGAAAAAGAAAAAATGAATAAAAAAAGAAAATATGGTTGCGAACGGAAACGGCATATGGTGTTGGGTGCAGGTATATATACATATAGTGAAAATCCAGTTCTCGCGTTACATGAATCGACTCAACATTCAGTAATCCACCTTCATCTAGAGCGCGCTAGCTAAAGAGTAACCACAGCATCTCCACTTTTCGTATAATCATTCCTGTAGTTGAATTTGTAATTTATTTTTTCTCTCGGTTTTTTTTTATTTTTCATTTAAACAAGGAGCTCTGAAGATAATTATTGTGCATTGCACTGTTGGAAAAAATGGAAATAAAATAAAACATTCATCTTTTGTATTCCTATATGAAAGATTAACCGTATTTTATTTTATTTTATTTATTTTTTTTAACTCGTTAGCGACGTTGACAAAAAACTTTTTATATCAAAAAGGTATATATGTATAGATAGTCGGGGGAGGATGGGGTCGATCTTCATCCGCTCTACAGTTGTTTGTAAATCCATTCGCCCGTTTTCTTTCAATTGTTTCTACATGATGTTACATCGGTCCGGACGAGAGTCTGTAAGGGATAAAAGAATCAAATAGAAAATTAAAGAACGAATGTTGCTTTTCTGGGTTTATTAGGATATATAGTAAGACTTCGTGAGCACCAGACGATGAAATCAGAAGAAGAAGCATATAACGTAGTCAGTCCTTTAATTAAAAATCTTCTCAATTCTCGGGACCCCGTAACAAAATTTTTATATAAGTACAATATACATGTCATATAAAATACGACGTAGGTACGAGAAGTTAACGAAAGATGCTACAGGCGCTGAGGACAGGAAAAAAAGAAATTTTTCTCTTTTTTTTTTACACGTATATATTTTCTCTTCAGCTATTCCGCTTGACGTTATTTTCTCAGTAGCTTATTTTCTTCGCTTTTGAAATGGAGGATGCAAAATAAAAAATTACGTCCGTGTCTATAACGAGTGTAAATTGGTACGCCTAAATTATCCGCACCATTAGACGGGCGCTTAGAAATAACGTAGAATAAAAATTGAAATATTCGAAAAATATTCATAATTTCGACATTTATTGTGGAATAGGCCCTTATACCAGATGCCAGCCTTCGTCGATACGTGTTATCGATGTAGACAGTTATTTTCCCTTTTGTTAATTACTATCACGTTATTTTCCCACGCGAAAATATGGCACTTGAATTGCAATTGTCGTTGGTCTTCGAGTCGTAACTGTACAAGTAGAGAAAGAGAGGAGGTGTATTTATAATGAGGAAAAAGAGCGCGAGTTGATGCACTGTACGTATACTTGAGGGCGAGAGGTCAAGAGCCGGGGGTGTTAGAAAAAAATTCAGGCTGCATCTGTTTTTTAACCTTCGACGAAAAAATCCATGGTTAAAATAATCACATCCGATCGATGATCGTTTTTTTCATCCATATCGATTACGTCCGTCGAGATTGACCTAAAATTTTCAAAGGAAATTGAATAAATCGAATCAAATCCGATTCGGTGGAAAGTGAATCTGCAGTTGCACTTCTTTTTTTATTGCATTTCTCTAACGCGTTTGAAATCAGTGAAGTTATTATAGAAATTTCACGCGATCATTGATCCCGATTTATCGGCAACGTGTACTGGTTTTCTATGCCGGAAGTTTCACCTCTGCACCTCCGATGCATTGAATCTTCGTGATGTTCTTTCGTTCAAAATTAGTTTTCTCATCTCCTATATAACGACTATAGTACATATAAATATAATATAATATGAATTAACGTGACGTGCCGGAAGTTCAGTTTCGCATACAGCACCAGCTCTATGTTACTTATATAATATCCACGTGTATATATCATATATATGTATTTCTGTGCGCGCGCGTGGAATTATTACGTCGCGGAAGTGGATCACCTCGCGGCGATGGGTCGGGCAGGTGAAGGGAGAGGGTGTTGGAACTGACATAATCTAACATGAGGGAGAAATTTCGCCGTCGGGTTTAACGGGCTGCACAATTTTCGGAAATGTTCAATTTCCTTACACTATATGTATGTATACGTGCCGTTACACATACTATTTCTATATATCCGGGGGAAGCGCGCGACTAACCTGAGAAAAAAAATATAAAAAAGGGTAAAAAATGATTCATCGGTCGGGCATATAATCTGCAACTGCAGTGCAGGGAACGCTGAGGAAGTTAAAAAAAAAAAAATTGGGAATACAACGAATCCTTTAATTACATGCAGGACATCTATATGTATAGCTGCAGTTTTGACGTTGCATGGGATTTTCAGGATCCGTTTTTTTGGTGCATGCGTTCGAAATATAGGTATACCATAGTTATACATTATTACGGGTGCCAAACGCAAGCGCAGAATTTTTTTTTCCTCTACGGTATACATGAGGGAAGCGAAAAAGAGAAGTATAAGTAAATACCTTCCTCCTCTCAGAGCGGTCTCTCGTTCACCCGCGTAAAAAGTATTCACTTTTATCTGCGCTATATCTATGAATGTAGGTGCAATACATGCACGCATGTATATGTGTACGTACGATAGGTGTTCGTGTACTCCTCAGTTCGCGCTGCTCCGAGTACCAACACCCACGGATAGAGATCCCCTTTCCGCACCCAGCTCTGCACGCGGCGCTTCACTTTTATTCAGGACTTGCACACGAACACGCGTAAAATAACTTCACACGTATACGTGACACGCTGTCTGCACGGCGACAATGTGCCTCTGATTACGCATTGTGGAGACAGGGTCTCGCCATTAGTAAAAGTATACGTTCTCTTCCTTAACTGATCTCAGTTCTGTAGACGTATATTCATTACTTTTTCTTTCTATCTTTCCCTTCGTTTCTATGTTTCTCTTTTTTTGTTCCATTCTTTTTCTTTTTTTTTTCTTTCTTTCTTTTTCTCACAAACGTATTTCCGTGTGCCGAAAAAAATCTCAAATTTCAACTCGTGAGATGCTTCGCATATTACCTGGACCGTTTTCCTCTCTTTTTTTTTTCTTTCGTTTCTTCTAGTTCCTTATCGACTCATCCCATTCGTTGTATATGAGGTCATTTACCTATATGTATTATACACGCCGCTGCGGCAGTGACAGCAGAAATTTGTACACGGAATTTCGGAAGTAAGCGAAAAAGAATTTCTGTACATTTATAGTTAGTCAGGTTTTATTTTATTATACCAGCTTTAGCAAATATTTGTTATAATGTGCGCATAGGGACGTTGAAATGGTATACGCGCCGAGGTTGCAGGGGGTGAGGTCAATATGCACATAAGAAAGCTCCGGGGTATTATAACATTGAAGAATATAATTTTAAAAAGTCCTGGGAAAAGAAACTATTTAAAATTTGAAACAAAAGAGAGCTTGAAAAAAGTGTAAAGAAGAAGAAAAAAAAAATAATTGAAACAAAATTCTGCGCAACGCGCGGTCGGGGATCCTTTACAACTCCTGTAAAAATTATAATACTCTTTGTGTGCATTTATATATCCTTACGTCGCGCAAATATACTTTACAGTTTCGCATATAACGTATTAGGTACGGTATAGAGAAAATGTAATGATGTTTTTCATCCCTACGTGTTTCTTCAAATAAAAAAGATGAACGAAAAATAATGGGAAATGTTTCGATATGCAAAACAGAATGAAAAAAATGAAAATTACCCGTCGACTAATTTTTCCGCTGTTAAAAAGTACGTATGACAAAAAAATATTCCATAAATTTGCTGTATGGAAATAAGGAGACGAGGGTAAAGGGAAATAGGGGGATGAAAATTGGAGAGGATTCTTGCATGAGAGACTAGGAAGCGCTTTTGGTTACATGGTGGTTTAAATGTGTGTATTATATACAGTCATAAGTTTGCTCAGATAAGCTCTTCCGAATTTGTTCTCTTTTTTGTTCAACTCTCAAGCCATTGGAAAAGTTGAGCTTACTAGAGGAGAAATTTTTTTTCCCTTCCTTTTATTTGATTTTTCTTTTATTTTCTCGCATTTATACCCTGAGTTTCTTTTGTCGGGCAGTATAATGTGGAAGGAGCTGAGCTGAAACTGAGTCCCGAGAAACTCGAGAACCCGCGGCCATTGTTGTATACGGAATTGTTTTTCGTCTGTTTATTTATCTATAACGTACAGGGCGATCCATCGACGTGTATATCGTATGCTTGAAAAATTCATCGCCTTTCGAACGGAAACGTCATTTTTAGGTGTTGTAACTAGCGGTGGATACATAGGAGAAGGAAAAATGAGTGAAGAAAAAAGATATTAGATAGACGAGAAAAAAATTCAATTTCCCATCCGCTCATATCTCTTTTTCTTTCTTTCTTTCTTTCGTTTTTTTTTATATATATTTACCCCTGATGGTATCGAAGGCTCAAAGAGAACTCCATGGAGAGTTCATTTTACTCTCTCTCTCTCTCACGCGGGGTAACTTTCTGACCATTTCTACTATGTATAGTGCAGGTCGCTACGTAGCTCAAACACACGCGTTCAAAGTTCGCTCTCAACTTTACTCTCCTCCTCCACCTTCTCCTTCTTTTTCTCATCTTTTTTTCTTCCTCCTCCTCCTCCATTGCGAACTGCATCGTATACAGTAGTAAAGTATTATTTCGTATACGTAGTGGTGGTGCAGTCGGTGGTTCTTCTTTCTCTTCGTTTCTCTTTTCTGGACGAACCCTGCAGACTGCACGTCACTCGTCTTTAGAACCTGACGTAGACTTCATACTGTACAGACTAACCGGTGCACCGCTGCACGTTGTATCATCGAAAGATAAGCGTTGGAGTGGCTGCAGTTCACGAGTTGTACTTTAGATATGGTACACATATACAAACTTCTCGTGTGCAACTAGTCACGATTTTATGGCCGATGTATATAACCTCATGTACACACTTTTGCCCTTATTTTTCTAATAATTATGTATTCAAAATTATCGTCGAATTTGCATGTGGAAGAAAAAACTGCAGATTTTTAGTTCGGTAGGGAATAAAATCTACCTGCGTGTTACGTAATCGTGCAAGCTGATGCAGTGTCCGATTTTTTTGTTCTTCTCTTTTTGGTTTTATCGATGTAAGCCACTCCCAACTTTTCTTTTTCATTGAATCTTTTTTTTTTTATTTTCATGTATAAGTAATTCTGCTGATCCGATCATCATATCGTCTGTCAATGATGTAACTATAATACAAGGTTAATTGCTTCCCCTTTTCTGAAGTAGGTCGGGTTCGTGCGGTGAAAATACCTCCGGAGTTGCCCAAATTCCGCCTACCTTACGCCCGTTAACAGCCCCCTTTTCGTAATCCCCTAATTAGGTGCCGAATGCCGTTTTAATTAATAACCAGTACATGATTATTTTCAACCGTTTCGGTATTTGATCGGGACTATAATATGCTTGTTATAATCAGAGCGTCGAGTACTGTTGCTTGGAAATACGTAAATTATGATTTTCAACATCGTGTATGCGAGATCGAGTATGCAGAGGGGTAAAAATATTATTGTAATTAAATCATCCGAAATCTACGTGTAATCGTGCGGTTCAAAAGAAATTTTCACGGTTTTCTTTTTCCATTCGATTAATTTCAAAAAATTAATTAGTCAAACTCTCGTTCGCAAACACACAATTTTATCTATAATGAAAAATAAAACTCTTCTCTAAAACGCTACTAATTAGTATGCAGATCTTCTTTGGATTTTTTTTTTTTTTCTTGACTTCATAGTTCAAATTACATTATCTTTATTTATAGAAAATTATACAAAAAACTTGCGCATCTCCGTAACATTTTTTATAATTCAACATGTGCATATAATCGCATGATATAATTCTATCTACTCGAAAAAATTTTACCAAAAGCCGAGGAGTTTTAAATTATGTTTTTTACGAAAACACTCAACTTTACAATTCTGAAGGAGAATCAGAGAGCAAGTAAGCAAGCAGCAGCTGATGGTCCCGAAACCTCATTTTGGCGCAACGATCTTCATATTTTCAGAGGTATATAATTATACTTTCCCTTTCAATTGTGCTCCATGCTCGAGGACCACCCATAATCGTCATGATTCGTACACAGGTAGCTTATGTACAATTGCGAAGATGATATCGCGCGATTTGGATTTTTTTTATTCACCGGAATAATAATAACTAAATAAATAAATAAAGGCACAAAAAAAAAGAAAAGATTTGCGTCACAAAATAAAAGAGATAAAAATGGGAAGAAATGATGAAAATAAGGGAATATAGGAGGAGATCGCAATTATATACCCCATATTGTAGCACATGATCAAGGGAAAAGGGGATTAATTTGCAAAGTTTTGATTACCCTTGTACGCAATCTGTGGAATATGTGTATTAGTATAACTTTGTACAATATTAAGCTGTATTCCGGAATCAGAATCGTCTATATATTAGACAAGTGAATTATTACAGTACCTATAACATTAATTAATCACACAGTTATTAATTTTCGCGAATGGACACCGCAGGGCAATTTAAATTATACTGCTAAAATTATTTACGCTTCGCTAATTCGGGTGTAAAAATCTTTTTTCTTTCCAACTTTATCTCGACTGCAATTTTGCGAATTTTTTCACAACCTTAAAAAACTCGAATTGAATAAATAAAACGAGAGTTTAAAAAATTATTCTATTTCCATTTCAACGAACAAGAAAAAAATCGTAAAAATATATAATATGGCTTGCAGGAAAAAATTTAGATATGAGATTAAAAAATATAAAAAAAAACTAAATCAAACATTTTTTGAGCCGATCCTCAAATTTTTCAAAGCCCTGCACCATGCATCGCTATACTCTGTGAACAATGATGGAATTATTTTTTTTTTTTGTTTTTTACATGCGGAAATACCTACTCCGAAATTTAAATAAACTAAATACACAAAACTGATAAATTGACTCGTGTAAAAATCATATCCCCGCTTTATGGTACGCGCAGGTGAATTTTTTCACACGCCCCAAATGTAAAACCTGCGGGACTTTATATTTTCACTTTTAAAATACAAGTATGAGCCAATGAATATACAATAAATATTAATATTCGTGAAATATTTCTAATAATTCTTATTAATGTATCGCATAAGGATATATTGTACGGCACGCACGTGTACCTGTATATATATATATCTGTATGTGTGTTACCTGTACAAAATTCTAATTTGCTGAGTGCCCCGCGTACGCTGATATTATACACGGTTAATTGTCCAAA
Source organism: Athalia cordata (assembly GCA_963932425.1). NCBI lineage: Eukaryota > Metazoa > Arthropoda > Insecta > Hymenoptera > Athaliidae > Athalia > Athalia cordata. Next base: position 3,121,676 of record OZ010628.1, on the reverse strand, counting down.
GTTTTAACCGGCATGGGGGGGTTTCTGTATTGCTAGTCTACCGGATGAATGCACCGGTTAAGCCTTGCGCAGTGTTTTAACCTGATTGCTTTCGCTCCTAGGTAGCTTTGTCGGAATTATTCGTTATATACCTACGTGTGTATGTATGTATGCACATATCATACCATACTACATCAGTTTTTGCAGCAGCTGCTGCAGCTACCGGTGTTGCACAGATATCAATATACAATATACATATATGTGTATATATATTATTGTGTTCCACACTGGAAATCATTTTTTTTTGTTCATTTTTCATTTTCATTTTTCTATTCTTCTTTTTTTTTTAATCTTCATCCTCATGCGTCAAGCTTTTACATTGATTGAAACGGGCTTGGCAAAAAAAAAAAAAATTGGTAAATAAAAGTAACGAATTGTTTAATAACGGCCAAAAATTCTTATCGTAAAATAATTATTAATATTATTACACAGTAGGTAAAACTCCATTTGGAGATTAAAATTCAAAGAGTTGAGAATTTTGATTTTTTTACTACACTGAGGTATGTGACAAATGAGTTTTTCTATTTTCTTTCCATTTCTTTTCTCACTTCTTCCTACATGTCATGGATGTGGTATGACCATATTTTTATTATACATTTCCATGAGTTTTTTTTTTTGCTTTCAGATATTTGCGTTACGCAACATGCAACATATAAACAAACTTAATATATATCATATACCTCTATACACATAGTATATAAAATTGTGGAATCTTGTTCTGCGGAGAAATCTCTTATACCTAGAACGTATGATTATTTCCATTTACTTTTATTTATTTTTTCTTCTTCTTACTTAGTTTTTTTTTTTTCTTATTACTTTTTTTTTTCGTATCGCTCGGTACATAAACTATGATCAAGGCGTTAATCGTTTACTCCCATAAGAATCGATTTCTGCAATTTATTCCATTAGGAGCTGTGGATGTAATACGGACCGGGGATAGCGCAGCAACTTCATATCATAATGATAATGATAATGATAATGATAATAATGATAATGCATGGTGTACATGGGTATATTATAGTATATGGAATACATATACATGGTCTTATAATCGCCGTAACATTCAAGTAGATCGTCTACTATTATAGCAAACGTCCATTAAATACACATACCACTTTATACTTTCTAATGCAATTTTAAATTTTATAAGGTCAGTTTCTCGTCCGTCCATCGAAGATGATTTTTTATTTTTTCTTTTCTTTTTTTTCAAATATGGTAGGAATTTCATTGCCTAGATCTTAATTTTTTCTGTTCATCTTATTATTCAAAAGCAAGCAATGCTAGGATGTGCAGATCTCGTGGTTTTCGACTTTTCGACGTGTTAAGCTTTTCGACCGACCGCGCTTGTGGGTTTTTTATTTAGTTATTTTCAATTTTTTTTTATGCAACTTGTTTTTATCTCGTTTCATATTGTGTGTGGGTATATATATATTTGAAGCCTCTTAATTTGCAAAACTTGGTAAGCAATTAGACTGGATTAAAGTAAATCGGATTTGTAGACTCGCGATGGGCTATGCGCGTATATATAACTTATTTTACCTTTATATATTCATTAAGCTGTAATCTAGAGCCAATTAGTAAGGCTAGACGAGCTTCTGCTGCTGCTGCTGCTGATGCTGGCGGTGATTTGAAGAGTTCGTTTCGTGGAGATATCATGAAGATGCTGTCAGGCAATTTACACCGGAATTATAATATGATCGTTAAGAAGGAAATAAAGTTGCCTTCGAAAAAGTAGAAGTTTTATTAAAAAAATTCGAAGAATGAAAACTAAGAAATAATTATTATATCGAGGCGTTCGTACAGATCAAAATTCTAGGTACGATGAAATTTTACATTTTAAACTCAGCATGTATACGTAATACCTATTTAACTATGCGGTCAGTTGAAGAAATCGGAATAGACAAAACATTTGCAATTTCTATGCAAAGTGCATCGCTGTCACTCTTAGAAATCGCGTGTTTTTTGTTAAGTAAGAACTCAAGTTGTGATCCCATCTGATTCCCACTATCGTCGGGTTCAGTGCGTCGGTTAGAATGGGTCGGTGAAAAAGTCGAACAAGGTTTTCCACGCGCCCATGGAATAATTTATTGTACAACAAACACCCTGTATAAAAAAAATCTACTCATCGCTCTATATAATATGCAATGTAATAAACTGTGCGTTTTTGCACCCTGTACGTTTGACCACTCGATTATGCGATTGCAAAGAGAAAAAAAAAAATTCATTCATTTTTATTCTGCACAAAAAACTATAATAGGGAATCTTATTTCTCATCTATAACAAAGTTGCAGCATTCGGATGTGAAGATTTCCCTCTCTCTTTCTCTGTAATATCCGTAATTTGTTTTCATCTAATTGCGGGTTAGCGCATAGGACGCGAAGGTTGCAGAAAATAGGAGTTTAAAACAGAAGAAAAAAAAAAAATAATGTATAATCACGCGATCGTTCGATTCAAATCACGCAAATGTCTTACAATGTATTTCGTCCTTCGGTAGAGTAGATCTATAAATCTTTCAAAACTTCATCGAATAAAATTTACGCAATCGCACGGGTTAAAAAATTTTTTTTCGAAAAAGTACGTAACGATATACATGATCGGAGGAAAAATTATTCACGAAAAAACTTTGGGGAAAATAAAAATGTAGAATATACAAGAGAAACGGAAGGAATCAAAGAAAATTGCAAGCGACTTTATAGGTACGAGTTACGCGGGGTTGAAAAAGTTTTTGGCAAACTTTCAAAGTCCTGACTGAAGATCCTTAACGCGTTCTGGAGTCCACTTAAACGTCGCCTTGCTTTTCCGGTTTCCGGATGTCGTCCTACTAAAAAGTGTACAATAGAGTCCACCGAGTTTTACTTGTCGACAATAAACTGAGACTAGAAGAAAAATAAAAAAATAAATAAAAAATTCAAAGGATATGCGAATCTCTTCATTCCTTCCTCGGAAACGGGCGCCATATTTTTCCGTATTATATTCCGAAGAAATTCAATTTATTCAGTCTTCGCGATGATCTATCTAGAGAGAGAGACAAAAAAATGAATGAATTATTTTCGAGGCGATTAGGAACGAAAAAAAAATTAAAAAATTAGAGATATAATTAGTCCGCAGTCATCTTCGATGGAAATTGTATTCCGTTTGAGTACAATAATAGTTGCGGGTCTTGTAACCTTGACCCAAACGGTTCGTTACCCGAGTGATGCATAAATATCTTCCTTTCGCAATTCAATATGCCAATCAACTTTTAATTCTATTAAGTGAGAGTCCCGCAATTTACTATACCAACAGTAATATAGGTAAAACATGTATGGTGCGTAATTTATCACGGTATATAATCATATAATCTGTGCGTAAATATATGATTTATGAATAAACATAGATGATCGTTTTATGGTGGAAAAGATGCAGGTGGTTTTATTATGCTAATATTAAAATTACTTAATCGCGGTTAACGCTATGTAGTATATACGATGTCGATAAATTAAGAATTAGCTACATCAGTGATATTTTCGATCGTGAGAAATTTTTTTGTTTCAATTGATTTTTCTATTTTATTTTTTTTTTTCTATGTTTGTTCGGTATAATCGGAATAACGTTTAATTACCGATCTGCTAACAAATATTGAGAAACTATCTATACAGCGTTAATAAATTTCATAAAATTACGTTTCTACGTATTATAGATTTCAGATTTTTTTTTAGAAAATGGCAGTAGGTCAAATTCGCGTTATACAACAAATATCAAAAAATTTGCAAGTCATTAATTACACGGACGCGTAATTATTTATTTCTTCTGATTTTTTTATTAATTGCTGTTTTTTAAATTTAATCACCGATAAAAATCTAATCATCGTACAACAATCGGTGTACATACAATATAATGGTATTCTATATATATCGTGAGAAATATTATTCTGATTCATCAATTTAATTAACTAGATAGCCTATCAAAAATTTCTTATTATTCTGAACGTGAATAAAATAATCTGATGTGGCGCACGCGATATTTTTCGTATGTGGCTGATTTAACGCGTGATTCGACTACCGCACGAAGTAGGTAAGGCAGAGTTGGTTCGGCGCGGTGGGTGTCTGACCAAAAACTGGACTATTCTACTGGGACTCAAGTTTTACACGCTTCGATAAAAATTTGTACAAATTTCATTTCGGTTTTATTTTTTCTCATCTTTTATTATCGAACACCGTAGAACTTCGGGGTCTGAAGGTTCCAATTTTTTTTTTTCTTTCCTCGCAGACATATTTCTATAGAACGACGTGTGGAGAATTTATAAAATTGCAATCGTTGCAGCGAACTTTTTTATTCAATAAAACGAAAAAAAAAAAATTACATATCTTGTGCGTATTATGTAAAAAATGCACTGCAGTGTTCTATATGTGGAAGGAAAGGTTAGCGCGAGGGTTCGAACTCGTTGATGATGTTCATAATTATTGTTGTCCGTGAACGCAACTCGAGTTGGTAGTTTTTTTTGTACTTTTTAAATTTACTTTCTTTTTTTTTTCTTTTTCTTCTTCTCCTCTTCTCTTCTCTTTGGAATTGAGTGTGGGACTTGAAACTCCAGTTATGTTATGCAACTCAGCGCGTCGTCCGACATTTATAATCCGGCAGACTTTACTCTGATGCCATTACCTACCACTTTTATATGCGTGTAACTATATACCTATATACATATTATATATACACCATATATACTCACTGGTACGTTGCACTTTCTCCGACACTTATATACAGCTGTTTTGTTGACCACACAACATCGACGCCACGACCGTGCAAAACTTTAACCTGGAAACTCATCCGCAGGAATCCAGATTCCGCGAGACCATATTATATATCGTAATATGATCTTTTGTAGGATTACAAATTTTGAATCGAATCTTTGAAAAAAAAAAGAAAAGAATAGAAGAGCTTCGGAAAATTGGGTATTCAATGATTTTTTACGTTCTTTATTACCCATTCAACGAATTATGCTTATAAAATTTATAAGGTAAAAAAAAACTTTGATTTCGTCATCATATCATAGAGATGTTGAAATGTTACTTCCGTTTTCAGGTATAGTAATGTTGAGGTTTAGTTTTTATCGGGATAACCTGAAAATGAAAATTATTCAAAATCTATGCCGTAAATCATTGAATATTGTAGATGTGTAGGGTACTATACATGTGAATCCACCTCACCCGTATACAGGTTATATAGATCTATTTCCGAGGAAACAAAGAATTAATTATACAATTTATCATCGTTGAACGCGAGTAGAAATTAAACCTGCAGCAAATTTTGCCTGCAGGGATTGCACAACGATCATTTATTCTTTGATCTTCGTACCCACAACCTGAGGCTATCAACCGAGTTTTGTTTGCAGAATAAAATGCTGTAATGCGAATCATATATGTACTATACATATGTATCTATGTGTACATACATATGTGCTTTATGTATTGCGATATATACATAGTTATTTGTAGACACTAAATATATGTATAATGTACATTGTACAATACGTACTCCAGAGCGACGCAACGATCGGATGTTTAATTTATAGACTCGCAAATAAACTCATCGCCTTCCGTTTCCGGGTCTAATATTTCAATGGTTGTAATCAGATACGTATAAAATTTATGCGAAAAAATTAGAAAAAAAAATATGTAAATTAAAAATAGATTAAGGAACGATCGATAATTATGATCACATATCACGAATTTTTGGTCCACACATAAAAACGGAGGAAATTTTGTAATTTGATAAAATGTGTTAGTTACTATAATGGTGTTTCATTTTTTAATTTTTAATTTTGTTCATTTCTTGCTTGGATCCATCCTTTTTCATTTTCATCAAATTTTTTTTTTTTCTTCTCCCCTTATTGCTAAAACACAAAGATGAGAATTTATGAGTACGTGCGACGTTCTTTCGTGCGGTGAAGCTTGTCCAAGGCAGCCTCTCTAACTTTTGTGTAAAGCATCAGGTACGGCAGCTTCACAGCAGCAATTAACGGTTTAGCATACAATGCAATTACGTATTATACGTACACGTATGTTATACGTACGTACGTACGATCAGCTTGAAACGCGTTTATCTCTGCAGCACTATATGGTATTTGCGGTAGAAGTGTTGGTAATTAGGAAATTAAAGTGGGATGGTTTAAAATCATCTAGCGCTTGTATGCGATTTTATGCTAGTTAACTCTGTACCAATGTCTCCTTGAACACGTAAAATTCCCGCTTATGATTACCACCGTATGGAAAATTATGCTCATCGTATATACCCAAAATTTCATTTTCAAACCATAACCTAATTCGACCGCTTCAGGGCCAATTAATATAATCGTCAGTAGTTACATGGATTTTGGTCTATTTCACAATACCTATTTCGAAAAATAATCGTTCAATAATTTCCATAGTTCTTTTCTTTTTTATATTTGGAAAGAAACGATGTATCAATTTTTCATTCATCTCTTCGAAACTTGCGATTGCAGAAGAAATCCGGGTTGTTGCCCCTTTCTTTTTTTTGTCTTTATTTTTTTATCTGATATTCCTGAGCGTGATTCACAGTGTTCGGAATCAATAAATCGGTTACCGACGTTACATAATCATCGTATATATACGGTCAACTTTTTTTTTGAAGCACGTCACTTTCTACCGCTGAGGGACCATTATTTTTTATAATATTCTTTACTAGGAAACGAATCCGTATAAAAAATAAAAAGGGAAACAGAGGTGCAGATTGGGAAAAAAGTCTATAATCTACAGTTCGAAAAATATTTTTTGACAGCTGATAAATTTCATTCCAGATAATATAAGGACATCGTCGTATGTCGCGCGAATTTTACAGACGCAATCATTGCAATCGCGTTTTAGCTATACGGGCAAATTCTTAATTTTTTTTTATCCCTTTTTTTTTTTTAAATAAACTTGTCTGTAGAAAGTATAAAGAAGCACGGAAATAGAGGTGCGTTCTTTGTTGTATTAAAAATGTTGTCAACATTTTTTGTGTTGAAAAAAAAAGAAAAGTAATTCGTTGATGTGAATAAAAAATCGAAGCCGGTTTCGGAGAATCATCCCTTGCTGTTGTATGCACGATGTATAAAAATCGCGAATTGATTCGCCGCGTATAAAATTCAGTACATTATATAGATATGTATGTATATTATACGTGTTTAATATGTTTTCCTGAAAACCGATAAAAAAATATATGAAACGCCGCTCCGCACGAATCAATTGAAACTTTTAATGGCGACCGATATAGGTCTGTACATTCGGTCCCCATATATAATACTCGTTATCACTCGGTTCGATTTTAATTGCGCAGTCAGATTCAGCGATCTGCGGTACATCAATTCGCATAACTGCTGCTTGTACACCACCTACTATATATCCCTTATGTACATAATCAAAGCGAGAAAATAAATTTTTTCGTCACGTTTCACTTTTATTTCTACTTTGACAAGAACATTTTTAACTATTTGTTCATCTATTTATTGATTGATTTTTTTTTGTCCAACAAGTTTGCATCGCCGAAACGTATAACAGAGCGGTATGAAAATTAATTAGAAAAAAAAAAATACATACACATATCAAAATTAGTATTTTAATATCAAATTATTTCATTGAAAAAGATATTGCGTTATATTTTATTAGAAAAAAAAAATCGTACGGCAAAAGGTAGAATAAAGTTGTAAAAAAACTGCTGCAGTATGTGTATAAATTTTTTTACTCTCTTTTTTTCTTTTTACATTCGTTTTTTGTTATTTTATTTGTATAATATCGCAGGCGCTTAATCTTCGGATCGAACTTTTTAATCTGTCTTACGACCGTTTAATTAAATTACACCCTTCAGCTTTTACTCACGCCCCCTTGGGACAATGCCTAACATTCCGTAAAATACTGCAGGCAAGAAAAAAAATAATAAAAATCTACGACAATCTGATGGGGATTACATCGCGTGAGATAGTGTACCGCATATATATTATGTGTCTATCTAGTATGACGAGAAACTATTCATTTACCTTTGGGAATTCTCGGTGTTGAACACGTATACATATAGGGTAGGCCAAAAGAAAAATGCTCAATTAAAAAAGATTCTTAATCAAACCTAATTAACACCTCGACAAATTTTTGTAACTTAACATTTTTGCTTTCCTTTTTCTGAAAACTAATCTTTTTTCTTTTTTCGTATCATTTGGAAATTTTTGGAAACCGTTAAAGCGCCTATCGAAGATAATATCGCTGCAAAAATTATGAAGCTAGACGCTCGGTGAGAAATAAAACTTTAGGCCCTACATCATACCCTATATCGCAATTAAATTTCAAATCCATTAGCGGTTGCAATTAGTGAAATGCTTGTACAGCATCGAATGTGGAATATATCCATTTCCTGTTTGATATTATCGGGTTATTATATCTAAAAAACGGGATATTACGATTTTAATTTATCCGAATGAATTTTTTCCATTTTATTTTATTTTCCATCTTCTTACGCATACGCACAGATGCGCAGTAGGTATATGTATCTGTTTTTATTTATTCCCCGAATCAGGGGTGGAGTTTCGTCCGTTGAGCAATTTCTTTTTTTTAATGATTTAATTTTTTTCCATTGATTTTTTTTCTCACTTATATGTCGAGTGACAGTCGATGCCAGATCAAGTCCTAAATTAGACTTGTTATAAAATTATGAGATTTTTTTATTTCCGGAAGATCGACGTATTTTTATATAATGTTAACAACGTACATATACCATGTTGGTACGTATAAGGATTACGGATATCTCATGTCTCTCTATGTCCGCTTTAATATATTGATCTGGGTTGACTGAACGCATCGCGGGTCATGAATGTATGATCACTGTAACGAACCTTGAGTGGAAACGAGTAGAGAGAAGTGGCCCAACCGAATTCTCCTCATCCTCTTCCTCTCCCCCTCCCCCTCCCTCCTTCTCCCTTCCAACCCTCGAATTACCTTCGCGTTCTCTTGACATCCCCGATCTCTCCAACCCCGTTTATTTATCCGATGCAAATCTGCAGTATCAACGATTAAAAAATTAAAGTTGTCTCGATGCTCACGAGTATAATGTCAAATTAATTAATTTTTATCCTCGTGTTAGGGGTGAGAAAAAAAAAAAATTAAATCAAAAAAAGTGTCGAATGTAATTGAATTCGATGCAAATCATACACATCTTTTTTCATTCTTTCCTTTTCTTTTCTTTTTTTTTCATAAGACGCAGAGTAAATTTCCTGACTCGATTTATTCGCTGTTAGATTTTCTTGTATTTCCTCGAGTATGTATAGATATATATACGGTATGTATGCTTATATACAGAGAGGTACTACGTTGCCCATTATATCATATCGTGAGTCTAAAAGTTTTTGACGAAGAGATATGATGGCAAAAGGATACAATGTTGGGGACGAAATGGAGGGCAAATCGAATAGAAACCCATTTCGGGTAAAGGGGATGAAGTTTCTTAAGCCTTAAGGGATCCCCCGTGCGCGGACTAGATGCGAGAAGGATGTTGGAAAGAGAAGGGAATGGAATGGAATGGAATGGAATGGGATATATCTGAGATACCATGAGCTGTATATCTATACACACATATTATACGTGTAGCAATATAGGTGGTAAAGGTATACCTATATCGATGATGGGGAAGGCGTCGGGACGTTCGGCGTAAGAATCGCCCGCCATTCCACGGATGACGGGTGCCCAGATTCGCGCCAGAATCGATTGATTCTCGAACGTGTCATTTTTCAAATACTCTACAGAGTTGCCAGACAAATATTTACAGTCGACACCCACCCCATACCCCCTTAACCAATCCTATCCCAACAAAAATAGGTACATAGAAATATATAGGGTGCTCCCCAAGCTATCTATCGACATTTTCGACTCACGCGTTATGGCTGATTAAAAAACGAGAAAAAAATATAGAAAATAATAATTAAAATGCTTTTTTTTTACGTTTTTCGAATGTCGTACCTCATTCTGTATTTCGTGAACTTTATTCAAGTTGTACAGAAATTTGACGGAATATTCGCTCGACTGATTTCAGAGGCATTAGCTAATCCAAATCGCGCCTGCAGTCTCTCGAGTAGTTAAAAACTTTTTTCCTCATTTTTTAGTTTCTCAATTATTTATTTTATTTTTTCTAATTTTTGAATTTATTTATCTTGTATTTCTTTGATCCATCTTACTAAGTATACTCGCATTATTTCTACGTGGTATAATAGTGAGATTTATTCGCGCTGCAGTGAATTATTTCAAAAGTAAGATAATATTGTGTCGCCAATTAAAAAGAAAAATGTATTTCTGATCAAAGAAAATATTATCATATCGTTAGTTATACGAAGAGGTGTTGTTTTAAAATTTCTAAGAGTATAAAACTAGTTTTCTTTTCCCTCTTTTTGTTTTTTCTTCTCCTATAAATATGACCGTTTTTTTATCAATTGTTTAAACTTAATTTGGAACACGGAGATAATGGTATAATAAATATCGAGTCGAAGCGTTTTTACATTCGATGTGCTTGGAGAGAAAAAAAATTAAAAAAAGACTCAAAGGTTTTCACCTGTATATAACAAACAACCCGAGCAGCATCTCTTTGAACTAATGCAATTATTTTCTCAAAAAATGAAACGAAAAAAAATTCGCGCACCACGTCTGCTGCAATCAACCGTTTGTACTACCTATGTAACGTCAAGATCGGAATTACATTAAAAAAAAAAAAAGAAAAAAACTCTTTACAATATTATCTCTTTCGTTTTAATTCCACCATTCCAAGTTACTCGCCCTGCAAAAGCTCAAAAAAAATCGTAAAAAAAGAAATTAAAAAAAGTTCAATCTCGTTGTTATGGTAACTTGAACTGGGGAGGGTAAAAAAATAGAAGGGGTTGGGGGAACAAAAAAAATACGATGATTAAAGAAAAATTTAGAAATATATATACATATATAATTTAATATAAATATGTATCATAATAACGTGTTATAATCCTGGAAGTAACGATGCGATGCGGTTACTGAGTTTAACCAAGTGCAGACTAAATTTATAGTAAACCTCCCCATAAATTACCATGAACCAACTTTTTCCTCGTGCCCCGATGTAAATTCTTGTATAATTTTTACCTCCTGCATCACAACCACCCGAACACGCCTGGCCCCCAACTCATTTGATATGCGTTAAAATAAAGGCAAAAGAAAAAAAAACAAGAACAAACAAATAAATAAATGTATAAGTAACAATAAAAGTAATGATTGTGTTCCGCGACGCGATGGACGAATAATTTTTTTTTTTCTTTTTGTCTTCAAGTCGTAGTATGTGTATGAAAGTTAGTTGCAAAAAAATTCTATCCAATTCATAATGTATCTCTATAGGTATAATATAATAATGCGATATAATTTCGAAACGTGAGAATTTAACGTTCACAATATAGTAATGATAATGATAATAATAATAATCGTTGTTATAAATTTGCAGCTGATTATTTCACGAGATAAAAATCAAATATATGTACGTAAATAGGTATTATATAATTTCACCAATCATAATCATGCACCCGCACGCGGTTTTTAACTATTAAATTTTTTCTTACATAAATTTCACATCAAACTTATATACTTTCGAGTCATAGATGATTTTTTTCTTCTTCTTTGATTTGAATTAATTAGAAATTAGAATATGAAATAATTTTTACGGTTTCTCTGTCGAAATCTTAAGTGTATATTATAGATAATAATTTGAGCGAACAAACTATCGTATATATCCGGATTTGAAATTGCCCACGATAGAATCCTGTGTACCGAGAAATAAATTAAATATGTACATATAGAAAGTATAGCAGAGTTTAAATTGCGGAGTGCATCGATTTTCTTGCAGTTTACAGCAAACTGTTAAATCTCTTTTTCCCTCGAAATGATCGCGTGTCAAATTGCCTCTAAAATGCAGTTCGAAGATACGTATAGTTATAGAAGCGTACTGGGTCGGATTGTACCCAGTTTCCCAAGGATTACTTATCCCGTTGAGCAAAAAAAAAAAATAATAAAAGAAACGAAAAAATACGAAAAAGAAAAAAATTAAAGCGAAATTACGTGGCATTACATGACCGCGGCCGCGTAACGAAACTTGATGCGCATATAGTTATTAGCTAGAATTGGTGTTGATGTGAGGAGGAAGATAGTACTTATTTTTTTTTTCTTTTTTCCTTATTTTATTTCTCTCTTTTTTTATTTTTCCCTCTTTTCTTCCTCTTTTTGCACGTGAGAAATAACCCACCTGCATTGTGTGCAGATTTAAAATAAAATTGCGAAATATCTTTTAAACATGAAACTACCTTTACATACATTTGTACTATACACCTATGTATATGTGATTCAAGTTACTGCAAGACATCCTATTTACACAATTTGTAGGAAAATAAGTTTTGTTAATTTTTTTTTTCTCTTTCTCTTTATTTGCCAGAGGAGATCGTTTCTTTTTGGGTATTAAATAATTTTTGTCGATTGAGAAACTTCATTTCTCCATGGATCGATGATATCACCATCGTCATCATCATCCTATTGATAAAAATTCTTGTTTGCATAGCGAGAAGGGAAAAAAAAATTGGTACGAAAATTTAGATCCTTCAGGAGTTTCAATACCCTTAATAATCTGTGATCTAAAATATATGGAAGAATTGAACCCGTTGATATCGTGCAGACTTTTGAAAATAAAATCCCTCGATTTTATCCCGATTGTAATTACTAGTCAGTTTCTCAATCCCTCTTGCATTCGATCCAGGGAAATGAATATCCGTTTGTGAATTTGCTGACGTTTGAACGTTAAGCTTGTAAGTTCACTTTACTAAACCGACTAAAAAAGTTATATATTCTGAAGCTGCGTCTGGTTCTTTGTTCTAAAATAAGATCTCAGAAATACGGTTTATAGGAGCAAGAAAAATAATTAAAAATTAAAGGTATAATCAAAATTGTAATTTTAGTTCTGCAAAAACTAACCCAGCCGACCATTGCCGATTGAACAATTAAATCGCTGAAATTTTTCTCCTCATTTTCGTGATCTTTGTTTTATGATTTTAACCATAATTGTATGACTGACGATAATCGATCGATCGTATCGGCTTTTATACAGGGCTTTTTGCAGTGGAGAACAAAAAAAATTGTTTTCGTTATAATATTTGCGAACATTAATTGATACGTATATCGTAATACACACTTCGTAAATGACGACGGTCAAGTGATTTTCAAGGATCAATTAATTTCCGAGCACGTCCTTGCAGTACTGGCAATCAGGATGAAGAAGAATAAAAGAAAGAAATAGAATAGCAAAGAGAAAAAAGGTATAGAATAAAAGAAAAAAAAATGTAGAAAATTATGACGAAGAAGATATATTAAGAAAAAGTCTTCAAGTGTTTAGTCGCCCTTGAATATTCTTTAAATTGATCAAGGTACGATTGAGTGGTCGTCAATTATTACCTCATCAAACTTGACCCTGATATTAGAGGATCTGAGATGAATTTGTTACAACATAAATAAATAAAAAACAGTACCTGTTAAATATATTCTTTTTCTTCGACGCTTTCTGACATCGGTAAGGATATTTACCTTTGATCTGAATTTTCTGTGACGAATTTGTAATAATTGTTGTTTCTAAGAATCCTACAGTACTGGCAAGAAATAACGTAATTAATAATAACTAATTAGTATAAGTACAAGTATAATAATGTAAAAAAGTGAAATCTGTTTATGGTGTCTGACCGGGATCAGCGCGTGACGTGAATGGACGTTTTTTTTTCTTTTTTCTTGCAGTAATTTCGATCCTTATGATACGCTCAAAAATTGGCAAAAAAAAATTGATGAGAAATAAACTAAAATAATAAAATTTGAATGAAATTGGCGAAGAATCGAATTTGTACGATGTAGATATATGGATCTTAGGATTCGTCGGTTCGTTTGAAGGGATAACATTTCCATTTGGGCAAGTCAACGACGTAGAGAGAATTTTCTACTAGTTTCTATCCGCATTTGCAAACTAGAACGAGATAAAATGGGATGCAACCGTGCAGCTACTCGGAAACTAAGTTATCGACTTCCGTTTCCTTGAAATAAAATTCACACTCGGTATACGTACTGGTATTGGAACGACGGAATCTCCTTACCTGAAATCCGCGATCCAACGAAAACGAGTGACAAATTATTCAAAGATCGATTCATGTGATTTGTGAAAAGAAGAAAAAAGAAGAAGAAAACAATTTCTGTTGGATAGGTAAGTACAGAATACTTGTTAAAATTTATTGTTCTTCGTAATATAATAAATTCTACTCAGGTATTCCACGCACCTCGATTATTCATCGTGCGATTACGAAATCGGTCAATGGACAACTTTACAGTATCAACGATTTAGAAATACTTTGACGATGGATGAGATGACCGAATTAGCCAATTTTTTTTATTTAAACAAAGAATATGTGGGGTTCATTGATTAGAATTCAGAACATTCAATCTCTGATAGTAAAAGTGATTTTTTTTCTCAGAATTTCGAGTAAGACCTGATCAGATGAAATACAGTCTCGTTCATCACTTCCGTGTTTCGATGATAAATGATCATCAGAGTACCGAATATTGTAGATTTCTAAACGATAACTTTGAATAATGATAATGTGGGGTTGCAGGAATAAATTCACCTTGGACTCTACGCGTTGCACCGTGAATGTATTGAGCATGGTATAGTGTATCCATGTATAATTATCTTGGAGCTTCCCATGACTTGGTCAAGACCCGGCTCGATTTAAAAACCTCGAAAGTGATTCGCGCTGGCCTTTCTGGTGAAAGGTTGTTCTCTCGTAAGTAAGTAAGTACTGCGAAACAGTTGTCTTTAGCTCTTATATTATGGCACGGTGTAAATCTTCAATCTCATCTTATATACATAGTATACCTTCAATACTAAGCGATTATCTATACAATGAGGCTAACTATATTAACAATCTGGGGAAGGTAAAGATGAAGGATTTGTAAATTTGTAATAGTGTATACTTGTGTTCACTTCAGTATTACACAGATATATGAAAGGGTGTTGGGTATAGTAGGGATTTCGATCTCGTTAAGGAGGGGGTCTCTCACTTTACTGGGTCCAGGGCGGGGACCTGTACTCGGAAACGGGGTATAAAAGAGTTCGTCTTGAGACCAGGAGCATCACACTTCAGCATGAAGGTACGTAGTAACCATTAGATCGGTCACTTAACTTATCTACAAAGTTTTCTATTCATCAATGAATTTTTATAACAAAGTTCATTATCGACTAAAATACTTTCTGGATAATTCGAAACTTTAATAGTTTAACAAATTTTCATATCTCTTAAAGTAGTCTGATTATAATATTTTTTCTTACAGTTGTTCGTTGTCGCTTTGGTTTTGGCTGCGGCCAGCAGCACTTACGGTAACAAGATATTTCCACGAACGAAATATACGCCAAAAACTTCCTAATTTTCATTCCCATGTGAAACTATTTTATTTCTATCAATCGTAATTTTTACAGGAGGATACATAAGCAGTGGCTGGTCAGGCGGTGGCGGTGGAGGTGGAGGCGGATGGAAGTCCGGCGGCGGCGGCGGCGGCTGGTCAAGTGGAGGTGGTGGAGGCGGATGGCCAAGTAGTAGTGGTTGGAGTTCCGGTGGCGGCGGGGGAGGTTGGCCAAGCAGCAGCGGCTGGAGTTCTGGAGGTGGTGGCGGATGGTCCGGCGGTGGTGGTGGCGGTGGATGGTCCGGCGGCGGCGGAGGTGGTGGAAAAATCATCAAGATCATCACCGTTAGCGGAGGAGGTGGCGGTTGGCCTTCCGGTGGAGGTGGTGGATGGAAGTCCGGCGGCGGAGGTGGAGGCGGCTGGTCAAGTGGTGGTGGAAGTTCCGGATGGTCGAGCGGTGGTGGTGGTGGATGG
Source organism: Athalia cordata (assembly GCA_963932425.1). Lineage (NCBI taxonomy): Eukaryota > Metazoa > Arthropoda > Insecta > Hymenoptera > Athaliidae > Athalia > Athalia cordata. The sequence continues at coordinate 3,105,720 of OZ010628.1, read as the reverse complement.
AAAAGCGGAGGAGGAGGCGGAGGTGGAGGTAAGTGTTGAAAAAGAACCTCTTCAATCAATTCCTTCGTTTTATTTGCCAAGGGGGTTAAACACCGGAGACTCCTGCAAGACTTCCTTCCGAATAGGAACCAGAAAAGAGAAAATAAAATAAAATGGAGCAAATAAACTCCCACCCTTTCGAATCAAACCGGTGATTGCGGTTCGAAGAGCCGATTGATGGACGTGGTGATAAATTATTTCCCATACTTTTCTTCATCATTCTCAGAAAATAGGTTTTGAAAAAAAAATGTACATCTCGTGTCTCAGGATTTATTAACTCGTTGAATATCCGAAAACGTAAGGCGTTGGAAATTCTAATCGACGCGTTCATTAACACTTACGATTATATTTCAGGCTGGTGGTAAACATCGAGTGATGTGAAGACCTCATCGGATTCACCGAGTTTCATAAACTCAGAATCGGAGAAAAAAATGTATATATATGTATCGTAAGGATACATGACATATAATCAAATATCAACTTCAACCACTGCTAATTACCCACACCATCTGCACGAAGAAGAAAAAGAGGAGAAGAAAAAAGAAAAAAAAATAGAAGATGGCTGTAATTATTTTGTATGCAAAGAAGAACAACTCAGATCAATTTTTGATTAACCTTTTTTGTTCGTTTTTTCTCACGTGATAATTGAGCGTGAGTTTTCAAGCACCTTTCCTCCTATAAAATTACCCCCATAAAAAAAAACCGCGAAACTTATCGAACATCTGTTGAAATAATCTTGTGTGAAAACACAAAGAAGAAAAAAAAAAAAGAAGTGATTCGCGGATGCACCATTTTTGTACATTCCTGTAATAAAGTAATTTTTTTTTTTCGAATTATTCTCTTTCTCTGAATTTTGATTAACGAACGACTCTGATTATGAAAATCATTAAGAAGTTGCACACCTGCTGCGGTATATATGAGTACATAATATACTTGTACACATATATATACAACCCTGTGTAATTAAATAGAACTATATAAAGTTTCTTAAACGGATTCAGTTTAGGCAGGGGCTGTATAAGTGTAGGTATATAAGTACAAATCTGGAGGTAGCTGCTCAATTTCAATTTAATTGAGTCGCTCGGAATTAATTAGTTGCTAAGCATTAGGCATAAAGCGACCATACGTTCTACCTGGCTTAAATTTGCTTTCTATAATAATGTACCTAAAATAGTAGGATACAAATTAAATCCTCTAGTGGCTTCCTTGATTGTGTAACGTATATATTTACGATAATTATTTTGAATCGTTTTTTTTCACTCAAACAACCGTAACTGTTTTCTGAGATTTTATAAAATTTCGAAATATTTTTATTGCCAAAATTATTCACGAAGTTTTGGAAAAAAAAAAAAAATTAGGAAATGACCGCCAGAGTGTTTCGAAGGATATGAGGTGAATATCATTTCGATAAGGACTTTGCTGAAAAATCATGATCGATTGATTCAAATAATGACCCCCTGCTTCGTGTATATTACGCGGTAACGTTACTCCTATAAAGGAAAATTCATAAAGCGGATATATAAAACTAATTGGCTACTTGAATATTCCGGGCGTTTCGAGTGTAATGAAATAATTGACGTGAAGTGAGCCAAATTGATGTAGCAAATATACGAAAGGGGGATGAGAGATCGGAACCAGCAAATCGAGGGGTACAAAGAAATCAAATATATACCTGCTAATTCAGGAGACAGAAAAAGGGGAAACAAGAGGACAGATTTACACCTCGTTTTTTGCATTCATTCATACCTAACGATGGAAATTATTAAGAGGTAAAAGATTGGGCAGAAAATATGAATTATTTTTTGCTTTACCGATAGATCTCGGCTCGATCATCGGGATGGTAGAAAATTGGGTTCGAAATCAGGGGAGAAAAAAGTCCTTTTCTAATTCTATTTCGACATTCACAAGTGGATGTGGATTATTACGTACGACCGGTGTAGCATGTGTAATATCCCCACCAGGTGGGATTTAACTGATCCACGGGGCTCAACGTTCTCCGAACTTATTGAGCGCCGAGACTAATTCGTTAATTCATTTGTTCTAGTGATTACATAAACGCGATAAGCAATTAATATTGCATAATCACATGTACATATATTCACAGTTCTATATATTTCCATATACCTACACGTATTGCTATTTGGTTTTGTTTCCAAATACCATAAAGGGTTAGGGTAGTAATTGTTTGGGTCACAGTGGGGCACATCTGCGACGTTGTGCGGGGTTTTCCTCTCCCCCCTATCCCCGGTTTCAGTTTTACTCCCTCGGGTAGCTTTATCGTCCCCACGTTGCTGCTGGTTGAATTCTTTCCTGTCCTTTTTTTTTTTCTTCTCTTTTCCACCGCGCGCCTCTTATATCGCAGGTCTGGTAGGGGATAATGTGCAGTGTGTAACGTAATGTAATACTTCATGTCGCAATGAATTATTATATTACCTATATGCGTACACCCACGCGGTACGATTAAGATTCAAAAGGATTTTCAATCCGCTCAATTAAATCCCATAAAAAAACCCACGACGACAATTAAATCGTTGAAAATTTTACAGCCGATAGGAATCCCCCCTTTTCCAAGGGGATTTTTGATTGATCTATTATTGGGCGATCTGCATCAAAAGATTTTTGAATTACATCAGCTTCAAATGTATAGAGCTAGTTCTCAATTGTTATAGGGGATGCGGAAAAATTCACCCTATATTACGACGTGGGCCGATCGACTTATACAATTTATTCATGTATGTATGTACGGATTTTGCCTTTTTTTTTATTTTTTATTCTTTGTATCCATTGATCGGGTCATCAATCAATATTAGACACACGAATTTCCAGCTCAATTGAACTATAAATCTGATTTTTCATGAAAATTCAATTCTTTTACTTCCTGTTATATAATACGTCGTTTCTCTTTGAGAAGTTGGCAGTTTATTACATCGACTACATCGTGGATATATATGATATTCTATAGTTCACACATCCGCGATTCTGATATTATATTGTCATTTTGAAACAATGGACTTTAAAGCTCGTACAGAATTGTTTCAACCCCTTTTCGTGATGCAGTGGATATATAAAGCAACAACGAACACTTCCGGTTTGCATGATATATTCCATTTCGCGATGTATAGAAACTAAAACTTAATTTATTGAGGAAATAATTACGCCATTTTTAAGGTCACTAGGGCAGTTATACGAGCGTTGTACGAGTGTATAACCTGCGCCGGTTTTTTTTTTTTTATTTTTACCATTTTTTTTTTGAGATATCTCAATTTTTGTGCTCCAAAATGTAAAAAATTGGCGATAACTCGATCTTTTCGTCCGATGGATCAATTCTGTTTGCAGATTCGGATTCCTGAGGTCAAAATACGTCAGAAAAGTGTCCTACGATCGATTTAAAAAAATGTTGATTTTTGGCTCAAAATCGACAAAAATCTAAGGTATACCCCTTTGGATTTTTTCGATTTTTGGGCCAAAAATGAAGTATTTTTAAAATCGATTGTAGGACACTTTTCTTACGTATTTTGACCTCAGGAACACGAATCCAACAATTAAATTGAGCTACGAATTAACCCCATTGAGATATCTTCGATTTTTCACTTTTCAAGACGATAAATTGGCGATAACTCGATCAATTTTATAGATAGATTGATTTGACTTTCAGATTCGGATTCCTGAGGTCAAAATACGTAAGAAAAGTGTCCTACAATCGATTTTAAAAATACTTCATTTTTGGCCCAAAAATCGAAAAAATCCAAAGGGGTATACCTTAGATTTTTGTCGATTTTGAGCCAAAAATCAACATTTTTTTCAATCGATCGTAGGACACTTTTCTGACGTATTTTGACCTCAGGAACACGAATCTGTCGATTAAATTGAGCTACGAATTAATCCCATCGAAATATCCTTGATTTTTCACATTTTAGATCGATAAATTGGCGATAACTTGATTAATTTCATAGATAGATCAATTTTACTTTCAGATTCGGATTCCTGAGATCAAAATACATAAGAATACCATATAAACCCCGATAAAAAAAAATGTCGATTTTCGACCCCAAAATTGACAAAAATCTAAGGTACCCTCTTTGGATTTTCTTGATTTTTAGGCCTGAGATTAAACGAAAAATTGTAAAATAACTGACGGAAAATGAAGCCAAAGTAACAAGACAGTGAAGTGCAGCGCGCGCTTTCAATTTTCTATAACTGCTTCACCTTACCCTCCCCGCATCTGCAGTGAATTTCTTTTTCCTTTCCAACTTCATTCTTAGTTCATTTAGATAAAGTAAATAAGAAGATCGATTTTCCTATCGTGCTACGGAATAACTGCTAAGAATTACCTATCAATGCGAAACAGTCGCGTCTAAAGAAGAATAATAATATCATGTCCGCTTTTTATAAGTCTTGGGAATTATTTGAACAAATGTTTACGCTCAACCACGACGCGAATAAGAGCCGAGGTGAAGAAAAAGCATGTAACGAAAAACCTCCCCCAAAAAAAAAGGGTGGAAAAAAAGAAATCGGTAAGAAATGATCAGGAAAAATCACCGCAAAATGCGTATTACAATATTCAAAGACGAAGAAATAACGAAGAGAAACGTAAAAATGTTTATTAATTAACTAACGAAATTTTTAAAGTGAAAAGTACTCGGTGACGAACATTCCAAATGTATCTGCAGATATTCGTTTGAATGATGTTGATATTCTTCTGGAAATATAGTTGTTTTGGTTACTCGTGTAGCTTAGAGGACGCTGTCCATTGTTGACGTTCCAGCGGCTCGACGCTAGTCTTATCATAATGTGCTGTGTTCGGTAACTTGGTGGTTTGGTCGTGCTGAAAAAATTATTCATCGATTTTCAAAAGCGAAAAATCATGTGAATTATTAGTCAAATTAATTATCAGCCGGGACGCGAAGTGACTGTGACTTATTGTTATAAAATTTTATCATTGAAAACCAATCGGTCAATCGAGAATAGATAACGAGTGATAGATAACACCCACGACGTATGAGGCCGAAAAAAAAAAATTCTAAAGAAGACGGAGAACTGAGTGGAAACTGGATTTCCGACGACGTTTAAGCTCTCGAAGAAATTAGTTATGGTTAACATAAAAAAAAAATGAGAAAAAGGCCTGAAGAAAAAAACTACAGGGTGTTTTTGGTGAGTTTGAAAATAGTATCAAGTTGACTTTTAATCGGATCTGGGAGTACAACTGGAAATCCGATTGCTCCAGCGAATTTTCTAATTTCCATGACAATCGTCGAAGAATCTCACGAGACAACGGTTTCATATTTAATTATCATTTTTCCCACGACCGTGCCATGATTACTGCGAAAATTTGATGCAGTCATCATTCATTGCTGCAATCATCGTTCCCAGATTTTTACTGCACCGTGTCTCTTCAACCCAATTCCATTTCCATTCCCATTCCCAATTATAATTTCTTCCCTTTTTCTTTCTACTCATTTACTTATCACTAAAAAAAATTCGTTAGCTCAGGCAATTATAAAACTACAATTATTAAGTTGAAGTCATCGAGTTACAAATACATATAATATGTTCACGAATTCCATTTTATTATATTTGAAGAAAGAGTGACCCAATATTTTCAAACCCATAGAGCGTGGAAACGAATCAATTTATTTGGTCGTCGAATCAGAACGGATTGCTAGCAAATTAACTTTGTTTGGCCTTCGACAAACATTTGACTTTTTTCTTTTTTTCTTTTTCTATCATTCATTTCGTTTTCGTTTCTCCGGGCCGCCCTCCATTTTTCTTTTCCTCTTCTTCCCTTAAAAGTATTGTTGATTTTTATTTTTATTTTTTCCTCATATTGTTGTTATCATTATTATTATTATTTTTATCAAGTCCCTCGGCGTAGCTGGCAGGCTGCCGACTTTACGTAGTCGACTCTGCGTCGCACCGGCTGCAGTCGCCTGGAAACTCTCATCTTGTCATAAAGTTTATAAACGTATACACTCAAGTTCCCGACTCGGTGTTGGGACATAATAACGCTGTAATGAAGGCGACGGAAAAGAGTAAGAAGAAAAAGTAAAAACGAAAGAAAGAAAGAAGAGTGCGCAAAAATGAGGATGAAAAAAAAAAAAAAGAAATGAAGAAGTTTGAAAAAAAAAAAGGAGAGGAAGTGTTCCTGTCCTACCTATCTTATTCCTCTAGATCTTTTTTTTTATCCCACTACTCCCCCTTCCCCTCTCTATCACTCTCTCGCTTTCTTTATTTCTTTAAAATGAATCGTTCCGAAGTAAATCCAATTATATTAATGGAAGTGAAGGAATAAAGGAACGCGCAGAGATGCTCTAAGGGTGCCTCATCAATCAAATTATTTTTCGAAAGCTTGGTAGTGGGAGTGGTAGAGTAAAAAAGTAGAATAAAAATTAAGAAAGAAAAAAAAAGTACATAGCGTATTATATGCACACGTACAGTATTCCTTACTATCTCTCATACTTACTATTTCTTCGATATAAAATTTACTCTGCAAGTCATGCGGCCGAAGTATTATTGCCGATCGTATACAGATTAGTATTTGTACAATTCATCTGTTAATAATAATTTTTAGATTTTTCAACTCCGGAAGTAATTTTTTTTTCAGATCTCAATCGGAACGTGTCAAAGTGTTGAGAATTTAAGATTTGAATTCTTTCATTTTTTTGGTTTTTTATCCAGTCAGAGGATAGGGTGCACTTTATTCTGAATGGTGAGCTTAAAAGTCTCGAGTTTCTTTCTTTCTTTTCTCAATTTCTTTTTTTCTTTTTACTCTCCTTCTTTGAACGGTCATCGTACTTTAAGACGCGGCGATGTGGACGTATCATGTAGCTGCGGAAAATTGAAAAAGAAATATATTCGCGACGCTACTTCTTATTTTAAAACGTCGTCTCGGCACTCGTTCGTATCAATTTAAATTTGAATTTGAATTTGAATTCAATTATGTCATCCCACGCGCCCATAGGTATAGCTACTGTACTTACAGCAGAAAACTCTCGCTACTTACGATCTTTTTTTTCTTCTCTTTTGCTTCTTTTCTTTTCGTTTTCTCCCTTATTTTTTTGCATGGCGTTTCTACGTCTTCGCACGCCTTTCTCTGTTTCGCTCTAAGTTATACAATTTAATTATGATCATTCACGTTATTGCCTTTTTTTTTCTTCGTTCCTTTTCCAAAGACGATCGTGCCTTATCTAATTCTCAACTATTTTTGTGACTCTGCGCTTCCTTTTTCAGAAAAGAGAAAAGAAAAAAAAAAATTAAAGCATTCGCCTCATCGAGCTTTTCTCAATATCTGTAGGTATACTACTTCACGTTTTACAGTTAATCTGAATTACCTTTAAAGTCTCCGCGATTATTAAAATTCACAAATTCTTAAAAGCTCTCATACAACACCGGTAAAAATGAACATATATATTATTTACGCGCTAATATAACAACGTTTTTTTCAATTAAATTTTACCCAAACGTACCTGTATACAATACTGCAGCACCCTCCGTGTTTAATCAATCCTTCGATAAGGCGGCGAATTTTTTTAATCAAAAAACTTTTAAAACTGATGAAAAAAATAAATATATAAAAATAGAATCTGCTCACAGCTTCCCAAGTACGATGTAATAATTTTGAAAAAAATTATGTATCTAATCGATGTCGATCTGAAAATTGTCGTGAAATTTTTTTCACGAAATCTTTTTTGAAAGTAACTTTTTTTTTAGAATTTTGCTTGCATTCCCGAGAGCGAACGGGTAAAACTGTAGGTATTTTCGTAATACGTAGGTGTCGGTATCAATGGCAGCGTCGTCACTGTCGAACGTGAAACTCGTCAGTGTTAACAAACACGCATTCATTGACGTGGCGTTACACCTCATGGAATGTCAATCATCGGCCATTCTCACATTTCCAATTTACGTTAGTGAAAATAGATGGTACGTAGGAAAATTGAGCCGGAAGAATTCTCCCATATTCGATCCTCCGATAGTATAACGAATTTTTAACGAAACGGGACTATCTGCAGTATAATATAAATTTTGCAAAAGTCCAAAATTTGAGTATTTTTTAATCTCGTCTTCTCTCATCGAGAATGAAAAAATTTGTTGACAAAAGTAGAAAGCCTTGAAATTGATAGTTTTAAACAAAACCAAAAAATCCGGAAAAAAAAGAAACAGCTTTAAAATCTTTTCATCTCACTGAACCGTTAGGAGAAAAAAAAATCCCAACACGAGTTTACTACGGCTTGAAGAATCATTAGCGAGCGAACAAAATTACTTGAAACTCAAGAAAAAGAAAGGATAGAGATGAAAAAAAAAAAACTAGCTCGGAGTTGACTCGTAAATTTTCAAAGAGAGCCATTGCAGCTCTTCCGTACAAAAAATAGCCCGATAACTCATCTCCAGTATTCTAGAACAAGAAGAAGAAAGAAGGAATTCGTGAAGGAAGGAGAGGCGAAAAAAACGGAGGGTGTTTTTTTGGGCGTATTCAAATGGGTGACCGATGTAAAATTATGGGGCTCTTTGTAAAAGTTGTTTAATCGGTATCAAGTTTCGTATTTAAAAATATATTTTTTCTACCACCAATTATCGAAGTGAGTCAGTAAGACTCTGCACCCTAAAAGGTCGTCGAAAAAAATATTTACGTTCAAGCTGGGTTGAATACAGAGTAAAATTTCAATTCGAACAATGCCTCAGGAATGCATTGAACGTTACGTACAATGGATCTTGACCTGCATCAAACTATCGGTACATTGAATCTAATTAAACGGTATATCAAGGTATTTGTATTGGTATTCCGTATATATTCGAGAATAGAATTATCGATCGAATAATATATGTATACCTATAGGATGATGAGATGTTGCAGAAGACGTCGCCTTCGTCGTCGTAGTCTGTATTATATACCGTATCGAAATTCAGTGAAGAAAACGTTGAAGGAACACAACTTTACGGTCGATATATTTTAAGGTAGACGGATACGCGTTACCAACCTATACCCGAGATGGTATACGTATATAATATAATAATAGTATACATGTACCTATACATAGGTATAGGTATAGTTCGTAATTCTCATCCTTCCATATACCTACCTACATTTTCCGAGGTTCTCGCGAAAGGATGTTTCTCCATGGGTGATCATTTGATTATAGTATACCCTGACAACCGATTTCACTCCTACAGCACATGGCAGGCAGTTCATGCTGACGAGGGAAAATGGCAAATTCTAACCATTTCTCTTCGCTTCGAGAGTAAAATATTAAGAACAAAAAAAACCACCATTCCATTCGATTAGTATTTTAAAGAGAAAAATAGTTTGCCGAACCAATATACCTACCCCTTGATTCCTCCGGCTAATATCATTGCAAAGTTTGCGAAGCAGTTAGAAAAATTTCAATGATACACTCCAGGTTCGATGCACACACACCGCACGTGCAAGTTCGTTTAAGTTTTTCACTTTCTTTTTAGGTGAATAAACAAAAAAAAAAAAAATGCGTGTGGTACGACATACGGTAGGCAGCAGCAGGGATGTTATGACCGTATGTTTTATCTTTTTTGTTTTTTTCTTCCCTTTCTTGTCTCATACTTAACGAAACAATAGGGGTAGAAATAAAGAGCGAAAAAAAGAGAGAAAGGAGAAAAAAAAAGTTACGAGTTCCTCAGCGATTGGCTGGGGGAGGGAAAAGGATTTTGCATTCTACTTTTATATATTACTGCTCACAACGATGAGGTTGGTGAGGTACCTACAAAACGTCCGTTAGGAAAACCCTGCAACGTATTTCCGTATAGCCTCAGGTTCGGTTTTAACGACGTGCTCGGGACAGAGTCATAGCGTTTCGCAAAAGTCCCTTATGGAGGCACATATTATTCTCATATACCCCATCTTTCACCACCCTCCCCCGTATATTTATGTATACGTCGCTGTCTCTCGTATCCCCCTCCCCCTCCCCATTAAACGTGTGTGTGTTTCACATTGAAAATTTATTACACATCATCCACATATTCTTATTATTGATACTAACGAGAAGAATTTATTTTCATTTTCACCTTTACATACCTAGTATACGTATTCCGTATTAAACCTCGGTTTGAAATCCTCATTTCTTCACATCTTTCAAGAATTTTTACGAGCTTTCAAAAAAATCAAATGAAAACCTCCAAATTTTCTATTGGATATTCCAACTGTTCCCCAAAAGACTCGGAGCTTGCAGACGAAGGGTTAAATTCCGAGTTATGCAGATAATCACTCGCACAAATTGCGGGCAAAAAATGAAAGAAATTTGCTACGTTTCTTTTTCATTTTTAGTTTAATTCCTGAATGTGTTTCGAATTTTTTTTTATCCTTTTATGTTAATTTTTATTTTTATTTTACTCTCATTTTGTGTTCACGGTAATACTTGGGTTCTATACAGTGTTCTATTTCGAGTCATTAAGCCAACAGCACGTAACTGCAACGCAGTCCACCTGCAGTTTCGTTGCAACGCCTACACATATACGTATGTATTATAGTGCCACTGAAACATGGGGACAACTGAGCCAAAGCTGTAAAACACTTTGTTCTTTTGCTAATGGGAGATTAGCATCTACCACTCGACCCCCTACCCCTACGTACCCCTTTTATTTAATTCTTTTCTTTTTTTCTTTCTCCTTTTCTTCCTTCTCTTCTTCCGTTCTACCCGGCATAGCTGCCATTGTTCCATTCTTAAAAACGCCTTGAGGTCTGTTTTTATTTGTACATATCACGTATGTATTCTTATTATTTTCATATTCACTCGTTCTCTTTTCTTTTTTTTTTAAACATATAATTTTTTTTTTGTTTCTGGAAAACAATTTTCTTCAACGTATTTTTCATTCCAATTTTTCCTTTTTCCCTTTTTTTGGTTTTTTCAAGTCGTTCTGCGGTCTCGTTTATCTCTGGCTCACAGTTACCCAATTTATGTATAACTGTACACCCGTACATAAGTATATAGGTATGTAGAGAATTTTTTTTTCTTCTCATATACATATAGGTACACATACCTATATACCTTTTACTCCCAACTACCCCGCAACGGAGAGCGTGTACAAGGGTGAGTACGTGCGGCTCACAATGGCTCAGCTTGCGCTCGATAAAGTACCCATGAAATCGCATTTCGATCTTCTATAGGTAAACCTATAGGGCTAGGAAGGGGAGGAACGGGGGTGGGGGTGCTTTAACTCCACGCCGAAAAAAAACAGAACTATATAGAAAAAAAGAAAAAAAATTAGTCATACTCTCTAGGTACGTATATATTTCTTTTTTTCTTTTTTTCCCCCACGATGCACCGCGCTATTTCGCTATAAGGGGAAATTGAAAATGAAACGTATGAAAAAAAAATCATTGATGAGGTGTATAATAATTATGGGGTGAAAAAAAAGAAAGGGTTGACTTGTAATCACTGCCCTACTCATGCTAATAGAATTTACATAATACATTATATGGGTTTGACACGCGTGCGAACACCATGTACAAGATGTATAGTTGATCTTGGAGGATATGTTTGTGTATATTTTATGTGCGCACGCTTTTCGTTCTATAGTATTCTTTTAGAATTTCCATTTACCCTTATGTGTACATGGACATGTGGATGTAGATGTGAGCGACACCATGTGGTGTATTTATTCAGACATGTCTCTCATCTTCTCTCCACATTCTCTTTTTCCGTCCTCTCTTTTCTTCGTACCTAACATTTTCTGTTCATGCTACTCTCGGCATAGTAGTACAAGCGGCATATAGGAAGATGAGAGGGTAAAGGGTAGGGATGGGGATGAAAGTGGCGCCGGAGGATCCGAGGTAGGGATGCAAAAGCCGAAGTGTTCCAGAAACTCGCGATGTTCCAAACCAATCGGTTATACGATCAACCGGAGAGAAAAAAAATTATAACCGTAGGATTATTAGTTCGGAATTCTCGTTCTTTTCCGAATCTGATTATTCCATTTATGCAACTTTCATTTTTCATCAAGCAAGAAACTTCGAGGAAAAATCATCCCCTGTTTAATGATCTAGGAAAAATTCACGGTCAGTTATTTTTCGAGTAAGAATACAGTGGGGCTTGATGTGTTTTTTAGTATACGTCGTATATCGATGGAATCTAAAGTTGAGTTGAAAAATGGCGAATCAGAAAATGACTAGAAATTAGAGAAACAGAAATCAAGAAGCTCGGAGGGGGTGATTTTCGCGATTAGCGCGCGTTGTTTGTTCATCGGATTGGGGAAAAAAACTGTCTGGAGCGGAACCTCTGGAACACTGGTGATGGGGGTTGATGGGGTTGGGTTCCTCTTTGTCGCACCTGTCCGTTGGTTGATAACAGCGCGTGCGCGGGTTGCCTTAGGGGTTGACGGCGCGATCAGTTGTAGTCGGTTGTGCCGGGGGCAAAGACGCGCGCGTGACGATGAGACCCCTGTGATTCGCGTTCACGTCCGCTTCCGGTCACGTTTCGTTATATTATCAATAAGAAAGAATTCATCGAAGAATCCTACTCCGTATAATCAATTAACAAATTTACACACTATCGAGTTACAACGTGGATTCTTTATAAAAAAGAAGAAATTACTCTTTTTTTTTTCTGTCGTTTTTACGTTTTCAAAATCTCACCGATTAAAGCTCATCACCAAATCCGCGAGGGATGTTCGCCTGCTGTTTATTAATCGCCGGTGAGTCTACAGTAATTTTTCTCATTGTTCAATTATTTCAATCTATCTATTTTTCCCCTCTTACTTCTTTATTCAAACTTTGAAAATTTTCTTCGTTCTTATTCCACAATTAACGCAATTTTCGATAGTATCTAACTGACCGTAATTCTTTTTATTTCTCTTTGTTGCTGGCTTTTGATTATCAGAATTTCATTCATCTTTTCCACAAAAAACCAAAAAGAAAGGAAGATCTCTACAGTGTCTGTTGCTTGGACGCAAATAATAGCATCCCAAGTATTTCTCTTTTCTTTTTTCAATTTTCTTGCATAAAACGAACCGATTCTTAATACACCTATTTAGCGGAATCAATATCGATAACGATAGGTAGATGCGGTTTTAATGAGGATGAGGATGAATATGAATTGATAATCTAATTAGTTTCATTTGCACCCTACGATGTTAGGGAATAAGAAGAAGAAAATGAATCGAAAAAAAAGACAAAATTATCCTCGATTTTCATGCCAAAGTGTAAGTTTTTCATGGAGAAAAGAAACGGGAACGAGTTAACTTTGATCAGATTGTCGTAGGGCAGGATTCGGAAGAGCTAAAAATCAAGGGAGAAAGTATAAAAAACGTAACGAACGGTTTTCGATTTTAAAAATTCAAAAACTCATTGGTATTACATTAACAGATACAGGCCAGTGATGAGCATATGATCTCCAAAAGTCATAGAAAATACGTAAAAAAGCGACGCGGAGACATGCGAGATTTTCTACACATTATGCAGACATCTCATGTATTTTATGTTATATACGTATGTCCCATTCAGTAGACTGTCAAGTCTTGAACGCTCTTCAAGAGTCGCTCACCCCGTCGGTTATACATTTATGTATGCATATATATGCCTCTGTATAATTTTATACATATTCGGTGGCGACGTTTATGAAAGTAACAAATTAAAATAATTTCAGTAGAAAGTGTATGAATTTTTTTCATCACGATGAATCGCAAAGATCACGTCTATATAATGTAAAAAAAAAAAAAATCACCCAGTGTGTGTAACGAAATAAGTTTATGTTTCAAGTTTTTTTCAAGTTTCTTTTGCCGTTTGAACCCTCAAAATTTTTCATGATCATAAAAATGATTCGAGAAATGAGAAAAAAAAATTCTGAAACACGTGTGTAACTTATTACGGAACACTTCGAAAATCATATCGTACGCTGTGCAATGGCCAAGTTAACATCCGACTCACGTGTTACGTATTACGTGTTATTAACATATTCTACTTTACATATAATATATACAGGGTGGGTCACTCCAAGTGTCGAGAATGGGAGGGACTCAAGAGGCACGAGGTGACCTCTTGAGCTAATCAACAACTAGAAGAATTACGAAGAAATTGTATCTGGTTTTTTCGTAAGAATTTTGGTCGACCAAATTCTTCTAGTTGTTGAATGGCTCAAGGGGTGGGACTTCATGCCTATTGAGTTCCTCCAATTCTCGACACTTGGAGTGAACCACCCTGTATATACATAAATGGTGTAAAATCTGTAGATACAGTTTATATACATATGTAGACATACGGTGTACTACACTCGGTCATTAAGACGGTGGGATTATTATACCTTTGGGAATGCGAATTATTATTGTTTCCAAAGTAAAATTTCACCCCGACATATTGCCCAGTAACAACCATACACAGCATACATATGCGAAGGTGGGAACTGCAATTCCTTGGGGATATTATAATACACTACATAATATAATACACGATGTTGGACGTATCTCCTTGCTTTTCCGGTCCACCTATAAGCGTTGCGCAGGTGCATATATTATAGGTTGTACCCTATACGTATAGAAGTCTTGAATTTGAACACAAGAGTGACACCGTGTTACCTTAATAAGACGCCGTCGACGGCCGCGGGTATTCCCAACGACGTAGACGGCGACTATACGGAGGACGACAGGAACGTTAATGGAATATTTTAATGGCTAAGTAAACCTTTAATTACGGCTTTGTTCGCCGGCCAGGGACATTCTGCCAAAATTAGGGATAAGGAGATAAGGTGTGTGCGCGAGAGAAAATCAGAAACAGAGAGAGAGAGACGGGATAAAACGCAGGGGGGGAGGGGGGAGAGGAAAAGTGAAGATAATTTATGTGGAATTTGAACTACAGGCGCAACAAGGAAACTAGACGCGAGGTGAGGGTGAGGTGCAATGAAAGCTCGGGGCTGCTCGCGTTCGCGTTCACCCGATTATACTTGGATAACGTCAAGCGACGTGACAAGCTTACCGATTTACCACACGACGTTCGATTATTTATTCATTACGAATTTACCAAGCATATTATACACCCCGTATATCATCAAACTAACACCAAAATAATAATAATTATATATGTATACCTATTCATGTACGAAGGAAATCAGAATATCAGCCCAAGAATTATGCAGGATTTCTCTGTGTGTGTATATATTTTATGTGTGGGATAAATTCACACGTATAGCAGTACATGTACGTATGTAACGTTTGCAAACGTATCAACGCCCCCCTAGAAATGTCCGTTATATATAATAGCACATATATATATATGGGGTGTGGGTCGCAAAGCTCGCAGTGGGACCGGACCGTTTGAATATTTTATTCGCCGCAGAGGATGCCGTGATAAAACCAAATCGTTACAGTTTCCTTTTTAAAAAAAAAAATAAAATAAAAATAAATTCTCTATAGTGTACATAATATACATATATACATGCGTACCTCACACCTAAGGCTGCAATGGGTATATGAGAACGTAAGATTCCAAATGTTTTGTGAAAACGTCGCCGAGGGGAAAATCTAAAAAGTTACGGGTATGGCCCGAGAGAACAAAAAAAAACCACGTCCTGAAATTTCTGAAGCGATAACGAATCCCCTCGAACTTTTGTGTTTCTTTTTTTGATTCGTCAGTTTTTTAAATTTGAAAAAAAATAATCGTTCCGGAGCACTATACGTATACTGAAAAAATGTATTCTAAAAAAGTTGCTTAATCAAACGTTCGGTTTTTAATAAAGTTTCGTTGTACAGGTAAAGTTTTGTTCTTGGACCATCCTGTGTATTTTTGATATAGGGGTGTTTTTTTTTTTCCATGGAAGAAATTATGGGGGGGCTGGGGGAATTTAAGGGAGTGAAGCGGCTAAACCCGACCTCCAAATTGTATAAGACCGTTACTTGATATTCTATGGGGATCTTCTAACGTTAAATTAGCCGTTCTCCCTTTCCTCTTGGAGTGAAGTGTCCCTTATATTCTCGACGTAACTCTGGAACTCTATATGTTATATACATGGATATGGAATACATGCTGATATACTATAGTATATACAGAGAACTTGAGAGAGAAATGTGGAACTCCAGAATGTCATATATACATGCATGTATATATGTATATCTACGTGACTATATACTCGAACCTGAATTCGCGAGGGAAGAAGCACCGCGGCTGGTCCTTGCGAACAGATCTAAATCTCTGCGAGCTCTTCTCAGTATTATCGCGCCCTAATTTGCCCACCACCTATTTCCATTCTCGTATTCTCGTATCCCGTATACCTACACACCTACCCCACCTCACACTTTACTCTTAACGCCATTGTAAAAGGGATTTCCTCGAACATGCCAACCCGCACTTTATCCATGTCCTTTGGTTATGTTAACAGTAGTTTCGTAGAGGAACATCTTATTGCTATACCTACGGATTTGAGGAATCGAGATGAAACGTTTCGTTTGATTTTTTTTCTACTGAAACTTTTGAATAACATTTTTTTGGTTGCTTTTTTTCAATACTTTTCCGTTTTAACATCTTTTGGAAAATATTATATACGTAAATCTATCCTGAACAAACGTTATTATTTTATATTTATTATGAAATCATATATGACGACTCTGGCAGTCGTTAGAAATTCCACGATTATATAACGTATTTAGGGTACCTACTTTGAATTTAGTTATACCTACATGTACGTATAGAACAATTACGACAAATCCTGTGCGTTTACACTGGTTTACCTAACACCCATTATTCAAATTCTACAATAGTTTCGTCGTACAGCTCAGCATCAGCTTACGTCTAGAAAGTTGAGGAGGTAACGCCGTAATAATTTATTAGGAAAATTAAATATGGGGTTATATGGATGGAAGCTGACTATCATCTGCGTTCGCGTGATTTAGATACCTCGATATTCCAATGTTAAAAGAATTTTTTTTTCGATCAATTGAATCGCTGATTGAAAAAAAAAAATATATGAAATTTGAGCAGGTCAAACGATTCCATTTTGAGTTTAATTTCCATTACAAAATTTTCTATACAGAGAATATTCAATCCAGCCACCGGTTAAAAAACACTATATTAGATATTTATTTGTTCAGTTCTTTTTTGGTTTTCTCGTCGAAAAAAATTTGTGATAAATCGAGCTACTGCTGCTGTATTGCAATAATGGTTCAAAGAGAGTCGTTAAATTAGAAAGAAAAAAGAGAAAAATAAATTTCCCGTTGAAATTAAAAGCGCGTTTTTGCATTTTTCCAAATACATGTATGTAACGTATAACTTGTTACATCGTTATTTATCAAAGAAATGTGCAGTGTGCTTTGTGCAGCTATATTGCATGGTATACATATATACATGAAGAACGCTGTATCCTTCGCCGTAGTATGCAGGGTAATAAAAGCTGTAAAAAAAAATAATCATAATATTAAAGGTAAAAATCGGACACACATCCGCGTTGCTGCAGATTTTTCAGACCGTGTAAAAAATGGACGATGGGTACCACATATACACCCATGCACCAAAAACACGGTTCCCCATACCCCGCGGATAGAGACGACGTGGTGAATATTAAAATATGAAATAAAAAGTGAAAAAACTTGGAAAAAAAGAAATAAAATGAAATAAAAACTGAACCTTTTATGCGCCATGGTTCTGTCCCTCTTTTACGTCATATTCCGTAGAATGGGGTTTGCTCTCTATCCGGGCGACAGACATCATAAAATCCAACCCGTTTCCATTGCCTCTAAAGATTAACAACAACCCGTATAACCCGGGTAGGATAGGTATGGGGAATATAGAGACATGTCCATATCTTTACTGTCCATCGTTCCCTGCTTTGATGGATTTAACGTATATGTATATCCATAACAATATCATATGGACGTATATAATGTACTATATGGATTTATATGTATGTATATAGTTTTATCGGAAAAATTATATGTTCCTCGATTTTTTTTTATCGATTAAAACGATAGGTAATATAATAAAATATGTGATTCGTTCGATCGGGAATAATTAATAGAAAATTAATTTCTTGTGACGGGTGTTGAGGTTGATGGAAAGCTGGAGAAAAAAAAAGAAGAAGAATAAAAAATTCATCTCCGGTTGTTAATGTCGTTTCCAAACGACGTGTGTTCGACGAAAACGTGGTGTAAAAGGTTCCGAGTAAATATGTACCTGCACTTGTATGTATGTATAAGCTGACGGAAGAGTGACGTTTAGTAAGAGAGAAAAAAAGAGAGAAAAAGTTAACGGTGGCTCGTTGCTCGTTGCACTTCATCTCGCTCTTCTCGACGTTTTTTTTTTTTTTTTGTCTCTTCTTATTTATATCCGTTAGATTTTATCCCGAAGAAATTTTCTCTTCAAAAAGCTCGCGTTGAGATATTTTTTTTGTTGGAAAATTGTATGTAAAATGTCTACGTCTCCACCTTATCTAGGAATAGTCGAGGTGTTCGCACAGCTGATTTAGTGAGAACTTAAACCCAGTTTACTTCATGTCTGAAAAAATTTGGCGAAGTAGCGTTATGGGTTTTTAATGTTGGAGAAATTATATAAATTCTTAGCCATGCCAACGCATATTATCTTTCAGGAAATATTCTTTCAACTGTATACGATGTGTAATGCAAAAGCTTCTCTCAACGAAGCAAATAACCTTTAAAGCTTCTTCCTGTATTGTTGACTTTACTATGGAAGCTGGTTGGTTGAGGTGTATGGAAACTCGGAACCATAAATCTTTTGACGACATTGTTTTCCTTTTCATTCTTAAACCGCTTTCTGCTACATGAACTTATATCTTTCCATAGTATCTGCATCCTATTGCGGAACGAGGGATGAGGGATCGAGAAAAATATTCCTTTCCCTTCCCCGTATACGGTATGAAACTAGCTGCAGCTGCAGCACCAACAGCACGAAGCATATTTTACGCGTATTTCACATCTCGAATCACAGGGTAAAAAATATACAACCTTGCCATGGAGATTCACATTTCCTTTTTCTTTTATGTTCTTCTTCTTCTACTTCTTTTTTTTTTTTTTTTGCAACGGCGCAATGCGTGTAATGGTATATATCGGTATATGTATATTCAAATGACTACTGGTAGCACTGGGTAAATGTTCGCCGAAGCATTTTTGCGGAATCGTATGCTTCTAAGCCACCATTATTACAAACCTGGATAGGAGGTACCATGATGCTGAAACCCTGCGGCTATCTTTTTTCTTTTCCTCTTCTTTTTTTTTTTTTTACCATCTACTTTGGTTTTTGTCGTGTAAAACAACTATGGTTGTCCTACAGACTTTTACACACTACCGGGGTAAAATCGTCTGTACACCTACGACGCCACGGTCTACTACGAACAATAGAAGAACCGGAATAGGCATACGCGAGGATTCTTCGTCCCTGTCTTCCTTATTGTCAAAACTCTTCCTTGCGAACTGAAAACCGTTTGTGCTAACGTTCAATGTCTCCACGTTAATTGCTGAGAAGACGCTACGTGAAATGAAGATAGTCGATAGGAACCTTCATCATGAGTTCTTTCCATTTTTTGATAGATCTTTGGAAGTCGAAGTTGTAAAAAGTCGTTAAATGTCATTGAAAATTGGATGATCAATGTTGGACTCTCAGATGCTATGGGTAATGAGATTCTCGACTCGTTTAGAATTTTTTTACTTTTTATTTTTTGAAATCGTCTTCTTGGAAACTCTCGTTTTTGACATACGACGATAATGCGGAGAAAGATACTTAGCTTGTTTCGGTACGACTTGTATAAAACGAGACATAAATTGGGGAAAGAAATTTTGAGGCTCTCGTAGACCAACTGCATACTGTATAGGTATGTCCCAAAGAGTTTTCGGTATACAGTACGCGAATCATGCATTCGTTGGCGATGTTCCAAAATGAAATTTTCTGTGACGTTGCAGCAGACGTCGGTAAATCCATTCTTGATTCACCCCTGGATTCTGGAGGTGGAAATATATGTACAGTGTAGCACCTCATATTTCGCGGACGGGTTACCCCCGACTGCAGTAAGCGCAACGTCGCGACGTCGTCGTCGTCGTTGTCATTTTTACCATTTTTGATATACGGAACGCTTGTCACGTCGGAAATAAATGAGTCAAGAATTTCGGGCGGATGAATTTATATTTTTCCTCTTATGGTTGTTCAAACTTTTATTTTATTTTTTTCTTCCTTCTTATATTTACAAATTATCTCCACGGACACGATATCCGAGAAGTGTAAAAGGAGAAATTTACGCTCTGAAACAGGAAACAATACAGTCTGCAAAAAAAAGAATAAAAAAGGAAAAGCTAACAAAGAAATTTTAGGGGCGAAATTTAACGCTGGGAAAAATAATACCGGACGTGTTTCGGAGGGCGGAGTTTCTTGTTTCTTGCAACTTTTAAGGTTGTAAAATTAACGGCAATTAGGGCGAACGAATCGTTGCTAAAATGGGGACCCCCAAAGTAATCGCTCATATATCCACCGCTTAAACTTTTCTCAAAAAGTAATGAGTTTCGGACAACCCAGGTAAAACGGATATCATTTCTCGAAAAAAAAAAGATTACGGTTTCTGCACAATCAATTTGAAAAATTACATAATTTTATGGCGAATGTTGACCGTTTTCTTTTATATCGGGCGTTAGAAAAAGTATCAAGGACCTCGTTTCTTGTTTTAAAATTTTTAGGACATTCTAAGCGAAAGAATAAATAATTTATAAAATAGAGGGTGAGATCGTAGGGAAGATACATAGAATTTAGTATCAGTCGTTAGGTGGACGGATTTTTGTAGCGTGCGACGGGGGTTGTGATTTTCCCTTCTATACGAATGTGTCTCTCTTTCTCTAGACTCTGACGGTAATCTTCTCTTGTCTCGATTACATACTCGTCGGTGTCGCTACACTACCTAACCCAACCTATCAGAATCCGGGAGACTCGGTTGCACCCTTCGCTCAACTCTCGCGCGCGACTTGAATTCAGCCTCAAGGTTCTTAGAGGCAGACCTAGTCGGCTACAAAATACCCCTGTGTACCAGACCACACCTAACCAAACCCTAACCTTACCTGACCCTCCAACCCAGTTGTAATACACCGGCGACGAACGCGGCTTCATTTGTACGAAACCCACCAGAATCCCTTTTCCGAGAGATGCAAGATTAAATGTACCTTCCCCAGTTTCTAACGGTTGACGGCTCTTCAGCCAAACTCCAATGCTACGTACTACCCTTTTCCCTTTTTGTCTCTTACGTTACCCATCCGTCAACCTCATTATGCGTCCTTCACAACGGATTCGGAATATGAAAAATATCAAATCAAGTTCACGACATAATTCTCACCAACAGCGTGCGAAATGAACCAGAGCTTTCGAGGGTTTTCTTATTTATGGAAACAAAAAAAATGTACATTTTTCAAAAACTATCTTAACGGATTTCCATATACCGAAGAGGATTACCGGCGAAGAAAAAAATTTGTCACCGAATTGCAGAGAAAAAAACGCTCGTTCGATTCAGATGCGAATTTGGAGGAGAAAAAAAAGGATCGTCCGCATCCAATTTGTATTCCTCGCAGTTTTTCTGACTACCTTTTTCCAAAACGATAAAGATATGAAAAAAGTATCAGGATATTATTTTCCGCTACTACAATTTTCGTTTAAGCGGAGATCGCGTATTACGAGTTTTACATTCAGGTCAACACTGACGAATATTCAGAAATGCAGATAAGAAGCGCAAATGGAAATCTAAGGGGTTGACAGAATCATCAAATTCACATCTGTCTGATAAACTTCTCTCTACGTATTTACCATTCAAAGATCTATAAAAGAAAAAAAAAGAAAAAGAAAAAGATATCGTCCTTGATTCAAACTTCATGCCCTCTATTTCGTATTATGCACACGCATTTTTTCTATTTCTTCTGATATACGAGCCACATTACGATCTCCAACCCTAAAGTTACGCGGAAAAATGTTGTTCTGATGTAACCCTCGAAGCAAAAAAAAAAAAAATCAAAGAAATAAAAAAGTAAGGGATATTTCGGTCGCTGATTACCCTTCTTCACCTCGCAAATGGTTGTTTTGGTCGGTTGATAATCCTCCCCACAGTCGTCAAGAAAACCTCCTTTTTCCCCCACACATAGGTATACATAATATACACCATTTCTTTTTATATCTCCTTCATTTATGCTATCCCCAAAAAATATTTATTTCTGATTCATCGATCGGGCCGAATAACTTTTAGCCCCAAGGAATAAACGAGGTGACTATTTTCGTTTCTTTATTTTTTTTTATTGCTTTGCAGATAGTTAATCGATTTCTGAAATGATTTTTTCATCTTTACGATTCCGGCGATCGTGAAAATTGACATATTTTAACTCGCATCAAGGGATCGATAAACCATGGCGAGGATATTATTGGAAATTTGTTGCTCCGGTACAGGGTGTGAGCTGGAAGGATCGATCGATCCTCGGTAATATGACCAGTCAGTTACTATATCTTTGCCAGTAGTCGTGGTAGTGGTATTGGTAGTCGGGTATATGGTTTGGAACCTGTCATCCCGGGAAGGATATTGCAGAGACATGGAATATCTAAATGTTCGTTCAAGTGTGACGGGAGACGTGCATATTCCTGGCGTTAGGGTGATGCTTCTGCAGTTGGTTGCAATGGAATATTTAGTGCGTTTCAATCATTCTGATTGAATTGCTTCGGCATTACAAACTGGTGTAATATCCTCGTATTACTAAATATTCTCTGTCAATTCTACTCCGAACTGAAATCAAATAGCTATTACATACTTTTCATCTCATCAAAAAAAAATCAATCAATTAATTTCCGTGCTTCATTATCATTATCATTATTAAAATGTTTCAATTTATCATCCTTACGTTCTTAAATATTCAAAAAACTGGAGCTCCTATGATTTTACAAATCGTTTTCTTCCCTGAATCCTTCGAAATGATAGAGTACTCTTTCCCAGCTGGA
This sequence comes from Athalia cordata, assembly GCA_963932425.1. NCBI lineage: Eukaryota > Metazoa > Arthropoda > Insecta > Hymenoptera > Athaliidae > Athalia > Athalia cordata. Next base: position 3,082,781 of record OZ010628.1, on the reverse strand, counting down.
GAGAAAAGGGTCCTGCGGGAAGACCGTCGTTGCGTCGCGCGTATCACACGTTTTATTGAAATATATTATCATAGATAAAAGTTTATCATAGAAAAATTGAATTTTTTTCTCTTTTTCTGTTTCTTTCGCCGACGAATGGTTAAAATACATAGCAGGAGTTGCTATGCATCCATCCACTGTAGATGTACGTCGGGATGTCATGTATATGTGACGAAAAAAAATTTCCACCAACTTTTCCTTTGCACGGATTTGGAATGGCTGAGCCGGAATTATGGATAATTCCTTGGGGATTATCTGGGAGATGTGTCCTTGAGACGTTGCTGACATTGGGGGAGATTAATGCAATGCGTTCTAGACACGCGATTCCGTTTCCTCGTTTACGCGGTTGAAAAAATTTATTAGGGTCTAGTTGTAATCCAAGTTAAAAGGGATGAAGGCAAGTGGAATGAAAAATAAAAAACGATATTAAATGAAAAATCTTGACGTAGTAGTAAGGGGATTGAAAACAGCAACGCGACTTTTCGTTTGCTACATTGCAGCTTTGCAGTTTATATCTAAATCTGTAAATTTCTACGATTTTCTTATCTAATTTCTGCATTCAAAAAACGACGTTGAATTCTTCTGTTCGTATTGCAATTGCAGCGTCACTATATCATCTCCAAGCTTATTAGGTATCGACTGAAAAAAGTTCGTGTGGCGGTTGCCCTTTTTTTCTGCACACCTTAATTTTTTCATGTGAAAATATTTTTATTACGTACACTTCGTGAATTCGTTCTTTTTTTTTCATTCCTTTTTAATTCGTTGATTTTTATTTATATTTATTAATTTTGTTGGTTTTTTTTTTTCTCTCGAGTGAAATTTCCCAGTACTCGTAACTCGCAACGGTATGCATATACACGTACATCCGGTAACTTGTAATTGGAATTTACTACGTTCTTGAAAGTAAAGGGCTTTAGCTTTTTAAAATCATGTGAAGTGGGCTGTCGGTCTCGCTCTCTTGATGATAATATATTCAGCTCATTCGAAACGAAATCGCACACATACATACAGTAACAGATTTTACAGTACTTGGCGTATCAATTTGAGAGACAAAAAAACAAAAAAAAATTAGAAAAAACTAAGTCATCTGGTTTACTGAAATTTTTATCTTTCATTTCTTGTTCTTTTATTTTTTCCATACTATATTTTTTAGTTTTCATACTAACGTATACGTATGCCTAGCGATGTAATGTATACTATTTTTTATATTTTATCATTTTTTACGTTCAGTTTCAGTGCAATAAAAAACAAGTGAACCGGGCAAAGTATATATACATAGGTGTATGTATTAGGTATGTAGTATACGTACAGAACTTTGTATGTACAATCCAAGGTATATACATATATACATTCATATAGGAAGAGTTTTGTTACCTAGCGTTCTAGCGAAATGAGAAATATCCCAAGGGAACCGACATGATACAACCCCGCGAGGTCTCTTCCGAGTATAGCGGGGGTTTTCCTTTTTTTTTTTTCTTCTTTTTATTTCTCTTCCTTCATCCGAGCTTTTACCCTCTTTTTCCTTCTTCCTCGATACTTTTACTTCCATTTCACTTTCCTTTTTCTTTTTCATTTTTTCACCCCCGATATCCCAACCTGCAGAATTCAATCGGGTCGTGTACATATAACGTATATATAGCGATCTACCTATATTCCCTACGCCTTCGATATTTTGTTATATACATGTATATAATATTTATATATACATAAAGCGACACGCATCCTGCGTGATTCTCGCGCTGTGGGGTATCGACTTATATAGTAGCCGCGATATCTTATTATCATGGTAAAAAAAATGCATTATACCATAGATTTGTAATATACTTCAGGTAACTCGAAATTTACACTATATATGTATACATGTTACGTATCGTTTGATATCACAGGATCAAGGCTTATACTCCTGATACATCCTCGTCAAAGGTTCACAAATTCTTCTCCTTTTTCTTCATCTTTTTTTTCTTCTTCTTCTACTTTCTTTTATCCCATTTTTGTGTCGTATAATATTACGAAGTGGATATCGCTGCACAATGATCTCTTCTCACCCGGCTCTTTTTTTCACTCGCTCATTCTCCCTCTTCACCATCGCTTTTTATTGTCAGAGAAGAAAAAAAAAAAAAAGCTCGTGTCTTGAAAAGAAAATTCTAAACTTTAACAAGGTCGTTAAGTTAACCTCATATTTTATATACTCAAACTTGTCAATTATCGGCAAGTAATCAACGTCACCCTGTAAAGTTTGAATCCTTTTTTTTTCCACAAAGTTACTTATTATATACACATAGTTTATAAAATCTGGAATACAATATGGCTGACCTATGTTACATATACTGACACAATTAACTTCTTCCCTTCCTATATCTTTTTCTATTTTCAATTTTTCTTTTTTCGATTCTGATGGAATTATACGTATGTAGCGGTATTTTCTTCTTTTTTTTGCGAATAACATTTTTAGATTTAACATTCGTATATGGATAGGTATACAGATATATGTATATACATAAATGTACAGGTATATAGTAAGTTGATATAACAAATAGGCATGATTTATGTCAGGCGTGCACAATTTGTTCCGCGTCAGTTTTTGCTAGCGACGAAGGGAGTTGAATTATTGCCCTCGGGGCTTTGCCTACTGTTTCTGTTTGCCTTTACCTCTAGATATGTATATAGGTGTGTACGTACATGTATACATTATTACGTGTATATAATATAATACATAGATACGTAATTTTCGTACTCGCTGTTGCTACAGTACAGTCCGCGGACTTAACCCGCAGCAAACGTTTGCCATGTCCTGCTCTAAAATATATTTTTTCAGTGCGTGTTTTATAACAGTTTAAAAAAATGTCTATTCCTCATTTTCGAAAATTCAAAACTCGAAGTTACTTGGAACCAACAAAAAAAAACAAATAAAAATCCTTAGGAAACGTAAGGTATTGTCTATTTTAACAAATCCATATCTTCGTCCGGGGTTTAATTACCTGCGCCACTTCAGATTTAATTGCTAATTGTCTACGGTAAATACTTATGTACCTGGATATACCGAAATTCCTGTTCAGCAGCGAATCGGAAAATCTGAATATTCATATAATTTTCATATACTTCAATTTTTGTTTAAAAATTCTTCTTTATCTTCGGGAAGTTTTTTGAGCGTTGAATCAATTTTGTTTTACAATTCTTTTTTATATTTTTATGAGAAAGTTTGATACATACCTGATAAGGTTGAAATAATATTTCCGCGTGTATTGAAACGTTACATACCTTGAACGGATTTATTATTATTATTATTATTTATAGTGCAATTATCGATTGCTGCGAACGCGATATGCGAAACTCGGGCGCGTCAAGATTTCTCTTCGATATTACAGCAGCGTATATAGGGTATACCTCTGCAACAAGAGTAGCTAGCTAGCTTGTGCTACCGAGCGCGGGATGCGGCATCGCGTTCCTCCTCCTCGTGACGTCATTTCCTGCTGACATCGGCATTGTGCGAAATACATTGTTACTATATATATAACCCACCCCCGTACCTGTACAACCTCCGGTAACGTAAGTCCAACCAGAGATCCCCTTGCTCCAGAGGTGATGAAGTATTATATTAGGTGGTATATACTGTATAGTGCATATACTTATACATATGTACACATGTATTATACGTATATATTTATGTATATAGCTGTTATTACCCCCCAGGTTCAACGAGAAGAGCGCGATCAATTGTTCTCCGAGATTTCATTGTTTCGTCATTTCATCTTTTTCCTTCCTTTTTACTCTTCTATCTTTTTCCTTTCTTTGATTTTCAATTTCCATTCTTATTTTATGTATCGAAGACTTCATCTCGAGCAGATTCTTCTTTATTTTTTAGTAATCATATCGATGTTATTCTCGTCATAACGTGTAGCGTTTTTTTTGTTCATCTTATTTGACCTATACGGAATAGAATGGATTTTTATTTTTGTTCTGATTGAGACGAAAAAAATTGGAACTTCTATTTTTCAGAAACTTGGTAAAATTTCATCAGGTTTCCAACAGATTAATCATAGGTTTTTTTTATTTAATTTTTTTTTTTCAAATCTCACTTCCGATATCATTTTATTTCCTTTTTTTATTAAGTTTTTTCTTTTTTTTTCGTAAGTGTGCGATTTAGATGAGGTACTGCTAGTTTTTTTATTTCATTTTTATATATCTATACATGCGACTGTGCTGCAGGCTTAAGAGTGAGACTTAGGAATGTCAAGAGTTCATACGTCGAGTACAAAACGTGAGTAGGAACTAGAAAGTCGAGCGGATGCAATATCCACACTTGCGTAATTCTCCACATCATCTGTATATAGTATGAACCAGTAGATTTCACCTCTACCGGCAACTACTGTGCAGAAAAAAAATAGAGAGAAAGAAAAAAAGAAAAATCACCTTAATAATTGTTTCGCGTTTTTTAAGAAAGAAAGTAGGCATACACATACAAATTTCTTAACGCTTGCGTGAATCGTATAAATTTATTTTCCCTTTTTGTTAATTTTTAATTTTTTTTTTTCTCCCTAATTTTTTGTACGTGGATTTTGTAATCTGCGGTGTTAATTATTGGCGGATCTTGCGATAATCGACGCCTGTCGGTTCCGTTTAGTTTAGTTCAGTTGAGTTCAGATCAGCTCAGCTCAGTTCCGTTCCGATCCATCGCGTTGTCCTGCAGTTGCATCAGGTTCGTTCCGCGACGAGTAACCCTGCAGGCATGTAATCAAGGACGGTGGGAGCAACGATTATCTTACCGCATCGACATCCGGACAATTCAAGCGATATATACCGACCATCTATACCTCCATTCGGATTTACGCTTCCGGGGATTATGTCCCAATAGACGAGGGTCGTTTTCATAGGGTGTTATACCAACACCATGCACGAAATTTTGGGCAATCATAAAGTTCACCTTCGAAGATATTTTACTTGATTTGTCACAGAGGAAATTTCACTTTCTTTATTTCTGATCCTCATCGTCTCGTCAGAATTGACAAAATCTTTAGATAAAAAAATTGCATGATCTTCGCAAACGAAAGAACGAAACATGAGATACGATTGGATAAATTAAAATTCACCCTTCCAAGATAATACTGAAATTTAACGTAAATTTTTAACGACCCAAATGAGTTTCCGGAAAAGTTGTGTCGAACAAGGAGAAATTGAGATTTGGAAAAAAAAGAATAGAATTCCAGGGCCTGAAAGTTATCGGATTATTTTTAGGGGAGTAAACGTACGTAGTTCTGTCGAAAAAGTTGGAAGTTCGTTCCAGGATTTTTGTTTCGAGTTTCGACAAACGTGTGAGAAGTTTAGGAAGAAAAGTAAATCCTTTACTGATCTGAAATTAGAACGTCAAATTTCTGTCTCAAGTTTATTATCCAAAATTCTCCCTAATTTTTCGGGATGACTAGGAATCAATTTCGTTAGCTAATAGCGAGTGATGAAAATTAGCGATCTCGATGATTTTTGGAGAAATAGAAAAACTTTTTCACTATAATTCTTGTAAAAAGCTTCTCCCTTTGGATGTTATACGTGACTATCTTCGCGCATTAACGTCACGGTACGTTTAACCTTTATTACGTCACCCGTGGGACAAGTGACCCGCAACAGATATAAAGAGGGAGATTATAGTGGGTACGTTTAATATATATGTGGAGGTTAGGTGTACGTGTACATGTGTAAAAAATAGTTAAAGTATAAATACAACCCATGAGAACAACCCTTAATTTTCGCTCACGAGATAAAGCTTGGAAAACTTCTGTCGCGCTAAGCAGATTAAAAGATATTAAAAAATATTTGTCGATCACAAAATTTTTGATTCGCGGTCAGTTTTTTGCACCTCGATCTCTGTGTCCATGTAATAAACCAGTGTCCAAGTAGCTGGAGTTTTCTAATTTTCACCAAGAGTTTTTCGGTTACTCAATCGCCTTTTTTTCCTTTCCAATTTCTAGTTCGATCCGTTTGCTAATAATTATAATAATGTATTATACGGATAGTTGCAAGGGTAGAAGTTGGCTTTGTAAGAATCCCACCCCCTTAACTTCTGGAAACTTTCGTCGGCTTCCTTATATTCACTAAATACTCCGCGAGCTAATGTTCCTATACATATAGTAAACTCCTCCAGCCGATGAAGTGATTTTTTTTTTCTTCATTCCTAATCGATGTGGTTAGTTGAACTGGAATTTAAAATTTTCAAAATTCAGGCTGACATTACATAACGTGATGAGAGAATTGAAATTTTTTCCATCTTTTTTTGGAAACAAGGTTAAAAGTCCTTCTATCTTTTTGTTTGTTCAATTTATTTTTCCTTCCTTCAAGATCGTTAACATTATTTTATGCAAAAATTTCTTGCGGTCTCTGAAAACTCTATAAAGTTTTCCGATTTCATCTCGAGTCTATAAACTCATTTAATCTCGTAAACTGTATATATCTATACAGACTTCATTTCTAACCTACCTCTTATACTTAGTTGGTCCATCCGCGCTTTACAAATTTCGTTTAGTTTAAACATAGAATCGAGTAGTTGTACTTTAAAAAAACTTTTACTTTTTCTAAGCAAGGATGATAGAAACAAAAAAAAGAAAAAAAGGGTATCGAAATTAAGTACGCGGCTATTTTTATTTATTGGTTTTTTCTTTTTCTTCTTCTTCCAACAAATACACGGATTTTTTATGTCAAGGGGTAAACTTTATGGGGTAAAGTAAATGTGTAAAAATTCACGAATCACTGCAGGGAGCACCATATATGCAATGGAAGGTAGATAACGAGTGTTTACCAAAGTATATAGAGTAAATAAAAATAAAAATTCATGAATCCTATATGTGGAGTACATATTCAATACGAAATTTAGTTTTTCTGATCGACATTTTTCTGCGAATCAAGAACTATATAATAATCATGAACATTGCCGAAAACTTTAGATCTGCAGCATCCTTCGCTTTCTTCTTCTTTTTTTTCGTACAACTTTTACAAAAATCTTTTAAAGTTCTTTGCCGTGAAAGGTTTTTTTTTCCATTCTTTCAGTCATTTTTTTTATCGTTTCATTTATTTCTTTTTTGATGCTGCAGTTTTCTTGTGATTCTGCAATTCCTGCTGCAGCAATTATGTGAAATACTGTCTAAGTATATAGGTATATGTACGTATATGTATGTAACAAAGGCAAAATGGGTCGTAGGTATTTAGAAAAAGTGGTGTGCTAAAAAGAGGAGTAGAAAACTACCTTTGATGTTAGCTACCCCGTTTATCGGTCTTACACAGAGATTCCAAAATGGTGGATAACTGTAGCTGAGTATATAACTATTCCGCGATTCAGGTACGTCAGTCTAGGTTTTTAGGTATCTGCATCGTTGAAGAAAAAAAAAAACGGGAAACCAAAATTTTACAACCGAGAGCTAAAAATTTGAATTTCAAAAACTTGCGTTGTATTATTTTTTTTACCTCACTAGGACGGAGAAGGATTTTTCCTTCCATGGGTGGAGAAGGATCTTACCTCACTGGGGCGAAAATGGATATTACCGCTCCAGGGCGGAAAATGATTTTACCTCACTAGGGCGAAAAAGGATTTTCCTCCCCGGGGCGGAAAAGGATTTTTCCACCCAAGGAAGGAAAAATCCTTCTCCGTCCTAGTGAGGTAAAATCCTTTTCCTCCCTGGAGAGGTAATATCCATTTTCGCCCCTGTGGGGTAAAATCCTTTTCCGCCCCAGGGAGGGAAAATCGTTTTCCGCACTACTGAGAAAAGATACTTTTGCACACTAGTGACGAAAGTAAAGTAAAGCATTTTTTCACTTTCCACACTAGTGACGAAAGTAAAGTATAGCATTTTTTCACTTTCGTCACTAGTGTGGAAAGTAAATTTTTACTTTCGTCACTAGTGTCGAAAGTGAAAAAATGCACTTTTGCACTTTCGTCACTAGTGTGGAAAGTAAATTTTTACTTTCGTCACTAGTGTCGAAAGTGAAAAAATGCACTTTTGCACTTTCGTCACTAGTGTCGAAAGTGAAAAAATGCACTTTTGCACTTTCGTCACTAGTGTGGAAAGTAGAGTTTTACTTTCGTCACTAGTGTGGAAAGTGAAAAAATGCTTTACTTTACTTTTGCTACTAGTGTGAAAAAGTATCTTCCCTCAGTAGTGCGGAAAAGGATTTTACCTCACTGGGGCGAAAAAGGATTTTACCCCACAGGGGCGAAAATGGATATTACCTCTCCAGGGAGGAAAAGGATTTTACCTCACTAGGACGGAGAAGGATTTTTCCTTCCTTGGGTGGAAAAGGATCTTACCTCACTGGGGCGAAAATGGATATTACTTCTCCAGGGCGGAAAATGATTTTACCTCACTAGGGCGAAAAAGGATTTTCCTCCCCGGGGCGGAAAAGGATTTTACCCCACAGGGGCGAAAATGGATATTACCTCTCCAGGGCGGAAAAGGATTTTATATAATTAGTGATGTATGAGGTGATTGATTCTGCAATAATTTCGATTAATCAACTCAATCAAATTATCTCGTCTTCTATATTCTTCTCAGAACAAGCCTCTGCTGCTGCACAAATCGATAGAACAGGAATACTAGGATAGAAATCGATCAATCTAGGTTTTATTAGTTTTTGCAGAAAAATTCGCCTCGGTTTTCTGTTTCTAATTTTATCTTGGAATCTCGTATCGGAAGGTAGAAATATTATCTGACTTAAATAATAGTCAAGATGTGCAGGGCGAAGAAAATGACAAATAACAAAAGGAATTGAAAAGAACAGAAACGAATTTTTATGGAAACGTGAGAGTCTGGACGCTGACTGTTGGTATTCGTGCAGCGTGTGGTTCATATGATATAAAGGAGTCTATGGGATGTGACATGAGTGGTCTTCTTCCAAATCCTTTACGAATTGTTTACGATCTTGAAATGGCTCTAGAATTGCCCGTAAAAAAGAAAACCGAAGAAACCGATTGTCCAGACCGTCCTGAACAAACGAGAGAACGAAATTGTTAAATTATCGAGAACCCGCGCGTAACACGCAACCTCAAATAATTCCATAAGAATTGGATTCTTCTTCAAATTTAATTCTTCAGTTTTCACCTTCTTTGTCACCTGAATTTTCTGATAAGAAATAAACTAATTTTTGTTTTCTCCTTATTTCTGTTTCAGGTAAGAGTCAATTCTGTTCACCTTCCGTCGAGGAATATCGCTATCTAGTTTCTTCCGATGGTAAAAAAAAAAAATCGTGAGTAATTGATTTGGTTTCTGTTGTTTCCGATTATTTCTTTTCCAGGATATATTTTTTCTCCAAAAATAGCATATGTTTGAAAAAAAATACACATGTACCTCTTACACATGTGACCCTAGCTTGTAGCAGGTAAAGTGAAGTCGTTCACGATCTGTGAGTAGACCGAGATTTTTCCCACGTTTTTTTTTTTTTTTCTTTCTTTTTCTCTTTTCTCTTTTCTTCCCCCCCGATATCTTGAGAACGCAGTCAGCGAAAGCCATTCCTTAGGAAAAATCCTTGGGAAATACATCACTCCAGCGGCGTTCTTTTCTACCTTTCTCAACCCACACCTCTTCCTTTTGCTAGGTTTTTTATTTTATTTTATTTCATTTTTTTTGCTTTTCCGTTTTTTTTTTTTTTTATTATTTCTTACCTACCAGCTCTTCCTCTCACTTCACACCTCGCAAGAACGCGCTGCCCGATCTCGTGCGCGTCGACCCGAAAGGGAGAAAAATACGAAGACACGAACACTTACTAAGATGGCGGAAAGCAGACGCCAGTTATATTCCGGAAAAAAGTATACATATATATGCCATAGGAAAATCTCCAAGAAAGAATTACTCCCGACAGTTATATATTTTCCTCTTACATCAGCTGTACATCTGTAAAAGCTTTCGATGTCCAGATCAAAGATGATATACAAATCGGATAATCCGATCAAATATTCAATTCGGAATATATCTTTTGGATATCCTTACACAGAAAATATTTATTTGCGATAAAAATTCTAGTAGCGAATATATTAATAGAACGTTAAACCAGTTCGCGTACGCCTTGAGGGACTTAATTTAGGATGAGCGTAAGGATCATTTTGTTTCCTATTGTTTGCTAGATCCCAAATAAATCCTCTGATATGTTCTGCTTTATTTTCAATGCCTTGGTGAATATGATAAATTTATCCATACATATACAGATCGAGACGAGAAAACGACGCGATTTATCAAAGATTCTGTACACATTTTTATTTTATTGTTTTCCAATTTATTTCAAAGATCTGCAGACAATTGCCTCTCACAATCAGGCGGTTAGGAAATCTCTTTTGAGAGCCCCAATATTTCCGGGTTTTTACTTCGTTACTTTTCCACCCTTAGCTTTTTTTGCCCAACGATATATCCATACCAGATATAGCAGAACTATAGTTATATAGTTTATTAGTAGAATCGATGAGTGAAAAAACGTTTTCGCGTTCTGCAGAGTTCATTCGATGACCATCTTGTATGTATAAGAAATCAACAAGTAGCAAAGATTAATCAGAGCGGTGGTGGTTGTGCTGCAGGTCCGACAATATAATAATAATAATAAAAAAAAAGAAGGGATAAAAGGGGTAACGCTTGCGAGCCAAGATTTTCTTTCGGTTACTTCAACCTCATTTATTTTATCGCTGCATTTACCATACACACATGCTGTAGGTATACGGTTTGACTTCTCCCATATGCGGGCAGTGAGTTTTTTTTTTCTTCGGGTAGCTGAAAATAAGTTTTTTTATAATTCTTTTTTTAATTACACTTTAAAATAGCCTGACAATGAGAAGATAAAAAAAAGTAAAATCAAATATTTAGATATAATTAGGTTATTGAATTAATAAATATTGAGTTATCGCTAATTTTTCACTTTTTTGAACGAAAAAATTGAAATACCTCGATCGGTGTTAGTCACAGCCCAATTTAGTCAACGGATTCGTGTTCGTCAGGTCAAAATACGTCAGAAAAGTGTCATGCGATCGATTTTAAAAATACTTCATTTTTGGCCCAAAAATCGAAAAAATCCAAAGGGGTATACCTTAGATTTTGGTCGATTTTGAGCCAAAAATCAACATTTTTTAAAATCGATCGTAGGACACTTTTCTTACGTATTTTGACCTCAGAAACACGAATCTGAAAGTCAAATTAATCTATCTATAAAATTGATCGAATTATCGCCAATTTATCGATCTAAAAAGTAAAAAATCAAGGATATCTCAATGGGATTAATTCGTAGCTCAATTTAATTAACAGATTCGTGTTCCTGGGGTCAAAATACGTAAGAAAAGCGTCATGCAATCGATTTTAAAAATACTTCATTTTTGCCCCAAAAATCGAAAAAATCCAAAGGGGTATACCTTAGATTTTGGTCGATTTTGAGCCAAAAATCAACATTTTTTAAAATCGATCGTAGGACACTTTTCTTACGTATTTTGACCTCAGAAACACGAATCTGAAAGTCAAATTAATCCATCTATAAAATTGATCAAGTTATCGCCAATTTATCGACTTGAAAGGTGAAAAAATCAAGATATCTTGATGGGATATTTTTCTAGCTCAATTTAATTGACGGATTCGTGTTTCTGAGGTCAAAATACGTCAGAAAAGTGTAGTACGATCGATTTAAAAAAATGTTGATTTTTTGCTCAAAATCGACAAAAATCTAAGGTATACCCCTTTGGATTTTTTCGGTTTTTGGGCCAAAAATGAAGTATTTTTAAAATCGATTGTAGGACACTTTTCTTACGTATTTTTACCTCAGGAACACGAATCTGAAAGTCAAATTAATCTATCTATAAAATTGATCGAGTTATCGCCAATTTATCGATCTAAAAAGTAAAAAATCAAGGATATCTCAATGGGATTAATTCGTAGCTCAATTTAATTGTTGAATTTGTGTTCCTGAGGTCAAAATACGTTAGAAAAGTCTCATACGATCGATTTTAAAAATATTTCATTTTTTCAATATGTATTTTATTTTTCACCCCACTCATCACATCCACCGTCTATACTTGGGCTTGTGTACAAAAGCGCTGCTCACCGCCGTTACGTATACAGCGGATTTGCATGAAATTTGAAATTGAAGACACGGTATACCAGAAGAAGAAAAAAAAAAGTAATGGAAAAAGAAATTAATCATTAAATTTCAATTTCGTCTCCGCGTTCACGCTGTATAGGACATGAATTTATCTTTATATAAATAATACTACATATGTATGTGTATTGACAAATCTTTCATAAATCTTTTTGGATATTCTATTTTTTTATTTGCTTCATATCTTCAAGAAACAAGACACGGATATTATGTGAAGATATTATACAATTTTTCTTCGTTTTTCAAACTTCAGTGATGAGGATTAGAGAATGTTAATCAATCCTGAAAGGCTAGCTTCTGATCAAAGATTCAGTCCCGTCGTTTCTCTAATTATAAACGGGGATGTTAAGAATTTGACGTTTTCGGATGCGGATTAATTAACGTCGACGAGATTCTACAATCCCTGTGATAAAATGAACAATTAGCGAAACACTTGATCCCGCCAGATTAACGACGAAACATCACTCATTCTGATATACCCATGTATTATAGGTAGGATGCCTGAAGGGTAATTCTAATTTCTGAAAATTTTATCTCCTCTTTTTTTCTCTCGTCGTTCATTAGGCAACCGTTACTACTATTACAATAATTATCGAATGAGGAATAACGTCTGCAATTATAACGAAAAACCGCTTGATGACAAAAAAAAAATCTGCGACATAATTAATGTGGAAAGAAAAAAATTCTTTTGGAAAATCAAATAAACCAATACATAGTTTTTTAACGCCTGAAAAAGTTGAGCTTCGCAAACAGAATGAAAAAAATTATTTCTTCTTGGTACAGAAAAAATGTAGGTTAAAAAAAAAAGAAAAAAAGACAACGAGTAAAAGACACGTATTCAAATTTGGGATACGTCGAATCCAAACACGGATTTAAATTGAAATTGAAATGCGAGCTGAAGGTGGAAAAATTTGTTGGTGGCATGTGTACAGTATGCGCGTCCGCAATAAATAGTTTTCATGTATTTTTTATATTTGTTCTTTTTCTTCGCTTGTTACATAAAAAAAGAACCAGTAGTAACAAAACTCAATATGCGTATCGTAATTTCTGATAGATATTCACATCCCGCGTTTCTTTCGCTGGATAAAGAAAAAAATCGAAAAGAAGATTTAGATTATTAAGGAGCAGTATTTTCTTTTCTCTTTTTTTTTGTGTCTTCAAACAATCCCTCTAAATCTTTTGTACAGTCTCGAAGAAATCCCCGATCCACTCCGGTCAGGATTAAGGTATAGAGAAAGGGTTCTAAAAGACAAATGAACGATTTGAATTAGCTTTATAAAACCAACCCTGAAACCGTAGAGAATTTTACTATATCTCCGTATTCTCTACAGATATTGTCAAACTATCAATTAAATAAATTATTCTCTTTCCTTTCGCGATCTATCAAAAAAAAAAAATATATTTTTAATAGATATATTCCTCGTTCGTTCTACAATTCTTTGAAGGAATAAATTTTGTTTTTTTTGCACAGACTATACATTTATTTTCGTGTTAAAACTGGGTGGTATGATAATATTCGAAAACGTGAAACTGAATAGTGTAACAAATTTGATTTTATTTTATTCTTTTTTTCGAACGTCGCGTACCGTTATCTGTTGTGCACATCGGGGCGCGGTTCGTTCGGCTAACGTAACAATAACTCTTCTAGCTGCCCTGCCCTGCCCTGCCCGGTACGGTTTGGTCCGGCGTTATACTGCCCCGTTAGTTGCGCTGGCCCGCGGGTGGATGAAGGGGGTTTTGTGACTGGGCTATAGGGGTGCAGGTACAAAGCCTTGGTAATATATTTTGGATTACCCGCACCGCTCACCCTTCCCACTCGACTCTCCACCGCCCTTGTTCACGTTCACATTCCAGAATGTGTTCCCTGCATACCTATACGTGTGCAAAATATACACCTCCCCACCCCGTAACGCTCACTATTCGCTGAATACTCATTAAAAGTACCTGGTAAAAAAAGAAGCAAAAAACAAAAAACAAAAATGCATGAAAAAGTACAGAAATAAATGAAAAGAAAAGTAAAAAAAAGTAGTAGCATTCCGCGAGGTTGTTGTGGAGAATATGATATTGTAGGTCGGGGACATTTAACCCTTGGCCCTCGCGAAGGGCTGTAGAGAAAAATCGAAAGATGAAGAATATAAGGAGAAAAAATCGAAAAAACTAGACGCGATTGGTGCGCGTGCACGTGTGTTTTTTATCTTCTTTGAATAGAATCGATCCATCTCTATACCTACCAACCCTTCTACTCCCACCTTTCCTCTACTCTTTTTTGAGTTTATTTATTATTTTCTTTCTTTCTTTTTTTTTCCTTTTCACCTATCGCGCATGTACTCAGAGTACCGAGGCAACAGGGAACCGGTGTGATGGGTCGCCCAGAAAATCGTGCTTCATTAGCGGAATCATATAGAGCAGGATAAAGTCGCTAGGTGCACGAAATGTATAGTAGAGGATAGAAAGTTTAAAGTGGAACGGGAAAACGGGATGCAGATCCAGCAATGGATTCGCTTTAGCTTAACAAAAAGCTGCTTGTGATGCTCAGCTATACTGTAACGCGTAGAAACGCTCCAGGGATTGAAATTTCCAGGTATTTTCAGCTCCACGGTTTATAGATTCGTTGAGTCGAACCGGCCGAATCGATGCTACGTACACAAAATCTCTATGATAGATATTTTATATCATAGTACGTACATCTATAGTATATGCTTTATTCATATAAATATATACGTTCGTCAGTTTTGATATCGATACTTTTGAAGTCGAGGATAAAATTAATAAAACCCCGAACTACGCTTTTTAGCAACGAAATCGTCATGAAACCCCCAACGTTTCGAACGCTGCGGTTTTTTTATGATTGCTATTATTATTATTATTTCTTTTTTCCATTCGACGTATATCGTACATGAAATATTATATGTTCAAAGCTTGAACTATGGAAAATCAAATGTGCGCGATACAATTTGGATGCGGTTTTTCCAACCGTATTTTTATGCATCAAAAGAAAAACTGGTGCAGTGCGAAGGGGAAGGGGGTGAAAAAAAAAACGTACTCTCGAGCCGTAAATCTGGGCATGAAAACGAAAAAAAAAATTCTATTACACCGAATGAAATTTGATTCCGTTAGGATATATTTGTGAAGTTTCTATTTTAGCCAAATTAAATTCATGGAAATATATATTATTTCCAGTTTTTTTGTAAATTATATTTATATTTGATATATCGCGTATACGTATCTCTGCAGTGTATGTAAATTTATCTTGTCATGGCAAATAAATCAATCGTTTGACGTTGTGCAATTGAACATCTGATTTATTGGCGAGCTAACAGGTGAGAAAACCTATCGGCACGTTCCTTCTCTAGCTACTTCCTCGTAACTAGCTATATAAATTCGATTTACAACGACGCCGCCGCCGCCGCCGTCGCCGTCGCTTCTATTACCACTAGGTAGGGGTGTAAGGTATGTACTACCTATTACTGCAGAACGTGCAGACGTCTAACAAACCGAAAAACGATTTCTTCATGAATTTTTCATTTTTTTATTTTTCTTCTCCACCCTTCCTCCTCCTCATCGTGGACAGCGAATATTACATGTGTAAAGAACGAGACGATAAAAAGCGCTGGAAAACAATGGTCCATATAATATGAGCGAATTATCAGCGTAGCGCGCGATTGGCTCTATTAGCGTTTGATTCAATGGGACGATACGAACGAGGAGGTAATGGCCCCGGGACTTTCGCTTCGATGGGGTTACCGTGATCGGTAGGGAAAAGGAAGGGAAAAAAGATGCGCTACGGGATAAAGGAATGAACGACTCGTAAAGGGTAGTCTACCGAACGGCGATCCTGTGGGAAGGGAAAACGGAAAAAAGGATGGGGACTTCAAACCCCATCCTCGAAGACTTTACCTCCGTGTGTGTGTGTGTCTATATAATGTACATCTACTATGTATCTCTGTATACCTTATAGCCAAGTAGTAGAGTCAACGTGGTAGTCAGACGCGGACGACACGACGACGAAGACCACGTATATAAATGTAAGAGTTGAGCTAACTCTTCAACGATATCCGCTTTTCTATACCAACTTCCGTACGAAGATTGCTTCCAACATGTATCCTGCAGTCGCAGTAACGAGATATCAAGTCGTATCATTCTTCATGTACAGATTTTCATGCAATGCATACGCTATTTAATTTTTCGTTCACTTTTTTCATCACGAAAAATTTTTTTCTCCAACTCATTTGTGTTACCAAAGACTTGCTCGGACCGAAAGCACAAAAACCGTAGGTAAAAAATTAAGCAGGAGCTTTGAAACTTGACTTTATATCTAAAACTTAACGATGCGGTCCGTCACCCTTTTAAGAGTCTCAAAGTTCTTTTTCTTTTTTTTTTTAATGCTTTTTCTCTCACGTGTCGTTTGTAAGAATGAAAATGAAATTATATATCCACGAATAGAGGAAAAAGGTAACGAAAATAAGAAAGGCTGCAAAGAGAAATTTTTTTTTTCCTCTCTCTAGACGGTTGCACTTGACGGTTCGAAAAATGCTCCTGTTATGTTGCTGGAAATTTTTATTCCTGTATAAGAACTTGGGGGTTGAGGGGGATAAAGTTTATAGGGATTTCAATTCCCTTTAGGAAGTGTCGGTAGCAGCTGCCGAATTTCTTCCGAATGATTGAGCAAGTAGAATTCATTCATTGTAAAAATGATAGTTCATCGATACCAAAAAACTTTGACGAAAAAAAAAAAATCACCGAGCTCCACGCGTACCAGTATAGGTACTAGTTTATTTCTGGCGCTTCGAACAGTTACAATGCAATGTGCGTGTTTCTCGGTCTGTCACATCATCGATGGTTCTAATGGACCGATCGGCCAATGAAACCATTAACAACAACGTGTTTCTGGAAATAGCTAATTGGCTGTACCAGCGCTTCGATATAACCTACCTCTTTGGTAAAGTGATGACCCCAATTACTGGGAACTCCAACGCCAACTTCAACTACACCCGTCCCCCCATACCCTCTCTAATCTACTTGAATAGATATCGATAATATCGTTGCACTGAACAGATACGATTTCGCGATTATATATGCCTGCCCTACGCGTGGGTTTATACAGGGTGATTCACTCCAATCTCGGATTCGACATACTACACGTATCGTCTAATACTCGAGCGACTTACGTGAAACAAAATACATTCCAGTCAGTCAATACTCGAAGTTCAATCAAATGGAAATTCGATGTATTTATAATTAATTGCTATTTTAGGATTTCATTATAGAATGAAAATCGGGGTGTCTACGACCTGGAAAACCTGGGAATTTGGGATCCTGACTGAAATCGAAATCAAAGTCCAGCCGGCGAAAAAATCGGTCGAACAAATTCGAACCGTCGTTACGTCCTGAGAAAAAAAAAGTAAAAAAATTTATTCAAATTCATCGTGTCGTTCGTATGTAAAAAAAAAAAAAAATACATACAACGTAGTGTTAGGTATATAAAGTCCGACTTGGCAAGTGGCTGAATGTGTATATAGCAATATAAGGCGAATCTCCAATGATTCTTATCTTTCGCACGCTCGGTTATAGTGGAGAAAATCCTTTTTGCTCATCTTTGGGAGGGAGGGAATAAGGGAGAAAGGCTCCTTATCCAGTGGAGCAGCAGCTATTTCGCGATCCTCGAGATAAGAGCTCGCGTACCCCGTAGGTACGTGCCGCTGCCGCTGTTACTGTTCGTTAAGCGGCTTTGTTAACTGCACCGCCATAAAATAATACCTTCGTTACAATCTCAGCCGCTGCATTTATTCACCTAAAATACAAATTTTGTTTCCCTCTTATTTTCTCTCAAATAGAAATATCAAATAGAATATAATAAAATGTATTGAAGATTCATAGAGAAAATCAAAATTGAACACTTTTTTTTTTTTTAGTTTTAGCTGGGAATCGTAACGAACTTATGCAGTTTGAAAAATCTTTAGAATCAATCAACTTCAAACAAATCATTGTACAAGTATTTCGTGTCATTTGCGGGGTGGTTTTTCAAAAGCATGATCTCCTTGCCGCACGACATAGGTAGCGAAAAAGACTTGAGAATTTTTCTTTTATCCTTTTCCTTTTTTTTTTCTTTTTGTTTCTACTCCAACGTCGTTTACAACTGAAGTACGGTGTGTGTACGTACCTGTACGGGGAGGTTTTCGCTCGGTTGAACTTTGCGTATAAGGGACATTTTTTGCGCGCATTTTGCAACAAAATATCATAAATTGTAATAACGCACGTGGAAAAATTCGTGCAGGTAGGTTCGTAGGTAGGTAGGTAAGTAGGTAGAGTACTATGAGTTTCTGTTTGCGACACCAACAATTTTTGTGGCTTGAAACGAACTCTGCGTACTTAGATATATATGGGTGTATAAAACAAGAGAGCTGTTGCTGAAAAGAGAGAAAGAAAGAAAAAAAAAAGAAAAGAAAAGGGTTGTGAAGGGTGAAAGTTGTAAATGATGAGGATGGGGATTGCAAAGGGGTAGTGGCTACTGGAGAACTGTTGGGACATAAGAAACATAAGGAAGGTCTTTTTACATGCGACTCTATACGTATATAACTACGAGGAAACCAACATCTGCAGTACTGAGGAGTTGCGTCGCGAAATCCGCCATATTGCGACACCAGAACTTTTATTATTATTACTATTATCATTATCATTATCATGATTATTATCATTATTATTCGACACGTGCACAAAGTGCACGTTATACATACATCTTCACCACTCAACCACTGCAGTACCGTTTCACGTTCAAAACTGTAGAGGAAAAAACAAAAAAAAAATTAATAGAAAAATTGCAATAATTAAATAAATTAATGAATATCATATCTCTAACGTAGCATTGTGCGATTTGATATCAGCTGCATAGCACGAAGAATAATGTAAAATCATCATTTACTTATTTATCATACGTATAGTATAGCGAAGGATTTTTTTTTGTTCTGTATTAATTTTTTATTTCACACATCATTTTTCTACTGTCATTTTCTTTATTTTACACATGTACACTTTATCCCCTATATTTCGTTGTATAATACAGAAGCTCTGCTTATACATACAAGAAAAGAACGCCATTAAATAAATTGCCGAGCAAAGAACAAAAGGAAGAGGAAAAGTGAAAAGTGAAAAGGGAAAAAAAAAAGCTCGCGCGCTACTATAGCAACGGAAAATTATTATCATCGCTCGCGCATTTTGGTGAAATAGAACAAAAGGCAATTTGTAATAATGGAATGGAAATATTCATAATATTCGTATATCTATGTATATATATTTTTTCTTTTTATTTCTCTCTTTCGCTCCATCTCAAAAGAATGCGAAAAATAACACGCGTTAAGGGGGCGGTGGAGGGTGGAGGGAATTTATAATAATTACAAAAAGAAAGAAATTAAAGGAATTTAATGTACGTAAGTAATATAGGATTAACGTATCTACAACGTGTACCAAAGACATCAGAAACATAGTACCTATGTACGGGAAAATTAGAAATTTAAATTACAGAATTGAGAATAAAAAATGTATATAGACTTATATATACGTATACATATATCTATGTAGCGTTCCTAGCAGCCTCCGTCAGTGATTACCGCCGACATGTAGTATACACCTGGAGTTGTACTCGTTAGAGTAACAGGGGATGGTAATCTGTTTTACTGACAGAACATGATAACGAACCTGAAAACTCATCCCACTCTGCCGCACGTTACCGCAGGCTCCCCTTTGTACTCCGCCCTCGGGAGAGAAAAAAATCCGAAAAAAAAAAAAAAAACGAATACCGAAACAGGAAAAAAAATATATGTATCAGACAACCGTATGGGTATAGGCGAAAAAAAAAATTTGTACGTACGCACCTGGATTTTTAGACCCCTCTAATTTCACCTTCTGGTTTTTTTCGCTAATTTTTTTATTTTTCAAGTCGATTCTTTGATTGATTTTAATTTCGTTGCAGATTCAAAAATTGATTGGAAAAACACCACCCGTTTCATGTACACACGAATTTTTCTATTTCTTCATTTCATTTCGTGATCTTTTTTTTCTTTATTATAGAATTTCTTTTTTCATCATCTGAATTTTGATCTTTTGATTAGTTCAGAGTTCATACTCGTATAGATGTAATTGCACAGAGAGCGACAGTTTTTTTTTCTTTTTGGAAAACTAGTACTTTGTTATACGGCACAAAACTCTGCAACTCACGCGTGTAATCATGAGTTCGTTTCTCTCGTTTTATCTTTTTTTTTTTTTTTGTTTACCTCTCAATTTTCGCTCTCCTGTTTATCCGTACAGGGAGAGCTAGAAGGAGAGAGGAGAATAGTCTCGGTTGTTTTCGGAATTTAGATTGCGTCGTTAGAGGTGTTGCACGACGAGTACAGTTGGATGCTGACTTTGATTGGGAGATTGATCATTTACATATATCTCCTACCGCGTGAAATTCGTCGTTACATTTTACCTTCCTATACCTATAGTATACTACAAAATACATATATACCTACATCGGATTAAATCTCCGCGTAATAAACCAAAGTCTGCTGGAATAGAAAATTTCATTTCCGTAGGAAGCAATTCGTATAAATTTATTCTCAATTTTATCATCAAATCATTACACGCGCTGCTCTCCTGATGATCTAAAATTTGTATTAATTGGAAACGTGAAAAACGACACTCAAAAATATCTGCACTTGAAGTTCTTCAAAACTTACGACTTGAAATAAATCACTGGATAGAGAAAAAAGAAAAGTAAAAAATCTACCCTCTAGTCAATTCGATAAAAGTTCTTAAAGACGATTCTGTGTGATATCTACGGGGTTTTTTTCTCTCGGTTTTCCTTAGTTTTTCACCACGATTATTTTACTCTTCTTATACGTAGATATGTGTAAAGCGACATGCACGATATACGCCGAAATTATTTTTATCTCCCGATACTTTGAACAACTGGTGCGTTACATTTTCTTTTTTTTCATTTTCTTCGCCGTGTTATAGAAGCAAAAAAAAATGAGATAATGGAAAAAGGGGATTGGGGGGTTGAGATCGTTGGGGTACATGAGGTGTGTAAAACGAACTTTTATTTTTTTTCATTTTTCTAATATAATTTTACGGTTGGCATAGAGAAAGAGAGAGAGAGAGCTTAATAACTCGTTACCTCGTTTCCTGTTTTATACTGCCTGCGAGCTTTCGTTGCCTTTGGAAGGAATTTTGCTTCGCTCTACAGAGCGCCGTCAATTTTATCGACGCGTGTCATGGCGTTTAAACTGTGTCCGCTTAGTGGCCTCCCTTATCTACGAGTTTCAGCTATCGCCTATATCCCGAGCAACAACTATCCACTCTCACTAACCTTTCGATATTATATATATAGGTACCTAGGCAACTACCGGCACGACAGTTTCCAAAATTCTCTAACCACTTTGGTACGCGGTCGAAATTCTCGTATCGAGGGCTGAGGGATACGCCCTAACGGCTGCATAATCTACAGATTTTTTGTGGGTTACGACCGTCTCGCCTTCCTCAGCTATCATTTGAATTTTAATTCACATCGTCGTGTGCTACTCGTGGAAAAATTGTGATAAATCAATTGTCGTAAAATCTCCTGGATTTTTAATTTTTCCAATCATTTTTATAGCGATCGAATAACAGGCGATTTCCGAAGGACGTGCAGGTGCAAAAAAAAAAAACGATAGGAAAACGTGTATTGAAAAAAAAAATATATATTAATTAAAAATAAACGAGAGACGACGGTGCAGGAGATATTGAGCTTGGAAATAAGTGAAGTGAAGAAAATAATGAAAGGATGTGTAAAAAGTATATAGATCATATATATTACATATATATGTACTTCGTAAATTGCAGAGGACTCGAGTCTCAACGTCAATACGTTGGTATATATAAGTATAAGGAGTAAAAGTTGTCCAATTACCGAGTAAACTGAACGGCTACGAATACGACTAGGTATACTATACGTGGAGGTTTCACGAGTTGAATCTTTCAAGGTGGAGAGACAAGACGTAGTACCTAGTTTGACGTATGAATGACGACGTCTGGAGTTTTGCGATAAGATGTTGGAAGTGGTAAGGGATGGTTTTCGATCGTGACGTAGCAAATGGGGTTCCCTTTATCCCGATCCTTGTTGGTTTTTGTTGTTCGAGAAATGAAACAAAAGAGAGCAGATTTTCTATGGGATGTTCAAAAGGTCTGACCAATTCAACATCGAAGACAGTAAAGTGTAGTGTTTAAGAAGAACCGAAGAACCCTGCGACTCAAGATTCTAGTCACGATTTTTAGCTGGAGGAAATGAGAGCGTATCTTAACCGTGGTATAAAAGCTACGACTGAAAAGGAGAGTAATGAAAATTAAATCGCGCCCAGACACGTCTTAATTATTCAAAGCAAAAGACTTCTTCCTCCTACTCTCCGCCGCTACGTCGCTCCGTTTGTATCTTCTCACTGTATACCGATATAAATACAGTCAACGAAGAGAAAACGAGATATTCTATCTCGCTTATATTATACGAAGAGATGTGATCGAATCTTTCC
This sequence comes from Athalia cordata, assembly GCA_963932425.1. NCBI lineage: Eukaryota > Metazoa > Arthropoda > Insecta > Hymenoptera > Athaliidae > Athalia > Athalia cordata. The sequence goes on along the minus strand of OZ010628.1, from coordinate 3,060,102 downwards.
TCGAAAATAACATCGCCTCTTAATTCAATAAACGACTAACTGTTTGTAATTACAGAGGCGCGATGGTAATTGGATACAATTTATATTAGCGCTACCTAGAACTGTTTTCTTAGGAGGATTCAATTCAGGGTGAGAAAATTAAGGTCCCGATATAGAAAACTGAGAAAAACGCTCTGCTACCGTGAAAACGAAAAATGAAATGAAATAAAAATAAATTACAACAATAATAATAATAATAATAATCGCACTATACCGAGAAGTGAATCGATGTTTGATTCGATTACCAGAGTCTACCGTGCGCGGAGGGTAAAAAAATAACTGCCAATTAAGCCGAGACTTCCATTTCCTTTGTACATCTTTTTTTCTTTTTGTCTTTTTTCCCCTTTATTTAATTTATTTTCTTTTTTTTTCTTTAGTTCATAGCTTGACACGTTCGCGCACACCTTCGGGGGTTGGTTTTTTCTTTTTTTTTACCTTTTTTTTATTTCGTGTTCGAAAACGTTTGCGTTGAGACGTCTTATATATACTTGCTTAACGAACGAAAACATGCGAAGCCCGATAAATAACTCAATTGTTTTTCTCCTGGGTTTATATACCCAGGAAGAGAGGGAATAAGGACGAAAACCGTTGGCGACGGGTAAGGTGTAGACGAAGGAAGGAGGGTTTAAGGTAGAGGGTTGAAGGTAATGTGTTCTTTCGAAGAGTCAATATTTGCCGCCTGTCGACAGGGGCTTCTCTTTTTCCTTTCCTCTTTTCCTGCTACCTACACTATATACATATCCTTTTCTTTTCCTTTATTCTATTTCTGAACTCCCCCTATCCTTGCGCCCGACTCATTTTGTTTCAACGAGGAAAGAAAATCTTTCCCAACTATTTTCCCCGTATATATTTTTTATTTTCTATTAATTCTGCTTCTTTTTCTTTTCTTCTTGGTTTCTTTTCTTTCTCTCATACAAACAGCACAGAATTAAACTATCTTATTCCTGCTTCGTAACTCGTAATATATAGGGGATGTAAATTTTAATGGCATATTTTAGTAAAACGAATTTGATAGGGCTATCAGCTGGCTTATATTCTGACATAATTTCCGATCATGTTTCGATCGGCTTTCAACTTTCCATTTAAAAAATTCTCTTCTCTTTTTCTTTCATACTTCCTTCCTTCCTTACGTCCTTTTTTCCTTCCTTCATTTTTTCGGCATAGATATGAAAAAAATTCTAAAATCATTTTCCTCGAAGTGGATGAGGGTGAAAAAAAAAAATTTCATGACGGTCGAGAATCTTGTGATAATTTTTCCAAGCGTTTTTCTATTTCTAGGGGATGAAAAGGAAAAGAGAAATGATAAATAAAATAAAAAAATATCCGACGTGTTTCTCGTCTGTAATCTGATTTTGTATAGAAGCATTCCTTGGGATCGTCGTCAAGTGGATCCTTCTGTAAGGAATTTGTTGGCCTCTTAAAACGATCTAACGAGGATGTTACCGGAAGCTGCTTTGTCGCGTCGCGCATGCCTTCTCTCATATCTAATACATTTGATATATACACGTATATATATACAGTAAACATGTATTACATATGTACTATAGAAATTATGGATGAGAACATGGCTCGTGGAATGTTCATATGGTTAGGCGGTCGTATAATGAGAGCTTGTGAAAAGCCAACGTATAAGGGGTGTATAAAAATCATCTCGACATAGATCGTTAAAGATCTATGAAAATTCGTTGCCGAAAAATTGATCTTTATATGCTTCTTTGAAATTCAAAGTATGCAAAATTTTTGTTTTCTCATTTCGTCTGAAAAATGTTATTCGTCGAAGAGAAAAAAGGTTTCAAAGTAGGTTTTTTTTTTCTTTTCTTTTCTTTTTCTAATAACGTTGAGATCGATGCTGCGACTGCAAGTTTTTACGGATCACGACCAAATATCTTAAGGTGGAAGAATCACCTGGGAAAACGGTGTGACACATACAGCACTTTTATGTACACCTTGTACAAAACGTAATACGTATGAGGTACGTACGTACGTACGTACGTAGGGATACTGCAGGGTGATGGAAGGTGAAAAGTGGAAGGTAAAAGGAAAAAGAAAAAAAAAAAAGGAAAATTGAAAGGAGATGAGAAGAAGGCTGCGAAAACGGAGGCTGAGGATGAGGCTGAGGCTGAGACGAAGACGCGTCGCGTCCTCTTGGGAAATCATCGATGTCCTCTAACTCCTCCTTCTTCCCAGACATCGCGTTGCCTAATACTACTAGCTATATACCCACCTTCCGGTATAATGTAGAGTACATGGCGCAGCTTCGTATATAAGGTAAACCCTAAACCCTGCACCAACTCTGATACTAATGAGCTACAGGATCCCCCGTTGAAAAAGGAAAAACGAGTAAGACGAATATCTTGCGACAAAATTGCTGATGAGAGTTACCACCTTTTTTTCATATCTTCATTCCAATTTTTTTCTTTATTAATGTTATTCCCTCAGTAACACACTTTTTTTCTTCAATACGCAACACAGCGGGCTTATGATTATCATTTTTCATTTTCCATACTTTTTTTTTTTCGTGAAAATTAGGTTTATACGCGCGGTAGTGTAATTCGGAACACCCGCGCCAATTGGTTGATGAAAAAAAAAGAGAAAAGAAAAGAACAAAAAGTTAGCCGAAGTATAAGTGCTAATAAAAAATTATTATTATACCTCCGATGTTGGATACGAATGAGTTGGTGAAATATTGCTGAAAAAGAAAAGTGAAAATTTCAAAATTGTGTATTCTCAAAATCAAGAGTAGAATCGGAAAAATACGAGATACGTGTAAGTTTTTTTTGATCGTATTACGTAGGAAAAAATGATAAGTCAAATCGAAGAGGTCAAAGTTCACGGGCTTGTCGGTTTCGCGTGGAATACCCCATATAGTGTATATTCTCGTTGAAATTTTTTATTTTCATCACTTTTTTTTCACCCAACTTATACATGTTGAGCTTTAAAAGCTGATCCCCACTTCGTACGCACATAACGTTTAAATTGCGTTTTTAACGGTAACAGCAACCAAATCCTGGATTTTTTTCAGACCTTATTCTGCAGTAAAAAAAAGGAAAAAAAATTTAAATGTATATACCAATCCCTGGAGCTACTATAGGCATGTTTGAGATACTTTATACCGATGAGTTTGACGATGCCCTGAGGGTGTTTGATTATTTTTTTTTTTGTTTCCGTCTTACTCTCGTTTTTTTTATGTTGGTCCTGGTTTTTCCTGTATAATTCCTTTTTCTCTTTTTCTTGTGGTTTTTTTTTTATTCGTAATTCTTCTACAGTGTCGTGAATTTACGTAAGAAGAGTTTTGTTCGACGTATATATGGCGTGTTGTCGCGCCCTATCACGTGCGTTTTCACGTTCTGAGATCAGAAGAATAAGAAAAAGAGTGGATGGTCGCGCGCGACGTTCGCTACCAGCTTTGCTGCTGCTTTTGCTTTTGCTTTTGCTGTTCCTGTTTCTCCCTCGTTGCTAGTAAACATTTTACGACAAGCTCAGCATCCTTACTTCTTACCCCCTCAACTCCTCATTTTGCTGCTGTGGCTGCCTCTTCCTTCTGTCCCGTAAAACAAAGCTTTCGGAACCCCGGAGACCTTTGGGTTACGCAAAGGTCATAACCTCCTAAAACTCCCGACAACTTCTGCCGAGTAATTTATCCAACGTGTGCGGTATAACACATTTGTATAGATATATACGTAATGCGGAGAAAAGTTCTGATTTAATGACAACTTTTCGACTGACACATTTTTTCACCATTTTGATTTTTTTTTTCTACTCTCCTATTTTCCCTAACGTTGTCATTTCGTTGAGAAAAATTTAACATACCTTCTGCGAAAACTTATCCGAATTTGGAACAGCCATGTATATGTATATTCCTGTGTATTTTATTATAATATATAATGTATATATTTTTCGGGATTGCAACCCTACGTGGGGTGATCCATGTAAGAAATAGGATTACGCCGGTTGGACGAAAGAATATTTCCAACTTCGGTTATATCTGAGAGATAGAAAAAAAAAATGGTAAACGATTCTCGTGCACATCCTTCATGTATGTATAATTTTTTTTTTTGGTTCGCCCTATGTGGTTTCTTATCTCAGTCTGTTTGATTTTTTCTACTTATCCGTTTCTTCTTCTTATCATGTTATTTTCATGCATTTATTTCTATATCTGTATATTACATAATTTATACAGTATCTCGAAGTTTCGCCGGTAGGTTCTTCTATTCTCTTTCTTTCTGTTTTTCGTTTTTTTTTTGTTAGTTGATAAATTTATGACATCTATACGAAAGTCCTTTCGTGTCCTCCTATTATTCCCAAGAGCCCCTTACCTCTTACCCACGGGAATTCATTCGCGAGAAGGAAAGCCGAATATATACCTCTTTTACTATGGATAGATCTACGCGGCTACAGCTACTCGTACCACCATACATCCCCGTAAAGACTAGCTCCGATACAAAATTTAGAAAAAAAAGGTCTTGTGCGATAAATTTTATTTCAACGACCGTTCCGGTTCAAGTTCAAATTTGTCCAACGGTGGTTTTTTTATCTTACTTTTCCCTCCATTTTGTACGGTTCTTTTTTTTTCCTATTGGATTTGGATAAAAATTATTCATTCTTCGTACACATGAATCGTTTTAGACGGTATATAACGTATGCAAATACAATAGTAGGCGATCAACAAGAGAAGACAATTGAGGCCAATAGGCCAGTGGCCGTGTAACTGGACAGAGAGTAGCCTTCTAGCAATTCTAGTAACGGTATAGATATTTCGCAACGACGCGAGTAGGGAACGAGTGACGGACGGACGGGGATGAAATGGAGGATTCTGATACGCTGAAACGGTCACTAGCTGAAAAGCGAAGTGCGCACCCGGCATTGATTGCGGTCATTGTTATATACATAGCGTAAATATGCCTACATTGACCCTCCATACTATTCGTAAACTATACGCGGCGGCATGAACTATATGCATATATACAGATCTCGCTCTCCATTCACGAAATACATATACATATACATACTCCATGGATCGACAACCTGAATAACCATATCTGTAGTATATGCTAGACTTGTAATATATTACGGTGTAGAGATAGCGAATTATTCAAAAATCAAATCATCGGTAAAAGTTGATTAATTTTCGCACCACATCGACGATGATTGTAAGATCAGAAAATGTGAAAATGGGGATGATATCGAGAACTCGAAAACACAGACTTCACATTCTTCGATAAGAAAAATAAAATTTGCAGAAAATAAGAGAACGAAACGTGAAGGTGACGTTTAAATATTTCTTTCCCATGCAGAGTAGATACTAAAAGAGAAAAATACGATCGTTGGAAAAACTGTGCAGAGTCGCGGAACCACTGTGAGATGGAAATGGCTAGAACCCTTGTCACGAATGGGAATTTTTACGTACGTCACATGATCTTTGGCAGTGTCTTTTCAGACGTCGAGTCAATAAATATCGGGTATACGGAAAACCCGAGGAAAAGAAATGAATATCCATTCGGTGAGAAGAATTTTTTCTTTTCTCGTTTTTTATTTCATGTTTACTAAAGTTTTAAAAAACCATGTACACTTATTTTAGTATACGCGGTACACATATATGTGCAGGGTGGCAAAAAAAATTACGTTATACGAACAGAGAAAATATTTTCGGTTGGTTTTTCGTTTCTAACTTTTCTATGTTAAGACAAACCGAAACTTTTGTTTCCCATCTAAGGACCGACTCGTCTACGAGGAGATGGTGTTATAACTCAGTTACAGTGCTGATCGCAATCGAAAACCATTCACACCAGAAACTCGAGTCTGGTGCCTTTAGTTTTCCCTTGAAATGTGGGCGAAATTCATGGAAGATCGTATCGCCAGTCCCGAGGGTCTCCGCTAATCGAGTCTGTCCATCCACTATGAACTAATTTCAGACATACAGAATTCCCATTTCTCTGTCCTTGGGGTTGAACAAAAATATCAAGGATGTATGAATTGGTGTGTTCTCCAAGCTGGGATGGAAGCTGGCCATTTTCTACTTTTTATTTTCTCCCAAATTTCCTCATTTATTTTCATTTATTTTTTTTTTCTCGTCTTCTAACGATCATTCCGTAGGAAGTAATTTTATGGTCTTTATTCTTATATCTATATACACCCCTACGCGGGGGATGACAATCTTGACAACTACGACCTCTTGTTAGATATACTATACAGGAGGGAGAAGGGAGAAATATACCTGTCTCTCCGTAATCTCCATATTGTGAAAAGCGTAAGCGCTTTCAATTTCTCGAGAAGTCGGGAAAGATAAGGAGGGGGATGGGGGGAGGAGGGAACCTCTCCAGAACGCTCTACAGGGCGTCCTTGTCGTCTTCATTTCCTGAAACCGGTAGAAATTTTTTTTTTCTCCCTCCCCCCTTATCTCTTTCTCTTTCTCTCCGCTAGCCATTCTCTCATCTCCGTGACACCGAGGAGTGCTACAGAGCGCAACCTCCAGCCTACCCATACTATGTACCATACATAAGGTACACCTCATACCCCAACCTTACCCGCACCCCTCTTTTCACCCCCCCTCAGTTACCGCTACCGCTACTACTGCCGGTGCTTCATTCTTCCCCATTCGCGCGCGACCCTGTCCTCGACGTCGCTCGACATTTTAAAACATTCTAAAAGCAAGCCAAGTTTTGAAATAAAAATGCCAAGCCAAGCCGAGCCCAGTCGCTTGGTTACTACTTGCGACCTCCAGGGGTGTATTTGCAACTCTTTCCAAGCACGAGCTTTGTTCCTTGGGGATAGCAAAACGGTAAACTTAGGATCACTTAAAAGCTGCTATGAGACTCCGTAGAAAATGAGAAAACTGTACTAGAAACTTGAATATATACATATACGTGAGCGTACATAGCGTATATCTATACATAATAAACGTCGCAGCAAATCACTTTTAATGTCACTCCGTAGTAGTTGGAGAAAATTTTGTTATAACTACCAAAAGCTAACTAAGAACTCTCTAGACGACGAAGAAAACGGAGACGAAGAGTATACTTTCATGTGGAACAAAGTTAGAACGTTGCTTTGATCCGGATATAATTCTCTTAAAAAACTTGATAATGAAGAATAAGTTTGAAAAAAAAAAAATGTTTTATTTCCAAAACGGGCAATAGGAAAGATAATAATTGCTCACTTATATTAACACGGGTATTTTGGAAATTCACTTTCAATCAACTCGGGCTAAACGATACGCAACGGTAGAGAAGTGGCTGTTGCAGCTGGTTGATGAAAAGATAAAAAAAGAAAACTGTACGTATTTATATGTATCCATAATTTGATTGAACGCTTGCGCGCCCGCGGCACGTGTGCTTTCAATTCTGTTATCATATGATGCATAATTGAGTTATGCAAGCACGCATAATGTGTGCGTTTGACAAACAGCTGTTATACGCGTAGGTACGTATCGCGTTATACAGGTTATTGCAGAGAGTAAATTCTGGGCCAAGGCAGTGGTCAGTGATCATCGTTGACCACATACGCGTTATATATAACACCCGCATATAATACACCGTCAATGACCATTCTCCGAAATTCGCACGATGTTATTTTCTGCACCCATGGCCAATGGCAACATGTGCGTAACACGTGCTCGAACGATTTTCATTGCCAAAAATTGCGAATATCCACCTGAAACGATTGTTAATATTGAATACCCCTCGCCGAGTGCCATTTCGAAACACTACTGTGCAGTGGTAATAAAAAAAGACGAATCGATCGTGCGTCTTATTCTTTTTATTTAAATTATTTTTTTTTCGACTATCCTTTTTTCTTTCATTTAATTTTTTTACCTTCTTTTCTTCGCTGCAAAGGCAAAATCGCACAACGGACATTCGTTTGTAATGAATGAAAGGCTTTTTATACGTGTTATCTATGCATTCGGTTACCAACAAACGTTTTAAACCAGACGAAATTAAACCAAAAAAAAAAATACATATACATATAGAAAGAAGGAAAAGAAAAGAGAAAAACCAATTCAAGATAAAAGAAAATAGATACAAACAAAAAATACCTAGTGCCGCTTCGCTCGGTGACGGACTATATACTATACATACGTACACGCTTTTATTTCCCAGAGTTTTATTCGTTATCCGGTTCGTTCCGTAGTAACAACAGAGAAAAAAAAAAATTAAATAAATGGATAAATGAATAAATACATGAAACGGAAAAAAAATCGGATGAAAAGTACATAAACGAGTTTTTTTTTTAAGATTATACTCCCGGACTGACAATGAGCTGGATCTATCTATAAAATTGATCGAGTTATCGAATTTTAAAAAATCAAAAAAAAAAAATCGCAGGTTCAAACCCCTCCGCGTCTGATTTAGTGAGCCAAAAAAAAGATTTTTTTTGTTTCGAGAAAATCGATGGCACTACGTTTTTCTTACGTATTTTGAGCTCAGGAATCCGAATCTGAAAAGAAAATTAATCTATCTATAAAATTGATCGAGTTATCGAATTTTAAAAAATCAAAAAAAAAAAAATCGCAGGTTCAAACCCCTCCGCGTCTGATTTAGTGGGCCAAAAAAAAGATTTTTTTGTTTCGAGAAAATCGATGGCACTACGTTTTTCTTACGTATTTTGAGCTCAGGAATCCGAATCTGAAAAGAAAATTAATCTTTCTATAAAATTGATCGAGTTATCGAATTTTAAAAAATCAAAAAATAAAAAATCGCAGGTTCAAACCCCTCCGCGTCTGATTTAGTGGGCCAAAAAAAAGATTTTTTTTGTTTCGAGAAAATCGATGGCACTACGTTTTTCTTACGTATTTTGAGCTCAGGAATCCGAATCTGAAAAGAAAATTAATCTATCTATAAAATTGATCGAGTTATCGAATTTTAAAAAATCAAAAAATAAAAAATCGCAGGTTCAAACCCCTCCGCGTCTGATTGAGTGGGCCAAAAAAAAGATTTTTTTTGTTTCGAGAAAATCGATGGCACTACGTTTTTCTTACGTATTTTGAGCTCAGGAATCCGAATCTGAAAAGAAAATTAATCTATCTATAAAATTGATCGAGTTATCGAATTTTAAAAAATCAAAAAATAAAAAATCGCAGGTTCAAACCCCTCCGCGTCTGATTTAGTGGGCCAAAAAAAAGATTTTTTTTGTTTCGAGAAAATCGATGGCACTACGTTTTTCTTACGTATTTTGAGCTCAGGAATCCGAATCTGAAAAGAAAATTAATCTATCTATAAAATTGATCGAGTTATCGAATTTTAAAAAATCAAAAAATAAAAAATCGCAGGTTCAAACCCCTCCGCGTCTGATTTAGTGGGCCAAAAAAAAGATTTTTTTTGTTTCGAGAAAATCGATGGCACTACGTTTTTCTTACGTATTTTGAGCTCAGGAATCCGAATCTGAAAAGAAAATTAATCTATCTATAAAATTGATCGAGTTATCGAATTTTAAAAAATCAAAAAATAAAAAATCGCAGGTTCAAACCCCTCCGCGTCTGATTTAGTGGGCCAAAAAAAAGATTTTTTTTGTTTCGAGAAAATCGATGGCACTACGTTTTTCTTACGTATTTTGAGCTCAGGAATCCGAATCTGAAAAGAAAATTAATCTATCTATAAAATTGATCGAGTTATCGAATTTTAAAAAATCAAAAAATAAAAAATCGCAGGTTCAAACCCCTCCGCGTCTGATTTAGTGGGCCAAAAAAAAGATTTTTTTTGTTTCGAGAAAATCGATGGCACTACGTTTTTCTTACGTATTTTGAGCTCAGGAATCCGAATCTGAAAAGAAAATTAATCTATCTATAAAATTGATCGAGTTATCGAATTTTAAAAAATCAAAAAATAAAAAATCGCAGGTTCAAACCCCTCCGCGTCTGATTTAGTGGGCCAAAAAAAAGATTTTTTTTGTTTCGAGAAAATCGATGGCACTACGTTTTTCTTACGTATTTTGAGCTCAGGAATCCGAATCTGAAAAGAAAATTAATCTATCTATAAAATTGATCGAGTTATCGAATTTTAAAAAATCAAAAAATAAAAAATCGCAGGTTCAAACCCCTCCGCGTCTGATTTAGTGGGCCAAAAAAAAGATTTTTTTTGTTTCGAGATAATCGATGGCACTACGTTTTTCTTACGTATTTTGAGCTCAGGAATCCGAATCTGAAAAGAAAATTAATCTATCTATAAAATTGATCGAGTTATCGAATTTTAAAAAATCAAAAAATAAAAAATCGCAGGTTCAAACCCCTCCGCGTCTGATTTAGTGGGCCAAAAAAAAGATTTTTTTTGTTTCGAGAAAATCGATGGCACTACGTTTTTCTTACGTATTTTGAGCTCAGGAATCCGAATCTGAAAAGAAAATTAATCTATCTATAAAATTGATCGAGTTATCGAATTTTAAAAAATCAAAAAATAAAAAATCGCAGGTTCAAACCCCTCCGCGTCTGATTTAGTGGGCCAAAAAAAAGATTTTTTTTGTTTCGAGAAAATCGATGGCACTACGTTTTTCTTACGTATTTTGAGCTCAGGAATCCGAATCTGAAAAGAAAATTAATCTTTCTATAAAATTGATCGAGTTATCGAATTTTAAAAAATCAAAAAATAAAAAATCGCAGGTTCAAACCCCTCCGCGTCTGATTTAGTGGGCCAAAAAAAAGATTTTTTTTGTTTCGAGAAAATCGATGGCACTACGTTTTTCTTACGTATTTTGAGCTCAGGAATCCGAATCTGAAAAGAAAATTAATCTATCTATAAAATTGATCGAGTTATCGAATTTTAAAAAATCAAAAAATAAAAAATCGCAGGTTCAAACCCCTCCGCGTCTGATTTAGTGGGCCAAAAAAAAGATTTTTTTTGTTTCGAGAAAATCGATGGCACTACGTTTTTCTTACGTATTTTGAGCTCAGGAATCCGAATCTGGAAAGAAAATTAATCTATCTATAAAATTGATCGAGTTATCGAATTTTAAAAAATCAAAAAATAAAAAATCGCAGGTTCAAACCCCTCCGCGTCTGATTTAGTGGGCCAAAAAAAAGATTTTTTTTGTTTCGAGAAAATCGATGGCACTACGTTTTTCTTACGTATTTTGAGCTCAGGAATCCGAATCTGAAAAGAAAATTAATCTATCTATAAAATTGATCGAGTTATCGAATTTTAAAAAATCAAAAAATAAAAAATCGCAGGTTCAAACCCCTCCGCGTCTGATTTAGTGGGCCAAAAAAAAGATTTTTTTTGTTTCGAGAAAATCGATGGCACTACGTTTTTCTTACGTATTTTGAGCTCAGGAATCCGAATCTGAAAAGAAAATTAATCTATCTATAAAATTGATCGAGTTATCGAATTTTAAAAAATCAAAAAATAAAAAATCGCAGGTTCAAACCCCTCCGCGTCTGATTTAGTGGGCCGAAAAAAAGATTTTTTTTGTTTCGAGAAAATCGATGGCACTACGTTTTTCTTACGTATTTTGAGCTCAGGAATCCGAATCTGAAAAGAAAATTAATCTATCTATAAAATTGATCGAGTTATCGAATTTTAAAAAATCAAAAAATAAAAAATCGCAGGTTCAAACCCCTCCGCGTCTGATTTAGTGGGCCAAAAAAAAGATTTTTTTTGTTTCGAGAAAATCGATGGCACTACGTTTTTCTTACGTATTTTGAGCTCAGGAATCCGAATCTGAAAAGAAAATTAATCTATCTATAAAATTGATCGAGTTATCGAATTTTCAAAAATCAAAAAAAAAAAATCGCAGGTTCAAACCCCTCCGCGTCTGATTTAGTGGGCCAAAAAAAAGATTTTTTTTGTTTCGAGAAAATCGATGGCACTACGTTTTTCTTACGTATTTTGAGCTCGGGAATCCGAATCTGAAAAGAAAATTAATCTATCTATAAAATTGATCGAGTTATCGAATTTTAAAAAATCAAAAAATAAAAAATCGCAGGTTCAAACCCCTCCGCGTCTGATTTAGTGGGCCAAAAAAAAGATTTTTTTTGTTTCGAGAAAATCGATGGCACTACGTTTTTCTTACGTATTTTGAGCTCAGGAATCCGAATCTGAAAAGAAAATTAATCTATCTATAAAATTGATCGAGTTATCGAATTTTAAAAAATCAAAAAATAAAAAATCGCAGGTTCAAACCCCTCCGCGTCTGATTTAGTGGGCCAAAAAAAAGATTTTTTTTGTTTCGAGATAATCGATGGCACTACGTTTTTCTTACGTATTTTGAGCTCAGGAATCCGAATCTGAAAAGAAAATTAATCTATCTATAAAATTGATCGAGTTATCGAATTTTAAAAAATCAAAAAATAAAAAATCGCAGGTTCAAACCCCTCCGCGTCTGATTTAGTGGGCCAAAAAAAAGATTTTTTTTGTTTCGAGAAAATCGATGGCACTACGTTTTTCTTACGTATTTTGAGCTCAGGAATCCGAATCTGAAAAGAAAATTAATCTATCTATAAAATTGATCGAGTTATCGAATTTTAAAAAATCAAAAAATAAAAAATCGCAGGTTCAAACCCCTCCGCGTCTGATTTAGTGGGCCAAAAAAAAGATTTTTTTTGTTTCGAGAAAATCGATGGCACTACGTTTTTCTTACGTATTTTGAGCTCAGGAATCCGAATCTGAAAAGAAAATTAATCTTTCTATAAAATTGATCGAGTTATCGAATTTTAAAAAATCAAAAAATAAAAAATCGCAGGTTCAAACCCCTCCGCGTCTGATTTAGTGGGCCAAAAAAAAGATTTTTTTTGTTTCGAGAAAATCGATGGCACTACGTTTTTCTTACGTATTTTGAGCTCAGGAATCCGAATCTGAAAAGAAAATTAATCTATCTATAAAATTGATCGAGTTATCGAATTTTAAAAAATCAAAAAATAAAAAATCGCAGGTTCAAACCCCTCCGCGTCTGATTTAGTGGGCCAAAAAAAAGATTTTTTTTGTTTCGAGAAAATCGATGGCACTACGTTTTTCTTACGTATTTTGAGCTCAGGAATCCGAATCTGGAAAGAAAATTAATCTATCTATAAAATTGATCGAGTTATCGAATTTTAAAAAATCAAAAAATAAAAAATCGCAGGTTCAAACCCCTCCGCGTCTGATTTAGTGGGCCAAAAAAAAGATTTTTTTTGTTTCGAGAAAATCGATGGCACTACGTTTTTCTTACGTATTTTGAGCTCAGGAATCCGAATCTGAAAAGAAAATTAATCTATCTATAAAATTGATCGAGTTATCGAATTTTAAAAAATCAAAAAATAAAAAATCGCAGGTTCAAACCCCTCCGCGTCTGATTTAGTGGGCCAAAAAAAAGATTTTTTTTGTTTCGAGAAAATCGATGGCACTACGTTTTTCTTACGTATTTTGAGCTCAGGAATCCGAATCTGAAAAGAAAATTAATCTATCTATAAAATTGATCGAGTTATCGAATTTTAAAAAATCAAAAAATAAAAAATCGCAGGTTCAAACCCCTCCGCGTCTGATTTAGTGGGCCAAAAAAAAGATTTTTTTTGTTTCGAGAAAATCGATGGCACTACGTTTTTCTTACGTATTTTGAGCTCAGGAATCCGAATCTGAAAAGAAAATTAATCTATCTATAAAATTGATCGAGTTATCGAATTTTAAAAAATCAAAAAATAAAAAATCGCAGGTTCAAACCCCTCCGCGTCTGATTTAGTGGGCCAAAAAAAAGATTTTTTTTGTTTCGAGAAAATCGATGGCACTACGTTTTTCTTACGTATTTTGAGCTCAGGAATCCGAATCTGAAAAGAAAATTAATCTATCTATAAAATTGATCGAGTTATCGAATTTTAAAAAATCAAAAAATAAAAAATCGCAGGTTCAAACCCCTCCGCGTCTGATTTAGTGGGCCAAAAAAAAGATTTTTTTTGTTTCGAGAAAATCGATGGCACTACGTTTTTCTTACGTATTTTGAGCTCGGGAATCCGAATCTGAAAAGAAAATTAATCTATCTATAAAATTGATCGAGTTATCGAATTTTCAAAAATCAAAAAATAAAAAATCGCAGGTTCAAACCCCTCCGCGTCTGATTTAGTGGGCCAAAAAAAAGATTTTTTTTGTTTCGAGAAAATCGATGGCACTACGTTTTTCTTACGTATTTTGAGCTCAGGAATCCGAATCTGAAAAGAAAATTAATCTATCTATAAAATTGATCGAGTTATCGAATTTTAAAAAATCAAAAAATAAAAAATCGCAGGTTCAAACCCCTCCGCGTCTGATTTAGTGGGCCAAAAAAAAGATTTTTTTTGTTTCGAGAAAATCGATGGCACTACGTTTTTCTTACGTATTTTGAGCTCAGGAATCCGAATCTGAAAAGAAAATTAATCTATCTATAAAATTGATCGAGTTATCGAATTTCAAAAAATCGGATAATTTGAAAAACATTTCTCTTTTCATTCCAAAGAAAATAAAGTTGGTAACGGAATTCACTGTACTTAGAAAAAATTCTGGCTGAAAATATTGTCTGATAAAAAAGGCGAGATTATCGTTAGCAAGATATCTTGAAGGCAAAAAAAAAAGGAAAAGAATTTTTAAATTCGTAGAAAGGTTTTTTTTTCCTTCTTAAGATAATTAGTAAAAGTCCAAGATTCGAGGCGTCCGATTAGTCACGAATTAGCAGCGTTGCAGACGGAACAGAGTCCAGCATTGTTCCCTGAAGTAGATAATCGGCATCCCCTCTGCACTCACACAACTTAAGGGTAACAAAAGGGTATCGATCCTTCCCCCAACAACTCGCGACACTTTGCTGAGGCATGCATCTCATACTCGTTTACGCCTTGAGCACGTCTTGTTCTCTCTTATACTACGCTTTGCAAGCTTCGCTCATATAATATACGTATATGGTGTGTAACCTATCTGCCTACCTCACTACCTACTCACACTCTGTACACACAGTTTTCTTCCTAACTTCCTACGTACTTTTTACCCCTCGCTTACGCGAAACTCCCTCTCATCTGTACCACCGACGAGAAGTCGTCTGACCGCCCCTTCTACTTTTCTACGTATTTCATGCCACTTTGTCAGAGTTGCACACGCGTGGATCTGGAGAAACTTTCCTACCGAAATCGCTTGTAAATTTTCTAACTGAATTTTTCACCAGCTGTATTAGAAATGTCGGTATCGATCGCACGTCTGGAATATTTTGGAAGAATCCGAGGGGTCCGAAATCTTGATGGTTTGAAATTTTTACATCTTAAAATAAAGTCAGAGATGGAATAGACCTTTTTTTTTTTGATTTTTTGTGACAAAATTTGCTCGCGCTTTCGTTTGAAGAAAGTTACGTTTCATTGAAAATAAACTCTTTATGCAAACTTGACTGGTCTAGCCAAACTATGTATATACACTTGATCGCTACGTCAACGAAGTGTCGGCGCCGTGGAGTAGAGGAGAAGAGGTGGAGGAAGTGACGTTCTTTGCTTTCTGTATGTATGTATGTTTGCACACATATACGAGCGACCATTTTCTCTCGGGATCAAGTAATTGCCATCTTGATCCGATCCGCAAACACCGTCTCGTAGGCACGAACTACCATACCGAACCATAGCCAACGTTATATCCTACCGACCGAAGAGTCCCTCGGTCCCATACTCATCCCCTTCAATTACAAGTTCGCAAATTCAATCTTACTATCCAACCAAATCCAACTCGCCATGTATACCTACCCACCTTATACCTACCTCTCCACCTACATTCTGCTATTGAGTTTCTATAGAGTTTCCCTTACAAGTTATATTACAAGTACATAGGTTTATATCTACCTTTCACTCGGATTCCAAATAACAGTTTCTCTATGCATCCATCTACTTTATAACTATCCCGTTCAATGACCCTTCCAAAAGTTTATCCAATATCTTTACGTTTCTCAAGCAAAACTATACATGTCGTTAGACCATGATCGTCTAGCGGTAATACCTTGCGGAACGAAAATTGAATAAAGAAAAAAATAAATATGTTACCGATAAACGAAAAAGATATTTAAAAGTGTTCCGGGTGTTGGTGGGAAATGGGAATCTGAACGCGTTGGATTTTCGAGACGGGATGGCGTCTATGAATAATGTATTCATTTCACGAGAATGAAAATCCTGTGGCCCTATAAGGTGGAAGAGATTGACCCAGAAAGAAAAAAATTATATTATGATGTGTTTCCATCGATGGAGAGAGGGAAAAAAGAAACAAAATCTGACGAGGACATGGACGGTAATTAGATTTCATAATGTGGAGATCGATCATAAGTCTCGTGGAGAAAAGAGAGAAAAAGATTATCAGGAATCGACGAGAAACGATTACCAATCGTTTTCTGAAATTAGAAAATACCGCGAGATTGAAAAAAAAAAAAAATGGTTAAAGGACCTTTCTCTTAGTTCTAATAGAGCTGGACCTTCTTGTCTGCTTTGGTCAGAGCTTAACGTTCCTAAATTACGTAACCAATCGGCTGTGTGGTCGAAACCGTTGGAGTAGGTAAGCCCTGGTAATGCAATTAATAATAATTTGCCAGCCGGCGTAAGCCTTCCCGATTACGAGGCTTACTCAACCGGAATGATAATTGCAATCTATTGCCTCACTTCGCTGTACACTAGACGGTATCAAATTATATTTCTATGAATCTGAAAATTACAGAAAACGTTCGATCGTTCTGATTGAAAAAACAAAAAAGGTAATCCAAATTTCTCTAGATTTCCTAATCCATTTATTCGATTCTTTTACCGAGGAGGGAAGGAAAGTAAAAAAAATGCGATCACCGTTAAATCTGTATAAAAAAGAAAAGGAAAAAAAATATATGTGCATATATCTTGAGATATGATCGGAAAGAAAATTAAGGAGCCTATGAAACATGGTGGCGAGATACTTGAGAATAAATTTTCTTTTTCCAAGAGGAATCAATTCGGTATATATAAGAGATAAAAATCATGCAAACAACACCCGGCGGCAACGTCACGTCGGCAGGAACTTCATCCTTCAGAATTGAAGAATAACTCGAAGTGGCCTCATCTACATCGAAATGTGTTTCGGATCCTGTAGCTATAGGTATACATAACCTTAACCAGAAAAAAGAGAGAAAAAGTTTACCGGGGGGTTGCGAAGGCAGCTGGAACTGGATAAAGAACAGAGAGAGAACGATGAAAAAGTAAGGGAGAGGAAGAGAGGTGGAGGAAAGGGACTATCCAGGGATTCTAGTTCCAGATCTCTCTCGCTTGTGAAACTCGTAGAGATTCAATGGAAAGGACATGATTGATAAAGAATTGTGGTTGGAAACTGAATGATTCCGTTAGTGTTGGGAATTCGAAGAACTGTATCGACATTCTCACACCCGCATTTCCATCGATCAGTTTTATTACTGACTAATCTATATTTCACTGTTTATAATTTGCGATAACAAAGGGATGGCTATGTAAGTGCCTCGGACGTGTCGTCCTGCGATCGAACAAGTGTGCAGGTAAAGAAAAATAGTCGTTTGCAGACAAGTTGTGAGAAAATAGAAAACGAAGAAACCAAATGACAGATGATGGATGAAAGACACAAACGAGAAGGACTTCGCACAGGGGATAAAGGGGGGAGTGAAGTAGGAAGGGGAGGGGAAGTTTGATCAATCATAGCCTCCAGACTGATTATATCCCGACTAACGTGCTTCGGAATCGAGCGAACAGGACGAGGGAAGTGGCAAAGGAAAAGAAAAGAAAAACAGGAAACCTCAAAAGAAAAAAAAAGAAAAGAGAAATTAAATACAAACGAACAAACACAAATGATTGATAAAGGCATTGTCCCTATTGTCCTGACAAAGAAAACGCCAATCAGAACACCCTGTATAACTTTTAGTAGAGTAGGCTGCGTTTGTTGAGAATTTTAAATATTTCCTGGATTCCTCACTTTTTTTTTTCCTATCATCATATTATCCGAGACCTAATTTCGATGAAGTTGAAAAAGTGGTTTGAAAGTTTATCCCATAAAATCTCTGTTTCAGTTTTGAAATGTTGTCGCGAATATATCCGCATTTTATTATCATCCCCTGCACGCTTGTCGTAGAGAAGAAGAATGCGATTTGAATACACCCGGGACACCCTTACATGTAGTCGTGTAGAATGGTAGCGATTGCTTGAAGACCACTGTTTTACGAAGGGGGAAAAGAAAGAGAGAGAAAGAAAAGAAAAAAAAGATCCCCGAATCCCAAATCCGGGACACGACGGACCTTTTCGAGATGAATTGTGGACCCCGCACGTATACCCTTATCAAATCAGATCCCCATTCGACATCGGAATGATCTTTTGAGTAAAGATCATTTTTATTTATTTCTTTCTTTTTTGTTTTCTGTTTCTCAAAAATTAGCAACACTAAGTAGAGAGATAATTACTTGCGAAATTGTTGTTCGCAACTACCTTGTATAATAATGTCTTAAATGCGAGTGAGTTGCTGGTGAAGCAACCTTAATAATCGCTAAACTATTTCTGTATAAAGGACAAGAACTTGACGCCACCAAGTCGCAAATGTTGCCGTAGATGAAGAGAATGGAATTTCTGAGGGTCGAAGTATAATGCGAATAATTTCGTGTCGCACATCGTTGTCTAGATACACATCTATATGAAACTTCATTTGATTTTTTTTTTTTTTCTACCCCCTAAAGCAAATAACACTCGTTAATATAGAATTTATTAGAAGTCCACACCATACAGAATTGCAGCGTAACTCCTTTGGGATTTCTTATTCCTATTTCATAAGGGGTTGGTTCTTTTGTTTTAAATTCAAAAGTCCTCATCGTACTTTCGTAAAAAATTCATTTCGTTATACTATAAAAGCTTCATCGTTGAAGCTTCCAGACGCCGGGGTGGTTTCGAAACTCTGCTCTCTTTCGTTCTTTGAAGTTTCAAACTCAAGCCGAAAGGCATATAATAGTATAGTTTGTCAAAAGGCTGATGGCTTAAAGCTTTACTTTATCGAAAGCAGCTGACCACTATGGGGTGGTTTTAAAACAAAAGGAAATAAAAAAATAAAATAGAAAATAAAAAATACAGCAACCCGGCCTCGTCTGGTAGTATTCAAAATAAGGGATGAAAAGGCTCTCTCTTGCAAAAAACTTTTCTCAACGAATCTACCGAAATATATTACAAGAAAAAGTTCGATGAATATCTGTGTGCCTTTTGCTATTTTACAAAAAGCGCTAATTTAAGAAAAGTGAATTTTTGAATCAACAATTTTCTTAATATCTTCTTTTTTGGTTTTTGTTTCAGCAGGTGCTGCCGCGGCGGTTGTTACTTCGGTCGGTGGTTTTGACGCACATCTTAGAGGTCCAAGTTTTTTAATCGAACCGCAGTCAAGAATTGAATTTTCAAACTCAAGTGGTGCTTGGCTCGATTGCGCAGCATCCGGAAGTCCGCCACCAAACATTGATTGGGTAACGGCTGATGGACTTCCAGCAAGTGACGTTCCAGGTGTACGAAGAGTATTGAGAAACGGTACTCTTGTTTTACTTCCGTTTCCGGCCGCCGCATATAGACAGGATGTTCACAGCGCCGCTTATAGATGCGTTGCAAGTAATGACGTTGGAAGGGTTTTGACCAGAGATGTTCAGGTCAGAGCGGGTAAGCTTCGTTTTTTTACCATGTAATAAAATTAAACTAAATCCCCCACCCGATAAAATTTTATAGACTACTTACATGCCTGATTTTACTATTAAATTATACCTGAGAATAGGTAATAAGGGTAGTAGGGTAAAACTTGAGCAGGTGAATTGCTTTTAAGGGAAAGATTCTCACCGTCTACTTATACTTCTCGCGTTTATAATAGGTAGCAATCTTCTTCCTTGAGATAACAAAATTTAAATATCAACGGGTTTTAAGTGTAGAACTAAACTTTCAAGACTCTATTCCGCTTTACAGAGATAAGACAAGAGGAAATCTTGATTCGCACGTGACCTGAATCAAAATTAGATAAGATAGAAAAATCGGAGGTGGTGGTTTCTTGTTCTTTATCCCTTCCGTTTCCCACGTTCTCACAGACGAGGGGTGAGCAGATCTATCTCAATAAAAAGAAATCAGCAATTCCAGAAAATTTTTCAAGATGTTGAATGGTAAAAAATTCGTACTGAGTTTCTTGTTTTTGCTTTAATCTTTATTTCTTCTTTCATAAATCAGGCTAAAATCACTCGCGTTAAGTAGTCCGGCTTTATTACAGCAATTTGGGCCAGCAGGTAGAGTTTTCGCAGCTTTCAGGTTAATTTTGCCTTTCGTTTTGTTTTTCGTTTTTGAGGGTTTAAGGGGTGGAGTTAACAAAGCGATTAGAAAGCTCACGCTTTTCTCTTTCTATTTCCCTCTCTATCTATATCTCTTTTTCTCTCTGAGGAGCTCAGTTGACCTAGCGGAACGTGCAAAGCGCGGAACTGGGCGAGTTAATTACCTTTTTTAAAACGCAATCTGAATGCAAAACCGCAACGACTATAAGCCTCCCGCCATAAAGGTACGGACTTTTTGTGGTGAACGAAGCCACATTCGTAAACTAGATTAAGAAAATCCCATACTAACGATTATGAACTTTATGGTCTATCCCCATATCTCCACACACGAGATTCTCGCTCCATTTTTTCGGCTAATTATCATTTAATAATCATAAATTTCAACGCTGATTATAAAGATAACGATTATGAAAGAAAAATTCATGGATTTATATTATACATTGCAAACTGTTTCGCGATTCGGTAAGAAACATTTTTTTTTTTTCTAATTTCAACTCTGACATGTGTTGAAAATTTATTATATGAAAGAGAAAAACTTTTTCCGTAACACAGCGTTCTTTTCATATTTTTACCGGTAAAAGTAAGACCGGAAAGTCCGGTCATAAAGCAGGCGAGAGTTGGTCAAATCCCTGGGCTAGAGGTTAAGTTCAGTTTTCTTTTTAAATTTATAACCAACCCAAAGTTATTTTGATTATTCTTTTTTTTATCTTTTCTTTTTTCTTCTTTACTTTATTTCTCTTTCTTGTCTTACAAATTTGATTCACGTTCCTCTTATTAGAGAGTGTCTCAATTCTTTTAACTTTTCCCACGAGGGATTTTTCTATACTCTTGGGAATTTCTCTATGACCAATTTTATTATACATTATATATACGAAATTCTCTTTCTGGCTAGCTACCAAATGCAATAATTATTTTTACCGTCTGACGTATATAACGTAGGATTGGCTACCGACGAAATACAATTTCGTAAAGCCATAAAAATATTTCTGTCCAGAATAAGATTTCTCATATAGTTGTGTTGAGAAATTGGACGATGACGACGACGAATTCTAGAACAAGGGTAAATTATCCCCGAAAATTGTGAGAAATAGAAACTTTCCAAAATCTTCTTTAATAAGCTACAAACTTCTCTGACGTAAGACCAAAAAAAAAAAAACCTACCAACTTCCCGCTAATTTCAAATTGATGAGTTAAAAGCCTCAGTGTTCAAAATTTGACGAAGAGAAAATGGCAAAGTCTAAAATCGGATCCCTTCTAAATAAAATCCCTAAATATTCTTCGTACTTAAGGTTCGACCGCTTTAAAATCAAAGTTTTAAAGTCAGTGTCTCACTTTTAATGAGAAAAAAATTACAGAGTAGTTAGAAAGGATGAGAAAGAAAAAGAAATTATTCGCGTCACGATAGAAAAATTAATTTTGAAAATAACCTGACATGGTATTTTAAATGACGTTTGTACAACACACCGTGAAAAGGGGGTTTCGAAAAAAGTGACTCACTGCCGAAACCAAAGGACATATTAGGTATACCTACGAACCTACCGCCGCTTTTGCTTGTTTTCTCGCGTCCGTTTACCCTTGGGCTCTTGATACCAACACAACCCTAATAAGTTCCACGGTTTCCCTTATATACCACGTGTGTGTACGTGGATATGTACACGGAATTCGTGACTCTGGATAACCCAGTTCTCAGAACGGAAGCAAACAGCATCCCATCCCGCAGAGTCGCACTCTGCTTCTACCACCTTGTTCAAAATCTGTATTCGTAAATGTCACGGGGTCGGGTATGGAATTCCTACGGGAATTCTGGAACAACTTCCCCTACCCCCTCCCTCATACACCTACATATATATAAATCGTGTTCCACTGCAGTTCTTTAACATCCCCAGAACTGAAAGCACACGTCACACCACGTCGCGGTCTTTACCCCAAGGAATGTATACCTATATTCCCGATGTGTCACCTTTTTTTTTATTCTGACGGAAGAAAGAATGATATTTTCTTTATCAAATAACTTGCCGTATACCATAGATGAATTTTTTCCCCCCCCGTAAAATTTTCAGATTCTTAACAGCAGTCGAAAAGTTGAAATTCGATCAGGAAAGGACTGAAACTTTTCTATCTAAACTACCTTACATTCGTTTAGGATGTCGAAAATGTATTTTAGGTTTATGGTTTTCTTTTTTTCTTTCTCTTCCTTTTTTCTTTGGGTCGATTCTCCATCTTGAACGGAAGACAAATTGAACACAGAAAAAATAAATAATAATTCAACGTCAAATCGATACATGAGTTTTCGTGGGGAGCAGAAAAAAAAAAATGGAGGAGATAAATACACGAGGGTAGTAAAATTGTTAAAAGTTTTTTCTCTCTTTATTCCACAGTCGTCGCCCAGGCATACAAAGTTGATGTGGAAGTTATGGGAGGTGCATCCAGAGGGTGTACAGCAGTTCTTCGATGCGTTATTCCAAGTTTCGTCAAGGATTTGGTCAGGGTGGTTTCTTGGTTACAGGAACCCTCTTTTTACATCTACCCATCTCTTCAGGGTGGTGAGTATTTAATTTTTTACAGTTGTAAAAAAGAGGAAAATTGGAAAGTTTTTGTTCTCTCATTTGATTCTCGTCGTTTATTAATTATTCAAATATATTCCTCATTTTTTCATTTCGTTTCGAAATTTTTTTATTTCACTTCTAGGAATCGGTGTAAAAAAGAATTACGTGTGACATTCTAAAAAACGGAGAAAAGAAAAATCCGCGGGGTTTATGAAGTCTGAGTACAATTTTATTCTATAGGTACGTTATAAACCGTACTCGAGAGTACATCGCGTTATTTAATACCCATAGCTTTCGGTAACATGAGTAAAATAAAGAATTGATGAACAAGAAGTAAAGTTGAAAAAAAAAGATTACCGATGAATCCGTATGTATCGTTTTTTTTTATTTTTTATTTCCGTTTTATTTAACATTACCCGGAATTCTACAGTTTTCCTATAAAAAGCGCTGGTTTTAAAGTATGCGTATAGGTATATTATATGTCCGTGTATTATAATGAAGATAATAAAAAAATGAAAAAGAAAAGTACTTGCACAGAAAAGTATAAAGTTTTTCAACTATACTACATTATGTATGTATATATATATGATATTGAAAACGAACTTCCGGGAACACTCGAGTGATATTATATGAATAGTGAAATAACGAGAGCTTGAATTTGAAAACGCGCTCTCGATATTCCCATAAGGAAATATTGACATTAGAGTCGTTAAAGCAAATCTACTCTCTCTTACCTCCTATTTTCCTCATCGTTTCTCAATATATTTGCTCTCCGTGAATTACGGCCGTGTGATTGAAATTCAATTTTTTTTTTTACTTTCAATTTTTACTTCTCTTTCGATTTTTTTTGAATATATATTTTTCTTCTTATCCTCTTATTTCCTATACTCAATCATCGCAATTATGTATATTCTCACCCATGTAATTATCTGTACTTATATATTTATCCGATAACAAAAAGTAAAAGACAATTTGAAAAAAATGGAAGGATGAGAAATAAAATTAAACGCACGGAATATAATTTTTGAAAAATCTCAAAGTACGATACTGTAAAAAAATCGGGGGGATGAAAACTTTGTTCTTCTTTTTCCTTTCTATTCTTCCGCAAGATTCTCCTCGTTCCCTCATTATTTGCAAAATCCGAACCGTGTGGATTTTTGTAAAATAGAAAAATATGTGTAAGAAATAAAAGTGGCAGTTTATATTATGGGGTAAATTCATGCAACTATATATAATATATTGCACTCGTGTAGTATGGGTAGCCTGTCTAGAATTGAAAAATATTGAGACTGAAAAGAGGACAAGGCAAAATAGAAGAAGAAGAAAAAAAAAATACTTTGCATCGCCCATGGGGCAAAAGAAGGGAATTTCGTAATATCTTCATATTACACGCAGAAGCGCGAGCGCCACGGGAAATCCATATTGTTACCAGACCGGTGCACGCTAAAATTTAATATCTCGCATAACATATTACTCTCACTATACATATGTTATATATACCTATACAGTCACTTTGTATTCCTGGATACGTTAAAAATGAGTAAAAGAAGAAAAAGAAAGTGTCGGGTGTGCCGGCCACCGTCTAGGCACCGTAAATGGCATTTAATTTAATGAGAACTGCAGGTGTTGAATTTATTAGAAAAAATCGTTGCGGGCATGTGATAAAAAAAATTACATGATGAAAAATGAAAGTAAAAAAGATGGGAGAGAGAGAATAGAATCCTTTGGGACTGATGATTTTGGAACGGTAGGAGGGGATTTTTAATCGTTGAATATTATGCTGTGCTGTAAAAAAAAGAGGAGGAGTAGGATTGGACTTTATGTTATTAATGGGACAGAAGAACTTTTCTTTTCTTTTCTTCTCCCTTATTTTTTTATGTATTTTTTCTCTCCCTCCAGATTTGTGCAGTAGGTGGGTGCGGTGGCGATAATTTAGGAGCAATTAATTTCGGTCGCCTAAAACGACCGGGCAGCTCTGAATTATAAAATCGAAGAAAAGAATCAGAAGCTTCTTTGAACTTTCTTTATATCGTTATTTTACCTATCTTCATATTTATACAGTATTTCCTCGTTTTCCCTCGCAGTTTTTTTTTTTTTTTTGCAGCTTCATTTGTATAATAACGCTCACGTTGCAGGGCGCGAATCAGAACGCCAAAAGAAGTGGATTATAACGAAAGTAAATAGAATAAAATCTGGGACAGAAAAATAGCCGTACGTTGTTTTATTTTTGAATATTTTTTGCTGGACTCGCGGAACCCGGAGATGGACATTCGCGATGTTGGGTCCCTCGGATTCTGCAGGGCTCAACTCGTTAACCTAGTTTTGTTTCGGTATATATGTGTATGTGTATATGTACAAAAAATATATATACAGATATATATACCCAACGAGAACACCCTTTGCAGAATTACCAGGCGTTATCTAACGAAGCTTTTAGTTTTTCACATGTTCAATTTGACCCATTCCAAAAAAAAAAAAAGGAAAAAAAAATTAAGCAAGAGAGGAATGAGGAGGAAAAAGAACCAAAGAATATTCAGCTATGCGCGGACATGCATAGTTCATCGTGTGACTTAAATCTGACTTTGATTTCTTGCCCCAATAATTCTGAACCTTTCAGATTTCCATAAAGTGGTGTGCTGATTTTTTCTTTTTCTTCTTTACTTATAAAATCTTTTTATCCTTTCTGTCCTTAACAGATGGAAAATTTCACCTTCTACCAACGGGGGAACTTCTGGTTCATGGTTTGGAATTCAGCGATCAATTTCCAGTCTACAGATGCCGTACGATGCATCGACTTACGAGACAAGTTGTCGTCAGTTCGGTAGCCAACGTTAGAATAGCTGGTGAGTTTTTTCTTTCTTTTTCTTTTTTTTTTACTACACTCATGTGCATATCATATTATTGGATCATGAATTTTATTTCGCCGGTAATATCGAGTAGCTATTTGGTGTCTTCAACTTTAGTCGATCATTATTTATTTAATTTTTCTTCTTCAATTTTACACGACGATGTAAATGGTCATAATGTGTACATATCTTAACTAGATTAGATATACGTATACGTGAAATTGAATAATTCATATCAATATCAAGAGAAAACACCTACGGTATGTGTTTTAAAATAATAACGCTGAACGTAGTCGTCTTGTCGATAAAATTCAAAAGAATCGTCAAGTTGAGGAACACACAAGAACGAATACTAAAAAACCAAACACGTGGAAGAGGAATTCATTAATTTAAAATTCTGATAATATTTCTCGTTTTCGCTCTAATTATTTTTTCTTCACCAACGCATCGTTGCTGCCACGGTGATGGTGGGTCGTTTCTTGGTGGATATAAAAGCTGGTACGGATTCTCGTTGTCTTCGCTTTGTTTTACATTTTCGGCCGCTGATTGCTGCCGCTGCAACGAACGGCAAAACTCAAAACCTTAGTTCCGTCTGCTGTATATATTTTTTTCTTTTTCCTTTTCCTTTTCTTTTTTCTTTTTTCTTCTCTTTCGTTGTCTGACAACAATCTCCCGCGATGTGCTGCAGGTTTATTCAAATTCAACGTATTCCACGCGACTTCATCAACTTCTACCCCATTCCAACTTTCAGAGCCAGAGATATAACGGAATGAAAATAAAAAAAATAAATAAATAAAATAAAACAGAAGAAGAAGAAGCAAAAAAAAAAATCGAACAAACGAACGTAAAAGAATAAATCTAGAGAAGGAAAAAAAAAACAAGAAAAAAACGAATAGAAGAAGAGATTGTAAAGGTTACCAGATTTAATTAATGAAATTTGCTTCCAACTCTCGTATATTATTTCAAAAGTCCTGGGGCTAAACTAGAAACTAGATTTTCGCCGATCCTCTCCACTACGGCATAAAACCCAACCATTTGTCTTCTAGGACCAGTAATATTTCGTTGCGGGTTACTTCGTGGGATAGCTAAATTTTCGGTTGTTAGACAATGAGATACGAAAATCATATGTATGGGGTATTCCACGCGAAACCGACAGGCCCGTGAACTTTGACCTCTTCGATTTGAATCACTATTTTTTCCTACGTAATACGACCAAAAAAAACTTACACGTATCTTGTACTTTTCCGATTCTACTCTTGATTTTGAGAATACAGAATTTTGAAATTTTCACTTTTTCGTTTGCAGCAATATTTCACCATCCGTTAGTTCGAAAATTATCGGTCCTATCGTCAGAAAAGGATTTTCCCTTCCTAGGGAGATAATATCCTTTTCCTGGTAAAATCTTTCCTGTCGGTTTCGCGTGGAATACCCCGTATACATTATATGTATTAGATTAAATTTTGGGCCATTTGCTTTACTCAGCTAAATTTATCATTCGATGTTATCGAATAGTATGTACACATGGTACAGTACCGTATATGTTTGGAAACCCGAAAGTCTAACTAAAACACGTTGCAAAATTTACGCGGTAACAATTAATCTATCACACCTCAGGACTTTCCGGGCCACCCTATATAGTTGTACGCGAATATATACGTAAATTGTATACGTACTTCTTGGTGGGATAATTTCGGTAGAATTTCTCTTTGTTTCAAAGATTAAACGGAGTTCGTATTAATTAATTGTATATTT
Organism: Athalia cordata; assembly: GCA_963932425.1. NCBI lineage: Eukaryota > Metazoa > Arthropoda > Insecta > Hymenoptera > Athaliidae > Athalia > Athalia cordata. The sequence goes on along the minus strand of OZ010628.1, from coordinate 3,032,717 downwards.
ATTACGCGTAGCGGGGGTGCTAAAAACTTCATCCAAATATATATATAGTTAGTTATATATTTACTTAGAAATTATGAAGATAACTCTCCAATAATTTATATTCTTCATAAGAATGCCAACGATATTTAAAAAAATTACTTCAACCCGAACTGAAAAAAGTTTTTTGAGATATTTTTCTTCTTTTTTCTTTGTCTCTTAAATCAAGAGAATTAGTTCATCCCATTATCCGATTTTTCTGCACCATCGGGATTATGAATATGGAAGAGAAAAAAGTTTCTTGAAATAGTCCAAAGAAACGCGTAGGACTTTTTTTTAATTTTATTTTATTTCTACCTATTTCTACTTTGGCAAATATACGCGAATTGCGACACTTTTAGTTGACGTGCTATTTCCTCCGTCTGTATACAGTTTTCCCCTCGGTTTTTCCCCATAAATTATTCCTTTACCGAACTATTCAATCGCCTTCCGTATCCTTTTTCTTTTTTTATTTTTTTTCCTACACCTATGTCGCTCTATTTCTTGTACACTCTATCGAAAAGCTAAACCGACCCCGCAATGTCGACACCAAGAACCGGAAAACCTAAAATTCTCACTTGATCTAATATTGAAGGACACGAGTTTCTCGCTTCTTCCAATATACTCCTCACATCGCATATAAGTATATCCTGCAACGCCCAATAAATTTCTTTCAGACACTATAGAATCAAAAATCAATTTTTCTATCAATCGATAATTTGAAATCTATTTCTTTTTTTCTTTTACAGATCACAGAGGCGTCGTTCCTCCGATAATTTTGGAACATTCAGGGAGCGTTCACGTCGCTCAGGACGAATCAGCTTCCCTAGTCTGCGTCGCACAGGCATGTCCTTCTCCGGAATACAGGCAAGTATAACACGTCTGATCAAATGATGAAAATAGGAATATGTATAATATTGCGTGAACAAAAAAAAGGATCGATAAATTATATAATATAGATATTGTATAGCTTGATTTAGAACGGAGCCCTAAGGGCAAAAAACGAGACCTGCGTCAGATCAGTGTACATATTATATTATATAATATTATATATGGAAGTTGTTTGCATCAGACAAGCCGGACTTGTTCGTGTTTCGCTTTCCTTCAGGATATGAAGCAGGTATTGTTCGCGCAGGATATAGGATGTGAGCATATTGAACGTACGTCTTAAACGAATTTCAAGTTGTATTCCGGAAGGAGAGAAGAAATTCGGATATTCACTTCACTTCACTTGACTTCACTTTATATCCTTTACCACTGTATTTACCGTTGCTATATTTACGCCCGAAGGTTTTTGCTATAGACAGAAATGACGATAATTAATTAATGTCGCCTTCGGCAACCCCTGTCTTCTCTCTTATACTTTGTTATACAACCCCGATGTATACAATAAATCTGCGAACCGATCGCCATTATTACATGGACTCGACGTATCCACTTCGTAATCGTAAAGTTTTACTCAAAGACTCGGAATTTCACATTATACAATACATCGAAATTCGGGGGTTACGTAAATTCCGTTTCATAATTTCGCTTTCGTTCAAAAGCGTTCTTTTTTCTTTCCTTTATTTTTTCCGTTTCCTAACCACACCACCCACCTCGTTTCACGCCTCATCGGATCGTTCAATTTATTCTGGAAAACGAAAATCATTCTTTCCCTTCACTAAATGTCTACGTTTTCAAAAGCTTCGGTGCGAAAAAAACTTGTTCCTGTGGTCGTCCACAAAAATTATCTATAATATTAAAGTTTCTAGACAATGTGCCACCCTCCCCTATTTTGTGACAGAAATGGTTGTTAGTGAAAAAAAAGAAAAAAAAGAAAAAAGGAATAGAGAAAAAATGAAAGAAAGGAAGAAGCATGCAGTAATGTTTTACGTGTCCAAAATAATACCGTTCTCCAACAATATATATATTTCTACATGGCGTCTAGTCTCTAGGGGTGGATACTAGAAAACGTAAATTCAGAGGGCATGTCGACGTATATGCAAATGTGAAACGAACGTAGGTAGGTATAGAGTAACATGGTGCAGTTTTTTTTAATCTTTTTTTGCAACTGCCACTGAATTTCAAAATATATATCAGTTTGCGCTACCATATGTATATGACTGTAGTGCGAGTATTATACATATAGTGATGAAAATTTTTGATATCAATGAGCTTTGAAATTAATTTTCGACGAGTTATAACGCCGGTGAAAACGCATAGCTGGATCCCCTTTAATTTCAACTGAACCCAATTGATCGAGGGTGATTGACCGCGAGGCTTCTAATTCGCGAATATTGTTTCGCCCTGCCGACCAACGCGATGACCGAGAGTCCTTCACGCGGTCTCAATTGGCAGCCAAGTGCCGATCGATGTCCTCCTCCTACTCCTCTGTCTCATCCGTCTCGTCCTTATCCTTCTTCTCTGCGCCAATTGCTCTAATTAGAAATTAAACTATAATATATACGTGTACTTTTTTTTTCAATATCTCGCGCGAAAGAAAATTCCCAGGTTTATTATTTGTTTGATTCTTTTTTTGTTTCTGCTCTTAATTAATTTTTACAAGAGCAATATCTCGCACGAGCAGAGATTGAGAAATACAAATCCTAATATACAAGCGGGGCGGCGTCCTTGATTTTGTGAAAGTCGAAAAGTCCTTTTCTTTTTCTTTTTACTGCTTCATAGTAAAAATTCCGTTTAAAAATTGGCGAGTCTTTCTTTCCAACCTACAGTTTTGAATCAATGTGAAATTTCGAGTTGAATCGTATACGATCGGGTTTATTAGGTTCTGCTGCAGAAAATTTATTTGCTCCGTATAACGAAGTGAAAGAAAGTCAGGGGGATAAGACTACTTGAAAAATGACGTGTATACCAGTCGTCGTGTATACTTACTAAGTTAAAGTTGTTGCTCAATCGGCACTAAGTTTGACTGCAGTTTCTGTCAACTTTTCCATCCACCCAACTGCAGTCTACATTCCAAATGTCTAGTCAGAGCTGAGGGCAAAGCTTTCGCGGACTATCTTCTTACCTTTTTTACACATATATATACGTATAAATATACTTTCTATATACCTATGTATGTTACCTACCTCCACCGCTTTAGCTGCAAGTTTTACTATACCCCTCTCTCTTTTACCTTCACGTTATCTTATCTGAAACGTAGCAAAAGTTTTTAACAGATACTACGTCGTCGTGTTACCGGTGGAAAGTAAACTCCCGTGTAAAAGCTATGTGAAAAGCAAATTGTAGAATCACTTTTCTATCTCCCTATTTCTTTTTTTTTGTCTTGTTTTTTTACTCTCTTGCATTTTCTTGGTACAAGTTGGATAGATCTCTCTGCAAATCTTCAAAATATATAGGTATACGTATACATGTGTACATCTACTCGGAGTATCTTAGCTTTTGGCAAGTTTTGGCGCAAACAGTTGTACCAACGTAACTTTTAACTGTTATATATTATTCATGAAGATGGTTTTCGCAAACCGGAGGAGAGCCAATGCTCGTTCTTCCTGGACCACGAACGAGGCTTTTGGGACCCGTACTCGCCATCGAAGCGGTCACTGCGGAGGACAGCGGGGTCTATAGATGTTCAGCAGCAAATCCTGGGGGTGAAGCCAGCGCTGAATTAAGGTGATTGAATAAAAATCGTTCATAATTCAAAAAAATCTAGTTTATTTCACTCCTCGTTATCACAATCATTCGCCTTTGGCTACAGATTAATGGTGACGGCTCCTCTTCACGTTGAAGTTACGCCGCCTTTACTGAGCGTCCATTTAGGAGGAAATGCAGAATTCCGTTGCGTCGTTGGTACGCATCCTCAAAGTGGTCAACATTTCGTAACATGGTACAAAGATGGCAGACAACTTCCCGGCACTGGTAGACAGTCTGAAATTCTTCAACTGAACTCAATAGGGCGTGAAGACAGAGGAATGTATCAATGTGTTGTCAGAAGATCCGAAGGTGACACGGCCCAGGCATCGGCCGAGCTACAATTAGGAGGTGAGTCTGATTTTTAAGCTCATCGAAAGACTGTAGAGCAAGCTGTATCAAGATAGCGCGCAGACACAATTAATTCAGGTATAGCTAGGATTAAAAGAAAAAAATGAGAAGAATTCTACGTCCTTCTGTAACGGACATATGAATACGTATGACTTCTCTTTTCCTTTCATGCTCCCTCCCCCTATTTCGAGGTAACGAGATCTGGTGAAGGAAAAAGTTCCTGCAGGGTTTGGTATTATATCCACAACGACCCTGGTGGTCATTAAAACTCCGTAATCGTCGAACTTCTGTGTCCCAAACTTTTTATCGTTCAGACTCTGAAAATTTTTGTTCAAAAATAATATTCGAGGCTTGGAAACCAGAAGCAATTTTATTTATTTAGTATTTCTTTTTTTTGTTGAAAATATCACGTCACTTTTCTTTTTTTCTTCTATATCTATTTGCGCGTAGGTTACATAGCCAATTCGTGTACTATAAGCTGAATCTTGGATAATAGTTGGTGGAATTCGTTGTAATTTGTTGTCTCTTGACGTCGTCGTCATCTTGTCGTTTTTCCACAGCAGTTTCCATGCTCTGGAGATACTCTATGTGTACATACATACCTTATGTATTATACATATATGTATATGTGTAGCTTGGTATATTTCCCCATCTACCGGCGAAGGCCTTTGAACAACAATGAAGTTAGCGTCGCGCTCGTCAGCGTCAGTAATGCACGGAATTCATGTCAAAGGGAATTTCACAGAGCGAAACGGGATGGACGTTCTAGGGGAAGTAGATCGGGTCGCACCGGGTGCGCTCTACTCCGTTCAACCAAGAGACGAGAAATCACCGGCGAAAGTCTCGCGTTGGAAATGCACGTAAAAAAAAAATATGACAGAAAATTCGATATCATCTTGTACAATTTCGAATGAGTTTCTTACGATAATACTTTTCTACTTGGCTACGCGGAAGCGATCCTCGATTGGATTATTCAGACGGTAGACAAAATTTTAAAGCTGATCGTTCCAGGTGTCTGAAAATTCGTATCTCATCTCGCTAATTACAGCCACCCGGTATCTCAATATTTTGTTAGCCTCACCTACGCGGGTGTTCGATAAATTTTTCTCGGTACTTTGTTTCTTTCTTATTTTTTTATACTGTTTTTCTTCTCTATACTCTTCTTGGAAATATTGAGCCGTCATCCAGCTGTCGGAAGGAATTCTAGCAGCTGTTCACGTTTCACCGAATCCATTGTCCTTGATCTCAGTCAGTTCGAGTTGCCGCATCAGAATTTCACCGGGAATAGTAGTGAAATAATGTAGGCAGATAGGATGGATAGGTATGTCGATCAATGATCAATTCCTGCAATTTGGTGAACGGTGAAAAACAACGCGAACCCTTTCTCTCGATCTCTTTTCTTTAGCTTCTTTTTCTCTTTCTAATTCAACCCATCACCCGATTTCGGAAACCCGAGAAGCCAACGAGGCTTCTATTATTATACTGATTGCGAGAGTTTAAATACAAATTACTCTTTTCCGTGTATACCCAACCCCCTAAAATACACCTACACAGTTACACACACACATTCAGGTAACAACCCTCCATGAGATTTTCACAAAAGTTACATTCACCTCTTCCAAACAAATCAATCAACCGCTCGCTGGATTGTTCTCAACCCTACGGGCACCAAATTCCTATATTTTTTCTCTGTCTCTCCCTCTCTTATTTCTCCTTTTTTTCCCTGACAAGGGTAGAGAAATAAAAAAAAAAAAAAGAATACAAACAAACATCCGTGCAGAAACTACAATAAATACCTATCACCGAAATAGAATGTCAAAATTTTGTCAGATATATAATTCAATTCCACGAATTTATCATTTCATTTTTTTCTTCTTTTCAAAAATTAGAGATTTTTTTCTTTTTCGATATTCCATTTCCCTCATAGTCGAGTACATGAAACACGCATCACGGACACGTACCTAGATATTTTTCATAATAAGTTTCTGCGTCTCGTCGTGATGCACAAAGGAATTTTCCATTCCATGATTTTCTCCATTCCTTTTACCAGAAATATGAAATGTGAGCAGACATCTTTTGTTTCAACGTACATCTCTTCCAGCAGACACTCGGAATGGGGTTGTCACCTCGACGTGTACCTTATACCATGTACTTTCCCACTCTCTCTCTCTGGGCGTGACTGTCTTTTCCCTATTTTAATAACAAAAAAAAAGAAAAAAAGAAGAGTATTTTACGAATGAAAACTAAAATTTCACCCTGCATCCACCCTCCGAGTTTTGAAATTAATTAATAATCATAGGATATGTTTCATATTTCTATTCTTGTTTCTTTTTCTATCCAATTAGTAGAGACTAATTGTTCTTATTTTCGATTCTCCATTTTATTACAGACGCACCACCCGTTCTCAGCTATTTGTTCATCGAACAAACTCTTCAACCGGGACCTGCGGTGTCTCTGAAATGTGCTGCTGTCGGAAATCCAACTCCTCAAGTATCGTGGGCTTTAGATGGATTTCCGTTACCAACAAACGAAAGGTAAGAACAAAATATTCTGTGTATTTATTTATTAGTATTGAAAAGAAAAAGTAAAAGAACAAAAGATCGTTCCGATGTACTTCCGTAACAGGCGACGCAATTACCGATTGAATATGATACAAGTAAAACAAAAAAAAAATCGTCGATTCGTTGGATAAAACTTTTATTTCAAATTTTTTTTTTCCGTTTCAATTTATCTGAGCGACGATTGCTGCACGGTAGATAATAGGAGAAATTTTGTAAAACAATTGGAAATTTATCCATGGGTACAGAAGAGTACAGAGAATTTAACGACAATTGAAAAAGAAAAAAAAAAATTTATACACATGACTACAGAAATTGTCCCTGAAGGTATGAAGGTTTTATGTAGAAAACGAACGGAGTTATACTACATGAAACTGCAGTTTAGTTTGGTTAATTTAGTTTAGATTCAGTTCAGTCTAGTTTAATTTAGTTTGGTTTGTAAAACATTTGTCAAAGTTTTCGTGAGAGCGAGAAATACGATAATGCAATACTAATATTGGTCGTTAAATATCCTCGACTAGTTTTCATTCACAGCGAGATTGACATATGCTCTGGTAACGAATGACCTGTTGGCCAAAAGATTTGAAAAAATTTTTGTTCAACCGTTGAAAGAATTCATGCAGATATGAAAAATTCTCATTCTCTATTTGTCTTCCCCGATATGTTGTGTATGGAGTAAATTTCTAAAAGTTATCTGGAGAGAAAAAAAAAAAGAAAAGGGGAACCTGAACTACTGCATGCATACGGTGAAGAATTGTACAATAAAATAATGTACCCAAACGAGCATCTGCTTGCTGCAGTACTTTTGAGAATAATTTTACGTCCGTTTATTCTACATAGGTATGTACGTATGTATATGCCCATGATATAACTGCACCGTATATACAAAGTTGAAGTTCATGACTGCAGCATCGGGTGCACATTGCGCGAGAAAATTCGGAAATGAACCGTTGAATTCGTGTGTAGAGTAAATGTGTTCGAACGTATATACTAGCGTATATGTGTAGCGTTGCCATTGAATTTTCTCTTTCTCTTTTTCCATCTCTTTTTACTTCGCTATCTCCAGCAAGCCAAGTTTAGTTTCGCGATGCTTTTGTGTTTACTCTGCATCATTCGCTCGTATTCGTTCTTTTAACTCTTTCCTGCTGCTGCGGCAGCGCAACCCCCGTTCGTTTATACCGCAAAACTCCGCCCGCTACTTTTTATTTTATTTTAGTTTCTTTCTTTTTTTTTCTATTATAATAATTTCTCTTTTTTTTACTCCTTTTTATATCCATCGAGAGCGGAAGCTCCTGTATAACCTTTACGTAAAGACAACGTTTCTCATTCGCGTATAATAGTTTGTAAAATGTGTTATCTGCGAAAAAGAAAAATTCCAAAAATTTCAAAATAACAATATGTATAACATCCTGCGTAATATTCGTTGAGGGCCGGCAGGGCGAAGGAATTTTATTTTCCACCCTACCGAATGTCACAGAGAACGCGCGTTATATATGAGAAAAAAGAAAATGAAAAAGAAAAAGATAAAAAAAAAGGTCGAAACCAATAGCGTTCAATTACGAATTCCTACTAGTCTCTGATGACAGGGTCATACATACATACGTACTACAGCAAGTGTCGAAAAATAAATTCTACGCTTAATACATATACATATAATTTTTTTTTTTTTCATTTGATTCCCATTTGTGAAAAAGCTAATTTAACTTATGTTTTTTTTTTTGCTCTCTCTCTTTCGACGGATGAAAAAGTTTCTCTTCGTTAACCACGTATATAGGTGGAGATATGCAACGCGCATTCAAATTTTACTCATGTCAGACTATAATTCCTGCTGAAACGAGCGTAAAATATATTTTTTTTTCCTGCACCCGTGCAGTAAAAAATATTGAAAGAGATGAATAGGAAAAATAAAAAAATAGAAAAAAAGAAACATTCAAAGAAAGAAAATGGAATAAACTGCTCGGTTATAAATTATACGTGGAAATATATATGAGCTGAATCTTCGAACTCTCGGGATCAGGATGTTACATACGTATATACCTTCTATCTACCTGTTTTCTACTTTGAAAAGGCTGATTAATTCAGCGGAGGAAGAAAAGGCGACATTTTCAACGAGCCATGATAGATAGAGTTTTTCTCGAAGAATATAAATCTGTTGTAGTATACGTATAATGTACATTGCCGAACCACAGAGAGAATAAGAGAAAAGTAAGAAGAAACGAACGAATCTTTTGTACTATGGATGGGATTTACCACCTGAATTGAGAGAAAAAAAAATTTTGAACGGAGAGAAAAGGGTAAAATTTTCTAAGACGATAGAAAATAGTGTCGAAGGTGTCAGTGGTATAATATATGGTAGGTAATTATACGTGAGAACCAGTAAATGGGGGTCGGGAATCGAATATATCATGCTTTCTATGCACCCCATGGAAGTTTGCATGCGAGAGATAAAAAAAAAAAATAAAGTTCATTAAAATGATGCGCTTCGACTATTTTTACTTCTTATAACGCTATAGGTGGGTGTGAATATTATACGTTTAAAGCGAGGGAATCGATATTTAGTTTCGAGTTCATACAGAAATTATACGTAACTATATTCCTATATTCTAATGAGGACATACGACGACGTAAACTCAGCTCCTGCAGGACGTCGCGTCGCGTATTTCCGATTTTACCTACGCTGTAGCACAGTTACTATGTACACCTTTATCTACAGTTTCCCGAAGCCCCGTTTCACGTCAAAGAGAATTTGAGGGCGACAAAAAAAAGTGGAGAAAATCAACAACGAAAAAATCGAAAGAAAAGTAGGGGAAAAAACTCTACTACTTTCGCGTCGTGATTAGGATAATTAATAAGCGCGCATCTCACGTTTGTAATTAACGTTCAGGTTGGACACGCCATATGTATCCACATTGCGGAGGAATGGGAGATACAAGACACGAGTAAAAAAGGTGAACATTAAAAAAGGTGGGAATTCTGACTTGATTGGTCGACGAATCAAGGATATCTCGATGAGAATAATTCGTAGCTCAATTTAGTTGACGGATTTGTATTGCTCGGGTCAAAATACGTTAGGAAAGTGTCCTGCGATCGATTTTGAAGATATTTCATTTTTTACCCCAAAATCGAAAAAATCCAAAGGGGTACCTTAGATTTTTTTGATTGTGGGGTCAAAAATCAACATTTTTTTTTTTTTGGGTTTCTGGGGTATTCTTACGTATTTTGAGCTCAGGAATCCGAATCTGAAAAGAAAATTAATCTATCTATAAAATTGATCGAGTTATCGAATTTTAAAAAATCAAAAAAAAAAAATCGCAGGTTCAAACCCCTCCGCGTCTGATTTAGTGGGCCAAAAAAAAGATTTTTTTTGTTTCGAGAAAATCGATGGCACTACGTTTTTCTTACGTGTTTTGAGCTCAGGAATCCGAATCTGAGAAGAAAATTAATCTATCTATAAAATTGATCGAGTTATCGAATTTTAAAAAATCAAAAAAAAAAAATCGCAGGTTCAAACCCCTCCGCGTCTGATTTAGTGGGCCAAAAAAAAGATTTTTTTTGTTTCGAGAAAATCGATGGCACTACGTTTTTCTTACGTGTTTTGAGCTCAGGAATCCGAATCTGAAAAGAAAATTAATCTATCTATAAAATTGATCGAGTTATCGAATTTTAAAAAATCAAAAAATAAAAAATCGCAGGTTCAAACCCCTCCGCGTCTGATTTAGTGGGCCAAAAAAAAGATTTTTTTTGTTTCGAGAAAATCGATGGCACTACGTTTTTCTTACGTATTTTGAGCTCAGGAATCCGAATCTGAAAAGAAAATTAATCTATCTATAAAATTGATCGAGTTATCGAATTTTAAAAAAATCAAAAAATAAAAAATCGCAGGTTCAAACCCCTCCGCGTCTGATTTAGTGGGCCAAAAAAAAGATTTTTTTTGTTTCGAGAAAATCGATGGCACTACGTTTTTCTTACGTATTTTGAGCTCAGGAATCCGAATCTGAAAAGAAAATTAATCTATCTATAAAATTGATCGAGTTATCGAATTTTAAAAAATCAAAAAATAAAAAATCGCAGGTTCAAACCCCTCCGCGTCTAATTTAGTGAGCCAAAAAAAAGATTTTTTTTGTTTCGAGAAAATCGATGGCACTACGTTTTTCTTACGTATTTTGAGCTCAGGAATCCGAATCTGAAAAGAAAATTAATCTATCTATAAAATTGATCGAGTTATCGAATTTTAAAAAATCAAAAAAAAAAAATCGCAGGTTCAAACCCCTCCGCGTCTGATTTAGTGGGCCAAAAAAAAGATTTTTTTTGTTTCGAGAAAATCGATGGCACTACGTTTTTCTTACGTATTTTGAGCTCAGGAATCCGAATCTGAAAAGAAAATTAATCTATCTATAAAATTGATCGAGTTATCGAATTTTAAAAAATCAAAAAATAAAAAATCGCAGGTTCAAACCCCTCCGCGTCTGATTTAGTGGGCCAAAAAAAAGATTTTTTTTGTTTCGAGAAAATCGATGGCACTACGTTTTTCTTACGTATTTTGAGCTCAGGAATCCGAATCTGAAAAGAAAATTAATCTATCTATAAAATTGATCGAGTTATCGAATTTTAAAAAATCAAAAAATAAAAAATCGCAGGTTCAAACCCCTCCGCGTCTGATTTAGTGGGCCAAAAAAAAGATTTTTTTTGTTTCGAGAAAATCGATGGCACTACGTTTTTCTTACGTATTTTGAGCTCAGGAATCCGAATCTGAAAAGAAAATTAATCTATCTATAAAATTGATCGAGTTATCGAATTTTAAAAAATCAAAAAATAAAAAATCGCAGGTTCAAACCCCTCCGCGTCTGATTTAGTGGGCCAAAAAAAAGATTTTTTTTGTTTCGAGAAAATCGATGGCACTACGTTTTTCTTACGTATTTTGAGCTCAGGAATCCGAATCTGAAAAGAAAATTAATCTATCTATAAAATTGATCGAGTTATCGAATTTTAAAAAATCAAAAAATAAAAAATCGCAGGTTCAAACCCCTCCGCGTCTGATTTAGTGGGCCAAAAAAAAGATTTTTTTTGTTTCGAGAAAATCGATGGCACTACGTTTTTCTTACGTATTTTGAGCTCAGGAATCCGAATCTGAAAAGAAAATTAATCTATCTATAAAATTGATCGAGTTATCGAATTTTAAAAAAATCAAAAAATAAAAAATCGCAGGTTCAAACCCCTCCGCGTCTGATTTAGTGGGCCAAAAAAAAGATTTTTTTTGTTTCGAGAAAATCGATGGCACTACGTTTTTCTTACGTATTTTGAGCTCAGGAATCCGAATCTGAAAAGAAAATTAATCTATCTATAAAATTGATCGAGTTATCGAATTTTAAAAAATCAAAAAATAAAAAATCGCAGGTTCAAACCCCTCCGCGTCTGATTTAGTGGGCCAGAAAAAAGATTTTTTTTGTTTCGAGAAAATCGATGGCACTACGTTTTTCTTACGTATTTTGAGCTCAGGAATCCGAATCTGAAAAGAAAATTAATCTATCTATAAAATTGATCGAGTTATCGAATTTTAAAAAATCAAAAAATAAAAAATCGCAGGTTCAAACCCCTCCGCGTCTGATTTAGTAGGCAAAAAAAAAGATTTTTTTTGTTTCGAGAAAATCGATGGCACTACGTTTTTCTTACGTATTTTGAGCTCAGGAATCCGAATCTGAAAAGAAAATTAATCTATCTATAAAATTGATCGAGTTATCGAATTTTAAAAAATCAAAAAATAAAAAATCGCAGGTTCAAACCCCTCCGCGTCTGATTTAGTGGGCCAAAAAAAAGATTTTTTTTGTTTCGAGAAAATCGATGGCACTACGTTTTTCTTACGTATTTTGAGCTCAGGAATCCGAATCTGAAAAGAAAATTAATCTATCTATAAAATTGATCGAGTTATCGAATTTTAAAAAATCAAAAAATAAAAAATCGCAGGTTCAAACCCCTCCGCGTCTGATTTAGTGGGCCAAAAAAAAGATTTTTTTTGTTTCGAGAAAATCGATGGCACTACGTTTTTCTTACGTATTTTGAGCTCAGGAATCCGAATCTGAAAAGAAAATTAATCTATCTATAAAATTGATCGAGTTATCGAATTTTAAAAAATCAAAAAATAAAAAATCGCAGGTTCAAACCCCTCCGCGTCTGATTTAGTGGGCCAAAAAAAAGATTTTTTTTGTTTCGAGAAAATCGATGGCACTACGTTTTTCTTACGTATTTTGAGCTCAGGAATCCGAATCTGAAAAGAAAATTAATCTATCTATAAAATTGATCGAGTTATCGAATTTTAAAAAATCAAAAAATAAAAAATCGCAGGTTCAAACCCCTCCGCGTCTAATTTAGTGAGCCAAAAAAAAGATTTTTTTTGTTTCGAGAAAATCGATGGCACTACGTTTTTCTTACGTATTTTGAGCTCAGGAATCCGAATCTGAAAAGAAAATTAATCTATCTATAAAATTGATCGAGTTATCGAATTTTAAAAAATCAAAAAAAAAAAATCGCAGGTTCAAACCCCTCCGCGTCTGATTTAGTGGGCCAAAAAAAAGATTTTTTTTGTTTCGAGAAAATCGATGGCACTACGTTTTTCTTACGTATTTTGAGCTCAGGAATCCGAATCTGAAAAGAAAATTAATCTATCTATAAAATTGATCGAGTTATCGAATTTTAAAAAATCAAAAAATAAAAAATCGCAGGTTCAAACCCCTCCGCGTCTGATTTAGTGGGCCAAAAAAAAGATTTTTTTTGTTTCGAGAAAATCGATGGCACTACGTTTTTCTTACGTATTTTGAGCTCAGGAATCCGAATCTGAAAAGAAAATTAATCTATCTATAAAATTGATCGAGTTATCGAATTTTAAAAAATCAAAAAATAAAAAATCGCAGGTTCAAACCCCTCCGCGTCTGATTTAGTGGGCCAGAAAAAAGATTTTTTTTGTTTCGAGAAAATCGATGGCACTACGTTTTTCTTACGTATTTTGAGCTCAGGAATCCGAATCTGAAAAGAAAATTAATCTATCTATAAAATTGATCGAGTTATCGAATTTTAAAAAATCAAAAAATAAAAAATCGCAGGTTCAAACCCCTCCGCGTCTGATTTAGTGGGCCAAAAAAAAGATTTTTTTTGTTTCGAGAAAATCGATGGCACTACGTTTTTCTTACGTATTTTGAGCTCAGGAATCCGAATCTGAAAAGAAAATTAATCTATCTATAAAATTGATCGAGTTATCGAATTTTAAAAAATCAAAAAATAAAAAATCGCAGGTTCAAACCCCTCCGCGTCTGATTTAGTGGGCCAAAAAAAAGATTTTTTTTGTTTCGAGAAAATCGATGGCACTACGTTTTTCTTACGTATTTTGAGCTCAGGAATCCGAATCTGAAAAGAAAATTAATCTATCTATAAAATTGATCGAGTTATCGAATTTTAAAAAATCAAAAAATAAAAAATCGCAGGTTCAAACCCCTCCGCGTCTGATTTAGTGGGCCAAAAAAAAGATTTTTTTTGTTTCGAGAAAATCGATGGCACTACGTTTTTCTTACGTATTTTGAGCTCAGGAATCCGAATCTGAAAAGAAAATTAATCTATCTATAAAATTGATCGAGTTATCGAATTTTAAAAAATCAAAAAATAAAAAATCGCAGGTTCAAACCCCTCCGCGTCTGATTTAGTGGGCCAAAAAAAAGATTTTTTTTGTTTCGAGAAAATCGATGGCACTACGTTTTTCTTACGTATTTTGAGCTCAGGAATCCGAATCTGAAAAGAAAATTAATCTATCTATAAAATTGATCGAGTTATCGAATTTTAAAAAATCAAAAAATAAAAAATCGCAGGTTCAAACCCCTCCGCGTCTGATTTAGTGGGCCAAAAAAAAGATTTTTTTTGTTTCGAGAAAATCGATGGCACTACGTTTTTCTTACGTATTTTGAGCTCAGGAATCCGAATCTGAAAAGAAAATTAATCTATCTATAAAATTGATCGAGTTATCGAATTTTAAAAAAATCAAAAAATAAAAAATCGCAGGTTCAAACCCCTCCGCGTCTGATTTAGTGGGCCAAAAAAAAGATTTTTTTTGTTTCGAGAAAATCGATGGCACTACGTTTTTCTTACGTATTTTGAGCTCAGGAATCCGAATCTGAAAAGAAAATTAATCTATCTATAAAATTGATCGAGTTATCGAATTTTAAAAAATCAAAAAATAAAAAATCGCAGGTTCAAACCCCTCCGCGTCTGATTTAGTGGGCCAGAAAAAAGATTTTTTTTGTTTCGAGAAAATCGATGGCACTACGTTTTTCTTACGTATTTTGAGCTCAGGAATCCGAATCTGAAAAGAAAATTAATCTATCTATAAAATTGATCGAGTTATCGAATTTTAAAAAATCAAAAAATAAAAAATCGCAGGTTCAAACCCCTTCGCGTCTGATTTAGTAGGCAAAAAAAAAGATTTTTTTTGTTTCGAGAAAATCGATGGCACTACGTTTTTCTTACGTATTTTGAGCTCAGGAATCCGAATCTGAAAAGAAAATTAATCTATCTATAAAATTGATCGAGTTATCGAATTTTAAAAAATCAAAAAATAAAAAATCGCAGGTTCAAACCCCTCCGCGTCTGATTTAGTGGGCCAGAAAAAAGATTTTTTTTGTTTCGAGAAAATCGATGGCACTACGTTTTTCTTACGTATTTTGAGCTCAGGAATCCGAATCTGAAAAGAAAATTAATCTATCTATAAAATTGATCGAGTTATCGAATTTTAAAAAATCAAAAAATAAAAAATCGCAGGTTCAAACCCCTCCGCGTCTGATTTAGTGGGCCAAAAAAAAGATTTTTTTTGTTTCGAGAAAATCGATGGCACTACGTTTTTCTTACGTATTTTGAGCTCAGGAATCCGAATCTGAAAAGAAAATTAATCTATCTATAAAATTGATCGAGTTATCGAATTTTAAAAAATCAAAAAATAAAAAATCGCAGGTTCAAACCCCTCCGCGTCTGATTTAGTGGGCCAAAAAAAAGATTTTTTTTGTTTCGAGAAAATCGATGGCACTACGTTTTTCTTACGTATTTTGAGCTCAGGAATCCGAATCTGAAAAGAAAATTAATCTATCTATAAAATTGATCGAGTTATCGAATTTTAAAAAATCAAAAAATAAAAAATCGCAGGTTCAAACCCCTCCGCGTCTGATTTAGTGGGCCAAAAAAAAGATTTTTTTTGTTTCGAGAAAATCGATGGCACTACGTTTTTCTTACGTATTTTGAGCTCAGGAATCCGAATCGGAAAAGAAAATTAATCTATCTATAAAATTGATCGAGTTATCGAATTTTAAAAAATCAAAAAATAAAAAATCGCAGGTTCAAACCCCTCCGCGTCTGATTTAGTGGGCCAAAAAAAAGATTTTTTTTGTTTCGAGAAAATCGATGGCACTACGTTTTTCTTACGTATTTTGAGCTCAGGAATCCGAATCTGAAAAGAAAATTAATCTATCTATAAAATTGATCGAGTTATCGAATTTTAAAAAAATCAAAAAATAAAAAATCGCAGGTTCAAACCCCTCCGCGTCTGATTTAGTGGGCCAAAAAAAAGATTTTTTTTGTTTCGAGAAAATCGATGGCACTACGTTTTTCTTACGTATTTTGAGCTCAGGAATCCGAATCTGAAAAGAAAATTAATCTATCTATAAAATTGATCGAGTTATCGAATTTTAAAAAATCAAAAAATAAAAAATCGCAGGTTCAAACCCCTCCGCGTCTGATTTAGTGGGCCAGAAAAAAGATTTTTTTTGTTTCGAGAAAATCGATGGCACTACGTTTTTCTTACGTATTTTGAGCTCAGGAATCCGAATCTGAAAAGAAAATTAATCTATCTATAAAATTGATCGAGTTATCGAATTTTAAAAAATCAAAAAATAAAAAATCGCAGGTTCAAACCCCTCCGCGTCTGATTTAGTAGGCAAAAAAAAAGATTTTTTTTGTTTCGAGAAAATCGATGGCACTACGTTTTTCTTACGTATTTTGAGCTCAGGAATCCGAATCTGAAAAGAAAATTAATCTATCTATAAAATTGATCGAGTTATCGAATTTTAAAAAATCAAAAAATAAAAAATCGCAGGTTCAAACCCCTCCGCGTCTGATTTAGTGGGCCAGAAAAAAGATTTTTTTTGTTTCGAGAAAATCGATGGCACTACGTTTTTCTTACGTATTTTGAGCTCAGGAATCCGAATCTGAAAAGAAAATTAATCTATCTATAAAATTGATCGAGTTATCGAATTTTAAAAAATCAAAAAATAAAAAATCGCAGGTTCAAACCCCTCCGCGTCTGATTTAGTAGGCAAAAAAAAAGATTTTTTTTGTTTCGAGAAAATCGATGGCACTACGTTTTTCTTACGTATTTTGAGCTCAGGAATCCGAATCTGAAAAGAAAATTAATCTATCTATAAAATTGATCGAGTTATCGAATTTTAAAAAATCAAAAAATAAAAAATCGCAGGTTCAAACCCCTCCGCGTCTGATTTAGTGGGCCAGAAAAAAGATTTTTTTTGTTTCGAGAAAATCGATGGCACTACGTTTTTCTTACGTATTTTGAGCTCAGGAATCCGAATCTGAAAAGAAAATTAATCTATCTATAAAATTGATCGAGTTATCGAATTTTAAAAAATCAAAAAATAAAAAATCGCAGGTTCAAACCCCTCCGCGTCTGATTTAGTGGGCCAAAAAAAAGATTTTTTTTGTTTCGAGAAAATCGATGGCACTACGTTTTTCTTACGTATTTTG
Organism: Athalia cordata; assembly: GCA_963932425.1. Taxonomy (NCBI): domain Eukaryota; kingdom Metazoa; phylum Arthropoda; class Insecta; order Hymenoptera; family Athaliidae; genus Athalia; species Athalia cordata. The sequence goes on along the minus strand of OZ010628.1, from coordinate 3,015,381 downwards.
AGCCCAGGAATCCGAATCTGCAAAGAAAATTAATCTATCTATAAAATTGATCGAGTTATCGCCAATTTATCGCTTTGAAGAGTGAAAAAACTAAGATCTCTTGATCGGGTTTATTGCTTGTTTAATTTCGTCAAACTCAAACTCTTCTTTCAACAGAATTCAATAGAATTTCATAGGCTATCGTAGGATATTTCGATCTCCGAAACACTATTCCGTCAAATAAACCCAGCTAGGATCTCAGTCTTGCGATATTATTGATCTTGATAATATTTGTACGATATACTCGTCTGATATACGAGTAAGTACAGTGCGTCGTGTTAAAAGACGAGGTGGTTGTAGCTCTGTCCGTCGATTTTATCAACGTAATAATTGGTCATCCGCTGTTCAATTATTGTACAAAAAACTCCTGCACTTGTAGTACATATCGATGGTATTGGAAGATCAATCCATAGCGTAGAAAGATATACCTAAACTTTTTTTCAAAACAAAAATACCAAATAAAAAAAGAAAGCAGAAAAAAAGAAGGAACATAATTTATAATTAAAATACAATTTCAATATCACCCGGTGTTCTCGAGTACCGAGCATATACATATAGGTATGTGTAGATATATAGTATGCATATCACTATCCGGATTCGCATCCCCATCGCCCTCGATGCGGGATTGCAGTTTCAATTTCCATCGCCGGTTAGGCGGAGAAAAACGCAAAAAAAAAAAAACGAAAAAAAAATGGGAAAATGAATTTGAAAAAAGAGAATAGAAAGAGAGAGGGATTGGCATAAATGACAGAGATATTTATGAAATGAATAATGGCATGACCGGTGGAAAGTAGAGGTAAAGTATTCTTCGACGAGTGCATCCGCGGATGACCCCATACATATACACGTACATAAAAATACTATGTAGCACAAACCCCATTTCTCTTTCTCCAACTACTACTATCATATACGTAACATGCATACCATTGAAATGCGAGTAAAACAGACAAAGAGAATACTCGATTATACATGTATGGTACTATATTTCTACTATATCTCGTAGAAAAACTACCCGCCGTAACTGACAATCAGCGTTACTCCATGTACACACCTATATACCTGTACATCAATACATACAAGCTATGTATTTTGTACGTATAATATATTTTCTTTGAAATGAATTTCAATCCGTTATATACCTGTATACCAACTGTGCTGTTTAATTCTATTTTTCTACCCTTTCGTTTTCTCGTTTTTTCTCTCTTTTTTTTTTTTGCTCTCCTCTCTAATTTTTTATTTTTCATTCTCTTGCACCTACACTATATTCTCCCGATCGTGCTCTAGGCTCGGGGTCATACGTCACGTTGAGATCGTGACAGCCGCATGCAATTTTTATTTTACTATTATAAGAGAAATGGTATGTAGTACCTACATACGTATTTCTATCAAGAACCTCGCAAATTGCATTAGCATAGTCATGCAACTCTGACTTGAAAAAAAAAATATCCCTCGATCAAAAACAAAAAAAAAACATCCTGGGAATTGTATTAATAATACAACATTTTTTTTTTGTCACTATTGCGATGAAGTACTTGAAAATTGTTTCTTCGGTTTTGATCTTTGTTCTTTTTTTCTTTTTCTTTTTGTAACGATATTGCGTAATCAATTCCTTCGTTAATTATTTATTTTCTCTATTTTCAGATCGGTTATCGGTCAGTACGTTACCGTTCACGGAGATGTTATTTCTCACGTGAATATTAGTAACGTGATGGTCGAAGACGGGGGTGAATATTCTTGCACAGCTGAAAACAGGGCTGGTAAAACAACCCACGCAGCGCGTTTGAACGTTTACGGTACGTGCTACGTGGAAATTTTTCGTTTTAAATGGCTACTGAAAACCAGGAAAACAAAAAACTTATCCCTAAAAATAGTCGAACAGAATTTAAAAATGAAAATCAGTAACGAATCTTCATTATTAATTTACTTTCAACTCGACGATGATTAGAAAATTTCCTTGATTAAATATTTTATTCAGATTATATACATATAAATTATCTGGTTACTTTTCCATTTTTTTCTCTTTCTCGTTCGTTCATCCCTTTGATCTTGACGTAAAAGTTAATGCATATAATATAGATGTGCATGTAAATAACTACGACGGAAGAACGTTCGTCGTACTCAACTTTTTACAACATTCTAGTAACATTAAAAAAAAAAAAGGAATGAAGAAAAAATCTAAAGTGAACTCCCTGCAGTCATCATCGTCACTTTAAAGCACTTTCTGAAGTTTGCAGCGGATGAGTTATTCTTTTATCTTTTTTATTCTCTCCTTTTTTTTTATTCCTGTTTCTCTTTTTTAATCGATAAGTAAAAGATAGTATATAATTCATTTTCTCTCAGGTCTTCCCTACATTCGATTGATACCGAAAGTAACGGCAGTGGCTGGTGAAAGTTTTCGATTGAAATGTCCGGTCGCCGGATATCCCATTGAGAAAATAAAATGGGAAAGGGGAGGTCAAGAACTTCCGAATGATATGAGACAGAAGGTACTTCCGGATGGTACTCTCATCGTTTCTACTGTACAAAAACAGGGTGATTCTGGAGTCTACACTTGCTGGGCTACGAATAAACAAGGACACAGCGCAAGAAGATCTGGGGATGTCGCTGTTATCGGTAAGGCGTCGATATTATATTTTAGGAATTTTAGAAATAAGGACCGTCAAGTACAGATTCACGGTTCCCACGTGGATTAAATTTTTCCCCCTTTCTTTTCTCACTAACTATTACCGAATTTTGGATGTAAGAAACTTATAAGTTTTTTCCCGGTATCTCAAACGTACGAAGAAACATTTGTGGTAATTCTAAATCACATGCTAAACTGAAGTACAATATTCTGTAACAAACGAATTAAATTGATCAAGTTACAACTAATTTTGACTATGTGGTTGGCAAAAAATTTAATCAAAATTATCTACAAATTCCTCGATTATTATTGGATTATTAAAAATCTATAACATGGAAGAATCGGTTGACCTGATCAATTCGCGCGAGAAACTATATTTTTTTTTCTAATGAAATGGACCATTATTTTATTCTCGGAGAATCTTTATTGCTTATTAAAATTTTTCCACACAACATACCGACGATTATGAAGAAATGAACTTTTTCGCGAAAGGGAACCGTGAAGTAGGTTTCAGAAAAAAGCAGCACCCGACGATCTTTATCATCAGAAGGGGAAAATCGAAGTTCGAAACCGACGGCGACGGCGATGGCGATGGCGATTCCATTGTGGATGAAGAGATGCTGGAGATAATGACGATGAAAAAATTCCAGGCTCACCGGGGGGTCCTTGACTCAAAGGAACCGAGAGAAGGGAAAAAAAAAAAAACGTATTTTGTTGTAATTCCAGTTCCCCCAAAAATTAGCCCATTCGACGCAGATCGTGATCTTCATCTTGGCGAGAGGAAAACATTGACTTGTTCGGTAACGAAAGGTGATCTTCCGCTGTCAATATCATGGCTAAAAGATGGCAGGTCTATGGGACCATCGGAAAGAGTGACGATCACCAATGTGAACCAGTTCAGTAGCATACTGATGATTGAAAGTTTATCTCCAGATCATAATGGCAACTACTCATGTGTCGCAAGGAATTTGGCTGCCGAAGTATCGCAGACTCAGCGACTTGTGGTTCATGGTAATCACTTAATTGGCCTCATTTAAGCCCGACGCCCTGCCCGCCCAGTGTGAATGCCTTGTAAATAAGTCTATATATATTATCATCATTATTAGGTATTCCATTCATTTTTCATTTATATATATATCTATATTTTTTTTTATTCTTCATTTATTTAACCGTTGACGTGCTCCGGGGAATCGCGTGAAAAGACGTATATATCGTATCTTTAAATAAATCCGGAGATAAAAGCGTCCAGAATAATTTTCCGTTACGAGAATTACGTACTTATAATATATTATATATGTAATTTTTCACGCAACCAATAATTCTTTGACTCGTTCGTCTGTTCTTTCTTTCCGCATGCCAACTTCTTTCGTACATATATTAGTTTTATTTTGTTTCATTTTCTAATTTTTTTTGTTTAAAAATTTTTTTTCATTCTATTCTACATATGAGATAATATTTCTCATTTTAAATCATGCTTGCCAAAATATCCCTTTACTATAATGCGTATATAACAAGAAAGGAAATTAGAAGAAAAGCAAAAAAAAATTGACATAAAAGTTTCTTGAAACATGTATTTGGTATGTACGATATGATACCTGTAGAAATATTAACATTGGACGCTTTTTCTCTTGGATTAAATTCCAAAATTCAATTTTTTGTTCTTCTTCCGGATCAAGTTATACAACACTTCAATATATGTACATATATTTAAAGTTGTCGACGTGGCGATGTGATCCACTTTAGTCGCTATATACGTGCCTTGAAGAGGAGAATAAATCCGATCGAAACGGACGCTTCCTTTTTTAAGATCGATCAAACCAGCCGATTCAATATAGTTGTCGAAATTTGAATAGTCGTTAAAAAAATTTCGAGTCGTTTTAATTATACAATAGTCTCGAAAATGCGTATATCGTTTTTTCACGCGAACGTTGCAACAACTGTATATAACGTGAAAACAAAAAAAAAAGAAAGAAAATGAATCAAATATTTTTCAATTTCTTTTCTTTTTTTTTTCATTGCTTTTTTTTTGCTCCCCCGAGCAACGCGGTTAACGATGTCAACTGATCATGGGTCTTGCTGATATATGCGCGTGTGTGTGCCTGCAATTAATAATGAGAGGAAAAATTATGGTTATAACATAAAGAATGAATGATATAGACGGAAGAATTGATTACCTTGATATTTATTGCGGGGGGCAGGGGGGCAGGGGCCACCCCTCTCTTGTATATCCACTATAACTACGTTACTATATTACATATCATGCTACGTACTATATACTGTATATACTATATATATATATATACCATCAACTATATACATACTATTATCGTTACTATTTACGCATTTTAATTAGATTTTTTTTTCTTTCTTTTTCTATCTTCTCTCGATCCACGACGTTTTAATACGACAATGATCTGAAACATTTGGAAATTGTTTGTAAATGAATTAGAAAAAATTAGTACAAGTGTGATGTGGGTAAGAGAAAGGATGGAGAAAAAAAAAGAAAAAAATCTAAGACGAAAAAAAGGAAGAAACATTTTCGTTTTCATACCATCTTTTTCTCGCTCTGACGTATGGTTCTCTGCTCTTTCTTGACCTTTTCCAGTACCCCCTATAATTGAGCCATTTACCTTCCAAGAGGGACTCTCCGAGGGGATGCGAACGCGGACGGTGTGCGGGGTCGCGGCGGGAGATCCTCCCCTGACTATTTCCTGGCTTAAAGACGGCCAAAATCCATTCCAATTGCCGCCTAAGCTAGCTTCCGCTGCCAATGTATCACAACTCGATCCTTACTCCAGTCTCCTCAGTATTTCAAGTCTTTCCGCCGAACATTCTGGCGACTATACTTGCGTCGCCGCGAACCCCGCCGCCGAGGTCAGGTACACGGCCAAGCTACAGGTAAAAGGTAACTAATCACCACCACCACCACCACCACTACCACCACCACCGGTTAAGTCACAAAAAAAAAAAAAAATACACACATCACACATTGCCTTTTTCGTCCTGGTTATCGAGCAAACGAATTTGAAAACAGAGTCGCTCGCATTCTACTGAGGGATAAAGATTTTGCTTTTACGGCCATGAAATTTCTACATGGTTTGGTTCTGAATTATAATGCTAAATTTCCTGGCTAACTACCGAACTTGATTCTTGGTAAAGTATTATTATTTGAGATAATCTTAATGAAGACCATGATAATGATAATAATAGTTTTGGAGAACAGCCAGTTTTATGGATAAAATACGTTTGCTCATTTTATAGTACGCCGTGTTTATCTACAATCAAAATTTAGTAGGGTTAAACTCGTTTTCGGAAAACAAAAACAAAAAACTAATCGTCAAAATTTTAAAATCTATTCGGATACGTGTATAAAATCTTCTATGATTTAATAGAATTTTCAATTTTTATACAATCATTTTCTTATCTTAAAGAGTAATTTTCGTAACGTGCAAAATAAAGAAAAAAAACTTTACTTGTGTAAAGATTTTATGATTTTGATCGTCATTCGCCTCCCAGTTATCAATTTGATTACCGTACTTTGCGACGATATATACCTGCTGTACATCGTGAAATTATACTTTTTTTTCGAATAAATTAAAAAAAGAAAAAGAAGCGTCTGAACCAGGACGAAAACGTATAATACACTTCCACTAAATAACGAACGAGTTTTTAGCAAAAATTTTCTCAGCTCTAACTTTCCCGTTTCAATATTTTATACCCATAATACATTATGGGGATTATAAATTCACTTATAATTATTTCATGAAAAATTTCATTTTCGCTTATATAAACTTATTTAATCTGATATGCATCGGGGAAAATTATGAAAAGAGAGAAAAAAAAAAAAAAAACTCGTTCCCATCCGCTACTGGCGTTTAAAAAAACTGCAGGGAGTTTTACGAATCGAATTAAATTATATTTCAACGTAGAAAATCTATTTCAATTTAAAGAATAATAATTTATCTCTGGTTTCCCCGCTATAGTAAAAAAGGAAATGAAAAAAAAAAAATCAACTCATAATTTTTATAATATCATGTGCGACAGAAAAGGAAAAAAATTAAAAACTCCCGAGTTCCGTCAGTAGTGAATAAAATTTGTCCCATTCCCTTTTCGACACACCTTCAAAATTTGGGAAGAAAAAAAATTCAAGTAAAAATCAAAGAAAAAAGGAAAAAGAAAAATTTAGAGTAAAAGAAAAAGAGAGAAAAATTTTTCACAATCATCAACATATACATCATTTACGCTTTCGGTTTTAATCCTGCGCCTGATTCATCCGCCATCACCAAATATTCCCGCTAGGAATTTAGCTCACCCATATAATTACATTATGCTACTGCCCATAATTATTTAATCACGATTATAATTATAAATATATTATTACGTAATCTATACTAACATTAGATATGATGATAGCAGTAATTGAGAGAAGAAGAGACAAAATCCCTGCACCGTATTTATTGTAAAAAAAAAAAGAATTAACAAATTAATAATTTGTGGGGAAGAGTTATAAAATAACCGAAAATTTAGATGTTAATTGTGGAGTGTTGTAAAAAATGAATTAGGTATTTTATTTGATTTTAGATTTTTGCCCGAGCACCGCAGCTTAGTGTACATCCCTATTACACACGATACCGTATAACGTAACATTAGATTTCACACGTATTAATAAAATCGATCGAGCTTTTAGTAAAAAAAGAAATGAAAAATACAAGAGTAAAAAATCACCCATAGATTTCGCATAGCATATAAGGATAAAGGTATTAATCACGATTAGCTTTGATATTTCAAAATTTGGTAAAGTTTTTTCTTTTTTTTTCTTTTATTAGACAATTTATTTTCGCTTAATTAACTTGTTAATGAGTTTCTGTATCGCGGGGGTAAAAGAAGCTTCTCTACGTCGCCTCGGTTAGAAATCCCGGGTATAATAATATCCGAAATATAATGTCTGCCCGTTAGCTTCTCTGCAGGCAAGAATTTAATTATTATCTCGATTAATTTTGATCTTCGAAAGATCTACGGCCCGTTGTATAACGTTAATACCATGAACTAAACTAACGATAATTTATATTCTCGTTCGTTCGTTTTAATTCGTCTCGAAGTCGTTGAGAAAAAAAAAATAGATACTATAATTAATTCGTACACAGATTCATAGAATTATTTTCATGATCAGCGAGTTCCAAAGTAGGAGAAGAAAAAAAAAAGGAGTACACTCCAGGTACACACGATATAGACAGGGTTGAAAAAAAAGATCCGAACATAGAAAGCTGTAGAAAAAGAAAGAAATCAAAATGATGATGAAAATTTTAATGAAATCAGATGGAAAAGAAAACTGAAATGATAAAATTTCTTTGATAAGGGTGGGTCGTAAAATTCCTAGCGCGGACGCGGTTCGATCCCCAGTAACCTAGAAAATCCCTGAACACAGTGTGCGTGTATTCAGTTTACGTTGCTTTGGCTCTCTGGGAATGCGTCGGTATCTCGTGGACCCCTCTGAGGTTTGTTTGACTTGACAGAATCATATAAAGGTAACAGTTGCACCTCCCTTATTTACCGTTATTATGATTATTGTTATTATTATCGTTATTTTCATTATTATTATTATTATTATCATTATTATTACCTCGTGCACGATTGTTAATATTTCAATATATTATACGTATACGGTAGATTTTTTTAGCGCATGTCTTCTCACTCGCTTATATTCACTTTTTTATCTAATATATATTATATTATATATTATACACAATTTATTAAAAGAACAATATGATTAATAATTATCATTATTATCATATAGTATATGTGTGCGCGCGCGTGAATCTGTGTGGGTGTATGCGTTGTAACTGTATATATAAAAATCAATTTTCACTTACAAAACTTTTCTCTTTATTATCAAATATTAATTACATATATCTTCGCATGCGTAGTTAATTATCTGCTTCTATCTATATATATATATCTGATATTATTATTATTATTATTATTATTAACCCCATTCATTACCCCCTTTCACCCCCCTTCCGGTATTATATATAGAACGTATAGGCCAGGCATCAAAGGTGTTACGTTTTCGATCGGAGTGAATTGATTTTTTTCTGAAAAGTCAAAATCACGAACAAAAAAACTAAAAAAAAAAATTCAATGAGTAATATCTGTAGATATATATATATATATTATTTTCATTGTCGAGCTTCGATTTTTTGATCCATATTTTTTTTATTTTCTATATATATATTAAATGTACATCGTAATTATCATCATGTATTTTATATATATTCGATTTATATATCCATGTGTATTCAAATAGGCTTTAAACAAAGAAAAGCACTATACCTCCTAAATGCCTTGTCTACACTCTGTCATGGTAGTATAGTACGTACGTTATATAAATATTATAAATATATATATATAGTTTATTGTCTCTAGAATATTAAACATATAAAAAAAAAAAAAAATTCAAGAAGCAAAAACTTAGGAAAAGAAAAAAAAAACTTAACAAAGAATGATAGAATGATATAAATTTATTTTCGATTTTTTTATTTTTTCAAATATACTCATGTGTAAAGTTGTGGATGATACATACTAAATATTGCGAGAGTATTACATATATACATGAAAAAGTTATAATTATTTTCAATATTATTTATTGCTTTAATTTATTTTAATTATTATTATTATTAATATTCACGAGTAAAATATTGTTGCGATTATATTTATTATCATTGCCGTTGTAAAAGGTTGAATTTTACCCCCACAGTATGATTACCTTATTATATATATATACACAGTATCTCGCTTATGCAGCGTTATTTTTCACCACAGTAACGTAGATAATCCCGGACCTATTCATCATTATTCGATATACAGGGTGTTCTTAAAATTAATTCTTATTTTATTCCTTATTACATTTTATAAAAGCGTACACGTATAGCGTATCGAGATTTTCACAATCGGGTTCAATCAGGTACAATTAAGGTTAACGAATTTTCTTTTTTTTCTAGTCAATTGTGTGATCGATAGATTTATATGAATTTCTAGAAAAAAAAAACGGTCTAATTACACTCATCGTCTTGATTATAACGAACGAGAGAATTTTATAAATTATTTGTACTTTGAAATAGTTGATTTGACGAATGAAAAAAAATATATATGGTATATGAAAGTAATTTTCTGGACGGTTATTAAGATTATCATTCGAGAATCGTGACTCTGTTATAGAAGATATGAAAAAAAGGAAGACAAAAATGATTATTTATCGATCTTTCGATCTTATTCAATATGATAACGTTGTTGAGCTCAGGATCGCATCGAATAAAGAGTAAAGTAAAAATTATTTGAAGCCGCCCTGTATGTCATCACATCTTTCTCGATATATATACATGTGTATTAAAAAAATAATATATAATATTCATATGTTATATATTGATTATTGAATATTGATTTTATTTATTATCGATCATACGAATTATTAAGTATTATTAATGATAAAGCGATGTTATATAGTTATCACAGAATATAGTTGAGACACACGCTTTTTGAGTATATATTGTCATCGTTATTGTTATTATTTTTAATTATTAATTATCATTTTTAATTACATATCATTTTTACTAAAAAACTGCACCCGCGTCCGTGCAAATATTCAATTACAATATATTTATATTGTTCACATGCGCGCAAAGAAAAAGACAGAAAAAAAAAAGAAACAAAAAACCAAAACGAAACGAAAAATAAAATATATGAAAGAGAAAACAAAACTTTCGTACATAAACGTATATGTATACATATGGACACATGATACAATACATAAAAAAAAATAATTAAATAACGATGTATTATAGAAATGTGTATATATGTACATGCATATAATTTATTGAGTAAGTGAAAGAAAAAAAAATCAGGCTCTTGAAGCGCATTGAATTTTATTAATTCAAGTTTATCTGATTTTTAGTTCCACCGAGATGGATCGTTGAACCATCAGACGTCAGCGTTGAGAGAAACAGACACGTTGCTCTTCATTGTCAAGCTCAAGGTGTCCCGACGCCCACCATTGTTTGGAAGAAAGCAACCGGTTAGTTAAGAACCAAAACAAATCCCAACTGTCCAAAGTCAAATTGCAAGAACTCAATCGTTTGGTTGAGAAAAATACGTACAAAAAAGAAAAGAAAAAAAAATATTAGAACGTTAAGGAGATCGCATCGTCGTGCTGTGTGCGATCTCGTCAAATATTCAATAAGAAAAAAAAAAAGAAAGAAAAAAAAATTCGCTCAGGATCAAACGAAAACGATCTCGTTAAATTTTTCGTTCGCGTTAATCTCGTCGTAAGATTGCAATCCTCCCTCAGAAATTAAAAGGAAAAAAAAAAGGGAAGAGAAAAAGGAAATTAAAGCGTTTATTTCGATATACCAAAGAGAGACTCGGGTAAGGGAGGAAAATAAAAAAAGTGCTCTCGTTTTACCGTGAAGTCATTAAATGCCGACGACGTCAGGTTTTTTTTTTGAATCGAAGAAAGAGAAAGTCCAGTTTTCGATTTAAAGTTTTAGTAAGATATTCGAGATGAAACAACGTGATATAATCGCATGAAGATTGTGGTTTTTGCGACACTGGTTTACCATTACATTATCATTAAGGTGAAAATAAGTTTGATAATAATAAGGTGTTTCTTTTTCCTTCACTCTTTTCCTTTTCGCCTCACTCTCCCATCCCCGCAGGAAGTAAATCTGGAGAGTACGAGGAGTTGAGAGAACGAATGTACACGAAAATTTTAACCAATGGAACTTTATTACTACAACACGTTAAGGAGGACCGTGAAGGTTTTTACCTTTGTCAAGCTAGCAATGGAATTGGTACTGGAATCGGAAAGGTTGTACAACTGAAGGTTAACTGTGAGTATATATTTTAATTTGGCGCAAAAATTAATCATTATATCGAATTTTACTCGAGGTGAATAAAATATCTTAAGGATGTAAAGTATAACCTACTTAATTTTGTAATTTTCTCATAATCTTTGGCCGTTGTACGTTTCGTACGATATTCTTCATTATTTTTCTTTTTTTTTCGAAATAAACTGCAGCAGGAAATTCATATACCTATATACTCGGGGTGTGTATTGTACTTGGCCTCTAGATATTCAGTTTCCTAATTAGTTTCGAAAAGTTAATTACTTTCAGAAGACAATTAAAAACGATATAACTACTTATATTATTGCCGGTCTAGTTTGCCCCGCAGGATGTCCGGTGTACCGTTATAGTTTTAATAAAAAAAAAATGTACATCATATCGTTATTTATTATACTAATTTTCACGAAATCTCTGGATATTGGAAAATCTGCAACACGAACGAACTATCGTCTGTAAAATAATCTTTCTGTACGACGCGGGAATAGAGATTACAACATTTAACGGTGTTAAAAATACAATTGAAATTCAGAACACGATTCGAAACCTTTTCTAAAATCGAAGTCACGTTCCAAAGGTGTCGCGGTTAATCGTGAACTCAATTAAAATGTAAACGTGATATTTTAATCACCTGACAATTAATTATTAAGAATCCACAAGTATTATCACGCAACCGCCGTCCACGATGGGATTATTGATTTTTTTCGAAAACGTATAGTAGGGAAAAAATAGCAACGATGAGATTTTAATTAATTATTATATTTCTAACAGCCTCGCCATATTTCGCCGCCCCTTCCAGACTCGTTACAATAAAAAAAGGAGACACGGCAACGTTACATTGCGAAGTACATGGAGACAAACCGGTGACGGTAACGTGGTTGAAGGGTGGAAAAGTCGAGTTGAATCCATCGACGAATTATCGGTAAGAATCATAATGAAATGTTCGTGAAATTCAACCCCAACTTTTTACTTGTCTTTTTGTTTTTGGTAACTTCAACTTCAACCCGTTCTTTTTATTTCCCTCTTCCCTTTCATTCGCGTGAATTAAAACTGTACATATATATATTTGAAAACGCGGTATAAAACACTTATGTACGGTCTTAATGGTCTTAATTTGAACGGTCGTTTTACAAGGGCCCAGGTGCAACCGACTTAAACTTTTTATGCGATATGTTATGTATAGCTTGTATGTGTATGGATAAAACATACCAATACTTTTAAGGGACTGCGACGTTTTTTCTTGCCAATTAAATTTAAGGGGCGTTCGTTGGAATAAAGTAAGTTAATTCACGTACCTGATGCTTGGAAATTATACACACTTACTTCTGCCACTTTTTTTTCTTTAAATCATACCGTGAGTGTAATAGTTTCTCGTATCCATATTTTTGAAAATCGGGAAAATCAGTCGCGCGAAATTTTTTTGTATAGGGTTTCCGATAGTATTCTTACTTATTTTGAGCCCAGGAATCAGAATCCGCAAGCTAAATTAATCTATTCATAAAATTGATCAAGTTATCGCCAATTTATTGCTCCAAAAAGTGAAAAAATCTAGATATCTCGATGCGATTTGATTCTAGATTAAATTAATCGACGGATTCGTGTTCCTGAGGTCAAAATACGTAAGAAAAGTGTCCTACGATCGATTTTAAAAATACTTAATTTTTGGCCCAAAAATTGGAAAAATCCAAAGGGGTATACCTTAGATTTTTTCGATTTTGGGGTCAAAAATCGACATTTTTTTTTTTAGGATTTCTATGGTATTCTTCTGTATTTTGATCTCAGGAATCCGAATCTGAAAGTCAAATTAATCTATCTATAAAATTGATCGAGTTATCGCCAATTTATCGTCCTGAAAAGTGAAAAATCGAAGATATCTCAATGGGATTAATTCGTAGCTCAATTTAATTGTTGGATTCGTGTTCCTGAGGTCAAAATACGTCAGAAAAGTGTCCTACGATCGATTTTAAAAATACTTGATTTTTGGCCCAAAAATCGAAAAATCCAAAGGGGTATACCTTAGATTTTTGTCGATTTTGAGCCAAAAATCAACATTTTTTAAAATCGACCGTAGGACACTTTTCCTACGTATTTCGATCTCAGGAATCCGAATCTGAAAGTCAAATTAATCTATCTATAAAATTGATCAAGTTATCGCCAATTTATCGCTTCGAAAAGTGAAAAATCGAAGATATCTCGATGGGATTAATTCGTAGCTCAATTTAATTGACGGAATCCCTCGTTATTTATTCGTCTAATTATTTTTCGAATTGTCAAAAAGCGTCACCGTGAAGCAAGAGGTTACTCCAGACGGGGTCGTAGCTCAACTCCAAATCGCATCTGCGGAGGCATCGGATAGTGGAGCTTATTTTTGTCAGGCCAGCAATCTTTACGGTCGAGATCAACAGCTGGTCCAGCTGGTCATTCAAGGTCAGTGATTTATTACGTCTGCGTTATTTTCTTTTCTATTTTCATTTTAATTCCTTCTTTTTTGTTCTCCTATCACAATCAGACGTATGATTGATAATAAAATATGTGATCGATCATCGGCCATTAGAAGAAGAGGGTGCAGCAACAAACGAAAATTTTGGTTGCACGAAGGACTCTGCAAAAATATCCTATACTGGGTGGGCAGCCTGAAACTGACGCTCAATTAATCAACCGCGAGATTTAATCCTGAAGTATAATTAATTACGCAACCTCGTTTGACTTTTTCCTCCTTTCTTTTACCTGTATCAACCCTATCAAAATCCCGTTGACCATCCCATGCGGATTAAAAGAACAAACAAAAAACGAGTTGAATAAAAAAAACAATATTAATTGCTCGACTAAAATTCGGGCGGAGGAAGGGGGAATATAATTAGTAGGAAAGAAAACGGATCGTTCGATCTTTAATATTATTCATGATTTATTTCACAGAACCTCCTCAACCGCCGAACAATTTAGAAACTGCTATGGTAGCCAGCAGAAGTATCAACGTTAAATGGCAACATAAAGCACAAGATACGGGAGAAGTTACGAAATATATTTTACAATTTAAAGAGGGAGAAGGTAAGTTGATGGTTGATGTGTTTTAATTTTTTATTTTTTAAACTTTGACGATCAGATTCGGTAGTTGAAAAAATAAATTAAAAAATGAAAAATCCGGATTTTCTCTCGTTATATTTTCTTTTAGATTAGCCTGTAGATTTTTATATTTTTTATTTCTTCACACGCCCTTGAATAATAATAATCTGAGAAATATGTATATCTCGGATGATTGTACAGTACCCGAGAAACAGCCTTAAAACCAACTTGGGGCGATGTAGAAACAAACTTTGCTTTGAACTTCACCATCGGGAACGCCGTACATATAGTCCCTCTTTACGTGGTTTTCTTTATAAAGTTTCTTATTAAATTTTACATGAATTCATTTTTGAAGGCTCAAAGAAAGTCGCCTCAACGAACACCTGTCTCGAGGTATCTCAGATATCGTAGTCTAAAATTTTCATCTTATTTCCTTTTTTGTTTCGGATATACTAGAAAAATTAAATAATAAAAATTATTTCCCATTTCCCGTTTCGTGTTCATTGTGTGGAGGTTTAAATTCCGTAGAAACGTCGATGACCCAAATTTTCTGAAACACATCGAAGCAGGAAAATGCATTTACATATCTACTATCCCTAGATAATATATTTTCCATATTCTCGCGATGTGCATTATATCGAGAATCGATTAAAAATTGTATAACTATATACTCGGGTTGAGTGTTATATCGATAAGAGGAAATTACCATACTCGGATTATTATAATGATAAACTCCCATGAAATCTAATTGCTCGCTCTGAAAATCTTTTCAAAACTTTCGCACGAACTCATCGCTCTCTTTTTCTACCCCCAAAGTATAAAAAAACCTCTGCAAAAAATAGATATAAAAAAAATTTAGATCGGGAAGATTTATACGGGGGGATGAGAATAAAACGAGTATTAATCGTTCGGGTACAACATGTTCATTAATCTTTCACCTTGCATAACGTAGATCTTATTATATAATATCCGATCGGGTGGAACAGTTTATAATCGATCAATCGATCTTATAAAAAAAAAAGTTACTTACTTTTTTCCAATAATATCTTTTGAGTTAACATTTTAATGGAAATTTTATCAGTAATTTAAACTGATGATCTTTTTGGAAAGGGGGGATTTGGCAGCAACAAGAACTGACTGGACCTCCATTACCCTACGCGGCACTTATCGACGACCTTAAACCAGCTACTCGATATTATATTCGTGTGGTAGCCGAGGGACCAGCTGGAAGATCGGCGCCTTCTTCAGATCTCGTTGTCAGAACAGAACCACAGCGACCGGCTGGACCGCCGATAAATTTAACCGCGCGACCAATTTCTGCTACAGAAATTCTTGTCACTTGGAGTCCGCCGATTCCGGAACTCAGACACGGAGATATTCAGAGTTTTAACATCGGCTACAGGGAAACCAGGTGACGAAAAATATATCTGATGAAAATTTTTCAATAAATTCCTCATATTCCTTTCCTATTATCCTTTCGTATTACGTATTTTACGGTTAATCCGAATAGCGATATAGCTGCTCTGTATTTGCTTGAAACCCTTAACTGAGTTATGGGACCCCATCAGTTTGAAGCAAACGGTTCTATGGAATCTGATATATCAGGCAGAGATGCACGAATCAGGACGGACGGACGAGCTAACTCTATCAAACGAACGACCGTCTGTGTAATTCATGTTAGAATTGATTAATATTGAGCGACTTGGTATTGGAAGGGTAACAAGGGAGGGGGAGAATATTGGGTTGGTATTACACTTGTCAACAAGTAAGTTTCCCCTTGCAGTTCATCCGCAATTCCCTTGACAGATTAATTCGACATATTTGATCACCGGAACCGAGTAGCGTCTAGGATGATTCGTTATTTTATTTCTTTCTTTCTCACTTATTGACCTTAAAAATCGATAGCTCTGGAAATCCGGCGTACAATTTCACGCCCGTTTCCGGTGACGGTGAAGAAGGAGGCGGTGAACTTCATCTGACGGGATTGAGAGCGTATACGCAATACACTTTGGTAGCTCAAGCTGTGAATCAAGTCGGTACCGGACCTCTATCCGAACCTCGTACAACGCAGACACTCGAAGACGGTGAGTTTTAAAATATTTATTTCAACCTCATTAGTGGAAGTAGAGACAAGTTTCTTTTCATTAATGTAATTTCGGGTGGATGATTTTTCGGCTAAAATGTCACCGCGCGTGTACAATTAGATCTAATGACGTACTCCTCCTTAAATTTCTTCCTCCGAAGTAGAGGGGAAGGTCTCTCTCGTCAAAAGGACCTTTCAGCTCCGCGGAGCGTGGTTTCCATGCGCACCAACCGAGTACTTTATACGAAATTTTCGGGACCGCCCGGAATCTAGCCATTCAGTAAAATGTCCTTTGAATGGTTGAGTACCGGAACCGGAAACAGTTTACCAAGCTCACGTCCGTTTGAACCCTGGAGTTCCAACCCCAGCTGAGATCGTTCATGTTCGGGTTCATTCTTAATAGCCACACTATAAGCTTTGACAAAATTAAATCTTTCTACCGTACACGAGAACGTGTAATTACCTGGCTACAAAACCAAATTTTTTTAATTTCGAACTTCCTAGCCAAATGCGGTAATTTAGAAAATATCACATAATTGATTCTTCTTTTTTCTACAGCAAAGAGATCTTTGATGAATATTTTCTATCTTTTTTTTTTTTCTTCTCCTTTTAATTCCAGTTCCCAGCATGCCCCCGGAAGACGTCAGATGCGCGGCACTTTCATCACAGTCGTTACAGATCTCTTGGCAACCACCCCCAAGTTCTCATTCCAACGGTATTATCCAAGGTTACAAATTATACTACGAACCCGTCTTAACCGAAACATGGCGGGGAGTTGACGAAATGGAGGTGAGCTTTAAGCTACGAAGATATAATGAAAAACGTCGTGTAAACGTTTTTTTCAATTTCCTTGGTTCCTTTTTTTCTACAGGTACGAAAAACAAACGCTTTAACTACCGTCTTAACGAGTCTTCGTCGATATGCGAATTACAGTATGCACGTTTTGGCGTATACGAGAATTGGAGATGGTGTAGCATCGGCTTTAACTTATTGTCACACAGAAGAGGATGGTACGCGCATTATTAGATTTTATAAACTTGATAATTCCCCGTCTAATTAAGCTCCCAACCTTCGCTAGCTCGAGGAAAACTGTAATCGATACTCTTGTGCTTTTATTCACAGCTCCTGGGAGCCCCGCGGATATTAGAGTGGTCGTAAGCTCCCCACAAGCTCTTTTCATATCCTGGTTACCACCCTTGGAACCAAACGGACTTATCACCAAGTACAATCTTTACACAAGGTGCGCGTAAAATAAAATAACTCTGCACGTAAAAATGATCACGACAATATCTAACGTGAAAATATTGTTCTTTGACCTTAGAGTGGTCGATGGACGCGAGGAACTGAACCATGGTAAAAAACCATTGTCAGCAGCGGACACATTTTTCGAAGCGACTGATCTCCAGCAACACGTCGAGTATCAGTTCTGGGTAACTGCTAGTACCAGAGTTGGCGAAGGTCAAAGTTCAAAGGTAGCTGCTCAAGTACCAACTAACAGAGTACCGGCTCGAATCACCTCTTTCGGAGGACACGTTGTTCGTCCTTGGCGGGGATCGGCTACTTTAGAATGTAACGCGGTCGGTGACCCAAGACGAGAATGGCTCAAAGGAGTCGAACAAATTCGAGCGGGTGCGAATCACAATATACAAATACTTCAGACAGGTGAGCTTGTTCTTGCTAGTCTTCAGACTCAGGACAGTGGGAATTACACGTGTCAAGTTGAAAACGCCCAAGGAAGCGACAGGCTACAGTACATGCTCACAGTACAGGGTGAGTTTTTAAATATTTTATACTTTGCGATTGATTTTATCATTCGCAATTTATTTTATTCGGTAATTTCAGTCCCTCCGAGTGCTCCGGTTCTCTATGTAACGAGTTCGACATCGAGCAGCATACTGTTACATTGGAAACCCGGAAATACGGGGGGTGCTCCCTTGACGGGATACACACTTCATTATCGTCGAACACACGGAAATCTTGAAGAACTTCAACTATCTCGTAGAGCTACGAGCCACGAGCTCAAAGTACGCGAGTTGGAAA
The DNA here is from genome assembly GCA_963932425.1 of Athalia cordata. NCBI lineage: Eukaryota > Metazoa > Arthropoda > Insecta > Hymenoptera > Athaliidae > Athalia > Athalia cordata. The sequence goes on along the minus strand of OZ010628.1, from coordinate 2,996,639 downwards.
TGGAAACTGAATCCTTTATAAACTTTACATAATCGAAATTTTTTTTTTTTCTCTTCAGAGCCTCCTTTGCGGGAACGCCTATCACCTCTATTTGACATCTCACAATAAATTGGGCAGCAGTCCAGCCTCCCCAACACTTTCCGTTAGGACCCAAGGTCAATCACCTGGAATTCCACCAGCCGCTGCTTTTCTGGCACCAAACTCTACGACTCTAGCTCTTCGACTGCACGTTTGGCCGGACAATGGATGTCCAATATTGTATTTTGTTGTACAGTATAGACCTATAAGCGAGTTTCATTGGACGGTTGTATCAAACAGCGTAAAAGTGCATCGAAGATTTGTTATAACTAATCTAGCGCCCAGCTCAGTTTATCAATTAAAAGTCGAGGCGCACAACGTCGCTGGTAGCAGCCAAGCAGAGTTCACTTTTGTCACACTCACAAAAGACGGAGGTGAGTAAAAATAAAGCGGAAAACTGAAAAATTATAATTCACGTCTACTAAATGATGAAAAAATTTTTTTTAATTCAGATCTACCTCCGCCGGAACTTTCCAAACGCGGGATCATTGCCATCCCATTTTATGCGGATGTTAAAGTTATGCTACCGTTGATCGTCGCAACCGTTGCTTTTTTGGCAGCTGCCGCAACTATTGCTTTTTGCTGGAGAAATCGTGAGTATAAGTTTGGGAATTATTCATATTTAGAGCAACTCTGGTGAACCTCCTCGGTGGAATGTTGTGTGAAATTTACTACAGGGTATTTGGGAGACGGGATTCAGAGACCCATGAAAGAAACGCAGGAAAATCAACAGAATGCAGAAGCGCAACGAGAACGTTACTACGCAACGATTCATAAAGTCGCACTCCAACAAGCGGCCAACACCGCTGGAGGACCGGACAAAATCCCAGGTGACCATTTATTACAATTAAATTACGATCAGTTCGACATTTTCCGAATGAGGATTTCTTGTTTTTCGGAAAAAACAATCTTGCGCTTTTATTTTGTACATTTATAATGTTTTTGCGGTGTAATCTTATTCTCCGTTTCCCTGAACGTTCGGAGGATTATTCTTCCCATAACACAATTTAAAAGGTAGGCGATACCTCTGATGGGTTACAGAGACAGCGGAAGACATCTCGCCGTACGCTACGTTCCAGCTTTCGGAGGGTGGAGGGGCAAACCTGGGAGGCCTGGGAGGTGCGGCAGAAGCGTCGGCGGCCGGACTTCACCCCAACAACACCCTTCTTCACAGCTTCATGTATCACGAACACGCGATGACAGAGGGATGCGCCAGTCCCCCACCTGCAGCGGTGATTATCTATTTAGACTAAATCTAAATCTCGTCACGAAAATAATTACATTTCAGGGATAAAGATCTAGAAGGTTGAAAGGTTTGACAGGAACTGAGGATCGAATTTTTGTGATATGACTAAATGACATTGTCGGTAAGCTGTACAAATTATCTGGCTAATAACGTGTTTTATTCTTCATTGTTTCATGCTTTCACAGTATCAGTACTTGAAGGTGAGGAGATAACGTATTTTAGTATTTTAATGCCTAGTCGATTTAACATTCAATTATTTTCTATAAGTTTAATTATGAAATCTCAGAGTATGAAGAGTGTTTCATCACGGAAACGCCAACAGAGGAAACCCCAGGCAGGTCAGTCGGCGAGGCAGACACCCGGAGATGTGGAGAGCGACGAAAGCGAGTCTGACCCGGAACAACTGACCAGTTCAAGAACCGAGTCGTCGAATCAACTAGATGCCGGCAGGCTCAAGCACAGTACGTTTGACTATTATGACATCGGCAGATTCTGACCCTCCCTCACCACAAATCTAGGTCTTTGTCATATTTGGAATTGTTATTCGTTCAGTAGTGCCTTTGTTGAGTAATTATTACACAGTTGAAGGTAATTGTTATGGAGTTTGGCCAGAACCTCATCACGATCTGAAAGTTCGGTATAATTAAAAAATAATTGAGTTCGTTATTTTAATTGAAAAAAATTAATTGAGTTGAAAGCTCGATAAGCTGCTATCTCAAGCCTGCCGGAACCCGTATCATTTTGGTAGACAACGAAAAAACAAAAAAGAAAAAAAAACCTAATTGTAAAAATTGTAATGTCTATAAGACTGCCATCGTTACCGACGAATAAATTAATCAAATTTAGAAGACTATTTCTTAAGCCCATAAAACTTCGCTCACGTTTTTCCTGTATGCGTCTATAAATATCCTCGCGATCCCTATCATTGATTTACTAAACTTACGAGAATTATTTCCAAATTTTGTTATCCTCAAAATTTCAATTTTTATCAATCGATGGCCAAACTCTGTAGCTACGAATAACTTTTGATTGAAAATGTGGTAGAAAAAAAGCTTCTCCGTTGAAACAATCGACTGAAATCTGATTAGATTCTTCGTGATTCTACCCCTGAAATATTTCGCGATTGAATTTTTGTCTCCGAATATGCATGCTGCTAATTATTAAATAATTGGTAAGAATAAAATGACTCCTGCAGCTAATTAGTTAGAAAAGGTACACTGATAGGGGTTGGTTTAGTTCGAGCTGTTTCAGACTTCATCTACCACGGAACGTCCAGCACTTCATCGGACATTTCTCCAATGTCAGAGCAGAAGTCCCTTCCCCGAAGAGGGCGATCTAGGTGAGAAATGAAATTTCGCAAATTAACATAGAAAATTATCCATAGTTTGTTGTCTGGTTTACACCATCCCAACCGTTGATTATAATCTTATATTCCAATCAGTCAACATCACGACTGCCAACCGACTTAGGTCAGTTATAAAATATTGTACATATACATAAAATAATTATTTACTATTCTAATTTTTCATTCGCTGTTTGATAATCTATTTAATTATCTTTGAAAAAAAAAAAGACAGTTATATTGCCCTAAAAACTTCTCTCATATCGTATCATATCTGTTTTATTTTTTTCTCATCTACGGCTTCTTGCGACTAAATTTAAGTTACACTGATGTCGATGTTAAATTTCAAGATGGCTCGTCCCAACCAGGAGTTCACTTCGCACGTTGTTACCACCAATGACAGTCGCAGAGACAGCGTTCATCGGAGGTCAAGTACCAAACGAACGAAGCGAACGACCAGAGTTAAGCGAAGCGGAATGCGATATTGATTCTCTAAAAAAACTTAAGCTTGGTCTCCGTAGCTCGTTGTGGTCAAGACCAGGTACGCAAAATAATCCTTCGTCTGATTACTCAATTGCAGTTTAATGAGATAAAGAAAAAAACAAAAAACATATCGTAATTATTTGCACAACTAATTCAGACATGAAAGTTTTCGATCATCGATTGAAATTTCATCATTTCAAAAGGCACTAACAATTGAAAATAACATTCATTCTACCCTAGTATGATTAATAATCGAATATAAGAATTTCAATTCTTACTCAGTTTGTTTGATTTTTATTTTTGCTTCTTTGATAGGAATTTCTTATATAACAAAAATGAAGTCCTAATTCTATAAGGAATGAAAAAATATTTATCATAGTATAAAAAAATCATCCGTAAAGATCATAATTATATTATAAAGTTATAGTATTTCACTATATAAGTGAGTTACAGGGTGCTCCCAAAATAATAATTTATCAAGCTATAGAGAATTTTTCATTGTGTTAGAATATTGAAAAAATTCATGCCGCATTTCTTCTATAATGCTGAATCAAAATGAAATAAATGTAGAAAAAAAAAAATAGACGCAAACATCAGTTCAAAGTACAATTGAAATTCTGCACAACTCGCTGCGGATCTAAAACGTGACATGTTAACTGAATGAACAGTATCGCTGGTTCATCCTACTGAAAAGCAATGATACGATCTGTTGAATTTGGAAATCTTAAAACTGAAACTGCAATTGATTATTACGAAAAAAACTATCGGCAAGTATATACGATGTACTTAGAATTACAAAATGCAATCTCAAACAACAGTGAAAAGAAAACCCCTCTGTATTCTAACTCGCGATGTAAACACCATCGACAACACGTCTTCAGATAGAGAACGAAAAAATAAATAAATACATTAAAAATACACAAGAAACAAATCAAGGAGAAAAAAAAAGAGAGAAGCAAAGCAAAGCAAAATGCATAGTACAATGTGCCAAACGATGACTTGCTCAGAAAGCCGTGTCCATCCTATATATGATTTTTAATAGCGCGTGTAACACGCGTCGGATGAGGACAAGGCCGAGACCAAAGACTTATAAAACAGAGCACAGCACCAAATCAAATGAAAACTAAAAAAAAAAAAAAAAAGATATACATGATTTTCTAACAAATTAAAATTATATAAAATTGATCAAATTTTAATTAGAACTATTGTGCCACGTACGATTTCGAGTCAAGTATAATTATAATTAAATTATTGTTGTGCTATAAAACTGCTGCGGTTTGGATAGAACAACGCCACGCGCTGTTGAGCACAAAATTGTATACCCTATTCTTGTATCTAATGAGATATATTTAAAAAAAAAAATTTTTAAAAATAAGAATGATAAAATTAAAAAGAAATTAAATAAAATTATAATAAATCGTGGGGAAAAAATAGAGAAAAAAAAATTTATTTCAAAATTTATCGGTGATGATGATTGAGTGGAGATAAATAATGAATAAAAAAAAGCAGGCATTCTAACGGTAAAGTGATAATATTTCTAATGATGATTGGTGATGATGATGTTAAAAATATGGAAAAGAATTTTGAATTGGCATCAACAATTTTAATGTTGGGCTCTGTTGCATTGTAAAGTTTATATACTCGTTGATTATTCTAAGTCCATTCTAATATTAAGGTATATAAGATATAATAAGTAAATAGATAACAGGACAAAAAAAGAAAATGAAGAAAAAACTACTAATCAAAACTTTGCTGTATATTCATGCTGTATTGTACATTCCCATTCTAATGTATACATGTGTGTCCGAGTGCGAAAGAATTATAAAAAAAAAAAGAATTAGTGATTGATAAAAAAAAAAAAATTAATTTCGTGTGTGCGGCTTGGATGAACGTATTATATGAGTTTATACACTCAACTCTTGCAATGAGACTGATGTAGGAAATTATACGCATTATAAAGCGCAGCGCTTCGAACAACTGTTATCCAATGATTTATTCACAAATAATTCTTATACGATTAAAATCTTCGCAAAAACCTGAATTCAATTTTACATGTATTTATACACGTCTATATGTACAGCTTTGATTTTAATTTTTCTACAATAACGAAAGATTGCATTATACAGCTGTTAATTTTGTCATTAAGTATTTCTTTTTTTCTCTTGATACTCGTTATTAATTTTTTTTTTTATGCAAAGTTCTGATCACCTTACAACGGTAATATTGCAGAGGTTTATTATGTAGCTAATCAAAATATCGATAACGTAATATACATACTTATATACTACGTGAGATCAAAATTTGTAAAATATAATATTACGAAGATTTTTCGAGAAAAAATAGGCGCGAATAATTTTTTCATTATAAATAGGCATTATACTACGTATACTAAATACGTAAGGAACGTACATACAAACATATACATATTTAATTCGTGTAATTTTGTATATTTCATTATTATATCTTATGAATACTGCCAATTTTTATACGCTCAGTTATACGACAACTATTATGATTATATAATGAGAGAAGAACAAACAACGTAATTTCGATGATCATGTTATTGTATGATTTTATTTGAGAATTATTACAGAAATATGCCAACCTACAGATGCCATCTGATGAACGAAAGAGTGCAAATCAAATATTTAATTGTATAAAGAAAAGAAGAAAAATGAAAAGAGAAAAGAAACTAAAACGTGTGTGTGAATGAAGGTCGTATGCGCATAAACCCCCCGCCCGCCCGCCCTTTAGTAAAAAAGACTGTAATACCCTCCCAATTTAAGTACGAAATTTAAAAATCAATCAATAAGAATATCTAAAAAAAAAAACATAATAAAAAATGAATAACTACACTATTCCACCGTTTGGGAAGTAACAATGTAATTTCATTTTTAATCGTAAGACGGAACTGTGTTTCAAAATATTATGTCAATCGTAAGATCAATTAAATAAATTGATATTATGTCTAAGATCATCATCGTGCTCACCAGGTTGGTCTGTATACCTATAATAATTCCATCTTTATCATTCGTTCCTGCTACCGAGTAGAAAGTATTTTTGTACCTGTTCTTATGTTCCAGATCTCGACGTCTTCCTTATTACCCCTTCGTCTTACCTTTCCAACTTCAGTCATTGGTGTTTCATCCTACAAAACTATCACTAATTTCCAGTCGGTTCTAATGTGTTGGATAGAAAAAGCTACGTAGGAATGATTTAACCATGCCATTTATTGATTATTTATATACACAGGTAAGATAATGTGTCGATTTATTATGTGATATTATCTATTGCGTCGGCAGGTTATGGCCCTCGAAGTTGAGCAAGCAATGCTTCGTTCTTACGACACTCAATTGTTAACTGGCGAACTGCTGCTACGTATCTACGCTGCTGTTCTACCAGTGTTACTAGTTGTTGACTCAAACTATCCCTTCGGGCTCGTTCGTCCGCACACCTTTTCTCCACCTGTCGAATGTAATCATTTCAAATATAGAAGACCGAACAAGATGAACTCTCCTAGTGTTACATGGAGAATTAATCGAGGTACATACTTTTGTTTTATTTTGTTTAATTCCAGCTACAATGGCTTCAAACTGCTTGAGGAACTGCTCCTTTCCACTCGCCGATGACATTGCCCTGTAGGAAATCGAATCGATCAATAATTTTTTCAGGTCCCAAAAAATGGTGAGAACAGTATGAAAAAAAATCTTACTCGTTATAGTTATCTTGGATAGAGTTAAGCAGACTCAATTCTTTACTCAAGTACAATTTTGTGTCATCAAGAGTATTATACAACGTGTAATACTGCTTGGTTTCCTTGTGTTTGGCAGATACTGAAATTTTTTTTATAAATTTTGAATTATGAAGGATATCATTTATCTAGGCGTTTTGAAGTTTTACCTTGATTATATAATTCCAAAAATCGTCTCTGATATTGCGTCAACTCCGACCTTCCGGGTACATCGTCTAACTGCCTTGTTAGCGATGCTATGGCTCTGTTCTTTTTAGCTAATTGTAATCTTAGCTGATTCACTTTTTCCTTCTGTATTTCATATTCCGAAGCATCGCATTGAGTTTCACCTGGTTCAGTGCTCTCAACATCTGATACTATACTTTGTAGTTGATTTAAATCAGACATGCACTGTTCTCGGAATTTATGTTCTTGGTCTTTGAGATTGTCGTGCATTAGAAGGAGCTCTTGTAATCTCAACAATATGCTGAAAGGAACAAACAAAATGAGATCACGTATTCCAATGCCAAATCTGCCAAACCCCTTACTTTTTATTTTCGCCGGTCTCCATTTCCTCCATCCTTTGAAAATCCTCTTGCACAGTATCCCTCTTCCCTTGTATGGTGTTCAATTTATCCATAGTTTCTGAAACTCTATTATTTAAATCATCTTTTTCTTTTGTCAGTCTTAATTTCCTTTCCTGGAGAGCTGCCTTCTGCTTTTCTAAGGCTGCCAACGCCCCAAACGAACTCTCCGCACTGTCGCCCTGTATTGATGAAGCACAAAAAAAGACTCCTTCAAATGCATAAAGGTACATGTAGCAATTTTCATTAAAAAAAAAATACCTTCACGTCGATACTCAGTGCGGCGTAGTGTTCAGCAGCTTGCACAATTTCTTGGGCCTGCATCCCTACAAGACTTCCAACTGCGCTGGCGCTCAGACGACCCTATCCCATAGAGAGAAAGTACGTAATTAATTTTTCGGTTTATTCGCCTTTTTTTTTTGAGTAGGAGGCTTAGATAATTCATTATATTCAAAGCCTGGCAAAGTATAAATAACGAAAGCTGACTTACCTCGTGGTCATCGGCAACAGACATATTCTTCATGAGCTCGTCTATGCGTTTCTAGAAATATCGAACACGCAAAAACGCAAATAATAATTATATTATGCACATGACGCCACAACGAACATGCTGAGTCAATTTAATATCAGCCAATAAGTGAACTTCAAAATCCCATAAAAAATTAGGTGCCATTTACATTTTTCAGACATATACAGCATGCTTGATTTATAAAATTGTAATAATATTTCGTGACCGATTCACACCTCTTCGTCGTGAACTTTCTGCGCACTTAGTGTATCGGCCTCTGTAGACGTGTCGTCAGTCGCCATAGATTGTGAAGGTGATACTAGGGATGAAGATCCATATTCCAACAGTGTACTTTGAACCTTCCCCATCTCATCATCTGGTGGGGCATCTTTACGTTTGAAGTAACGCTGAGGTGTGTAAACTTGCTAAGAGTGGTAAGATTTTGGTAATCTGTGATTAATTGATCAGTGATAATCATTGCATAATAATTGATACCTTGACAATTTTTATATTCTGAATGATATTCTGCTTTTTTGTAGCAGATTCATCATCTTCTGCAAATGTATAGTTTTTATCAAACTGGCTGATTGCAAAAGACCTAACAAAGTCTCCCATTTCCTCACGCATTTCCATAGATCGTTTTACAAGCCACTGTATAATCGGAAAAATATGGATGCAATCCAATCCCTGAATTTGGTGAGGCTCTATGCGATGTGGACAGTTCATCTTTGGAAGCATTGCAACAATTTTTTCAGTCAATGCACTGCAAAAAAAAAAATAAGAGTCCACAATTTTAGCAACACAAAAATCATGACTTGCTGCAAAGGGAGAAATATACAATGATTGTTGTTACATTTTCTGACCAATGGTGAGATTCTCTTGAAACAACAGATCTACATCGACATCAAAGTTGCATGATTCTATGCACCATGTCATTCCTCCAACTACCTAAAAACAGAATTATTAGAAGACAGAAAAATTAGAATATTTGAATTTTCATAAGAAATTAATGCTGTAACTAGAATCGTGGGGCGTGCACGATCCCGTTTACGGTCGTGCTGTCTGCTGCATCTGACAACTAGAACCTGTATTTTTTAATTTGTTACAAACCTTGTCGAAACTTGACAGACCCTTGATTCTTGCTCGAAAATAACCAGCGGCGACGAGCAAATCAATTATTTCTTGAAATTTGATAGCTTGTTCCTCGTCTTCGCGGACGTCTGCCTAAAAGGTTAGAATTTTTTTTAAAGTAGGACGCAAAATTATAAACCGAATAGACTGAGACATTTAAACGAGCTTACCTCTGTGGACTCTAAAGTTTTCGCTGATCTCTTTGACGCGTTAACAAACATTATTTACTTCTGTCAAAATAACACACAAGTGAAACGTCAAACTCCAGAATCCTGCAGACAGTTTTGTTGTCAGATTACAACCAGTAAGTTGCCGGAAAGTTCCGTCAGAGCTACAGTCCTGTCAGTACTGTTTTGGTTGTGTAGCCTTTCGAACCTGTGGCGTTTGTATTTGAGGTTTGTTTTATTCCCATTTTGCTATATCAAACTATACTCTTTCGAATATCTGTCATTTTCGGTGTGTAAAAATAGTGCTAATTTTTATGAGAGTAAATTTGTATGAATCCAATTCAGAATTCAACCCAGTTATTCAGATTGAAATTGAACGCAATTTGCTTAACCTCCATTGCATTGATTCTCAACGCTTTTATTTCATTTTTTTATAGTATTCGCTAACATGCAGTGGCAAGCGTTTTTAGACGCACTTAATTCAAAACTACGAGCAGCAGATTTTTTGAATGAAATTGATCGCAATAGAGGCTCAGAGCGTGAAGTAATGTCATGTCTCATCACAGATCCAGACATCAGGTGAGGGTCGTTTATTTTAGAGTTTTTTTCAGGATTATATTATCAACCCGACAAGCAGTGTACAAAGTGTTTGTTTGTTCTGGCTTAACAGAAGATTCATGCTCCGTTGGATGGCAGATCAATACAAATCTAGAGATCTTAAGTCCAAAGAAAAAGCAAAACACCTGAGAGATCAGGGAAACAAACAATTTCAAATAAAGAATTATGAAGCTAGTATACCCCTTTATACCAAAAGTGCTCAATATGCTCCTGCTGATTGCGATGACTTATCAATTGCTATAGCAAACAGATCTGCAGCACTTTATTATATGGATAATTTTAAAGTAAGAATGTTGAGATATCGGTTATTGCAAGAGGATTGTATTGAATTTTAACTTATTGTTAGTAAAAATTTCTTCATTTGTAAAGGACTGCCTGAAAGACATCGATTTAGCAATAAGCAGCGGATATCCTAAAAAGTTGCAACACAAATTATACATACGTTCTGCGCAATGTTACCTTAAGTTGAAAAATCGAAAAATGGCTGAACTAGCTCTTAGAAAAGTCGAAGAGATTATTAAGACTTGCAACGAATTCCCAGTGGACAAGAAAGGTACAACATCACTGGCTAAAAATTCAGATATGATGCCTTTGCAAAAAATAATTATCTTAACAACATATTGAGGTACTAACCAGACTACCCTATCCCACAATAAGTCATATTGGCTTACAGATTTCTGCAGTGTAGATTTTAATCTTTTTTTGTTCGTTTGAATTTAACTTCTGATTGTTGTAAAATCTATTAGAACAACCATTCAATCTCGAATTGGTTTCAGATGATATCATGAAAGAAGTTTCTTTTTTGGAAACGTTTATATCACAGCTAGAAAATAATGCAGGAGTTGAAAATACTACAAATCAGTCATGCTTGCGGCCAGATCTAGCTTTTGGGCATAATGAAAATTTTCCATATGCATCAGCTGCCTTAGATTGTAATTATACACCACAGAAGGGAAGATACGTTGTAGCCAACAGAGACATTAAAAAAGGAGATGTTCTGTTCGTTGAAAAACCATTTGCCTTTGTTCTATTAGATTATGAACATCCAAGTTCAATCTGTAGACACTGCTGCCATCCCTACCATGGAGTTCCTGTACCGTGCGTATTTTCTTCATCATGATTTTTCGTCTATATTGTTATTTTACTAGGCAGATTACAAAATAAAATTTGCTTACATTCGTACTTTTATTGTAAACCTCAGCTGCAAAACGTGCCTTGATACGATGTACTGCAGTATCAGTTGTCTCAAGAATGCATGGTCCCTTTATCATAAATGGGAATGTCCAGGAAGTCAAATAGGCATAGGCCAACAAATTGGAATTGCACATCTTTCTTTAAAAGTTTTCTTAAATGCAGCAACAACACAAGATATAAACAGATTTAACGAGGTGCAGAAATTGGTTACAAATATTGATAAACTAGCAACTGAAGATCTCCTGGTTTATGGAATAGTAAGCAAAGATGAAACGTACTCATAAAAATTTCCGACTTATCGTAAGATTAAGTCACAAAACTTTAATTACGAATTCTGATTTAATTACAGACTGCTGTAATGCTTACACTTTACTTACACCAATACACAGACTTCTTCAGAACAATCGACTTAGAAAAATCATTCATTGACAAATTTTCAAACAACAGTATTAACTTTGATTGCAACTTGTCGACGGACAGTGGGAAACAGTTGTACATAAGTTCCTTATTGCTGAAACATACATTGCAGTTGATATGTAACGGTCATGCTATAACACAACTGACTCTAGACTCGCAAGAAAATGATAAAGTTCTTACCGAACAGCAGGAAAGAGTAGCTACAGGAATTTATCCATCAGCAAGTATGATGAATCATTCCTGTGATCCAAATATAATTAATAGGTGAGTAAATATTAAGGTATCGAGAAACGCACGGTCAAGCACATGGAGATAAGCTTAGACCTTGATGGCGTTTTCCCGGAATATATTCTATTTTCGTTATCATCATTCTTTAGCTTTGATGACCAGTATCTCATCGTCAAGGCAACGAAGGACATCCCTGCCGGTGACGAAGTACTTAACTGCTATGGTATGTACTTAATCAGTGTGAGGGGTTTTTTGAACATTTATTTTTTCGTTTTTTTATAAACAGGTCCCCATTATCGAAGAATGTCGCGAGATGAAAGACAAGAATCTCTGAGAAATCAGTACTGCTTTACGTGCACGTGCGAACCATGCACGAGCCCTGAATTACAATACTTCTTGGTAGGATTGTTCATTAATGAAATAAAACCTAGTCGCAAAAACCAAAATTTCTGAACATTTCAATATTTAATTTCTAGGAAAGATTTAGTGCCTTGAAATGTCCAGAATGTAATGGTGCCGTTTTCAAAATTTATTCATCATTGAACTGTTTGGATTGCGGCGCATCTCCTGCGATAAATTATGCCGCTGAACTGAGGGAGGCACAGTCTCTTTTTGATGCAGCCCAAGTTTGTGTAGAATTAGAACAGGATGCTGAGGCATTAAATAAACTTAAACAATGCTTGAACATTAGACGCAGTGTACTTTACAAACATCATGAATACATAATAAATACTCTCGATCTTATTGGAAAAGTCTACGCTATTTCGGGTAAGTCTTGTAGTTCTTGAAAAAAATTATTTACGTCCCAATTATTCCATGTATTGATCGACTCTACAGGTAAATGGCTGGATTCGATTTCCTACCTGGAACATATTATCGCTGGAATCGAAGAAAGGTTCGGCTCAGATAGCATAGAGCTTGCTAACGAGTTGAATAAAATTACAGATATTTGTCTTCAGTATTTGCAAGAGGAAACTAAAACGAAAACAAAACAATACAAGTGAGTCGGATGCTTTTATCTTGCTTGCTAAAAACTCTATGTTAGTTAATAATTCGAGCGTGTTAAAATACTGCTATTAAATTTTAGGAACGCTCTGAAGAAAACTCGTAGATTTTTAAACCGAGCGGAAGAAATAATGCAATTAAATTACGGCCCCTGGAACGGAGGTTGTCAAGAAATAATAAAAAAATCTGAACAACTATCTACAATATTACAAAATTACAACATTTAACTGGTCATTGTAATACACATTCGTCGTAATTTTTTGTTAATGAACATTAATATTCTTTTGCTAAATTCAATGTGCTATTTCTTTGTCTCAGACAATCTGGTAGCCCACTCACCGATATAAGGTCAATCCTGTTAAAAAAGTTGCCAACCATTGATAAACTCCGATTTTTTTACTCCTCACTATCATCCTACACCAGCTACCGACCAAGAAATGATAAGCAGACTTTCCAAGTTCTAGGCACCACCGGCTAACATCCCAGCATTTCAGTTTGGACAAGGGTATGTGTATGTATACGTCTTTTTTTATTTCATTCAGTATATACGAAATAAAATTTTTTAATTCTGTTGGTCCAGTGGACCAAACCTGTTCTGTAATTCCCAGTTTGATCTCAAAATTTTTTCTACTATTCGTAGAAGAGATATAAAATATTATTGCGATACCGGGAAGAGTAGATGATTATTCCCGAAAACGCGAAATTATCGAACGTTCGATTGTTGTTTGAAACATATTTATTTATTCAGAATCACGTCGGTGAGATATGCAGAGAATCGTTGTTTCATCTTACTCGTAAAATATTACAGATATATCCGATAAATTATTCGAGTAGATGATTAAATTTTACCGAGACTACAATCACCGCGATAAATACCCGTAACACGAACCAGCTAAAGACAGGTGCCCGGGAAAAACCAGGTAATCTGCAGCATAAATGAAAAAGTCACGTAATTATATCCCAACGAGTTTTTAACTCTTGATTGTTTTTCGGATAAGCCGCAGATACATCTATTGTACCTTTTGAATTTCGAATCAATCTATTATTTCGTTTCTCCTTAACGAGCGTACGTATATATATTTATAATTTACATATGTGTCTCCGTATATCCGCTTGTTTGCGCCTATTATTTGCAATGCATTATCTCACTAAAACGTAGCCCGCGCTATGAGTCACGTATACTTATACCTCATGTAAATCAACCAATGGAATTAAAGTTAACAAATACTAAAATGACAACTGAGTTGCATCAACTGAATAAATTTCAACTATCATTATTTATTTTATATTCTAGTCTGATAGACACGATCGTCTCGAAAGATTGTTACAGCATACTTGTTTATGCTTAGTGAAAATTTTCACTTACCTTTTTGACGTTATTTTTATTTATTTATTTAATTTTTTGTTTCAATAAATTCTCTTCGCACAAGCCGGTTAAAGGGGATGATCTTCGATTTTCTGACTTTGACGAAAACCGATAATACATGCATTAAAAGTCCATCGAAACGGTTTTCCCGCGTGAATCGTTCGTCTCAATCACACAAAGAATGAGAAACAATAAACGATAAAATCACAGTACAAATAGTTCGTATTCAATGCTGGCTTTTGTAGGTCAATATCATCGCGGCAATAAAATCACATGTACATCTTTTTATTTCCTATACATATCGTACACATATGTGCACACCGCTGAGAATACCTGCACATACTATACAGAGGTAAAAAGAAAAAACGAAAAAGAAAGAGAAAGAGGAGTAAAAAAAAAAAAAAGAAAAAAAAACGCAACACGTATTATGTAGCCACGCGACGCTTCCTTGACCGTTTCGTATATTCTTGAACCGAATCTGATCGGTGTGAGAAATATAATTGAATATCGAGAACGCATCACGCAATTTATACCATTTCGAATCTCGCGCGTAACGTAACAATAAAAAGTGGGCCACGGTTTCCCTGTTTTTGGGTATGCTAGACATTAGTTTCAAACGAAAAACGCCGGCTTATAATTATAGATTATGTTTTGGTAAAGAAAAAAAAAAAAAAAACGAGAATCATTGTGCGTCTCTTGCATTTGGAGACTATATCTTACGTAATATGATTAACCAGTGAATAACGCGCATATGTTGCAGAGCTCTGGGTTATTGGCTAGACGTTTTAGTTTTATAACTACTATAATTTATATAGCAGTGAAAAATTTTTGTTTGTACGGATTTGAAATACCCTAACACCTTTGAATTTTGTATTATACTACTGTGACCATAATAATAACAGTATCGCACGATCATACAATAAAATGTAATGTACATATACCTGTAATCTCAGCTAATCAAACCTGGCGCCTTATTATACACATTAAAACATCAAAAGTATAATTTTTCAAAAAATTTTAAATGTGAAAGTTTATCCGCGATAATGATTCAAAAAACCCTGAATTTCAAATTCAGGGTTCTGCAGCTGCAACTGCGTAAATTTCTTTGAATTTGACTTATTTTTTCTTTCGTTTTTTTTCTCTCTCTCTACATACGTACTTTTTCTAATGATTTCGAGGTGATTCCGAGTTGATTCATATATTAAAAACAAAAATTAGATAATTGATCACTAGGTCGGGTCGGATCTATCAAGTTATTTGGAAACGACCGACCTCAGCCTTGGATTTTATTTTATTTATTTATGTTTTACTTTTTTTCTTTTTTTCGAGAAGGTTGTCTAGACTCTACATGACTACTAGGTAAAGTTCGATCCGCGAAGGTAAGGTCATCCAGCAAAATTTAAATTATCGTTCAAGGGTCTTTATACCCATATAACGTATCATATCGTTCACATAATTTTGCGTGTCACGATCAAATTATTTTCAAATATATATTTAATGCGAATTCGAGGATTATGCGTTGCATTTAAAAAAAAGTTTTCCTTTTTTTTTAATATCATTTTCATCTGGTCCATAGGGGCTAATTGAGACTATGATAGTCAGTCCTCGTACGTTCCGAATCTGTATCATTATCACTTGTTTTTTTGTAAAACATTGGTAATATGCCTTCGTATGTAATAATTAAAGTAAGTAAAACGAAAGAAAAAAAAAAGAAAAAAAATATTCTCGTATGAATATGTAGCAATCAATCATCTCTGAGTTATTTATTATATACGAGATTTCGTATTATACACCTATGGCGATATTACAGCCTTAATTTATAACGTATTATACCATGCAGACGCGTCGTTGAACTTTTCTCTGTATTCTAAATATCGTCGAAAAATTCTACTCGAGAGTTATGCGAAATATTTATACATATGTATATCTATGTCACGTAATCATTATACGTACGGTCGTATATAAAACTCGAAGCGTACAGGTTCTCTCGACTTTATACGTTCTAAAGAATTAAAAATATCTGATCAGACTCAATTCTTTTCTTCATTTTGAATTTTATTATTTTATTTCATTTTATTTTCTATTTATTTCATTTTATTTTCTATTTATTTAATTTTTTTTTCAATCTTCTAATCGTATTGCACAATATTACACGCGCACACGTACAATACTAACACATGTTAAAATCGTCAAAATATTATTCTGTACAGCGAGAGTAACAATTATTCAATTTTACCAAATTACATGACGAATATGATTTTACAATCATATAGAAGGCGGATTCAAAATGGGCGGTATCTTTTTACAATGAGACTACAATTTTTTTTTCTGTTTTTTTGTTTCTTTGTAAATGATATATCCTCTCAACATATCATCCGCTTATAAATTGTTGCATGTTAAGGTTCAATTAAATTTTTATTAAACTTCCTTTATTCGGCTCTCCGATTATCATATTATATTTTTGCGTAGTTACTTAGTAGAGGGCACCTAATGCCTGTATATTTCCTATTCAAACGATATCATATGGCTCTCTAAAATTCCACGTCGTTAAGTTAAATTTTTCAGCTACGTCAAAATAATATACACAACTTGATTTTATTATTGTAACCAATTTTATTACAGTACCTAAATGTCTAAATACTTCGTATAAAAATCAAGTATAAAAATCACCGGTGTTTTTAATCGTATTAAATATTTTTTCCTTTTTTCTTTTTTCTTTACAATTCGTCTACAACGTTATCATGTGGTTGTCTTCGATTTTTTTTTTTTTTCTCTCTACACTTGTAATCCTTTCGCGTGATTCTAGTCAATTATCAATAAATTGTTAAAATCCATCTAATTATACGCTCCGGAAACTTCCGTTCGCTCGTACTATATTATACACATGAAACATCGTCGTATCAAGTCTTGAATTTTGTACGCCATGAAATATAATATTACTCGCATTTTTAACCGACTTAAAAAAAAAAAAATGAGGTTATCAATTCGACACTGCAATATATTCACATACATGATAATCTATTAGAGCTTCCAAAGAAATGTTATACACAATTTTTATAGGCATGTATTTAATTTTTTTTTTTTTTTTCAATTTTACTTTCTTCGATGAAGTAGTAAAAGAAAAAAAATTTTTTCCCCGAATCTGAGCGAACAAAGTTGTTGGAAAAAAATTGTTATTATACATTACGCGGGATGTGCAACGCACGTACTACTATACTTAATAATAATAATGAGGATAACATTACTTATATGATGCATCGCGATAATTAAAAGAGAATGACAATTTTTGTATTTGACTTATAATGAGTCAGAGGAGTCGAAGTATAGGTATTGATTTGCATAGATGGCAGAACTGTCAATGCCAATGTCAACTTTTCCAGGATTTTACCTCTTTGGAAAGAGAAAAGAGAGAAGCGGTTTTCGAACGAGTAAACGGAAAAATTTAATACCTTGAATATACAATATTAAAACCTTAAGCTGAAGTTCGCATTATGGTATTAATGTGAGTAATATAAAGGTATATGAAGCGAGTTTTTATAAGTTTGTTTAAATTATTCGCGTTAATATATTAACCATAACACACTATATGCATATATACCTATGTATTTACATAAAATACTCATCGTGTCTACACAAACTGCACGTTGTGAAATATATTTGTATATATTTTATCACGTTTCCCATGCACATAGGAATTTTCATTCATCCCTGCGCGGTCGCTAATATATCCTTTCATCCGCGGTATGAATGGTCTTTTTTTTTTCTCTACATTTTTCTCTATTATCTCTTCTTATTGCAAAATCCATTCGCGGAGTCTTGTATAAACCTTGCTGAAAAAATGCAGTCTAATTTGATTCACATCATCCGGGTTGCTATGCGATAATAGGTATTATACCCAGTTGGTTTTTCTCCCCTTTTCCCTCTCTGGTAGCCGCGAAAAAGCGCGACTGATTAATTTGCGTCTACATGCAGTTGTTTAATGAAATAATTATCTAATCGCTGAAATAATAATTATATACGCTAGCAACGGTAATAACGAAGTTTTTAATCGATTCTCGTGTATATACACAAATTTAATTGTTCCTACCTTCCTTCTCTTTCTCTCTTTCATTTTTTAATTTTTTTGTTTTTCTTCATTCGCGTTTTACAAAATTTTTTTCACCGATTACCGCCCCGTTCGACGTTTATTAAATTTTAAACGAAAAATATGCGTGCAAAAAAAAAAGTAAAAAAAAAAAAGATGAATTATTGCGGTGATAATTCATATTACTCGATGTATACCGTCCAAATTAACACCACTTATATAGATTGTTAGAAAGAGAAAAATATCAAATAAACGAAGAGAATTAAAGAAACAAGTAAATTACGGTAATATTGGTTCATTTGCAAGGTACCAAAAAAAGGAGAAAAGAAAAAAACTGTCCAAACTTTGCCCAACTGCAGTATGATAATTAATTAAGGTTACTTAGGTGATAACGTCTGATGACGTTTGTATAATTATTGGATCAATCCGCGCCAAAAAAAAAAAAAAAGGAAAAGATCGAGAGAGCGATATAGAGAGTAACGAAAATTGAGAGAAAAAAAATCTATACCTAGGTATATTTAATTGATGTAGTTATAATGTGCGAAAATTTTCATGTACAATTTATTATACGTAAAACATTATGTTCGACATTGAACCTTTTTTTTTTTTTTACCTACCTAGATGTAGGTAAAAAGCGCGCAAATTTGACAACTGTGCAAATATATTATTCAAAACGTATGTATATAGGCATAGATACGTACAATTGAATTTAATTATTGGAGAAAGAAACGTAATAAGAAATATTAGAAGGAAAAAAAAGGAAAGAAACAAAATTATACCTAATCAGCTCAATATCGTCGTTAATTTATAATTACAATCTACACATATACATGTGTATACACTACGTGTATAGATAAAGTACCGATACCTACATGAATTTCGTAGGCAGAAAATTGAAACCTGCGAACTTTTGATATCAAAAAATTTAACCGTGCTGCGTTTGAGAAATAATAAAATCAAAGAAGATGATTGTTCCGATGATTTTTTTTCTCTTCTCTCTTTGGGATTTTTTCATTTTTTTATTTTTCTTTCGAATACATTTATCGTTTTTCTCAAACGTTATGTAAGCTTCATCGACCGGCATGCAGGCTAAGATAATACATCAAATAGATAATGTCACTCGCGGTGCTAATTAAATTCCCCATCCGCGGCGCGGTGTGCGCATTAGAATCTATGGGCGATGCAATTATGTCCAAATTAGTACAGACAATAACCATTATGTTACGTATATATATATACATATATATATTAATTAATTATTTAATTAATCAAGGTCGTCACGACGGTTGGAAAAAAAATATATATATAATGAAAAAAAAAATCATTAGTTTTATTTGAAAGTTTCAAACGATTTAGACACGTTATAAACGCGGTTCGTTCACGTCGACTTTGGCGTTGTACAATACAATATGATATATAAACCGTTGATTGTCATTTATCTCGGCATCATTTTCGCCTCTTGACTTCTTCTTCTTTCTGTGTATAGTTTGCTCATCGCGCGGTATTCGTCAAGGTCACGGAAAATAACCAGAGATTGGAAATTACAGCTATAAGATCATACGCGAGTCATATACCTAGAATGTACCACCGCGCTTCGACTATTTCCTATTATATAAAAACTCCTCTTGTAACCGCCGTACATCGATACACATATTTTATGCAATCGATATTCTTCATTTTTTTTTTTTCTTTTCAGTAATTATTTGCCTCTTCCAAAATTATCTGTAAAAAGTATAATCTGCACGTGACGCGATCACCACGTTTATTTTACCGAAACTGCAGCAACACATGGGAATTTTCCCCATGCAGGTTTTGAGTTTCGAAAGAGAAAGAAAGAAGAAAAAAAAATCAAACATAAAAGAAAGACGTTATTCAAAGGACGAGAAAACCAGCGGGGGGTTTAGGGGTAAGAGATTATATTAATTACGGTCCGATTTACCGTGGCCCCTGCTGTTATATATGTATAGGTATATAAACCAGTAGGTGAAGTTTCTTCTTCTCTCTCATATTTGCTAACTAATGGACGAGAGATGTCATAATTTATCCTATACAGAATATAATACCGCTACAAATATATATTTCAAACGTACCCCCGAAAGATTTTTTTTCTTTTTCTTTCTCTTCGCCTTTCGTTCCTTTTTTTTTTCTTCGTGTGTTTGGTAAATTTTCCACACCCGCCCTTAATCCTGTGGAGATATTTGACATTTTTGTGAGAGGAATATGACATCTCTGCGATTTCGGCCATGTGTCGAACACATTCTATTTTTCTTTTTTTTCTCTTTCTCTTCTTCTTTTCTTTTTTTTCTCTTTCTCTTCTTCTTTTCTTTCTTCGTCTTCGGCTAATTTTTACAGCCCTGCAGTAACCGCCAGCTCGAGGAAAAAAACCAAACGGTTGATTTTTGAAGGAAAAAAAAAATAATAAAAAATAAAAGTATCTTTTACTTAGAGATGCATAAATATCGAAAACGTTTTGCCGTGTATGAATGCACAATTTTTTTTTTTTTCTGTTTGTTTCCTTTTTCTTTTATTTTATTTTTTATATTGTTTGCCTACGTGACGCGACTTTCTACTGTACTTATTATAAATGACGTATAGTTAGGTATATATATATATATTTTAACAACAAGACAATAAACTTATCTCGCTGCAGTTGAAGCAAATAGTATATCGTAATCTACATACCTAGGTACAATATATGTATGTAGTATAGATATTCTAATATAGTTCGTGCGAACAAAGTAATATTCGAAACTAAATTACCGAGTATTCCAATTAAATCCTTATACACTCCATTTTAATATACATATCGATACGCATATACCAGTAGAATAGAAAAATCGTGCGTAATCTTTATAACGTCACTGACTCAGAACATAATATTTCGTTGTATACGAGAGCGGAGAGAAGAAAAAAAAAGCTGTGTCAATATTATATGTAATATAGATATTTAACACGTATGAGAAGCGTGTCGGTTGAAACGTATATTATAAATGTATCGATATTCAAATTGTATGAAAGAAAAAAAAAGGGATAGAAAAAAAAATCTTGATCGTCCCAAATAATTATATGAAAATTTTGTCCATCGTTTATTATATTGTCATTGAATTTATTTTATTCTATTTTATTTTTATCTATATAATTTTTCCCGCGTTTGAATATTATGTACGCTGCAAACATATGTATATTAAGTGGAGTAAATTTGTTTATGCGGTATGAAAGAAATAAATAAATAAATTGATTAAAAAAATATTTCGGTGAAAACTAAATTTTAAGATACAAATTTGCTGGAAACCAGTATTGCGTTAACAATAATAATTAACGTCAATTATCGCTTAATTCTCAACTACTCGTTAATAAATTCTAACAACCTAAGACGCGTGTGTTTGATTACCGCCGACACGAAGAATCATATTCTATGTGTAATACATACGTATATATGTAATAATGTGACGAATAATAATTCTGCTAATATTCGAAATTTCGAAGAATTATTGTACATACATATTTATGCAGGAGAAGCAAAAAAGAAACCACGGAAAAATGAAAAAATTCCGATCAATCTTCGCGACCTCCTTATATTTTTACAATCATTTTTCACGATATCCATGTTCCCCTATAGAAGAGAAGAGAAAAAAATTAGGAAAAAAAGGAATAGAATACTGAAAAATAAATTTTTAGTGTTGAGATATGTACGTTAATAAGATGTGATATTACAGTTGATTGAAAACTGGAGTGAAACGATCGTTAATTTTTTTTTCTTTGTCTTTATTTTTTCGTTTCTTCGCGAATCATCGTGATATTATTTTACAGCCTCTATAGTTAACGATGTTTTCATATATCATTAAATTTTATACATATACGCGGGGATCATCATCGTAATCGTCATCATCGTACACAGCAGCGAAAACAGAAAATAATAAAACGGAAAGAACAAAAAAAAGAAACGAACGATTTCGGCCTACCTACGTATTAGGTATATAATATTCGCGAGACGGATCATGATCAATTTGCAAAATTAGGCTACGTAATTATTATGATGTTGATGATGATTTACTACAAGCTGGGGATATGTACACGTACGATCATCACGTGACCGGTACTGTGGTCACTGCCACAATAAAAAATAAATGAATGAATAAAGAAAAAAAAATGGAAAAAATAGAAAAAGTATAGGTACATCAGGAAAACAAAAGAAAACTAACGCTATACAATTATATCCATTGAAGAGTATAATATAAAACTCTGTACAATACGCATACATATACCGCAATTGAAATTATCCTGCAATAGCGATACATTTTTATTTTTATTATAATCATTATTTGTTTCTTTTTTTTCCCTCTCCCGTTCCTCGCGAATTTCTGTCTCTATTTTTTCATTCTTCTTTTTTCTAACTACACGTGCATGGATTTGTATCATGAGGTATGGAACGAACGGAAATATGCACATCGTGAAATTGCGTAACGTCATATATACCTGTACGTCCACATATCTATACATTTATACGTATCCTGCAGTTCCAACTTCCGCAAATCTATACGTATTATAGCCACAGATATTTATTCTGCACATATTGTAGACGAGATTTGAAGTATATAAAATACATTATACTGCCCTATAAATGTATTAGAATTTCGGAGTCCAAATAAAATCCGGTTAAAATGTCGCGAGTCCTTGATAAATTTTGGTTTCGATATTCGTAATAAAGAATAATTTGACTCTCGTTTGTTCGAAAAAGAAAAAGAGAAAAAAAAAAACGAGGGAAAACTGTGTCAAGCCAATTCGCCGAACACGGCTGGGATCAGCGGAGCGAAACGCTGTGATGAGTTTGAAAAAAAAAAAAGAGAGAAAAAAGAAGAGAATAAAAAAATTAATTTGTTGAAGAACAAAATCGAGGGTAAAATATATCACTTAAGCTTCATCTTTTATACGTCACCATCGCACCTATATTATACTAATTAATTGTTCTCGTTTTGCATCATATGATCTTAATATCGTTATGCGATCTTGATTACGATTTCATACACGATGATGATAATGTTGTATAATTATATAAAATCACATTATATACACACAAGTCACGGGGTATGAAAGATGATGTATATAACGTTTTATATATGTATAATGTATACATATAGAGTAGACACAAAAGAAATATATTGCGAGCGAAAAACGTTATTAAGGGTGCAATAAATCATAGCTAGAATTCAGTCATCGTATGTATAAATTATTGTTAAAACGCTCCGCAGAATGTACACACATTTTATGAATTTTTTTTCTCTTCTCTTTTTTCTCTAATTAAAAGTATGTCTATCATTTTATGTAGTAATGTACATAATTATCGTCATATATTATACTCCTTATACCTATACGCAAGAATAATTTCTGCACCTCACGTTTAAAAAGAAAAAGCAAAATAATTCTCACTTCTATAAATCTCAAGGAATTCCACTAAAAATTCCTAATCAAAGGGTCTAATTATCGTAATTATGTTAATCAAATCTTATACGTCGAATAAATTATTTTTGGTTCGCGTTTCGTTTTATCGGAAGTGCAGTAGGGTGGAAAATAAAATCCGTGCGACGATTTTTACTTCAGGTCTATAAGTGAGAGAATGAAAAAAAAATTAAAATAGGTAAAGTTTTAACCTTCGAGTCTGATGGCGATGATGATGATGATGATGATGATGATGATGATGATAATGATGGCGGTGATCGTGATACGTGCGCAGTTTGAGCTGATATCTAATATTTGCATTTGCAGGTGTTTCTCAACGATTCATAAAAATTTTTTTATTCTTATTTATTTATTCTTTTTTTTTTATATACTCGCGTGCCTCGTGTCTATGATATATTATTATGTTATGTTTTAAATCAGAAAAACACATTTGCAATCGCGCTTTTTATGTACACGTATATGCTGGAAGCAGGTATAATATTAATTTAATTTTTTTTCTTTTTTTTCTAAAATTTTAATATAATAAAAAGTGAATAATTAGAGCAGTGGGACAGAGTGACATGATGACAGTGTCATTCGCTGATAAAGAGCATTCTATTAAATCCCCTTGAACCACGCCATCGTGCAGACAAACAACCTTGTATAATGGCGTCTAATTCATATCAGACATATCGCGTATAACGTATATCTATACACATAATTATGCATGTAATAATTTTAGGTTGGGTTATAACTATTACGTATGAAAAAAAAAAAAGAAAGAAAAAAAATCTTAAAAGACAGAGAGAGAGAAACAATTTTGGATACATCGAAACATATACTTATGTCGTTCATCTGCTTATAGTGAAAATTACCGTGCTTTGGGTACATGTGTGTTTGAAACAGACGCCGCATATACAACTGCAGGTATATCGTTAACTTATACTCAGCTTTGGCGTATGAAAAAACAAAAAAAAAAAGAAGAGAAAAAATATGTATAAAGAACGTAATTCTTAAAACGGAAGAAGCTGGCATTGAACCGCTCCAAGTCTCTTGTATTGTACAGGAAGTGTCTGTCCTATTGAGATGAAAATAAACGCCAAGGTATTCTAGTCGATAAACAGGAAAAATCAATGATCGTTTCATATACGTACATATGTATTTTCTACATAAGTGTACATATAAATTTAATTGAATTTTCGATAAAGCGCATGCAGGAGAATATTATAAATATACGTACAAATATCATTTGCATTTCACACGCCGTAAAACAGATTATAATAGCGTATATTGGTTTTTGTTATTCAGCAACGATCACTAGGTCGTGACCCTGAAATTTGTTGGAAGATATATAAATATATATTATTTTTTTCTTCTTTCAAACATTAACATTTTTCGCGATCACTATCACACCGCGCGTTATATACTATACATATTTATCGATAGCGAAGAAAAAGAAGCAAAAATATATTCATCATCTTGTTCACTGCAGCGATCACTGTACCCACCTATACCCCATACCATAAAAAGTCTGAGTAAAAATTAGCTGTAATCAAATTTTACCCGGTTACTTTTCTCACAGAATTATATGGTCATTAAACGTGAATCATATTATTGTTCAACTTTGAAGTACAAAAGAATACGTGAATCTTTGAGAGACTGCACATCGCAGCATTATTTTGGGGTCGAATAATCGGAGAGTTCAACAATATGGAGCTGCACAGGCGAGATGTTTCCATAGAAAGTAAACGAACGAAAAATCAAAGGGAAGAACTTTATTTTACTTTCTTCAAAATTAGATGAGTATAAACTACCCTTATAATATCACGATATGATCGATACTTCGGATCATGAATCTTGGGGACTATAATTGACGACCTTCCATTAATTCACTTGCAGTTATACTTGTAGCGAGTAAAAGGATATATACAATATCCATAATTCAATAGCGCTACAACAATTTCGTTGAATTTCAACGTATAGTAGAACGTTTTACGAGTCTTTTAGGCGCCATCTCGCCAACGCATTTAATTATACACACTCCGATGACCTCGACCATTACCTTTCGCAATGCGTGGGTGCACGGATTTTAATTTGATCTACATACATTATAATATCGCTACCGATTATACACGTTTTTTTTTTCATCAAATTTTATCAGATCGTTCGAAAAACCGGGTGAACTTTTTCGCAACCCCTCGAATTAAGGTCATTTTTTTTTTTTTTTTAAATATTTTTGCGGTAGCTGCTATAACGTATGCAGCTCTGCAGCACATATAAAGTCAGGTGGCGAACGACGTTATACGTGAGAAACTTGAAATTTACCTTGATAATAAAAAAATTCAGAATCGATAACGAGAAGAGAAGAATATAATATGGTGGTATATAATATATGATGGTAAAATATATATACGAAGTCAGTTTGCGAATGGATTAACCAATTGTTTTTTAAATGTAGGTGGGGATATATTTATATCGCATATGCAGTCGTGGTTATAAACGCGAGTTGATGTTTTGCGACGCTTCGTCATACCGATGGTTGGCCAAGTACCGAGTTTATAACCGACTAGTCTTGAGGCTTTAACAAGAAACGCGATCGAGTGCATCCGAATCGTATGTATGTAGATATGAAATTGTATAAAAACGTAATAAAAATAGATCGTTTTTGCACACGATCGGTATAATTATAACGATCTAATCGTCGTCGTCTACATGAAAAACGAAAAACGATAAAAAGAAATTCTGAAACATGTTTACTCGAATCTAAAAAAATATACATACCTACCTATTTACAAAGAGCTATCCTACATAGATCAGATCGGTAACAAAAAATCGACACTGCAGAGCTCGAGTAATATCCATCTCCTCGTTTCTGGTTCTACGGATAATATATGTAAAAACGAAAACGGGACCTATAAAAAAAAAATTTACAAGAAAATTCACGTCGATCCTGAACGCTGCTGGAAAAGGCGAAGTGACCTCGGAAATCGGCCGCGATCTCTATGTGACGCTGTGTCTGAAACACTTCAAAAGGTTATCCTATATTATGTACAACGATCAAAGGAAAGATTAAAAATCGGATAAGGATTCTTCAGAATCGTCGAACAAGCAAGCAAAAAAAGAAAAGTTCATAGCAAGGATAAAAAAATCGAGATCTTCGAGACTTCTTCTTCGATTCTGTGTGGAAGAAGATATTAATATTTCGCGCAAAACGATTTTAATTGCGGTAAAAATTATTGACCGTTTGAAAATTGTATTTTAAAAGTGGATCGACCTGCACCGAGTCAAATGGAATCTCGATCGCGATCGAAATCCGAATGATGTTTTAAGCTTAGAGTATAATAAACCGTCGGATATATATCGGTGTTGACGATATCACGGTTGCATACATACAGTAATGGTAATAATAAAGTCGTGTCGAACGTATAGATGAAATAAAGAGGGAGTAAGTAAGTATTATGGTATAGTAGCTACGTATAAGCGGGGTACTAAGAGAGACTGGTACGATCAAGAGAGCGGTTTAAACAGGTGAAGGAGGTGACAGTAGTCGTCGGCCCCGTGGTGCGCGCACACACGATCGAATACCAATGAAAAATTGAGCAAAAATAAAATAAAAAAAAATTGGATAAAATAACTGAGAAAAACGATAATTAAATGAGCCCAACCACCTATAAACCTAAAACTCTGCACGTCGTAATATATGTTTGTACAAAGTATAAGAAGAAGCGAAGCACGTTGATAAAAAGCTAACCGATCGCGAGCGCGCGTCAAGTATTAAACCCGCAGTGTATTATATATCGTGTCGTGGCCGGTCGTCGTCGCGTTGTCGTTGTCGTTTCACGATCAGTTCTTAGTTTCTCAGGTCCGAAGGCAGAGCTGGCAACCAGCAAAACCAGCAACCCGCCTTCAAGAGACGAACGTGGTATTATAAAGTCGGGAAACTGAAACGACATACGCTCCTCTTAAGTGTACAACGCTCGGTTGGTGGTGTTCACTTCCAGACACTTCAGTTGTCTCCGAACCCCCGATCAGTTCGGACGTGACTTTTGCCTAGAGAGACGAGGGAAGGAAAAAATTTAGAAATATTCCACATACACAAATTTTGTACGGTATATGGTACTCTATAATTATCCATTCAGTCTCGTCGGGTGCTTGGAAAATAACGAAAAAATATAAATCAAATTATCATATTTTTTGATTTTGATATTTTTTTTTTCTTCGTTCTTTTTTTTTTTTATTTTTCTTTTGGCTTTGTTTCTCTCGAAGAAAAATTGAAGAATAAAAAAAAATTAGATAAATAAATAAATTAACCGATACGAAAATACAGAAACGGTAATAATTATTTCGGTCATATAGGTACCTACATGTATGTAACCGTATAATTTCTATGAAAAGTTTAAGATAAAATTTTATAGAATACAAATAATATAACTTTTCTGCAGAAAGTACGGGGTTATAAACTGTACATTTTGCCGATGATATAAATCCGTATAAAAAAAAAATTAATGAATCAATTAAATCAAATTAAATCAAATTAAATTAAATAATTAATTAACGATAATTCTTAACGCTCTGCAAATATATTATAATCGCGATAAATTCATTTAAAAAAAAAATTAAAAAAAATATAATAAATGCTTATCAAAAAGTGATTTGCATTGAAGATTTATTAATATATTGTAAGTGAATATTATCCGCGAAACGGTGCAGAGGGAAAGACATTAAATTGAAATTCTATTAACGATCGGACTGATTTCACAGATCGCAAAGACGTAAGTGTTGACAACAATTATGAATCATCATTATCATTATCAGAGTATCATCTTTATAAATTTTTAATTATTAACGTTATTATCGCGCATTGTACCAAAAATTTTCTCATATACCGAAATTTGTTATTCTATATTTCCGTATAATATAATATCAATGCAATCGGTATACGTATATGAAATTCCGAGGGTGTATAGATTTCATGATCGGAAAACGACGAAGAAGAAAAAGAAAAGAAAAAAAAAAATTATCGGTGCCGTTGAACGAACGGTCGTCGATCGAAGAGAATATTGGCAAGGCCGGATTAAATGTGTATATCGCGCCGCGGCGCCTTAAGTACGTTGAATCTCAACAACCATGGAAGGAGTTAAATACCCCCTGGACATTTTGTATTTCATACTTGTACCTCTATACTGACTTTCACTTCCTATACCGTGATCGGTTTAATATCGAGAGTGTACAACGTGTAACAGGATAGAGATGAAAAATTATAGGAAAAAAAACATTAATTAATTAAAATTACAAAATTAAAATAATTGTAGAAAAATAATTTTGTCCCGAGTACGCGGAGCATGTCTGGAAAATTTTGAATTTGAATTTTATTTGAATTTAATTTAATTTTTTTTTGCACCGCTGCAAAAATATGGCAATTTTTCTAACGCGATATATTCGATCGTTGGGAATGATGGAATAAAATCGGCAATCGTATCGCCGACACGGTATTCCTATTAAAATTATTTATTTCATTTAGAATTCCATTCGCGTATATGATTGTACACAACCTGATCAATCAACTTGGTGTCCTACGCGCTGTATAATAATCTACGATATAACCTACGTTAACGTGTCCATCTGAAATGTACATAAATACAACACATACGTACACGTGTACATATCCTACCTTACTATACCTTACATTAAATATAAACGCAGACATTTGATCACACACACGTATACATATTATGTGTACACATATACGCGTGATATCTTCCTATCCATATTACCCGAGGCTATGGTATATTTTGTTTCGAAATACATTATTATACACATATATGTAGGTACATACGTATATATACACATGTATACACCTGTTGGGTACCTATTTATACGTCTGTGTAGAGTAGACTTTCTAAAATCTGAACTTAAACGCGTTTATCCGTCCGTCCATCAAATTTTTCTCATTTTTTCGATTCTTTTTTTTTCAACGAAATTATTCGTACTCCTCGTATTAGACTCGCATTTTATAAGAGTATCTATATTGTTATGTAAGTACGTCTTTACTCGGTTCGGTGAAATATGATTCGCAAAAAAAAAATAAAAAATTTCAATCGAATGAATATCTAATAATTTTTCTTCAACCCCCTGCAGCAGCCTATAATGCACAGCGGATGTGGGATTTAAATTTCATTGTATTAAATTAATGAAATTTTTGTACAACAAATCGTTTTATACGCACGTGCAAATTACATTCGCATATTATATATTTGTATATAATGATCTACATATATGTATATTATATATTATATACCAATGAGTAAATATATATTGTACATAAAAGTACGACGACGACGGCCGCAACGGTATCTCGTCACACATAATATCGTATATAGGTATATATACCTATTTAGTTATTGGAATAAATTATATATCATGGTGTTATATAGGTGTATATGGTATAAAGCTGATAATATATCGCGTTACCTACTGACTCGTATTATACTTACAATTTATATACCTATATTCTTCGTACTACACCGAACTGACGCGCGCCGCGGTTTCAGGTATACCTCTGTAATAATTATACTCGCAATTAGCGACGCGAAATTCTTCGTCAGAAAGTTGCAAACTTCGGATAATATACTTTCTGTATTATATATATGCGAAATATTAAATACTGGCTCGATAGAATTCGTGCAGATTTATATACCTACTATAATATTTCACTTATTCTTCTCTATCAGTTTTTTCCATGCATAGTTAATTAATTAATAGCGATAATTGCAGCATTTCAGCATCTCATTTTCATTTTCGTTTTTGTCTGTAATGAAATAATTCGATTCTTCCGCCTCCGTTAGTTAGTTAGTTAGTTAGTTAGTTATTATTTTTTTCTTCCTGTTTTTCAATTTCCCTGAATTTTTTTATTTTTCCAAGTTTGTAATCAAAATGCTTCAATAATATATGGGCCTAATTTACGACGTTATACGTGCGTACGTAGGACAACAATAATGCGCTGACTCAGCTACATACGTTGTATAGGTACACACACCGCTGCAGTTTCTGCACTTAATTATTACACGCGTAAAAAGAAGAAAAAAAAATATATTCATATACCTATATTATTCGTCGTATGTGTGCAGGTGGACGGAATGAACTTTTTCTTTTTTTTTTTTTTTTTCTTTTCCAACGACCGACTGGCATCATTCGTGCAAAAATTTTTCGCGCGTTACATAAATAACGAAAAAACAAACCGAAAAAAAAAAAAGAAGTAGCTAAAAGTTAATTTTTACTCACATCCTATGTTATCGCCACAAAAATACCCGAATGTAATTGTATGTGTGCGTATATATACCTAGTTCAGAATGAAATCTATGAAATGAAGAAAAAGAAATAGCAACCTGTTTGCTAATTAAAGCCATGTTTGTTCCGTGAGTTTTGCGGTTTTAAAAGTTTTATTGTATTTAATGACTGATGGTTAAATTAGGTTTATATATCCTCGGGGGGATAATAGTCTGAACTATTTTTGGTACAACGTAGATTAGACTCGCTCGTATTTATAAGGATTTTTCGAATTTTTCTATTTGTATAATTTAGATACCAAAAATTCGTGTTATTCCCCCACTCGTAATTTATGCTGCGCGCGGGTTCCGAGTATGGAATGAAAAATTTATGTGCAGATTCCTAATTATTAATGAGTTTTCTTTCTCTTTTTTTTTCTATGAATGTTCTTATAGTTTCTATACGTATTATACAGTAACTGACAGTCTGTTTATCGTGGTGTAGACAATACGATCGAGACAAAGTGAATAACTAATTTGTTAGAAAAATTCGAATCACCTAGTTAATCACCTGCCCGACCAGACATAACGCGGTGGCAGAATCCAACTTTGATTTTTATCTTGTAAACGTATAAATGTACACAGGTATATACATATGTGGATAATTTTTCAACTCGACAAAACAACGTACGCGCCGAATTAATAATAGTATAATAATAATATATTTTATGGGTTATAAAATTTAACGATTATTATAGTAAGAAAATAATATCGGTAGTATTTTGTACGAAGAATAAATTTCGTTCGTATTACAACAGGTGATTGAATTCCCAATGCTGCGCAAATTTAGGGAGCCTGCGAATTAGAGGAAATAGAAGACGTGCGGTTTTTTGAATCGAAAAATTTTGAAATTAAAAATCAAACATAAAAAAAATATGAATAAATATGTATGTATGGAGGTTAAAATACGTTAGAGAAGTGTCCTGCGATCGATTCTACTAATACTTCATTTTCTAGCCCAAAATTGAAAAAATTTAAAGGGGTATACCTTAGATTTTTGTCCATTTTGGGGTCAAAAATCGACATTTTTTTTTGAAGGGTTTCCTATGGTATTCTTATGTATTTTGATCTCAGGAATCCGAATCTGAAAGTCAAATTAATCTATCTATAAAATTGATCGAGTTATCGCAAATTTATCGTCTTAAAAAGTGAAAAAATCGAGATATCTCGATGGGATATTTTTCTAGCTCAATTCAGTCGACGGATTCGTGTTCCTGAGGTCAAAATACGTAAGAAAAGCGTCATACAATCGATTTTAAAAATACTTCATTTTTGGCCCAAAAATCGAAAAAATCCAAAGGGGTATACCTTAGATTTTTGTCGATTTTGAGCCAAAAATCAACATTTTTTTAAATCGATCGTAGGACACTTTTCTGACGTATTTTTACCCCAGGAACACGAATCTGGAAGTTAAATTGATCTATCTATAAAATTGATCGAGTTATCGCCAATTTATCGCTCCGAAAAGTGAAAAAATGAAGATATCTCGATGGGATTAATTCGTAGCTCAATTTAATTTTCAGATTCGTGTTCCTGAGGTCAAAATACGTAAGAAAAGCGTCATACGATCAATTTTAAAAATACTTCATTTTTGGCCCAAAAATTGAAAAAATCCAAAGGGTTATACCTTAGATTTTTGTCGATTTTGGGGTCGAAAATCAACATTTTTTTAAATCGATCGTAGGACACTATTCTGACGTATTTTGACCTCAGGAATCCGAATCTGAAAGTCAAATTAATCTATCTATAAAATTGATCGAGTTATCGCCAATTTTCCGCTCCGAAAAGTGAAAAAATGAAGAATCCTGAGGTGAAAAATGGCCCATAAGCCTCGTATCATATACTGGTGTGAATAACATAATGCATGAGATGTGCAACTGACATAATCGCGTATGCATATATAAATGAAGTTATATAGATGGGGGATATGCACATAAAAATAAATATAAGGAATCAGGACAGGGTCTTCGTTTCGTTGGCCATATTCTTTTTTCATTTATCTCATTTATTGTATTTTATTTTATTTTCTCATTTTTTTTTCTCATCGCGGTGCCTATATATCGTACACATATGTATATTGCATGATCAGCTACGTATAGTACAGGTACATCAAT
The DNA here is from genome assembly GCA_963932425.1 of Athalia cordata. Lineage (NCBI taxonomy): Eukaryota > Metazoa > Arthropoda > Insecta > Hymenoptera > Athaliidae > Athalia > Athalia cordata. The sequence goes on along the minus strand of OZ010628.1, from coordinate 2,963,583 downwards.
TGTTTCGAATACACGATATATTTCTAAAGATAATCAAACGTGATTTGTTTGACAATTTATTTATCAATCACTTTATATGTACATAAAATAACTTTTGTTCTAAGGTATATAGGTACGTACAATGTACGTATACACGTTATATACGTACGTAAAATACTCATACGCAATTTTAAACAATTATCGACGTGGTCGTCATTCCGATAAGTTTCGTTCGCTGCATATGTACAAGTTTTTTTCTTCTTTCTCGTTCTACATCTTTTTTTTTTGTTGGTTTTTGGTTTTGCTTTACCATTCTTCCTTTTTTCTTTTTAGTCTTCGAACGTTTATCGAATTCGAAAAATTGTATCAAAAAAAAAAAATCATTCTTTCGAAGATTCTTTCGTTGGAAAAATTATAATTTTCTATTTAATTCGGAGGGGGTTGAAAAAATTAGCGCATCAAATTGAAGAAAAGTAGGTGTAATAATTATCTCCGTTATAAAATGAAATTCTACAAATAGTAGGCCAAGGTTATGACCCGGGTTCTTCTCTTCGTGTGCTTTCACTGCGCGAAAATTAACCGTATGTGATGCAGATATATATATTATACATATACTTACATACGTGTATTTTATATACCTACCTACGGTAAGGATAATTACTCGAAGAGGACATATAATTAGCAACATTTGTACAATATTATACAAACCAAACACAGTTATAATTATCGCGATGTAAAGTATATTCGAGTCGCGTAATATAACGTACAGATATGCATGTACTTTTTTCTTAATTTAATTTAATTTTTCTTTTCTTTCATTTCAATTAGTTCGTTTCAGCTGATATCACAAATTTTTACCAGCTCGGGTCTGCATGTGTGGCATATTTCGAAAAATGGAAATCGCGACGCATAATACCTACCATTAATATTATATCCATATAGATAACATGATGAACCTCGAAAATTTTAGCAGATATTAGAGACAGACGCGCAAAGTATCTATCATATCCCCATGTAATGTACATAATTTAACAGTTGTGTAAACGTGAACGTTTTACATAAAGATTTATCACATATATGTATGTATCTAATGTATATTACTATGTATCATATACGTGCATATATATCGAGTGAAAAACAAAATTTTATAACAGTACAATTAACCATTGGCAAAGAATTAATTATCGTCGATTAATAAATCGCCCGCAATTAATGATTAGAAATTAGTGAAGAAAAAAAAAAAAAATCTTCGCCTTTTCTTTCTTGTTCGTTTATTACTTTTATTTTATTCTATTTCAATTTATTGTATTATCATTTTATTTTTATTAATTTATTTATATTCATTGATTAATTTTTTTCGATTTCCGTTGAATTTTTATCGCGAAATACCGTATAAATATAATTCCCAAGGTATATATAATGTATATGTACATACATGTATGTATAATAAGGTAATTAGTCGAGGGTACTCGACGTCTATAGGATCGTTTTCGTGATTAATGGAGGGTCTGACATTTAGTTTTATATATACGTGAATAGGTATATAATAGAATTCTCTAAGGAAAAACAAATCTCTGATGACGTGTATAGTTATATATATATACATACATACCACATATATATATCTATATAATTAATAACCCTGCAGCTCTCGCCATCGATAATTATCTGGAAACAAATTTTTTTTTTTCACAATTCGAATCATATTTTGTAGTAGAATTTATTTTTCACGGTCAAAATTCGCGCACCTTAATTATTATTTTCAGTTCTCTCTTGAATCTTCGGGAAAAAATCTGAACCTCCCGGTACGATCGGTGACTGGTGGTGATAATGATGACGATTTATCGAACAACGCCATGGTCGATTAGTCATGCAATTCATTTTTTAATTTTATTATCAACCATTTTAATTTTATTTCAATTTACTCGTTTCTTTTTCTATCATACTTCATGATGTACATATACCTAGAATTGTTCGAAGAAAAAGATGGAAAATTAATAATGTTAATTATTATTATTAAAAGAAAAGAGAGAAATCAAATTTGGATGAACACATTTTATCAATAGATATATATTCATTGTACGTGACGCTATAATTATTATATGGTAAAAATATATCTAACTATATTGTAAAAAATAGTTATTGTTACTAGGTAGATACGTGATTTAAATAATTGATTGGTTTTTCGATCAGATCGTTATTAGGTATTACACACCTGTCGCTTCTCGCATTTAAATTAGCTGCAATTTATTTCAGTATACCAATTATGCATATTATTTAATTATTCGATCGTTCCAACAGCCGAATCTATCTTGTGTTTTTTCTTTCCTATAATATTTAAGATTTTTCATCTTTTTTTCTTTCCACAATTCGCCTAGCTGCACCGCGTTATAGTTTTTTTTTTATCGTTCTATTTCGAGAAATAGAAAAATAAAACTCTATTACTTTCCACAGTGTGCAGATATATGTCGCGTTTTGGAAATCTGGATCTTTTTTTTCGCTTTTCGTTCAATTTTTTTCTCTTCCTGCAATTATGCTCGAGAATATTTGAAGAGTGCAGTACAGCTGCAGCTGTAGTATAAGAGATCGGAGAATAATGAAAAACTTTAACAGTCTATTAACCTATCGGTTATAATGTTCACCTGCATTGTATGAGCTGTTTGAGGTTGTTGGAAAAAAAAGAAAAGAAAGGAAGTAAAAGAAAAAAAAAGTATACGACCACATTATAACCATGTAGCGATTGTAAAACGTCATTTATAAGAATGCGGCGAAGGCGGCGCACGCTGCACGTGCAGAGTAATATAGGTACGCGGGTACGAACTCGACTCAATGTGCATTACTAATATATTTTACCACCTACTCATATATATATAAATCGTTGAGAAAAAAACTTATTTTTTTGTTCATTTTTTAACTTTTTCTTTTTACATATCGGCTGGCCATCCACTGGCCAGTATTTCCGTATCGCAATCATTATATGTGTAGAGTTGTATTCATAATGCAATTGTTATCGAGAGTAATTATGTATATATTTATTTAATTATTTTTTTTTTGTTCTTCTCGGACAATCCGATGATTGATTAGGTAGGTACTTTGTGCAGCCTCGATATTTTGTCTTCCAGCTCTTAGAAATCGAATATTCCAAAGAATCGCTCACTTCCTACTTTGCACGTACATATATCAATTAACTTCGATTCAAAATGAAGGAAAGAAGAAGAAGAAGAAAAAAAACCTTCTTACCTCTGTAAAACTGACGTTCAATAATTTCTGGCATATATATTATAAATCTGCCCCGCGGCCAATAGCTTTTACGCGCAAGGACGTATGTAACGTATAGTATAGATATTCAACCTGCGGACAACTTACAATTTTAACGCAGATTACAGATGTCCTGGTCTTTCTTCTTAAACTTGTAGATAAATTCGTTTGAATTTTTCTTTCAATTTTAATTTGATTCGATTTTTTTCTTTACTCGTTTTTTGTTAAATTAAGAATCGATCGAATCTATAGGGAGAAATAGATCGTCGCGTGCAGGTCATACACATTATATTAGAATGACGTGTTTTTGTTGTTGTAGGAATTTTTTTGATAGGATTTTTACCGTATCTATACGATTTATTAATAAATACGTATTAATGTACGTATATAACGGAGCTATAAAATTATGACGTGTTATACGTCGTCTGATCCGCGCGTCACGTGTGCGTGTAACTTGCGGATATTAATAATTAGAGAATTATTATTGTTTGTCGTTTATTACAGTCGAAGGCAGCAGCTGTTTATTTTAATTTTTATTTTTCTTTCATTAATTTCAAATTTCATTTTTTTCTAACATCGAAAACAAAGTGTTAAATACATACGCCCTTGAATCATAATAAATTCTTTTCGTACGGAATTGTTTAGCCAGAAATTTGCGCCGAATACTGACCTATGTCAGTTTTATACTATGCGATTAATCCAGATTATTTTATTACACTCAGCACGCGACGTCGTACAGATGTATATAAATTTCTAGCTCAATTGAATCATACAGTTAACGATATCGCGCTCTTTAATTATCACGAGAAAACAATTAACGAATTTTGTTTGTCTTTTTCTTTTTCTTTTTTTAGTCTCGATATTTCTTCCCTCAATTTTTGCAATTTTTTGCTATTAATCGTTTCTCAAAAAACTAAAAAAAAAAATTGCCGATCGATGATTAACGATTAAATCGTCTGCATATATCGGATGAAATACCGCACGTGCGATCTATTAGCGATCTATACGCGGATCAAGTTTTTTCTTTTAATATATTTTTTTTTTCTTTCAATTTCTGTATGTCTCTATAATAAATTGTAGACAGCGCGCGTTTCGATTGCAATTATATCATATACGTTCGCGGGTTCGATATAAATCTATGTACATATATATGTACAAAATTGTACAGCTGATGATGACGTCATTATATATACAACTTCTTTGAAATGAATCGACGAACCAGTTTGGCCTGGTCAGTTGACACTTAATATGTCCAGTTCTCCGACACGAATTCAAACGAATAATATATATATACATATATGTATATACAAGTATGTATATAGTACATGATTGACGCCTAAGGACGGTAATTAAAACGGAAGATTTTCGGTGTGAACCAATTTGAACCGGCTTTCACTGGAAGAAATTGCATCAGTTGTTCTTATTTTTTTTTCTCTCTTTTTCTCATTTTTCTTCCGAAATTCTGAAGCAGTTTAGATAAGTTTTTTTACGATTATCGGTTCCAGCCGAATCCCGCGTACCTGTAGATATAAGATACATATTTTATAAGAATTTCGTAGCTCCAGTTTGAATGAAAAAAAAATTCTGTCTTTTATATAAAATAGGTATAGGTATATAAATTTGTTTAAAATCTTATCGATGTGAACAGCGATCGTCTCCGGTTAATCAATATTCATTACACGTATAGATATACATTATATTTGCTTCCGAATCAGCATTTTTTTTATTTTCTTATTTTTTTACTCTCAAGCTTTCATTTTTAGAGAAATTATCTTACGTCAAACTACGATATCTACTCGTATACATCTTTATATATTTAAAAGAAAAAAAAAAATGATTAAATGAAACATCGCACGTGATATACCTATACGAAATTTCGGCAGTGCTGGACGTTCGAATCGCACGAAAGAGAAAAAGAAAAAAAAATTCAGTAATTCCAAAATCATAAGTAATTAAATTTCCTTGTGAAAAATCTGCGATCTTTTATATAAAAGATGAAGCTGCACCTATAATAAGCCCTTGGTGAGCAGATCTACAGGTTGCAGCAGCAGTATATACCTAAGTATGTATACATAGCGGAGCCGGTTTCAAGAAGATCTTATACGAGTGTAAAAAAGAAGAAGAAGAAGAAGAAAAAAAATTCTATAAAATGAGTAGATAAATAAAATAATTGATAAAAAGAAGAGGAGGAGACAATATACTATACGTGCACGTATGCACGTAACGTATAATATGCAAATGCGATTGTGCATCGTGCAAAAAAGTGAGCAAAAAAAAAATTCAAAAAATAAAATAAAAAAGAATAAGAAGAGACCGAGGATACTTTGTATAGTGTAAATTATATGCATCCAATCTTCTTATATATTACATAGGTATACTGTTACCTATGTGTGCAAACGTATAATCAGAAGTATATAATAATTTGTATATAAAATTGTAGATATATACCTCGGAGATTTATCGATCACATCGCGACATAAAATGCATTTGCAATCTATGGGAAAAATAATAGATAAAGAATAGAACAGCTCGGACAAAAATCATGTGGGTATACAGATGGATATTATAATATATATATATATGCACACACTTCGATCCATCCGTATCTATTGGCTAGATCGGTACATAGGTATGTAATACGTATAGAAATAGTAAAACCGCGAGGCGAGCTCGCGAGCTCGCGGATGCCGTTCGATTCTTGGAAAGCAAAACTAGTTCCATACAACGACCTTTGTTTATAGCCATACCGTACCGTATAGTATGTGTATATACATACCTATATATTACCTGCATATATACATACATAAAAAAAAATTAAAAAACAAAAAATATATGAGAAAACCAAAAAAACTTGAGGAGTAAATAAAAATCTTATATTATACGCGCCAATCGCGGTGAAAGATATTATACACATATGGATATAAAACGTGCTGGAACCGCGATTTAGTATTGAATTAGCATTATATTCTCGTGATATTGTCGAAACAAAATGGCGGATCATCGATTTATAATTTGTACAATGTGCAGACTTTGGATCTCTTTGTGCAGGTATTATACGTTACATACGTACAACGGTATAAAGTACATAATATCAAATGATATAATAATTATTTTTTTTTTTTTATTATAATCGTTTAATCGTTTTCTTTTTTTTTTTTTAAATACAATAATTATTTATACATGGGATCATCGATGAAAATATAATCTTGAATACATAAACTCATTAATTGGGACAGCCATGCGATCATAATTCGTTCGCTCGATCTTATTACTATTAATCTTAATTATATTATCGATAATTAATCGATAAGTTATAATTATTGTTGATATTATAAAAGTACGTGGTGACGCCGGTGTCCGTATTTAATAACCATAACATAAAACGACGATCAGGTGGTGATTGTTTGTCGATTTATAAATTACGATATGACGCAATATAGCGTTCGTGAGATTCCAAAGCGTGCTCCGGCACCAACAGTTTTTCGACTATATACCTTATACTATATGTATACATACTACATGTATATTATAAATATATTTAAGGATATTATAGTCAAGGTAGTTCGCAGACTCGATTGCCTTTACCTTTTTACCTAGAGGCATCGATCGTGTAAATCGCTTTTTTTACACTTGATTGATATCTGCGTGTGTTCGTCAAGTTCATTACACACCAGATATACGTATGATATATTTTACACTCTTTCAAATTCCGTGCTAGGTGTTCACCCCGGAAATTATACGTAGTGATCTATAGTGATCTATAGTAACGCAGAATCTAATGTTCATTATTATAAGATTAGAATTTAATGCGCAAGGAGAAATTTCACAATAAATTTGCATTCGATGCGTTTTCCAGCCCACGAATATTATTTTTTTTTCTTTCATTTCACGAAGAAAGTGAAGAAAAATCAATCGATAGATTTTGTTCTTCTATATAATTGTTTGGGAAAAAAAAAGAAAAGAACAAAAATTCGAATAAAAAAATTCTATGCAGTGCAGAGTTGAGATCCGTCGATTTTGTTGTTTTCTCAGCAGCTGAACAATCCGTCAATATATTTACAGATTATTTAGAAAATGAGACTCTATAATCATGCGTATATCATGTATAGGTGCATGCACATCGTCGTGTTAAAAGCACCACCTATCTACACAAGATTTAAAATAATATAATAATGTTATCCATTTTATAATATTATTAATAATACAACGAAAGTTTTTTTTTCTTTTTATTCGTTCTTCTTTTTTACATAGAAAGAATTATTCATTGTAATTATAATTTCCTTTTTCCTTTTCTTTTCTTTTCTTTCTCATGATGAAAGAAAATGAATAATTAAAAGTTTATTGTACGTTGAAAAGTAAATATTTTTAATCAGATGGAACAATCGCACGTATTATACAGGGTGTGTGTTTTCTGTTAACGTTGGCTAAACTTCATAGACAAAATTTTTGTGTGAATTAAATAAACGATAAACTTTAACGAAGACGTTAAGACTTAAAACGAAAAGATGAAGGATTAGAAAAATGAGGAAACATTTTTTCTAGGCGGCCCCTAGACACCCCAGAAGTTTGGTCAAAGTTAACACAAACACCCTGTATATATATTTATATGAATCATGATGATGATGATGATATAGCTTGCGGTTTATTAGAAGTTGGCAACACTGATGAAAGTCGTCAAAGTTTGTTCAGCTGTTTAATAAATTTATGTTTTTAGCCGGTTTGAAAAGGCGATATTCGTACAGCATTATATACTACGCTTTCGATTTATTTGAAACCATCACGAATATTTAATCATGAAATTTGGTTTTTTTTTTTGATTTTAGGTAGCCGAAACGGATAATGGTGGCTTCGCAGAACGACGGTGGAAGAAGTGCGGGAGGTGGAAATGGCGGTGGTGACGATGACGCGGTGTACACCGTGTCGGTTAGCGGTGGAGGTTACAGAAATGAAGGTTACAAAGAAGATGGGAACGACGGTATTCCTCCGGAACCGACGAAACCGCCGCAATTGCCGCCGACCGACGACGATACTCAGTCGAGAAAGTTCAAGCTTTCACGAAGTGAAAAATGGCGAATTTTGAAAAATATTGGAGCTGTATCGATAGCATTTATGGTACAATTCACAGCTTTCCAAGGCACAGCCAATCTACAATCTTCCATCAACGCCAGCGAAGGTCTTGGAACTGTTTCCCTATCGGCCATCTACGCCGCTTTAGTTCTATCTTGTATATTCGTACCCACATTTGTTATCAAGAGATTAACGGTCAAATGGACCCTGTGCGTCTCGCTGTTATGCTACGTACCTTATATTGGTGCACAATTTTATCCAAAATTTTACACACTCGTACCCGCTGGCGTACTACTTGGTCTCGGCGCTGCTCCTATGTGGGCTGCAAAGGCCACCTACCTCACTCAGGTCGCCGGTGTTTACGCTAAGCTAACGGATCAGCCGGTTGACGCCATCGTCGTAAGGTTCTTCGGATTCTTTTTCCTGGCTTGGCAGACCGCTGAACTTTGGGGAAACCTTATCTCATCTCTCGGTGAGTAAAAATCCATTATTTTTTCCCTCCCCCCAAATTATCTATTAAGTATTCGCAAACTAGTCAGGGTTCCTCAGACTCTCCAAGGATCATACGTGCAGAAAAGTTCGTTTCTTTTTTTTTCTTTCAATTTCTAAATTTTCAAAAATATATCTCACGTTACATTTACCTCGCTAGCGGCGTAGCATATGTAGGTATACGAGTTATACATATTGAATTGTAATGTAAAAACGTGAAATTTTATTTCACGATTCGATTCGCAACACGAAAAAACATTTATAACCATATAAATTTATATAATTGCGTAACGACGTCTGTCCCCGTCGTACACACACAAATACATATACCTATGTTGCCATTTGAGAAAGCGCGAATTAAAATATATGAACTGGAAAATATACACATATACGTTACACACGGTGTCGCAAAAGTTTTTAAGGTGTAACGACGATTTGTACCCATCTCATGCGACGAACGAATATGCAATATAAAATCGCCTTGCGCGGACACACGTTTATGTATACATATAATTGAAGTTTCGCAAGAGTTTTTTTTTTCTTTTTCTTCCACACCTCTTTTTCGAGTCCGATAAAAAACCCTCTTTAATTTTTCTTTCTTCTCTCGCACGTCCCTTCTCCCGATAACGACATCAAAAGCGACAAAATAAAAAGAACAGATATACAATAAATATCTTGAGAAAAATTTTGCGAAATTTTGACATATGTATATGCAGAGAAAACTGTTGAAACTGACACCATATATTGGTATACCTACCATCAGGGTCGTGTAGTGTAATAATGATTATTTTGTATATTTATTCATTTATTTATTAATTCTTTTTTTTTCTTGTCATCTTCGTCTCATATATGGATAATATTCCCTCTTTTTTACGACCTTACCTTGAGAGATATATACCTACTATATGCTCATCTCACGGATCAAAATAATTAATACAATTTTGAACACCAGCGCATATGCTTAATACATTATAGTACTATGTAATTATACTTCGGAGCGCGAAACATTTATCTGGTTATTAACCCGAGTTTTGTGTATAATATATCTACTAATATTTGGATCTGTTGCGTAGTTTTTTCTTTTTTTTTTTTTCATTTACTTCTATTAATTTTACATACGATAGTAATGATTATTTATTATACATACCTACACAATGCAATGAAATCTTTTCATCGATTTCAATTAGCCTCTTAATATACCTATGTAATTATACAAGTGGTATAAAAAATCTTCTTCTCATTATTATATTATACCGAAGTGTTTCTGAACAAAAAGATTCTTCTTTTCTTCTCCTTTTCCTTTTTTTTTTTCTTTCTGTTTCGATTCTCATATACCTATTATACTTTATACACGACGTCAATCATAACGTCAAATAATGATATCCTATATACGATATACATAGTATATATGTGCAGTGTAAAAAAATCATGCTCCAATGCGATGCACACTATGTGCATATATTAATTGAAAGTTATAATGGCAAAAACAAAAATATATTTTTCATACTCATATACGTATCAATCATTTTTGTTTCGTTCTTAATTGTTTTTTTCTTTCTTTCTCTCTTTCTTTCTTTGTGTCAAATTTTCAACTAAAACACGATGCAGATATTATACAATAGGTTTTCCAATTAGAACGGTGAAAATTGCTTTTAATTTTCACATCGTCGAAAATATAACAATTTATACATGCAATTTATATGAAAATTCGCGCAGATATTCGCGATTCTATGCACATTATTATACACTCTATAAGTTTATATGATCGATCAAAAATTCATATTATGTATGCGAACGAAATGTTCTAATTAAATTCAAGTATAATTATAAATTGTACCAAAGTTCGGTGTCCGCGAATCACCCTGATTTATATATGTATAATAATATATTCTTGGTGTTTTTTTATGTACATACATATGTACATGTATATATTCAGTAATTTACAGCTATAGTTATAGGTATATGGGGAAGATTGTTTTATTTTTTTTCAACACATATACATATAAATTTACATTATATACATAATCATAAACGGGTCAACGAGTTCGTGGATAAAAGTTGAATGGCGTCAAGGACGGCTGGCTTATTGACCACTGTGGCATATTATACGTTGCCTGGATGCTGCTGTTGCCGGCAGCATGACATACGATTACGTTGTATATTTTAATACGTACAGATACGACATCTATACCCCCCCGACGAGCGCCTCTGCAGCTACAAACGTCGTGCGTCTGATCATACGCGCGGCCCTACCCCTGTAGCGGAGAGCTCAACGCCTGGTCAGGCGATATTCCTGAACGTATAGGGAATTTCAATGCCGCGCTTTTCTTACCATACGTTCCTTATGCAAAAGTGCAGCTATAATAGATCTAATTTTTTTTCTCTGTCGGTTTTAACTCGTGTATCGAAATAATTGACCAGATATCATTTGGATTATGATACACAATGTGGTCTAAAAAAAATCGTGCAATTTATATAAATTATATAACGTAGATATCAAAATATCCAGATAGCGATAGAGTTCGGAAAATTTATATATATAATTAGGCAAGTTGAAAAGTTACTTTAGCAAGAGAAATTCAAAATGAAAAAAAAAATTAACCAATCAAGAAACAACGTAACAGATCTGAAAAAAAATAAAATAAAATAATCTAAGGAGAAAGAGTGGAAGAAAATTAAGAAGAAAAAAAACGCCTTAGACGTTTCGAACCTCGTTTACATACTACCTTATTTCATACCGGTCAGGTATAAGTACGAGCGATTTTAACAACAACAAATCACGTCGATGTTCGAATAATTATTATAAATGGCGCGGGTGAAAGTTTTGCCAGATATATCCATGTATGTATACACATATATATAGATATATGTGCAAATCGCGTTCCAATATACTATAATATATGATTTTTATACGACGGGTTGATATACATACGCGATAAAATATTTATAATATGCATATCTAGCCTAATGAGCGCGAAGTTTTTTTTTCTTTTTTAATTTTTTCTTCGGAGCAAACAAAATTGCCAAAACAATTCCTACGATCTAGGATGACGATAGCGGATCGGGGAAGTCCTCGATTCTTATATACATGTATATATAAATTTTTAATATAGGATTACAAATATACTTATGTATAGGTATGTGTGTATGAAATAATTCCAAAACTGTAATTATACTGTTTGCCAATATATTTTTTTCTTTCTTTCGTGAGGTATTAATTATACCTATAGTGGAATTAATTGATCGCATCGTGCATCAGACAGCTTGACCAGGTTTTTGCGATAAGATGAAAAAAAAATTAATACACTATATATGCCGCTCACAATCAGTATAGGTATTAATGTGTGATGATACGTATAGTTGACGGTACGAAAAAAAAAAAAGAACTATGAGAAAAAGAACTAAAATCGTGAGAAAAAAAAAATTATATCACAATTAATGCAACAAGTAGGTATATATTCTGTATATCTATGGGTATAATATAAATAATTCATGTTTTATCCTTCCGTGAAGTATATATCATCGAATTCCACGAATTTCGCGAATGTGCAGATATCGCGGTTGCGCGGATTATAATAATTATAACGAATCGCGGGATATAATCTTCTACTATGAAAATAACATATATACAAAGATTTCATGATTGCATCGCTTTGTACATATTATAATATGCAATTGTGTACATATATATATTTGCCCATATTATATATTCATCGTCGAAGATGCGCAATCTTAATATATCTGTTTTTTATCTCACAAAGTAGTACGTTAATATAAATGAAAATTTTATTCCAATAGATATGTACAGTATAACCTGCTGTTCGTTTTTATATATGAGATATTTTATAATAATTGTATCCTATAGCACTGGGATCAATTATTCTAATGATATTTATATATAGTGATAACACCACAATTATTTGAATAGTTACAAAAAAAAAAAAAAAAAGGATGGATATATGTGAGGAAAATAGCGATAAATTATTTCGTTTAAAAGCACATGCATGTAGATCTTGTACATGAAAGATATGTATACATATCTTTGCATGTATAAAGGTAACTTGAATTTATACGCTTCTGCAGACATCAAGTTAATCGTCAATACTATATAATAATTATAATCGTTCTGCACTGCAAGATTGAAAAAACGGGATTGCGGCGAGGGGGGCAAAAAACAAACAAACAAACAATTAGTGTAATAAAAATTAGCCCCGCGGGAAGAGATCGGCCATAAAAGCGCGATTTGCTGTTGTTGAGCTGCTGTTGCTGCAACGTGTTGCCACGTCACAAAACGCGACGTCCTTGAGCGTCCTTGGACGTCAATGGACGCTCCGGGATTTTTCACGTCTGCAGACTTTTGTGTACATATATACATATATATCAAAATCCGGATGCCGCGCAAATGTCGAATAGATCGCCTAATAGATTATAAATTAACGCTATTTAATATGGCGTCATCTTTAATATATATTTTTGATTTTTTTTCTTTTATATGTTAACTTATGAAGAAAATTATTATTGTATAGTTGAGGATAGTTGAGGAGAAGAGGCAGGGGGCGGAGGGATTTTTAAATGAAATTATTTTAATAAGATACATACGATTTTTATTAAAAAGAAAATATATATACATTTATATCCTTTTTATCTGCAGTAATTTGAGGGAAAAAAAATTAAGACAAAATTCTCCTTTTTTTATTTCAGTTCTGAGCAATGGTGAATTCGGTAGCGGAGGTGGTAACCATACGATTAACGAGGATAAGATACGTCTTTGTGGTGCGAATTTTTGCGTCGTTGGTAACAAAGCTAACGAGGTATTGGAGAGGCCACCAGATTCGGAAATTTATGAAATATCCGCAATTTATTTGGCATGTGTTGTACTTGCCGTTATCATAGTTGCTCTCTTCGTCGATCCACTTTCCAGGTGAGTTTTTGAACTTGAAAAAAAATAAAATTTCATTCGTTAATCACCATTTTTTTTTTCCTCTTTCTTTCATCTTCGTCTCCTCATTATAATTAAACTCATCAAATATTCCTGGTATTATAATATATTAACACATGTACGTAGATTTTATTTTTTCTTTTCTTAATCCTTTCTTTTATCATAATATGAACCGTCAAAATATCAATGTACCTTGTACCAATTTCTGTGTCTTAAATTTTTAACGAAAAGTTATAATTTAATTCAAGCAGATCCGCACTTGCTATACTGCAAACCTTCGGTTAAAAAAATATTATTTGGTAACGGGGGATTTTTTTTTTTTGTTTCTTTTTCCTCTTCTCATTTTTGAGAAACTAATCTTTTATGCATAAGAGTATAAATATTATTTATTGGTATACGTAATATAACGAGAAGTATAGTATAAGAGGTCCTTGCTCATAATTCGTGCAATTCTTCTTCAGAGTTTCTTTGAAATATTTGAAACTTTCATTTGCATATATATACATTACCTAGGTATATAGGTGTATATTATATGTGTTCGTCCAGTGTTTGCAAAAAAAATTTTTTAAAAGTCATAAAAAATTATGATGAATTAAAAAAGATGTAAAAACAAATTTATCTGAAAATATAATTCGAAAGCTGAATTATAACTGCAGATCTCACGCGTTCTTCGAAAGGATAAACGCGGCAGCTTTTTTTTTTTTTTTTGAGAGAGAGAATTCTCTGTAACGTCTGAATGTGTAAAAATTGTATAATATGTAGAATAATCTCCTAAATTATATGGTTATGAAAATTGGTCGTCGTAATAATATAATTCGTCCTTGTTAAGTTGAGAAGATCATCGTACAGACGTGTGTATAGGTAATATATTTGAAAAATAATTATTCAAAAATTAACTTCAACTTTGAAAACCTTGAACCGTGCGCGGGTATATAGAGGCAGTTAGTTCTATCTTACATTAGCTACCGTATGTAATACATAGAAGTATTATATACATACGTATGTATAAAATTTTTTTCACGGTCATTTGAAACGAGATGGTAAATTAATTGTCGCCTTGAAGAATATATCGATATCATATGAGAAACGATGAGGAATTATTATTAATATAATCGCGAGTATATAAGTATTACATACCTATGTAATATGCATGTGCAGGTTTTTCATGCTCAATACGCGATGCCGTTTTCTATAGTATTTTCATCTATAATATGTCAGCAATTCCAGTTATATCGTATATATTTTCATTCGATTCATTTCTTCATCTATATACCGGGTGATATATTTTTTTTCCAATCGTTAAATGTATATAAGTATACGTCATGGATGCTGCAATGTATAATTTTTCTGAAATATTTGAAGAAAAATATTAATCGATCAACATACGTGATAATTATTTATTTAATCAATCATCATTCGATCGATCGAATTTTAATTAATTCCATAAAAATTAATTTTGCGTTATTTGTGTCATATATCGTATAATTATTTACACACATTATAGTATCCGTTGTAACAAACAATAGCGCGATAGAAAATCGACAAACAGAATTATATACGCGACACGCGGCGTGCAGATAACAAAAATTTCGCTTTGCTTTCTCCGGATGTTTATACAAATTTATTTATTTATATATAGATATTTGTTATAAATAACGGAAATTTACCGCACACGCAGCTGCACGAACACAATGTATACATATATAACATTGGGTAACATCCGTAAGTTTAAAACGTAATAAAAAAAAATAATAAACGTCGCGGCGTTGTGAACTGCATGAATTTTCTCTACTTTTCTTTTCTTTTTTTTTCATCCCTTGCTTTATTAATGTCGAAATTTTAGATTTTTAACGAAGAATTGCTTGGAAGAATCCGAAGGTGTATAGATATATGTAGGTATAGTTGAGAGAACATAGCAAATAACTAGCGGCTGCTGGAACCTTCCTCATTACCGTTTCTGTGAGTATAGATAGTATGTGATTACAAAATGGCGGACATCCGACAAGTAACGCATGAACGCCCATGATGGTTGTTGTTGCCCTGAAATTCATATATTTATATAAATATATATCTTCTCTCTCACATACTTATACCGTATACATGATGTGTGTATATTACATACTATTATGTATGTATATAACTTTATGTAACAGAAAATTATGCGCAGAGAAAAACTTTGTTTCTAAAATAATAGATAGAAACCAACAACGATACAAATATCGCACATAGAAAGAGCAAATGAAAGAAAAATGTGCACAGAAAACGTCATTCGCGTTCTTCGTATAGAGCTTATCGGGGTAACTATGGTATGTACGTGATTATTATTGAACTGAAATGCAGTGGCAACATTGCAGTTACTTCAGTGCAGTCCGACTCCATATGCATTGTGTATAGTACACACTAAGGTACATATGTAAACACATATATACGTATTTATGTGACTATTATCTATAGGTAGAAAACCCGCAAGAAAACTATTAATATATCTACACGTATTTACATTATGCAGTGTAGAAGCTGGAGTCCATTGTTTTACACGAACTCGTGTAAATTACTCGAAAAAAATGGAAACTCTGCAGGAAGAAATAGTAGGAAAGAGTAAAGAATTTCTTTGTTCGTCTAAAATACTTTCAAAAATATGGTCGACTTTAAATTCGTACCAATTTTCATCTCAGGGATAAAATTTATGTAATTTTGTTACACGTGATGACAATTTGCAATTTTTTTTTAAGTCTGCAGTAGGGAATTACTTGCAAAATAAAATAAAATTCTATAGGCTATTTTTTGAAAAATTTGTCGAACCGCTACGCAGCTTATATGCAGCATTTGGGATAACAAACGCGGTGTACAAATATTATATTATGTTAAGTTTATCTTTGTTTTCTTCGTTTAAAGTTCGCGCCAATATCACCACGCGCGTGCAGCAGTGCAGGTTTATATACACCGAGTTATTTAAACATTTATTACATACCTATGTATTACGCACACCCGCGTATAAGTTTACATGGATTTTTCATACGTACTAGAGTAAAATTTATGACGTATACCTATGTGCATATACGATCTTATTTTCTTTTCCTGTTTATATATATTCTTAGCCGTGGTTGAAATGATAAATTCTTAATATGCGGAAACTTGTAATCATTTTAAATATTATTTATATACATATAACGTAAACGTCATCGATGTAAAATAAAGCAAAAATTTCTAACGATTTCCTTGCAAAATATTCTATCGGATTTGAAATATTTACGAGTCTCTTTGATAGTTTCTGCTTTTTCTTTTTTCCTTTTTTCCTTTTTCCTGCAAAGCCGAACGTGCATGCACGTATTTATTTTTATCTACACGCGTTATCGGTGAAAATTTATTACTTTGCCGATAGAATTGTTTTAGAAGACGAAAAAAAAAGATTTAGAAATTTAAAGAAGCAAAAAAAAATCTTAAAACACATCTGCAGGATAATAGACTGTACATACCGTACATACAAATAGGTCGTATGTGCTGCATAGAGAAGCAAAAAGGGAAAAAAAAAATTCCAATCGTCGCACGTGGATCTTTTTTTTCTTCTCTCGAAATTCTGCTGCATTTGTAAACGTGATGATATATAAATTTTCTCACGAGTTCACGAACCTCATATTTCTATATACATTTGATTATGTAATAAACCGATCATGCAGATTATACATGTAGACAGATTTTAATATAAATGAATCAATGTTCTGAGAATAATACGACAACAAACCGCAGAATCGTACGCATAATATGTATAGTAATATACATACATAGGTATATTTATATATGTATATATATTTTGCGGTACATCGAAGCTGTAACCGGCGTATTACGGTAACAAATATATTCGCAATAGGCACACCGAGAGTGTGTGTGCCATACATATTTATTGGTACGTAATTTTATAAAACTGACTCATATTTTTGATTAATATTAATCACTGCAATGACGCGACGCGACGCGACGACGTCATATTATAGATTCATAGGAGAGTCTCGTGCGCGTCTAAATTACACGCGATCATATTCTGCACGTGCGAAGTGGTTTCGGAATTTTGCCAAAAAAAATCGTAGTGATCGAGGAAGAAAGAAAGATAGAAAATAAATTAAGGATTAAATAAAAACGAACAAACAATTTTAACGACTGATTTCAAAATCACGATTATTTTATTTAAATACCAAATCAATCGATCGATCGATCGATCTTTAGGATCGCAAATTTTATCCTTATACGACGTATTTCAATTATCATTATAAAGTCATTTGGAAAACAAATTAGGGGGCGAAAAAAAACCCAGAAAAGAACGAAATCTTCAATGATGTTCACACATTCATGATCGTAAGGAAATATGTATATGAGTTTTGGTTTTTTTGGTGTAAAAATCGGTTGAACAAAAATATCGCCTTCGAGTATAACATAATTTGTGCGAAAAAAAAATTTTCCTCTTGCTTTTGAATTTTTTTCTTCTATTTCTTTCTTATCTTTTATAGTTTTCGTGCAAATATTATACAAAGAGAACTTTTATACGGTTCGATTTGCAAAATGAATCGATTTTAACATACCACAGATACACAGGTATGTACGTACGATACCTATGCATATAACCTTCGACTAGAAATAGAGCGAATGTAAAAGATCGTTGAAAAACTAAAGCGAAAAGAAAAAAACCAAAGACAAGAAAAAAAAAAAGACAGAAATAAAAAAGAAGCGCGGAGCTATCGCGATATGAGGAGATGAGGTAATTGGAACAGATTCTCACAGGTGTAAACCACATATACATATATACCTACCGTTGCAAAAAGGAGATCATTTCTTGTACAAGTTTTTTTTTTTTTTTCATATCCATACATACATAATATAGCTTCAGGGCTTTTGCTGAGCTCATTCAGTTTAGAAAATCCGTTAAAAAAAAAAAGATAGAAGAAAAAAATAAAGTTTGAGGGGCGGAGGGGACGGAGAAGACGTCGGACCTGTTGCGAGCCGCGATCAAAATCGTCGATATACCGTGAAATGCAGACAGATCGCGGAAAAAAATTGTTGGAATAAATTTCGCGAGTTTTTACATATGTATATTCATGTATTTATTATATAGGCACATGTGTACGACGTACTAGTATATGGAGGTTAGCACCGAATGGCACGAGACTTATACATAGGATGTATATACATACAAAGTAATTTTCTTAATGTATATAATATACGATAATTATTTATTAGAATATTATAAAGTTCAATGCGTAATTTTTATTTTTTTATTTCTTTAGATTATTTTTTCTCTCTTCGCGACTGAAAATTTTTTCGAGGTAGATATAGATTTGATTTTTTTTTTTATCACGTGCGTTCTCGAATTAACCAAATTTTTTTTTTTCTCGTTTTCGTTTCATTCTTTTTCATTCTTCCTTTTTTGCAATGGTCCAAAAAATAAAAACACGCGTCTGCAGCAGCTGTTGACGTCATACATATATATATATGAGATTTTTCGATATTTATCTTACAAGGAAATACTCGAAAACCAATAATATCATACGTTGGCAAAAGACAAAACGACGGGATTATAATAATAAAAATAATTAAGAACGTCACGATCAAAATCTTATAATTATCACAAATAAGAGAAGAAAAAAAGGTTTATTGGGAGTCCCGAATAGTCGAAGTTTTATATAATGACGTTATCGCTCGTATAAGGGGGCAATTAATTTACCAAAAACGATATTATATTATACGTTATAGTTATGTGCACGTATTCAAATTGCAGAAAAAAAAAGAAAGAACACGGAACTGTTTCGATTATAATTTTCTATTTTTTATTTCTACTTCTTTTCTCTCCAGCTGCACAGCTATGTAACGTAGATACACGTATAATAAAACTTTTGCTGCTGCTGCTGCTGCGGTTCAATCGAACGTGATTTTGATAAGGTAAATCGTTAATCAGCGTTTAGTAATTACGGAACTGTTTTATATCCATACCTATTCGTATCTACACGTACAGTATTATGCGGTACGATTTTTTACGTGGTCAGAAAAAAAAAAAGAGAAAACCATTTTTTCCCCAACCATTTCGGAAAATGTAGAGCGTAATTCGGGCGACATAAAGATGTAAGGAATTTTTTTATGAATGTCAATTATTACACAATAGGTGTGATAAATTAATTAACGTCAACTTATTGTACGGTACATTTTTCGAAGGAAGCAAGTAAAAAAAAAACCTTTCACATATCTTATTTCTGTACATACCTATAACTACATACATATCTATACATTTTCAAGTACGTACCGCAGAGATTGTTTTCCATGACATTATGCAATTTATATACCGTTATACGCGTTACAACTGTAATATACAGGTGTATATGAATAGAATCAGAAAAAAAAATTTCAAACAAATTTTTTGATCAAATTAATTAATTGATTAATTAATTAAAATCAAACAAAAAAAATTACAATTACATATCTCTATGTATAACATACATATGTACAGATATATTTATTCTCTTTCTATACATAGCTCACATACATATACATATACATAATATATAAAATACATAGAGAATTTATTGCACTCGTATATCATTCAACTTACGTGCAATGAAACTAAACGTAACTTGGCACGCATACACATATTCACACGTATAGGTATACGTATGTGCAAATGCCTTTTCTCTCTCACAGTTCGAACACACATAAATATTTACATGTGTATGAATATTTCTGCGACCTTGGCATGCATGCTAACTGCACGCATTGATTGCCCCACGCGTTCCGAACCGATCATGTGCACGCAGGTATATACAATATGTATACTATATATCGTAAAGAATTCTATACCTACCTACATTTGTTCGCGCAATTGATACGTCGATTACCCTGAGGGCTAAAAGGGTCCAACCCACATAAAGTATCGGCCATAAGTTCGTGGACACTTCCGAATTTTTCGCACGTGACAAAAAGTCAAATATCTCTGCCAAAAAAAATCGCAAGATTATTTTTCAGAACCCAAAATAAAGCTGGATTCTTCCCCTTTAATACGGTTTTTTGTTCAGTCATTTACGATTTTTTTTTGGCAGAGATATCAAACTTTTTGTCGCGAGCGAAAAATTCAGAAATGTCCACGAACTTATGGCCAGTAGTGTAAATTTATTTGCGCTACCTGCAGTCGGGCGTGTCGTAAAAGAGTAGAAAAAAATACATACCTATAATTCAATTTTGTAAAATCGTTGAACAAAAAAAATGAAAAAAAGAATAATGCGTTTCTCCCTCGTGTCATGCAGAGTCCACCCTGTATATAAAATAGCTGTAGGATGCATAGGTAGATTTTGTGAATCTATACGTGATTCTTATGATTATTATAATATATACGTTCTCGTTCGCGTTCGTTGCAGAGGTCCAGGTTCGATTCCAGAAACTGAAACGTGTTCTCTGGAATGTTGTCGGGTGTGTGTCGTTTGTACCTATATATAAATATATATACATGTTTATATGTGTCGCGTTTAAGATACTATACAAACCTGCACACGAAACTCCTCTTTTGCAATCTGCAAAAACCAACGAAAACTATAACCCTATTTGTTGTATAATTTTTTTTTTATCTACACGCGCGCACGACACAGCAAAGATAAATCTTATACGAATTTTATTATCCTTTAAAAAAAATCTATTTTTCTTCTTTTTTTTTTGTCTTCCTTCGGGGCACGGATATATCATTTCAAATTCCTCTATATGAAGAACGTATACCTATAACACTTGCAAACGTCATCGGCGCGGGCCGGGACCCTCGGGACTTAACTGCAACGTCAGGCCCATCAACCATTTTTTTTTTTTTTTTTTTCTTTTCTCTTGTTCTTTCGATTTTTATCTCTTCCTTTCCCTTCCTTTCCATTTTTCTTTTTTTTCTTCTTTTGGACGTCGTCCTTTTTTCTCCCTTCAAATTCTATATTTAGCCTGCCTCCCAGGGATCTTCGACCGAGATATCGCAGGAATAAGGATCAGAAAAAACTTGAAAGGTGTCTGAGAGGAACGTGTTCGTGTATTTTATCCTATATATACCTATACACCTCGCACTCGATCCTTAAGGGTAAAAATTATACTCCCGAGATTTTTATGGGACTCGAAGAAACATTCTCAACGTTCCCACTTCTCCCCTTATAGTTTATTTCTTTGAATAATTAATTCTTTTTTTTTATTCTTCAATTTTGTTTGATTAGATTTGGTTTTTTTCTCCTCGCGCAAGGATGTCTAACAGGATTGTAGTCTATGATTCATTTATTTTTAATTACAAGGATATTAATCAATGATTATTAATCATGTATATAAATTTACGTATAATAATTGTCTATGGGTTTATATTTAGATTTCTATTACAGTACGTGTGAGTAATTTGTATTTTCAAAAATTTGTTCCTTCTCGTTCACCTCCGCAGCGGACAACGCGTATTCTTGAACGTATATACGTATACATGTAGATATGTAATATGATAATAACTTTGTAATCCGGAATATAGAAATCTGCATAAATCTGTATATAATTTGTATAATTACTGCACGTAGCTTTAGGACTTGTAACGTAACTATAGCTGGTGCATACCTAATGTGTAATGTTGGTATGCAACTACACGGCATTGGTGAGAGAAATCGATAAAACAAAGGGAAAAGAAAAAAAAAAAAAAAAAGGAAAGAAAATAAAACCGAATAAAAGATGAGACGAGGTCGTTGCAAGGCCGATTGGCATTACACAGATTTTTATATCATCATTCATCCTGTTTATTGAAAGAAAAAAAAAGTAAAAAAATATATAGAGTTCCTTTAAATTAATCTGCGCTATCATATCCACGCACATATGATTAAGTATCTTTATTCTCTAATTATTTGATATAGGTAATTATTTTATTTATTTAATTAAATTTTTTTGTTCTTTTCGTATGCTTCCAGGTACGGTGAAAAACAGCGACGTGCCGATAGTCAGGAATTGAGTGGAATACAATTACTTTCAGCAACCGCATATCAGTTGAAAAAACCTTACCAACAATTACTGATACCAATAACTGTATTTATCGGTATGGAACAGGCGTTTATCGGCGCTGAATTCACTCAGGTGAGAAAAACGAAAAAAAAAACTAAAAACTAAAACCTAATCACTTTTGATTATGAATTTTGTGTATATTAAATTGTTTGCATGAGGTAGGTATGTATTGTATTATACGATGTGTTTAGGTACGCGTGAAATATTTTGCGGTGCAGCACGAGGTGCTGCTCTTGAAACTTTCAGTTCGGTGGACACGCCCCCTTGTATAATTAGAGAATACTGGGAGTGAAACAATTTCGCCATTTATGTTAAATTGCAAAAACTATATAGCCAAGATGTTCTAATAATAGTGTACGTATAGATAAAACGAGGCTGCTGCTCCTGCTCCTGCTGCTGCTGCAGCTATAGTCGACTGCATTCTGCACTTTCTAATGCCGTTCGTCGCGCGTTATATACCTACATACCTTATATACATATGTACATACTATTTATATACGTACACCTTATACGTCATACCTGAACTGAACCCTTGACGGCAAAGTCTTAGGAATCTTAAAATACCTCGTGTCTTAATTCTTATCATATTCAATTCTGCATGGGGTGGTCCGTTAACCGAGCCAATAAATTCGAGTAAGGTTATTCAGATCCCGCAGTAAAATCAGAGCGATGTTATCGGGTGGTCGGATAATTTTCTATATTTTCAAAATCCGTTCCGACTCTCATGTGCAAAAATCTATGCAACGTCGAACTGTGCGTCGCGTCTTCTTATTTTTTGCCTCCCGATTAATTTTCCTTCTTCTTCTCGTTGAAATTAAATTACGACACGCGTCTTATCCTTTTTCTCACTTTTATTACCCATCTCCCGTAGGACGGAAAAAATTCCTTCTTCGAAAATCTGCATGTATACAATTGTCTTCGCCCGCAGGACGATTCTCCGGTACTATACCTAATCGTTGTTGAAAGGAGAGAGAAAATAGCAAAAAGAAAAAAAGGAAAAAAAAATCTGTAGACGTTCGACGTTTAGACTTTTAATCGAATCTCGAGCGAGATATTTTTATTCCATCGGAATACGACGTAACACCGGATACGTAGAAAAGAATAAAAAAAAAAAAAAAAGGAACTACAAAATTCTGTGGAAATAAATCTCTTATATCCTGCATAGTTTCTATCTGTTTAACGTTCGGCGAAATTTATTATCTCTACATATACTTTTTTTTTTTTCTTTTCAATTTCTTTTAGAGTACAGTGAATTTTTATTTTCACCCGACCCAACCTGACCACCAGGTATACACGTTACATATGTAGTTTGTCAAATTATAGGGTATAAATCCGAAAATTGGTTTTTCAAATTACATGCGATGACGACGGCGATTATAAATCATATCTCCCTGCATCGTTTGCCCTCTAGACTAATTGCATGCATGTAATATAGTTTTTTTTCTTTTGGAAGCGATCAATCGATTCGGATAAAAAAAAAAAATAGGTTGTGATATTCTCGTCGTCCCGTTTCTTATATTAATAAAAATTGCAACGATAAAAAATCGTATTTGCGAAGGAACAGAAGAAAAGAAGAAGCAAAAAAAAATTTTTACAAGTATTTTGTTAACGATAATAATTTAGAACGCGAGCAAATTTATGTGTATCTATAGGTAATTGAAATTGTATTATACGTACCGTATGTCTCTTGGAATCCTCGATGTCTATGGCGCCATAATAGCTGGTAATGGAAAGAAAAAAAAAGACAGGAAAGAAAAGAAAAAGAAAAAGAAAAATTTAATGTGAAAATTCTAAAAGTAGATACGTACGTGCGTATGTAATTATATATATATATAAAAAGAGAAAGAATTATACAGTAGCTGCAGGTACGGAGGCAGTAGGTATACATACCTATATGTATAAGAGGAATGACGGAAATCAACTCGCGTCTTATAGATAAAAACGTATAGTTTCGCGGTGATCGCGATCGTGAGCTACTTAAAATGAGTGATTCGTCCCGTAGCTGATGTCGTACGTTACACGTCGTCCCCATACATATACATATACGTTAGAAGTTCGTCGTTCGTTTTATTATATATAGGAGTAACTATTTTCTTGTTTAAAATAAAATTCACATCATCGGTAAAAGAACCACATATTACAGGTTCGTACCTACCTACGTACGTATACGTCTATAGCCTACTTATAAAATATATATCATGATATATTTTATACACGCCGCAAATATAACTTGCAATTTTCCAGTCTCCTCCGATGCAGTTATAGTTCGAACTCTTCCTACTTTTTTTTTCTTTCTTATTCTGTCTGCAATTTTCTCTTTTTCTACTCGTCTCACTGGCGCCGCAGGTATATGTATAATACGTACAGGCAATCGGGTATATTCTCGTACGCGTTCACCTCACCATATCATTATTTCCAAAAATTTAGTTCTTTAGCGCCTTCCAGATCCCCTTACCTCTTCCTCGCATTTTTCTTTATCGTAAAAATTAAAGAAACGAAAAATAAAAAAAACCTGTTTAATTTTGCAGAACTTTATGTCATTTTCTTCTATCTCTTTTTTTTGTCACCCCTCATACATTTTATATTATACGTGTTAAAATGAAGCTCGAAAGGATTTTTACATTTTTTTTTTATCTAGTTTGATATATTTAATGATTTTTTTTTTACATTTTTTTTCGTTCGGAAACGTCCTACCTTTATACCTGATGTAAGTACGTTTATATATAGGGCTGCCCGAGGGCTCCAATTAACAAGGAATTCCTTAAGATTGGTTGGGACTAAGAAAAGTTATTTTTAGACTCGCATCTCCGTAACGGTATCTCGTCTTTTTCTCAAACTCTTCTCCAGCATCCCGAGCGCGATCTGCACCTATACATTTACCTGTTACTTTCCATGTGTATATAGAGACGTTATTTATATACGTACCTGACCTAAGTGTACCTATAAATATATATAGAAACTTATAAGGGCGCCGAGCCGTGAATAATATAGCTTCCTTTTTTTCTTTCTTTCTTTCATTTTGAAAATTTTTGCAATTGCGGTACAGGCGCCGATAATTTATTTTCCCAATCATCAAGTTCGAAGAAATATAATCGTATTTAATATTTCACAATTAAATACAGCAATCCTTACTTTATCCTTTTTTTATTCTGCAGCGCTATAAGAAAAGTGTTGACCGTCCGGTGTGCAGACGCGTTGATATAATTTGTCGTTTTTTCTTTATTCTTGTTTAATTGATTTTGTTTCATTTATTTACTTATTTGTTTGTTTGTTGGTCGTTGTTATTTCACACGTACGTCGGGTTTATATATTGTATGATATTTATATCCTGCCGCGGCACACCGTACATATACATATATAATATTGCCGCTGCACCCTGTTGTAAACGTGGTACTCTTGCGTGACGAAACGCGTTCGCGAATTACGTCATATTATAACTGCCTGATGCCAAGGACTATATAGGTATATAGGTATGCCGTACGTATATATAATTGCTCGCTCAAGTTGTTGTTTACAAAAGCGATCAAGCGAAAGTTTTTATTTGCGTTTAAAATAAAAAATATATATATATATATATTTATATACACCATACACATGTATAGAATAACTTCTCCACGGATCAGCGTTAATTAGACAGAAACAAAAAAAATAATAATGATAATTATTATATCAAAATTAAATCACTGCATGCACGCGTAAAGTGACGTATCGGATATGATATGTATTTTATTTTAATTATTATCACGCGCCTGATCCTTCCGATTGATTTTTTTTTTTTTCTTTTCTCGTCTTCAAATCTCCTTTAATTTGTTAATGAGCCCTTGAAGAGATATTACGTAATTTTTTCTTCTTCGAAGATGCGCGCGGCCGATCGATTCACCTTGACGGAATCTTATTATTATTATCATTATCATTAATAATAATTATCGCTATAAGTTTCGCCACGCGCGAACAAATCCCAATGGTCGAAAATTATACCGCGATCATGTGCGCAATATTTTTTTTTTTCTCCTTCTTCCTTTTTTTTTTCTTCTTCCTCCTCATATATTCTTCCTCTTCAATTCTACTTCTTCTTTTTTTTCTTTTTTTTTTTTTAATTACCATTCATATTCGCGATCGACCAAGTGAACCGACATTTCCTTGATTATATATACGGTCGTAGTAGAAATAACTGTATTATGTAACTTCTTCTCGAAATAAGAGAGAGAAAAAAAAAAAATTAAAAAAATAATCAAAACGGAGAGAGAAATGAGGAGAAGGAGGGGAAAAAAAAAAAACTTACATATAAGTGCGTTATGAAAAAATAAAAATATTCGATCATTTTTGCTCGTGATTTATTTTCTGATTTCGATTATAAATATTTTTTGTAATATGATTAATATTCCTTATACATCATATGGTCTTTTTCGAATAAGAAAATTTCTCTGATTTCAGGCATACATCTCCTGCGCACTGGGTGTTCACAAAGTTGGTTACGTGATGATGTGTTTCGGTGTAGTGAACGCGGCTTGTTCGCTTTTATTTGGATCTGTGATGAAATTCGTTGGAAGACAACCCTTGATGGCCTTAGGTGGCGTTGTTCACGCGGCTCTGATCGGTGTACTTTTAGTATGGCGACCACATCCTGATAACTCTTACATATTTTACACACTCTCCGGTCTTTGGGGAGTCGGCGACGCCGTCTGGCAAACACAAGTTAACGGTGAGTTCAATGCCGAATTTACGATACAGCTATGAACAAAAAAAAAGAATTAAAGAAAAAAAGATAGAAAAAGGAGAAAACAAAGAGGATAACAATTTATCGATACATATTACTTTGAATGTCATTCATATAATTTATTTATATATTATTACTATTCTTATTATTCTTATTATTATATCATTACACAGGCTACAATCTGATTTATAAATTTTTTTCTCATTCATTTATTTCTTACATTTTTTTTTTTCTCATTCGGTAGTTAGTTATGTATGTAACCTGCAGATATATACCACACATAGTCTATGAAAAACTTTCTAAACGTCAGTCAACAATCGATAAATGTATAATATTAAAAGTAATCTGTACATATAATAGATATCGTATATACCGTGCAACACGCGTTACGCGTTGTATAGAATCACCGTTTTATCTATACTGTAATGTATAATACTATACGTATTACATACTTACGGATACTAATAATTAAAACAAAGGATCGAACGGATCGCAAGGCTGTAGGTACCGGTATGTACATTATATTATACGTGCGTATAACCTATTACCTATTGCGCTGCGAGAAAAATTAAAATTGCGCATAAAATTATCTCTGAATATAAAATTGTTCAACGATCGCTATAGATTTTGGTATACGTAAAAAAAGAGGAAGTAGAAGAATGAAAATTTGACGAAGAAAAAAAATTATCAATATCAAGATCATATTTAATATTTATATAGAATGTAATTTCTTAACCATTCTTTTTTTTTTGTTCATAATTCGTACAAAGAATCAAACGTAGCTAATTGTTTCTATTTTATTTCACCTATTTATCTATACTCTATATTTAATTATTCTTGCGATGGACAGTCGATTAAAGTTTCATTATGTGCGGTACATAGGACGGATATTGCGTAACCCACCACATATGCTTCACTTAAATAATTTCTGTACATTTACACGCAAAATGGCGTTTGTTACGTACATATATTATACGTAAAATAATCTAAACGTCTGCATATCATAGTTTTCCCGTAATGTATTATAGGTATGGGTTTGCACATACGAGAGATTATATATATATACATATAGGATCGGTTATTATTATACCTGTTTAATTTATACATAGAAAATTTCATTCATAACAATATCTACGATATATATACATACATATCCATACATATCATCGAATCTATTAATATTGTTAACAAACGATCAAATGTCATTTTTTTTTTTCTGTTTTTTTTTCACACCTACGCGTGTGCATAGAGATTTGATATATATATATACATATATAGTGTAAAATTATCCTTATGCTATTTTATAATTGCGTTATCTTTTATTTTATTATTTCTTTTTTTTCTTTCTACTGTTGAAAATGAGTCAAAGACCGTGTACATAATATCATATATATATTTTTTTATTACATACAAATAAATCGATCTGTATAGAATTCAAGTTCATGATTAGTAGTATATTGCAGATACGATTAAATTTAAAGAGTTAAAGGAATCTCGGATTGGAAGAAGAATAGGAAAAGAAACAGTTAAATTTACTTTTACTTATAACTATCATTTTTTAATTAATTGCATAGAATTTATATATCTAAAAATACATGAAATGTGTAACGTAGTATAACTAGTTGGACTTTTAGATACGCACATAGTAATTATCACCTAATTAATAGAAACGACGGAGTATTATTATTAATATGATTATTTTCATATCTCTTTTTTTCTTATTACTTTTTTTTCTTCTTCTTCTAATTTCTTTTTCTATTCGTTTTAACGAACGTACGACTAATATTTATATTGTAATCAGGTCGACCTAATTATTAGGTACAACGGTACACATACGTGTACCTAATAGCGTTCGAAATTTGTCAATACATTTTTTTTTTTTTTTTTCACTTATATATATTTACATACACACCTTACAATAGACGATTCTCATATACTACGCTTGTGAAATAATGACAATTTTCATAGACGATGTTTAATTTTTTTTCTATTCTGTTTTTCGGAATACATTTATCATAGAATTTATTATGTAGATTATTTGAAAAATTTAACAAATCTTGTCGATGATAAATTACGCGTTTCAATCGAGATATTTTTGTGCAGCGCACCGATATAATTATCGTGCAGATTATTATTGTTATTTTTTAATAACAGTATAATTTTTTTTTTCTTCTTCTTTTCTTCGCGTTTTACTCTGTACAATACCGATTTTTTGTAATGATATAAAAACGTTAAAAAAAAAAAAGGGAAAAAGAAAAAAAAATCCTATGACTTATTTTATATACCTATATATACCTGTACGGTTCTCCGACGTAGATTCTTTTACACCCGAATTATTCCCTCTCTTTACTTTTATTTTGTGTTTGTTTCATTTTTTTTTTTTTTTCTCTTCCCTTTTTTTTTTGGTTCTCACTTTTTGAGATCATATTTATTCACATGAATAACTCCGCGGTAATGGTATAGTTGATAATAATTATTTTTGAATAACCATGTTTGTTTCGGTCAATTTAGCTCGTATAACCCGAACCTAATTGCCTCTAATTAACATAAATCTTAACAACGGCAACGTATATATATAATGTACTATATTATACATATCTATACTATATCAATACTAAATATATATATTTTCGAAGTGACGAAAATATATGTGAGAAAGAAAAAAGAAAAAAACAAGGAATATGTATCTTCCAAATTAAAATGTAATGTAATTTTTTGCTTTTATTGTTTCAGGTCTTTACGGAACGTTGTTCAGGCGTAACAAGGAAGCGGCATTTTCAAATTACCGGCTTTGGGAGAGCGCCGGTTTCGTAGTTGCATACGCATACAGTACACATCTTTGCGCACGTATGAAATTATACGTAATGTTAACCGTATTAATACTAGGTGTCATCGGTTACGTTATCGTCGAACTACTGCACAGGCGTAAGCAAAAGAGACGTAAGGCTATCGCCGAAGATCCAAAATCTGCTCAAGCCGAAGCTAATAAACCAGAAGAAACTGACGACGAAAAAGACGATATAGACGACGATATAATAATCACCCATCTCTAAAAAATTATCCACACATATTTATATTATATATATCTAATACACATCATTACGTGAAAAATGAAACGAAACGAGAAACAAAAAAAAAAAAAGGAAAAAAAAAACCAACAACAAAAAACAAAAGAAAATTAAATAATTTAAACGACATGAATCAATAAATACACACAATATCTATTATCATCATTATTATTATTATTATTATTATTATTATTATTAATATCATTATTATTATTGTTAACGTTATTATTATTAAATAATTGTATCAACAGGGTCATCCGCCGATTATACAAAATGTATGCACATCGATTATCATTGACACACGTTCATATGCCACGTATGATTTTTTTTTTTTTTTTTTTTCTGCATGAGAAAAGAATGGAAGAAAAAAAGAAAAAAAAAAATTATCAAGAATATAGGTATGTACGCATGTCCCTTGATGATAGAGAAAAATCTAATTATCAATCGTTATTCATAAAAATTATGATGCAGATGATTCGGTTGAAAATGACGAGCGCGTTTCATTTTGGAGAAATTTTTAGCGTCGTAAAATTTGAAAAAAAATTCGTTTTTAATCGTATTAAACTGTTATCGGTACAGATGGGGTTCGCGCACATACGATAAATGATCGAGAGATAATTGTTATTTTATATCAATTCAATTACGTGAAAGGGGCGCTTATGGTAATTGATTTATTTTTAATTCTTTTTTTTTCGTACGAAGATCTTTTTTCTTTTTTCTTCTCTCCCGTTTTTTCTTCATCATCATTTGATAATAATTAATTCACCGAGTGAAGAGAAATGACGGAAAGAGAAAGAAGAAGAAGAATAAGAAAAAGAAAAATCGTAGAAAAAAAGATAAGAGCTGTTGAACTATAAAATTTTATGTAATAACGATTATGATGAGATTATATATATGTACATACAAAGTGCAATACCATATATATATATGTATAGTATATAATGTACGAAATCATATATAAATATGTATATTTGACGTTTAAAGCGTGTGCGCAATAATGGGAAAGAAAGAAAGAAAAAAAAATGTTCGAAACGACGAAAAAAAGATATGAAGAAAAAACAAACAATGAACAGGAGTCATAGAAAGGATATATAAATTATTAAATAGTGAAGTTCATGAGCATGAATACTCGTAATATTTAAAAAAGAAAAAGGCAGAAAGAATAAAAAAAAAAAAAAGGATATACATATCTGAAGACAATAAATAGTGAAAGAATTTACCTATATACATATCAGCACGTATACACAAATACATATCCACCATTTTGAATACTTTATTAATTCTTTCTCCGAGGAATCTCTTTTTTTCTCTTCATCCTCTATAGGTTTATATATTATAATACGCGTTGAAAGTAGAACCGCGGTGGAATAATCCATGGAAAAATAAAATAAAAAAGAAAAAAGAAAAAAGAAGGAAAGAACTTTTTTACACTCTACGCGCGTGCGATTTTATATATCGAGGTCACTGATTTGATTTTGGAACATTATCCGGGGAGAACTTCGTATGTAACGTGCGTTGTTAATATACATATGTATATATAATTCGTATACTATACTATATTTTTGTTTTTTTTATTATACGGACACGTCCTCTTCTAAATATTCTTTCGCACAAAGAGCAGGTTGAAGAGAAAAAAAAGGATTGGCAGCTATTTCAAACGAGTATATGTATGTACCGTGTATTTATACGCACATGTATTCGCATAAAGTTAAGAGCAACGCGGAAGCTGCGAGTATCCTTATATACATGTATGTACATATATATATATATATATAAATATATTTGTATAACCTATCCAAAGATCGGCGGCATAGCCACAGCCATCAACGTCGCGGAGGTTGAACGCGCGTGACCTTCACGTGGACCAGAATTGAGCCCGGAGGCTGCCCGTGTTGTAGGAACAGAAATTGCTGTATTATACCGAGATCCTCCGATGCGAGTCAGCTTCGATGTGGATAGTCGCAATGATTGATTTTTCTTTTTCTTTTTCTTTTTCTTTTTCTTTTTTTCTTTCTTTCTAAATCCCCCGGTCCTGTTATCCTCCTTCCTCTTATTCTCGATCAGTATTGACGATGGTGTAAAAGAGAGGAGGTGAGGAGAGGAGGAAAGACAGGGATCGGATCAACAAATATAATATACATATATATATATATGAACAGATAAAATAAAAGAATTGTCATCGCGAAATTATAAAGATCGATATCACATAGTGCGTAGTTATTTAGCCTCAATGAATAATTAACGGTTATTATATATCGCTGACTTCTAACTACGTGGAGTTCCTTCTTTTATTGTTTTTCTTTGTACTTTTTTCTTTCTTGTAGTTTGACAATCGTTGGACAGAAGGTAGCGTAACGAAATCAAAACAGATCCGGGTATGGTTGGAGAAAAAAAAAAGAAAAGAAACTATAATAAAAAATGACGATATTCAGACAGAAGATAGATAGATAGATGATGATTGATCGATTGATTAATTTATCCTAAATCGTATATTCTTTGAGTCCATATAAATGAAATCGTTTTTAAAAACAGTTTTTTTTTCTTCTTTTTTTTCGTACTTACCTCGCTCATTATTTTATTATCACATTCTATAAAAAAAACACGTGAGGAATTGGAGAAGTAAAGAGAATTAGGGAAAAAAAAAAACGCATTCCTTTTTCTCAGTAAAGAAAAGTTTAATACTACTCTTTATATAACAATTACAAAATATGCATACACATAGGCGTAGGGATATAAAATATTCATTTATCTCCACTTCTCTCGCTTTATTTTCTGTCCAGAGAGATTCTTATTGTTTTCTCTATTGTTGCACTCGATATAAATCATTCCGATTTATGCAACTCGCACCGCCTTCTGTAACAAAGAAAAAAAGTTTAAAAAATACACACGCTCGTATTATCATATACATATATACGTTGAAGAGAAAGAGATAAAAACGTGTCAGAATATGTGGTAGGATGACCTTATTACATTCCGGAACCGGTGGAAATTATTTCAGCATACTTATTCATCCACGTTCTATTCAATTTGTTTTAAATTAATTTATTTATTCAAATTTTAATTGATTCTTAGATAAAACTAATTGTTACGGTTTTTCTTTTTTTTTTCTTTTTTAATTTTTTTCTTTTAAACAATTGACAATGAATTTTTGATAATGTATAATCATATCTGCGACATGTTCTGACCGTGAATTTGATTTATGTTTTTTATATCTTTCCGTTTCTATCGTCATCGAAATTTCACTCTGATGCGATTGAATAATTATATCTAATTGAAATTTCAGCATTTTGATTAATGAGATATTGTTAAGAATATATATATATATATATGAATATTAATTATTTTATTTTTGAAATTATTAGTATTTAACGCTTCTAACGGATATATACGAACAGATGATGCTGAATGGACAAAAAAAAAAAAAAAAGAATAGAAAAGAAAATTGGGGAAAACTGAGCAGTTGATAAAAAACTAATAAATCGAATTAGCCAATTATCAAAATTTAAATACCCAATACAATTTCAGATGATAAAATCAATTATTTTTCTTTCAATGGCTAACGGGGTCGATCGTTCTAATCAGTCACAATAGAATTGAAAATATTTGAAAGTAGTAAAGTAAATGAATGGTGATTTTTTGTACAGACTAATTGTCAAATTTCCTTCACACCTCAATTTTGAAAATTATATTTATATATATAATACAAATGAATAGATCAATGAATAAATAATTAAACAAATAATACGAGGGTATCCAGCGTATTGTTGAACTCTCCCTTGTAACGATATCGTTTAAATTATGAATAAGTCCATCAATATTGTTAATATTATTATTACTATCATTATTATTATTATTATTATTATTATCATTATTATTATTATTGTTCACATCATCATCATCAACCGTTATCAATATTCTTTTTACAAATATCTTCATCCATGGGCAATGATGTGAGGAAAAAAAAAGTGAGGAAAAAGTAATGTAATATTTGCAATATGGATTTCGAAGAGTACGACGAAAATATGTAATGAGAAATATCAAGATTCACTTGTGTACTTTACTTATCAATCAATACAGCGATAACTTTTGTTCAGGATCGACGGAGATGAATAGTCTTATATGTTTGTCCATAATTTTTTTTTTTTTCTTTTACTCATTCTTTTCCATTATTACTTTATACCACGATCCAATCCCGAATGATAATCATGCAGATTGAATATAAAGGAGTAGGAAAAAAAGAGAAGAAAAATTAAAAGCTCTTGTAAGGACATGTTATGTATCTAAACCACATTTCACGCCTATCGCCATTTTGTTTAAAAGTGTTGTGTACGTCATATTACCAAAATGTTGTTATTATTATTATTATCGTAACTACTATTATGAGTATTATCATCCCTATTATATGGAAAGCGCCAAGGAAGCCTTGGGGTTGAATAATATCGTATTATATACTTCGTAATTTGGTTCGCATCACTGCGGGTCTTATGATATAAGATTTGTACAGTACATAAAGCATGTAATATGCCTATATATTAATGTAAGAGAACCTAGATAACATTAGCATTGTTAGTAATATGATAATGATTATTCTTTATCTCCAGAATATGATTATTATTGTTATTATTGTTAATGATAGTTGATTATTATTGATATTGTTATTGTACTTATTATAATTATTATCATTACCACGTAAAATTGCCTGTTAGCGAATATTAGACGAATATCATTTGAATAAATGGTAGAAGAAGTAAATACAGCTTTCGTGTGATATTATTTTGACCCTGGACCGGCGAGGACCTAAAGTTGGGCGCGGTGGACGCGGTTTAATCGAAAATAATGGGAAAAATTCTGGAATAAATCCTAGTAAGCGTCACATTTCTTGCATATGATTGAGCACTTACAGAGTCTGGAAAATATCAAGTAGTTCATGCGAAACGTAAGTTAAATTACTTTATCTATAAAATTGATCGAGTTATCGCCGACTTATCGATCTAAAAGGAGAAAAATCGAGTCTAAAAGGAGAAAAATCGAGGATGTTCCGATGGGATTTGATTCTAGACTGATTAAATTGGCGTGATCAGGCTCGTACGGCTTTTATTGTACTTTTAACTCAATAATTCGTCCGATATTCACGGGGTAGGAAAGTATCTAGAGGTTGTACACGTTTGTAGGGTGTAAAGCGTCACACCTTTTACCTATAAATACGTATAAATGTATACGACGTTGGTGTAACGTAGCCTTTATGAAACATTATCAAATTTTATTTCTCTCAAACTGTCGACACACTTACTAGAAAATCTATGCGCAATTCAATCTTCATCGGATCATGCCTATTCGTTATATTTAAGAGAAAAAAAAACCTGCTGAATCAGAGAGTCTGTAAAAGGTACACCGAAAAGTTAAAGAATATTCTCCGCGAAGATGGAAATTCCCGCAAATTAGAAATCCTTTATACACCCAACTGTATATTATTTATAATACATACCAAATTATTACGAGTTGCGAATTGTAGTCTCCTGTTCAATTACTGCTTGCCCGACAGCGAGTTGACCGGTCTTAGAAATTCCTCGAAGTGTTACTTGTTCACTGTAGGTAGCAGTTCAGGTCAGATTAACTTAGATCATTGTCCGTCTGGTTGGGCATGCATTCTCGCTCATTCAACGGTGCAACTCAGCTGTATCTTGATCCGAACGTCAAAACGATCGATCAATTCATTTCTTATACATATTGATGCGACCCCTTTATCAGCTATACTATGTGATGATTGATAAAACGTAGAAATCATCAAGATTAGGCTCCAGCCAACTTTTGATTATTTTGAATGTTTTGCCGAGCAAAATTTGGCCTCTTCGTAGACGATCGTGCAAATGAAGATTTTTTAATTATTTCGTTCTCAGGAATCTGAATCCGGTATCCAAATTTACTCGTATTTTGAATGTAGAAAGTTAGCGTCATAACTTTGGGCTATAAATATCCTTTTTTGTTGGAATTTCGAACAATTACAATTAATCATGCATTTAGGAATCCCTATATTCATTTATAATCCATAATAAGATTCTCAATTGTGGATCCGTGTTCAAACACTATAAATTCATCTATTTATTAGATTGAGGAAGTTTACGTCGGGATTTTGGTTTAGGAATTAAATTACATTGTTCGTTGTTATACTCTGAACGAATTTATTGATAATATATTTTTAGATTCAATTTTACAATTTACTCTATCTCTTACATAGTTAATTTCTTATTTCAGCTTTATAATCGATGGACATGGAATTTACCTGGTTCTTCACAGTATTTATTCGACTTCAAACCACGATGTGCAGGAGTTACATGGCATTCAACAATACTTTACAGGTATTTACACGTTATGAATTAATTATCAGTCAATATAATATGATATAATATAATATGATATGATATAATATGATATAATATATATAATAATATATATAGGACGCTTTTCTGATGTTTTTTTGCGTCAGGAATACGAATCCTCCGAATAAATTGAGCTTAGAGTAATATTTTCCGATATAATTCAATTTTTCCGCAGCTGCAATTTACGTTTATCATGTATACTCACCTCTGTTCGATTTTTTTCCAGGGGACAAACGAGCGGCCTGCGAAGCAGTTTGGCCTCTCATCGAGATGATCCTCGGAACATCTCCAAAGCCAATCATCATGTGTTCGGCGTAGATAATTTGTATAAATAAGATCGTCCTGTATACATATTGTTTGTTTATTTTTTAAGAACTATCAAATAATGATTCTAATGTTAAGCAAGATAGAAGTATTGTCCTGTACACGATTGTAACTCGTTAAAATCATATCAGAATGTGTGTATCTGTAAAACTGAATCCATAATAGTCATTACGATGTCTCCATATGTATTTTTGATCGTTGATTTATCAATAAACATCAAGTACTATGAATACACGATTGCTTACTTACTATCGATCATACCCCTGCACATCTAATTCACTAATATTCGTTGTCAGCAAAATACATTCATCATATCGTATGACATCATACATCATCACATGCACGCATGCATGCATACCTCATCAGTTGCCTGGAACATGGTGGCTTACATGATGGAATACATGATCACACACACATGCTTATAGGCACACCCTGTCTCGGAATACCTCCTCGCCGGTCCTGCTCTCCTGATACTTCTTCGATTTTTGGCCAAAATTTTCAAATTTTTTTCAAATTTTTTTCAAATTTTTTTCGAACCAAAAAAAACTCGGGAAAAAATTTTGTCGAAAATCCGGAAAAGTATCAGGAGAACAGGACCGGCAAGGAGGTATTCCGGGACCTCGGGCCATCACATGCGTGTGCATGCATGCATGCATGTAGTCCTTATCATCTACGTGGTACATGATGGAATGCATGATCACACACACACACACACATAGGCACACCCTGTCTCGGAATACCTCCTCGCCGGTCCTGTTCTCCTGATACTTCTTCGATTTTTGGCCAAAATTTTCAAATTTTTTTCAAATTTTTTTCAAATTTTTTTCGAACCAAAAAAAACTCGGGAAAAAATTTTGTCGAAAATCCGGAAAAGTATCAGGAGAACAGGACCGGCAAGGAGGTATTCCGGGACCCCGGGCCATCACATGCGTGTGCATGCATGCATGCATGTAGTCCTTATCATCTACGTGGTACATGATGGAATGCATGATCACACACACACACACACACATAGGCACACCCTGTCTCGGAATACCTCCTCGCCGGTCCTGTTCTCCTGATACTTCTTCGATTTTTGGCCAAAATTTTCAAATTTTTTTCAAATTTTTTTCAAATTTTTTTCGAACCAAAAAAAACTCGGGAAAAAATTTTGTCGAAAATCCGGAAAAGTATCAGGAGAACAGGACCGGCAAGGAGGTATTCCGGGACCCCGGGCCATCACATGCGTGTGCATGCATGCATGCATGTAGTCCTTATCATCTACGTGGTACATGATGGAATGCATGATCACACACACACACACACACATAGGCACACCCTGTCTCGGAATACCTCCTCGCCGGTCCTGTTCTCCTGATACTTCTTCGATTTTTGGCCAAAATTTTCAAATTTTTTTCAAATTTTTTTCAAATTTTTTTCGAACCAAAAAAAACTCGGGAAAAAATTTTGTCGAAAATCCGGAAAAGTATCAGGAGAACAGGACCGGCAAGGAGGTATTCCGAGACCCTGGGCCATCACATGCGTGTGCATGCATGCATGTGTATCTTATCATACTCGTGTGCCTATTCATCAAGCCATCACTTGCTTGCCTGCATACTTCATCATATGCATGCATGTGCATCGCATCATACTTCATCACATGCTTGCTTAGTATCCATCATTGCAGAACTTACCTTCTCAGGTTCTGGAATCTTGTCAGGGCCTGGTGTCGTGATGTGTTGCTTATATATAAAGGATGTTAGAGTGATGGGTACAAGGGTGTAAATAATGTCGATTGTACATTCATATTGAAGGGGCTTTTTGTTTATTATTAAGTCAACGATACAAAATCAATATTAATACTATGTACTCAGAGATATGGTTTCTTAAATAAATAAGTTACAATAAAATTGACAGAAGTTCATTTCCATTACTTCACAAAGTACATGATCTATAGCTAATATCTATGTAGTGAATAATGTGGTGAGTAATGTCATTCAGTTGCTCAGCGGGAAGAACCATTTTTCAGATGCGCGACAGTCTTGCAGATGCGAATGCAGTCCTTGAATTTTGAATAAGAGGCGGTGTTGATTCGAAGGCCGTCAATTTTCCACCTGCAACACAAGAAAAAAGATTTAATAACCATCAATAAGCTTACAATGAAAGGCATCTTCATTAAATGTGCCAGTTATCGCCATTTTATGAATCTGAGAAGTGATGAATCTAGGATATCTCGATGGGATATGATTCTAAATTAATTCCATCGACGTATTCGTGTTCCCTGAGCAAAAATACGTAGGATAAGCATAGTGCAATTGATTTCCTAAATACTTCGATTTTTACCCCAAAAAAACAGTAAGCCTATAGCCTTAGTGTTTTCTCAAAATCTGGAAGAGAAGTCTACAATTTTTTTTAAAGAGTTTTCTATGGTATTCTTATGTATTTTGACCTCAGGAATCCGAATCTGCAAGCCAAATTGAAT
Organism: Athalia cordata; assembly: GCA_963932425.1. Lineage (NCBI taxonomy): Eukaryota > Metazoa > Arthropoda > Insecta > Hymenoptera > Athaliidae > Athalia > Athalia cordata. Next base: position 2,923,877 of record OZ010628.1, on the reverse strand, counting down.
TACCTATTTAATTGATCAAGTTATCGCCAATTTAGCGATCTGAAAAGTGATAAATCAAGGATATCTCGATGGGATTTGATTCTAGATTAATTTCATCGACGTATTCGTGTTCCCTGAGCAAAAATACGTAGGATAAGCATAGTGCAATTGATTTCCTAAATACTTCGATTTTTACCCCAAAAAAACAGTAAGCCTATAGCCTTAGTGTTTTCTCAAAATCTGGAAGAGAAGTCTACAATTTTTTTTAAAGAGTTTTCTATGGTATTCTTATGTATTTTGACCTCAGGAATCCGAATCTGCAAGCCAAATTGAATTACCTATTTAATTGATCAAGTTATCGCCAATTTAGCGATCTGAAAAGTGATAAATCAAGGATATCTCGATGGGATTTGATTCTAGATTAATTTCATCGACGTATTCGTGTTCCCTGAGCAAAAATACGTAGGATAAGCATAGTGCAATTGATTTCCTAAATACTTCGATTTTTACCCCAAAAAAACAGTAAGCCTATAGCCTTAGTGTTTTCTCAAAATCTGGAAGAGAAGTCTACAATTTTTTTTAAAGAGTTTTCTATGGTATTCTTATGTATTTTGACCTCAGGAATCCGAATCTGCAAGCCAAATTGAATTACCTATTTAATTGATCAAGTTATCGCCAATTTAGCGATCTGAAAAGTGATAAATCAAGGATATCTCGATGGGATTTGATTCTAGATTAATTTCATCGACGTATTCGTGTTCCCTGAGCAAAAATACGTAGGATAAGCATAGTGCAATTGATTTCCTAAATACTTCGATTTTTACCCCAAAAAAACAGTAAGCCTATAGCCTTAGTGTTTTCTCAAAATCTGGAAGAGAAGTCTACAATTTTTTTTAAAGAGTTTTCTATGGTATTCTTATGTATTTTGACCTCAGGAATCCGAATCTGCAAGCCAAATTGAATTACCTATTTAATTGATCAAGTTATCGCCAATTTAGCGATCTGAAAAGTGATAAATCAAGGATATCTCGATGGGATTTGATTCTAGATTAATTTCATCGACGTATTCGTGTTCCCTGAGCAAAAATACGTAGGATAAGCATAGTGCAATTGATTTCCTAAATACTTCGATTTTTACCCCAAAAAAACAGTAAGCCTATAGCCTTAGTGTTTTCTCAAAATCTGGAAGAGAAGTCTACAATTTTTTTTAAAGAGTTTTCTATGGTATTCTTATGTATTTTGACCTCAGGAATCCGAATCTGCAAGCCAAATTGAATTACCTATTTGATTGATCAAGTTATCGCCAATTTAGCGATCTGAAAAGTGATAAATCAAGGATATCTCGATGGGATTTGATTCTAGATTAATTTCATCGACGTATTCGTGTTCCCTGAGCAAAAATACGTAGGATAAGCATAGTGCAATTGATTTCCTAAATACTTCGATTTTTACCCCAAAAAAACAGTAAGCCTATAGCCTTAGTGTTTTCTCAAAATCTGGAAGAGAAGTCTACAATTTTTTTTAAAGAGTTTTCTATGGTATTCTTATGTATTTTGACCTCAGGAATCCGAATCTGCAAGCCAAATTGAATTACCTATTTAATTGATCAAGTTATCGCCAATTTAGCGATCTGAAAAGTGATAAATCAAGGATATCTCGATGGGATTTGATTCTAGATTAATTTCATCGACGTATTCGTGTTCCCTGAGCAAAAATACGTAGGATAAGCATAGTGCAATTGATTTCCTAAATACTTCGATTTTTACCCCAAAAAAACAGTAAGCCTATAGCCTTAGTGTTTTCTCAAAATCTGGAAGAGAAGTCTACAATTTTTTTTAAAGAGTTTTCTATGGTATTCTTATGTATTTTGACCTCAGGAATCCGAATCTGCAAGCCAAATTGAATTACCTATTTAATTGATCAAGTTATCGCCAATTTAGCGATCTGAAAAGTGATAAATCAAGGATATCTCGATGGGATTTGATTCTAGATTAATTTCATCGACGTATTCGTGTTCCCTGAGCAAAAATACGTAGGATAAGCATAGTGCAATTGATTTCCTAAATACTTCGATTTTTACCCCAAAAAAACAGTAAGCCTATAGCCTTAGTGTTTTCTCAAAATCTGGAAGAGAAGTCTACAATTTTTTTTAAAGAGTTTTCTATGGTATTCTTATGTATTTTGACCTCAGGAATCCGAATCTGCAAGCCAAATTGAATTACCTATTTAATTGATCAAGTTATCGCCAATTTAGCGATCTGAAAAGTGATAAATCAAGGATATCTCGATGGGATTTGATTCTAGATTAATTTCATCGACGTATTCGTGTTCCCTGAGCAAAAATACGTAGGATAAGCATAGTGCAATTGATTTCCTAAATACTTCGATTTTTACCCCAAAAAAACAGTAAGCCTATAGCCTTAGTGTTTTCTCAAAATCTGGAAGAGAAGTCTACAATTTTTTTTAAAGAGTTTTCTATGGTATTCTTATGTATTTTGACCTCAGGAATCCGAATCTGCAAGCCAAATTGAATTACCTATTTAATTGATCAAGTTATCGCCAATTTAGCGATCTGAAAAGTGATAAATCAAGGATATCTCGATGGGATTTGATTCTAGATTAATTTCATCGACGTATTCGTGTTCCCTGAGCAAAAATACGTAGGATAAGCATAGTGCAATTGATTTCCTAAATACTTCGATTTTTACCCCAAAAAAACAGTAAGCCTATAGCCTTAGTGTTTTCTCAAAATCTGGAAGAGAAGTCTACAATTTTTTTTAAAGAGTTTTCTATGGTATTCTTATGTATTTTGACCTCAGGAATCCGAATCTGCAAGCCAAATTGAATTACCTATTTAATTGATCAAGTTATCGCCAATTTAGCGATCTGAAAAGTGATAAATCAAGGATATCTCGATGGGATTTGATTCTAGATTAATTTCATCGACGTATTCGTGTTCCCTGAGCAAAAATACGTAGGATAAGCATAGTGCAATTGATTTCCTAAATACTTCGATTTTTACCCCAAAAAAACAGTAAGCCTATAGCCTTAGTGTTTTCTCAAAATCTGGAAGAGAAGTCTACAATTTTTTTTAAAGAGTTTTCTATGGTATTCTTATGTATTTTGACCTCAGGAATCCGAATCTGCAAGCCAAATTGAATTACCTATTTAATTGATCAAGTTATCGCCAATTTAGCGATCTGAAAAGTGATAAATCAAGGATATCTCGATGGGATTTGATTCTAGATTAATTTCATCGACGTATTCGTGTTCCCTGAGCAAAAATACGTAGGATAAGCATAGTGCAATTGATTTCCTAAATACTTCGATTTTTACCCCAAAAAAACAGTAAGCCTATAGCCTTAGTGTTTTCTCAAAATCTGGAAGAGAAGTCTACAATTTTTTTTAAAGAGTTTTCTATGGTATTCTTATGTATTTTGACCTCAGGAATCCGAATCTGCAAGCCAAATTGAATTACCTATTTAATTGATCAAGTTATCGCCAATTTAGCGATCTGAAAAGTGATAAATCAAGGATATCTCGATGGGATTTGATTCTAGATTAATTTCATCGACGTATTCGTGTTCCCTGAGCAAAAATACGTAGGATAAGCATAGTGCAATTGATTTCCTAAATACTTCGATTTTTACCCCAAAAAAACAGTAAGCCTATAGCCTTAGTGTTTTCTCAAAATCTGGAAGAGAAGTCTACAATTTTTTTTAAAGAGTTTTCTATGGTATTCTTATGTATTTTGACCTCAGGAATCCGAATCTGCAAGCCAAATTGAATTACCTATTTAATTGATCAAGTTATCGCCAATTTAGCGATCTGAAAAGTGATAAATCAAGGATATCTCGATGGGATTTGATTCTAGATTAATTTCATCGACGTATTCGTGTTCCCTGAGCAAAAATACGTAGGATAAGCATAGTGCAATTGATTTCCTAAATACTTCGATTTTTACCCCAAAAAAACAGTAAGCCTATAGCCTTAGTGTTTTCTCAAAATCTGGAAGAGAAGTCTACAATTTTTTTTAAAGAGTTTTCTATGGTATTCTTATGTATTTTGACCTCAGGAATCCGAATCTGCAAGCCAAATTGAATTACCTATTTAATTGATCAAGTTATCGCCAATTTAGCGATCTGAAAAGTGATAAATCAAGGATATCTCGATGGGATTTGATTCTAGATTAATTTCATCGACGTATTCGTGTTCCCTGAGCAAAAATACGTAGGATAAGCATAGTGCAATTGATTTCCTAAATACTTCGATTTTTACCCCAAAAAAACAGTAAGCCTATAGCCTTAGTGTTTTCTCAAAATCTGGAAGAGAAGTCTACAATTTTTTTTAAAGAGTTTTCTATGGTATTCTTATGTATTTTGACCTCAGGAATCCGAATCTGCAAGCCAAATTGAATTACCTATTTAATTGATCAAGTTATCGCCAATTTAGCGATCTGAAAAGTGATAAATCAAGGATATCTCGATGGGATTTGATTCTAGATTAATTTCATCGACGTATTCGTGTTCCCTGAGCAAAAATACGTAGGATAAGCATAGTGCAATTGATTTCCTAAATACTTCGATTTTTACCCCAAAAAAACAGTAAGCCTATAGCCTTAGTGTTTTCTCAAAATCTGGAAGAGAAGTCTACAATTTTTTTTAAAGAGTTTTCTATGGTATTCTTATGTATTTTGACCTCAGGAATCCGAATCTGCAAGCCAAATTGAATTACCTATTTAATTGATCAAGTTATCGCCAATTTAGCGATCTGAAAAGTGATAAATCAAGGATATCTCGATGGGATTTGATTCTAGATTAATTTCATCGACGTATTCGTGTTCCCTGAGCAAAAATACGTAGGATAAGCATAGTGCAATTGATTTCCTAAATACTTCGATTTTTACCCCAAAAAAACAGTAAGCCTATAGCCTTAGTGTTTTCTCAAAATCTGGAAGAGAAGTCTACAATTTTTTTTAAAGAGTTTTCTATGGTATTCTTATGTATTTTGACCTCAGGAATCCGAATCTGCAAGCCAAATTGAATTACCTATTTAATTGATCAAGTTATCGCCAATTTAGCGATCTGAAAAGTGATAAATCAAGGATATCTCGATGGGATTTGATTCTAGATTAATTTCATCGACGTATTCGTGTTCCCTGAGCAAAAATACGTAGGATAAGCATAGTGCAATTGATTTCCTAAATACTTCGATTTTTACCCCAAAAAAACAGTAAGCCTATAGCCTTAGTGTTTTCTCAAAATCTGGAAGAGAAGTCTACAATTTTTTTTAAAGAGTTTTCTATGGTATTCTTATGTATTTTGACCTCAGGAATCCGAATCTGCAAGCCAAATTGAATTACCTATTTAATTGATCAAGTTATCGCCAATTTAGCGATCTGAAAAGTGATAAATCAAGGATATCTCGATGGGATTTGATTCTAGATTAATTTCATCGACGTATTCGTGTTCCCTGAGCAAAAATACGTAGGATAAGCATAGTGCAATTGATTTCCTAAATACTTCGATTTTTACCCCAAAAAAACAGTAAGCCTATAGCCTTAGTGTTTTCTCAAAATCTGGAAGAGAAGTCTACAATTTTTTTTAAAGAGTTTTCTATGGTATTCTTATGTATTTTGACCTCAGGAATCCGAATCTGCAAGCCAAATTGAATTACCTATTTAATTGATCAAGTTATCGCCAATTTAGCGATCTGAAAAGTGATAAATCAAGGATATCTCGATGGGATTTGATTCTAGATTAATTTCATCGACGTATTCGTGTTCCCTGAGCAAAAATACGTAGGATAAGCATAGTGCAATTGATTTCCTAAATACTTCGATTTTTACCCCAAAAAAACAGTAAGCCTATAGCCTTAGTGTTTTCTCAAAATCTGGAAGAGAAGTCTACAATTTTTTTTAAAGAGTTTTCTATGGTATTCTTATGTATTTTGACCTCAGGAATCCGAATCTGCAAGCCAAATTGAATTACCTATTTAATTGATCAAGTTATCGCCAATTTAGCGATCTGAAAAGTGATAAATCAAGGATATCTCGATGGGATTTGATTCTAGATTAATTTCATCGACGTATTCGTGTTCCCTGAGCAAAAATACGTAGGATAAGCATAGTGCAATTGATTTCCTAAATACTTCGATTTTTACCCCAAAAAAACAGTAAGCCTATAGCCTTAGTGTTTTCTCAAAATCTGGAAGAGAAGTCTACAATTTTTTTTAAAGAGTTTTCTATGGTATTCTTATGTATTTTGACCTCAGGAATCCGAATCTGCAAGCCAAATTGAATTACCTATTTAATTGATCAAGTTATCGCCAATTTAGCGATCTGAAAAGTGATAAATCAAGGATATCTCGATGGGATTTGATTCTAGATTAATTTCATCGACGTATTCGTGTTCCCTGAGCAAAAATACGTAGGATAAGCATAGTGCAATTGATTTCCTAAATACTTCGATTTTTACCCCAAAAAAACAGTAAGCCTATAGCCTTAGTGTTTTCTCAAAATCTGGAAGAGAAGTCTACAATTTTTTTTAAAGAGTTTTCTATGGTATTCTTATGTATTTTGACCTCAGGAATCCGAATCTGCAAGCCAAATTGAATTACCTATTTAATTGATCAAGTTATCGCCAATTTAGCGATCTGAAAAGTGATAAATCAAGGATATCTCGATGGGATTTGATTCTAGATTAATTTCATCGACGTATTCGTGTTCCCTGAGCAAAAATACGTAGGATAAGCATAGTGCAATTGATTTCCTAAATACTTCGATTTTTACCCCAAAAAAACAGTAAGCCTATAGCCTTAGTGTTTTCTCAAAATCTGGAAGAGAAGTCTACAATTTTTTTTAAAGAGTTTTCTATGGTATTCTTATGTATTTTGACCTCAGGAATCCGAATCTGCAAGCCAAATTGAATTACCTATTTAATTGATCAAGTTATCGCCAATTTAGCGATCTGAAAAGTGATGAATCAAGGATATCTCGATGGGATTTGATTCTAGATTAATTTCATCGACGTATTCGTGTTCCCTGAGCAAAAATACGTAGGATAAGCATAGTGCAATTGATTTCCTAAATACTTCGATTTTTACCCCAAAAAAACAGTAAGCCTATAGCCTTAGTGTTTTCTCAAAATCTGGAAGAGAAGTCTACAATTTTTTTTAAAGAGTTTTCTATGGTATTCTTATGTATTTTGACCTCAGGAATCCGAATCTGCAAGCCAAATTGAATTACCTATTTAATTGATCAAGTTATCGCCAATTTAGCGATCTGAAAAGTGATAAATCAAGGATATCTCGATGGGATTTGATTCTAGATTAATTTCATCGACGTATTCGTGTTCCCTGAGCAAAAATACGTAGGATAAGCATAGTGCAATTGATTTCCTAAATACTTCGATTTTTACCCCAAAAAAACAGTAAGCCTATAGCCTTAGTGTTTTCTCAAAATCTGGAAGAGAAGTCTACAATTTTTTTTAAAGAGTTTTCTATGGTATTCTTATGTATTTTGACCTCAGGAATCCGAATCTGCAAGCCAAATTGAATTACCTATTTAATTGATCAAGTTATCGCCAATTTAGCGATCTGAAAAGTGATAAATCAAGGATATCTCGATGGGATTTGATTCTAGATTAATTTCATCGACGTATTCGTGTTCCCTGAGCAAAAATACGTAGGATAAGCATAGTGCAATTGATTTCCTAAATACTTCGATTTTTACCCCAAAAAAACAGTAAGCCTATAGCCTTAGTGTTTTCTCAAAATCTGGAAGAGAAGTCTACAATTTTTTTTAAAGAGTTTTCTATGGTATTCTTATGTATTTTGACCTCAGGAATCCGAATCTGCAAGCCAAATTGAATTACCTATTTAATTGATCAAGTTATCGCCAATTTAGCGATCTGAAAAGTGATAAATCAAGGATATCTCGATGGGATTTGATTCTAGATTAATTTCATCGACGTATTCGTGTTCCCTGAGCAAAAATACGTAGGATAAGCATAGTGCAATTGATTTCCTAAATACTTCGATTTTTACCCCAAAAAAACAGTAAGCCTATAGCCTTAGTGTTTTCTCAAAATCTGGAAGAGAAGTCTACAATTTTTTTTAAAGAGTTTTCTATGGTATTCTTATGTATTTTGACCTCAGGAATCCGAATCTGCAAGCCAAATTGAATTACCTATTTAATTGATCAAGTTATCGCCAATTTAGCGATCTGAAAAGTGATAAATCAAGGATATCTCGATGGGATTTGATTCTAGATTAATTTCATCGACGTATTCGTGTTCCCTGAGCAAAAATACGTAGGATAAGCATAGTGCAATTGATTTCCTAAATACTTCGATTTTTACCCCAAAAAAACAGTAAGCCTATAGCCTTAGTGTTTTCTCAAAATCTGGAAGAGAAGTCTACAATTTTTTTTAAAGAGTTTTCTATGGTATTCTTATGTATTTTGACCTCAGGAATCCGAATCTGCAAGCCAAATTGAATTACCTATTTAATTGATCAAGTTATCGCCAATTTAGCGATCTGAAAAGTGATAAATCAAGGATATCTCGATGGGATTTGATTCTAGATTAATTTCATCGACGTATTCGTGTTCCCTGAGCAAAAATACGTAGGATAAGCATAGTGCAATTGATTTCCTAAATACTTCGATTTTTACCCCAAAAAAACAGTAAGCCTATAGCCTTAGTGTTTTCTCAAAATCTGGAAGAGAAGTCTACAATTTTTTTTAAAGAGTTTTCTATGGTATTCTTATGTATTTTGACCTCAGGAATCCGAATCTGCAAGCCAAATTGAATTACCTATTTAATTGATCAAGTTATCGCCAATTTAGCGATCTGAAAAGTGATAAATCAAGGATATCTCGATGGGATTTGATTCTAGATTAATTTCATCGACGTATTCGTGTTCCCTGAGCAAAAATACGTAGGATAAGCATAGTGCAATTGATTTCCTAAATACTTCGATTTTTACCCCAAAAAAACAGTAAGCCTATAGCCTTAGTGTTTTCTCAAAATCTGGAAGAGAAGTCTACAATTTTTTTTAAAGAGTTTTCTATGGTATTCTTATGTATTTTGACCTCAGGAATCCGAATCTGCAAGCCAAATTGAATTACCTATTTAATTGATCAAGTTATCGCCAATTTAGCGATCTGAAAAGTGATAAATCAAGGATATCTCGATGGGATTTGATTCTAGATTAATTTCATCGACGTATTCGTGTTCCCTGAGCAAAAATACGTAGGATAAGCATAGTGCAATTGATTTCCTAAATACTTCGATTTTTACCCCAAAAAAACAGTAAGCCTATAGCCTTAGTGTTTTCTCAAAATCTGGAAGAGAAGTCTACAATTTTTTTTAAAGAGTTTTCTATGGTATTCTTATGTATTTTGACCTCAGGAATCCGAATCTGCAAGCCAAATTGAATTACCTATTTAATTGATCAAGTTATCGCCAATTTAGCGATCTGAAAAGTGATAAATCAAGGATATCTCGATGGGATTTGATTCTAGATTAATTTCATCGACGTATTCGTGTTCCCTGAGCAAAAATACGTAGGATAAGCATAGTGCAATTGATTTCCTAAATACTTCGATTTTTACCCCAAAAAAACAGTAAGCCTATAGCCTTAGTGTTTTCTCAAAATCTGGAAGAGAAGTCTACAATTTTTTTTAAAGAGTTTTCTATGGTATTCTTATGTATTTTGACCTCAGGAATCCGAATCTGCAAGCCAAATTGAATTACCTATTTGATTGATCAAGTTATCGCCAATTTAGCGATCTGAAAAGTGATAAATCAAGGATATCTCGATGGGATTTGATTCTAGATTAATTTCATCGACGTATTCGTGTTCCCTGAGCAAAAATACGTAGGATAAGCATAGTGCAATTGATTTCCTAAATACTTCGATTTTTACCCCAAAAAAACAGTAAGCCTATAGCCTTAGTGTTTTCTCAAAATCTGGAAGAGAAGTCTACAATTTTTTTTAAAGAGTTTTCTATGGTATTCTTATGTATTTTGACCTCAGGAATCCGAATCTGCAAGCCAAATTGAATTACCTATTTAATTGATCAAGTTATCGCCAATTTAGCGATCTGAAAAGTGATAAATCAAGGATATCTCGATGGGATTTGATTCTAGATTAATTTCATCGACGTATTCGTGTTCCCTGAGCAAAAATACGTAGGATAAGCATAGTGCAATTGATTTCCTAAATACTTCGATTTTTACCCCAAAAAAACAGTAAGCCTATAGCCTTAGTGTTTTCTCAAAATCTGGAAGAGAAGTCTACAATTTTTTTTAAAGAGTTTTCTATGGTATTCTTATGTATTTTGACCTCAGGAATCCGAATCTGCAAGCCAAATTGAATTACCTATTTAATTGATCAAGTTATCGCCAATTTAGCGATCTGAAAAGTGATAAATCAAGGATATCTCGATGGGATTTGATTCTAGATTAATTTCATCGACGTATTCGTGTTCCCTGAGCAAAAATACGTAGGATAAGCATAGTGCAATTGATTTCCTAAATACTTCGATTTTTACCCCAAAAAAACAGTAAGCCTATAGCCTTAGTGTTTTCTCAAAATCTGGAAGAGAAGTCTACAATTTTTTTTAAAGAGTTTTCTATGGTATTCTTATGTATTTTGACCTCAGGAATCCGAATCTGCAAGCCAAATTGAATTACCTATTTAATTGATCAAGTTATCGCCAATTTAGCGATCTGAAAAGTGATAAATCAAGGATATCTCGATGGGATTTGATTCTAGATTAATTTCATCGACGTATTCGTGTTCCCTGAGCAAAAATACGTAGGATAAGCATAGTGCAATTGATTTCCTAAATACTTCGATTTTTACCCCAAAAAAACAGTAAGCCTATAGCCTTAGTGTTTTCTCAAAATCTGGAAGAGAAGTCTACAATTTTTTTTAAAGAGTTTTCTATGGTATTCTTATGTATTTTGACCTCAGGAATCCGAATCTGCAAGCCAAATTGAATTACCTATTTAATTGATCAAGTTATCGCCAATTTAGCGATCTGAAAAGTGATAAATCAAGGATATCTCGATGGGATTTGATTCTAGATTAATTTCATCGACGTATTCGTGTTCCCTGAGCAAAAATACGTAGGATAAGCATAGTGCAATTGATTTCCTAAATACTTCGATTTTTACCCCAAAAAAACAGTAAGCCTATAGCCTTAGTGTTTTCTCAAAATCTGGAAGAGAAGTCTACAATTTTTTTTAAAGAGTTTTCTATGGTATTCTTATGTATTTTGACCTCAGGAATCCGAATCTGCAAGCCAAATTGAATTACCTATTTAATTGATCAAGTTATCGCCAATTTAGCGATCTGAAAAGTGATAAATCAAGGATATCTCGATGGGATTTGATTCTAGATTAATTTCATCGACGTATTCGTGTTCCCTGAGCAAAAATACGTAGGATAAGCATAGTGCAATTGATTTCCTAAATACTTCGATTTTTACCCCAAAAAAACAGTAAGCCTATAGCCTTAGTGTTTTCTCAAAATCTGGAAGAGAAGTCTACAATTTTTTTTAAAGAGTTTTCTATGGTATTCTTATGTATTTTGACCTCAGGAATCCGAATCTGCAAGCCAAATTGAATTACCTATTTAATTGATCAAGTTATCGCCAATTTAGCGATCTGAAAAGTGATAAATCAAGGATATCTCGATGGGATTTGATTCTAGATTAATTTCATCGACGTATTCGTGTTCCCTGAGCAAAAATACGTAGGATAAGCATAGTGCAATTGATTTCCTAAATACTTCGATTTTTACCCCAAAAAAACAGTAAGCCTATAGCCTTAGTGTTTTCTCAAAATCTGGAAGAGAAGTCTACAATTTTTTTTAAAGAGTTTTCTATGGTATTCTTATGTATTTTGACCTCAGGAATCCGAATCTGCAAGCCAAATTGAATTACCTATTTAATTGATCAAGTTATCGCCAATTTAGCGATCTGAAAAGTGATAAATCAAGGATATCTCGATGGGATTTGATTCTAGATTAATTTCATCGACGTATTCGTGTTCCCTGAGCAAAAATACGTAGGATAAGCATAGTGCAATTGATTTCCTAAATACTTCGATTTTTACCCCAAAAAAACAGTAAGCCTATAGCCTTAGTGTTTTCTCAAAATCTGGAAGAGAAGTCTACAATTTTTTTTAAAGAGTTTTCTATGGTATTCTTATGTATTTTGACCTCAGGAATCCGAATCTGCAAGCCAAATTGAATTACCTATTTAATTGATCAAGTTATCGCCAATTTAGCGATCTGAAAAGTGATAAATCAAGGATATCTCGATGGGATTTGATTCTAGATTAATTTCATCGACGTATTCGTGTTCCCTGAGCAAAAATACGTAGGATAAGCATAGTGCAATTGATTTCCTAAATACTTCGATTTTTACCCCAAAAAAACAGTAAGCCTATAGCCTTAGTGTTTTCTCAAAATCTGGAAGAGAAGTCTACAATTTTTTTTAAAGAGTTTTCTATGGTATTCTTATGTATTTTGACCTCAGGAATCCGAATCTGCAAGCCAAATTGAATTACCTATTTAATTGATCAAGTTATCGCCAATTTAGCGATCTGAAAAGTGATAAATCAAGGATATCTCGATGGGATTTGATTCTAGATTAATTTCATCGACGTATTCGTGTTCCCTGAGCAAAAATACGTAGGATAAGCATAGTGCAATTGATTTCCTAAATACTTCGATTTTTACCCCAAAAAAACAGTAAGCCTATAGCCTTAGTGTTTTCTCAAAATCTGGAAGAGAAGTCTACAATTTTTTTTAAAGAGTTTTCTATGGTATTCTTATGTATTTTGACCTCAGGAATCCGAATCTGCAAGCCAAATTGAATTACCTATTTAATTGATCAAGTTATCGCCAATTTAGCGATCTGAAAAGTGATAAATCAAGGATATCTCGATGGGATTTGATTCTAGATTAATTTCATCGACGTATTCGTGTTCCCTGAGCAAAAATACGTAGGATAAGCATAGTGCAATTGATTTCCTAAATACTTCGATTTTTACCCCAAAAAAACAGTAAGCCTATAGCCTTAGTGTTTTCTCAAAATCTGGAAGAGAAGTCTACAATTTTTTTTAAAGAGTTTTCTATGGTATTCTTATGTATTTTGACCTCAGGAATCCGAATCTGCAAGCCAAATTGAATTACCTATTTAATTGATCAAGTTATCGCCAATTTAGCGATCTGAAAAGTGATAAATCAAGGATATCTCGATGGGATTTGATTCTAGATTAATTTCATCGACGTATTCGTGTTCCCTGAGCAAAAATACGTAGGATAAGCATAGTGCAATTGATTTCCTAAATACTTCGATTTTTACCCCAAAAAAACAGTAAGCCTATAGCCTTAGTGTTTTCTCAAAATCTGGAAGAGAAGTCTACAATTTTTTTTAAAGAGTTTTCTATGGTATTCTTATGTATTTTGACCTCAGGAATCCGAATCTGCAAGCCAAATTGAATTACCTATTTAATTGATCAAGTTATCGCCAATTTAGCGATCTGAAAAGTGATAAATCAAGGATATCTCGATGGGATTTGATTCTAGATTAATTTCATCGACGTATTCGTGTTCCCTGAGCAAAAATACGTAGGATAAGCATAGTGCAATTGATTTCCTAAATACTTCGATTTTTACCCCAAAAAAACAGTAAGCCTATAGCCTTAGTGTTTTCTCAAAATCTGGAAGAGAAGTCTACAATTTTTTTTAAAGAGTTTTCTATGGTATTCTTATGTATTTTGACCTCAGGAATCCGAATCTGCAAGCCAAATTGAATTACCTATTTAATTGATCAAGTTATCGCCAATTTAGCGATCTGAAAAGTGATAAATCAAGGATATCTCGATGGGATTTGATTCTAGATTAATTTCATCGACGTATTCGTGTTCCCTGAGCAAAAATACGTAGGATAAGCATAGTGCAATTGATTTCCTAAATACTTCGATTTTTACCCCAAAAAAACAGTAAGCCTATAGCCTTAGTGTTTTCTCAAAATCTGGAAGAGAAGTCTACAATTTTTTTTAAAGAGTTTTCTATGGTATTCTTATGTATTTTGACCTCAGGAATCCGAATCTGCAAGCCAAATTGAATTACCTATTTAATTGATCAAGTTATCGCCAATTTAGCGATCTGAAAAGTGATGAATCAAGGATATCTCGATGGGATTTGATTCTAGATTAATTTCATCGACGTATTCGTGTTCCCTGAGCAAAAATACGTAGGATAAGCATAGTGCAATTGATTTCCTAAATACTTCGATTTTTACCCCAAAAAAACAGTAAGCCTATAGCCTTAGTGTTTTCTCAAAATCTGGAAGAGAAGTCTACAATTTTTTTTAAAGAGTTTTCTATGGTATTCTTATGTATTTTGACCTCAGGAATCCGAATCTGCAAGCCAAATTGAATTACCTATTTAATTGATCAAGTTATCGCCAATTTAGCGATCTGAAAAGTGATAAATCAAGGATATCTCGATGGGATTTGATTCTAGATTAATTTCATCGACGTATTCGTGTTCCCTGAGCAAAAATACGTAGGATAAGCATAGTGCAATTGATTTCCTAAATACTTCGATTTTTACCCCAAAAAAACAGTAAGCCTATAGCCTTAGTGTTTTCTCAAAATCTGGAAGAGAAGTCTACAATTTTTTTTAAAGAGTTTTCTATGGTATTCTTATGTATTTTGACCTCAGGAATCCGAATCTGCAAGCCAAATTGAATTACCTATTTAATTGATCAAGTTATCGCCAATTTAGCGATCTGAAAAGTGATAAATCAAGGATATCTCGATGGGATTTGATTCTAGATTAATTTCATCGACGTATTCGTGTTCCCTGAGCAAAAATACGTAGGATAAGCATAGTGCAATTGATTTCCTAAATACTTCGATTTTTACCCCAAAAAAACAGTAAGCCTATAGCCTTAGTGTTTTCTCAAAATCTGGAAGAGAAGTCTACAATTTTTTTTAAAGAGTTTTCTATGGTATTCTTATGTATTTTGACCTCAGGAATCCGAATCTGCAAGCCAAATTGAATTACCTATTTAATTGATCAAGTTATCGCCAATTTAGCGATCTGAAAAGTGATAAATCAAGGATATCTCGATGGGATTTGATTCTAGATTAATTTCATCGACGTATTCGTGTTCCCTGAGCAAAAATACGTAGGATAAGCATAGTGCAATTGATTTCCTAAATACTTCGATTTTTACCCCAAAAAAACAGTAAGCCTATAGCCTTAGTGTTTTCTCAAAATCTGGAAGAGAAGTCTACAATTTTTTTTAAAGAGTTTTCTATGGTATTCTTATGTATTTTGACCTCAGGAATCCGAATCTGCAAGCCAAATTGAATTACCTATTTAATTGATCAAGTTATCGCCAATTTAGCGATCTGAAAAGTGATAAATCAAGGATATCTCGATGGGATTTGATTCTAGATTAATTTCATCGACGTATTCGTGTTCCCTGAGCAAAAATACGTAGGATAAGCATAGTGCAATTGATTTCCTAAATACTTCGATTTTTACCCCAAAAAAACAGTAAGCCTATAGCCTTAGTGTTTTCTCAAAATCTGGAAGAGAAGTCTACAATTTTTTTTAAAGAGTTTTCTATGGTATTCTTATGTATTTTGACCTCAGGAATCCGAATCTGCAAGCCAAATTGAATTACCTATTTAATTGATCAAGTTATCGCCAATTTAGCGATCTGAAAAGTGATAAATCAAGGATATCTCGATGGGATTTGATTCTAGATTAATTTCATCGACGTATTCGTGTTCCCTGAGCAAAAATACGTAGGATAAGCATAGTGCAATTGATTTCCTAAATACTTCGATTTTTACCCCAAAAAAACAGTAAGCCTATAGCCTTAGTGTTTTCTCAAAATCTGGAAGAGAAGTCTACAATTTTTTTTAAAGAGTTTTCTATGGTATTCTTATGTATTTTGACCTCAGGAATCCGAATCTGCAAGCCAAATTGAATTACCTATTTAATTGATCAAGTTATCGCCAATTTAGCGATCTGAAAAGTGATAAATCAAGGATATCTCGATGGGATTTGATTCTAGATTAATTTCATCGACGTATTCGTGTTCCCTGAGCAAAAATACGTAGGATAAGCATAGTGCAATTGATTTCCTAAATACTTCGATTTTTACCCCAAAAAAACAGTAAGCCTATAGCCTTAGTGTTTTCTCAAAATCTGGAAGAGAAGTCTACAATTTTTTTTAAAGAGTTTTCTATGGTATTCTTATGTATTTTGACCTCAGGAATCCGAATCTGCAAGCCAAATTGAATTACCTATTTAATTGATCAAGTTATCGCCAATTTAGCGATCTGAAAAGTGATGAATCAAGGATATCTCGATGGGATTTGATTCTAGATTAATTTCATCGACGTATTCGTGTTCCCTGAGCAAAAATACGTAGGA
This sequence comes from Athalia cordata, assembly GCA_963932425.1. Lineage (NCBI taxonomy): Eukaryota > Metazoa > Arthropoda > Insecta > Hymenoptera > Athaliidae > Athalia > Athalia cordata. Next base: position 2,907,416 of record OZ010628.1, on the reverse strand, counting down.
TAAGCATAGTGCAATTGATTTCCTAAATACTTCGATTTTTACCCCAAAAAAACAGTAAGCCTATAGCCTTAGTGTTTTCTCAAAATCTGGAAGAGAAGTCTACAATTTTTTTTAAAGAGTTTTCTATGGTATTCTTATGTATTTTGACCTCAGGAATCCGAATCTGCAAGCCAAATTGAATTACCTATTTAATTGATCAAGTTATCGCCAATTTAGCGATCTGAAATGTGATAAATCAAGGATATCTCGATGGGATTTGATTCTAGATTAATTTCATCGACGTATTCGTGTTCCCTGAGCAAAAATACGTAGGATAAGCATAGTGCAATTGATTTCCTAAATACTTCGATTTTTACCCCAAAAAAACAGTAAGCCTATAGCCTTAGTGTTTTCTCAAAATCTGGAAGAGAAGTCTACAATTTTTTTTAAAGAGTTTTCTATGGTATTCTTATGTATTTTGACCTCAGGAATCCGAATCTGCAAGCCAAATTGAATTACCTATTTAATTGATCAAGTTATCGCCAATTTAGCGATCTGAAAAGTGATAAATCAAGGATATCTCGATGGGATTTGATTCTAGATTAATTTCATCGACGTATTCGTGTTCCCTGAGCAAAAATACGTAGGATAAGCATAGTGCAATTGATTTCCTAAATACTTCGATTTTTACCCCAAAAAAACAGTAAGCCTATAGCCTTAGTGTTTTCTCAAAATCTGGAAGAGAAGTCTACAATTTTTTTTAAAGAGTTTTCTATGGTATTCTTATGTATTTTGACCTCAGGAATCCGAATCTGCAAGCCAAATTGAATTACCTATTTAATTGATCAAGTTATCGCCAATTTAGCGATCTGAAAAGTGATAAATCAAGGATATCTCGATGGGATTTGATTCTAGATTAATTTCATCGACGTATTCGTGTTCCCTGAGCAAAAATACGTAGGATAAGCATAGTGCAATTGATTTCCTAAATACTTCGATTTTTACCCCAAAAAAACAGTAAGCCTATAGCCTTAGTGTTTTCTCAAAATCTGGAAGAGAAGTCTACAATTTTTTTTAAAGAGTTTTCTATGGTATTCTTATGTATTTTGACCTCAGGAATCCGAATCTGCAAGCCAAATTGAATTACCTATTTAATTGATCAAGTTATCGCCAATTTAGCGATCTGAAAAGTGATAAATCAAGGATATCTCGATGGGATTTGATTCTAGATTAATTTCATCGACGTATTCGTGTTCCCTGAGCAAAAATACGTAGGATAAGCATAGTGCAATTGATTTCCTAAATACTTCGATTTTTACCCCAAAAAGACAGTAAGCCTATAGCCTTAGTGTTTTCTCAAAATCTGGAAGAGAAGTCTACAATTTTTTTTAAAGAGTTTTCTATGGTATTCTTATGTATTTTGACCTCAGGAATCCGAATCTGCAAGCCAAATTGAATTACCTATTTAATTGATCAAGTTATCGCCAATTTAGCGATCTGAAAAGTGATAAATCAAGGATATCTCGATGGGATTTGATTCTAGATTAATTTCATCGACGTATTCGTGTTCCCTGAGCAAAAATACGTAGGATAAGCATAGTGCAATTGATTTCCTAAATACTTCGATTTTTACCCCAAAAAAACAGTAAGCCTATAGCCTTAGTGTTTTCTCAAAATCTGGAAGAGAAGTCTACAATTTTTTTTAAAGAGTTTTCTATGGTATTCTTATGTATTTTGACCTCAGGAATCCGAATCTGCAAGCCAAATTGAATTACCTATTTAATTGATCAAGTTATCGCCAATTTAGCGATCTGAAAAGTGATAAATCAAGGATATCTCGATGGGATTTGATTCTAGATTAATTTCATCGACGTATTCGTGTTCCCTGAGCAAAAATACGTAGGATAAGCATAGTGCAATTGATTTCCTAAATACTTCGATTTTTACCCCAAAAAAACAGTAAGCCTATAGCCTATAATATTATAATCGCTCCAAAAATGTACAAAGACTATAGTCCATGGTGTTTTTTCGCTCAGATTTCATCGAAAATCGCTCGAAAAATGTACAAAGACTATAGTCCATGGTGTTTTTTGCTCAGATTTTTCGCGAAATCGCTCCAAAAATGTACAAAGACTATAGTCCATGGTGTTTTTTCGCTCAGATTTCATCGAAAATCGCTCGAAAAATGTACAAAGACTATAGTCCATGGTGTTTTTTGCTCAGATTTTGCGCGAAATCGCTCCAAAAATGTACAAAGACTATAGTCCATAGTGTTTTTTTCGCTCAGATTTCATCGAAAATCGCTCGAAAAATGTACAAAGACTATAGTCCATGGTGTTTTTTGCTCAGATTTTGCGCGAAATCGCTCCAAAAATGTACAAAGACTATAGTCCATGGTGTTTTTTTCGCTCAGATTTCATCGAAAATCGCTCGAAAAATGTACAAAGACTATAGTCCATGGTGTTTTTTGCTCAGATTTTGCGCGAAATCGCTCCAAAAATGTACAAAGACTATAGTCCATAGTGTTTTTTCGCTCAGATTTCATCGAAAATCGCTCGAAAAATGTACAAAGACTATAGTCCATGGTGTTTTTTGCTCAGATTTTGCGCGAAATCGCTCCAAAAATGTACAAAGACTATAGTCCATGGTGTTTTTTCGCTCAGATTCTATCGAAAATCGCTCGAAAAATGTACAAAGACTATAGTCCATGGTGTTTTTTTGCTCAGATTCCATCGAAAATCGCTCGAAAAATGTACAAAGACTATAGTCCATGGTGTTTTTTGCTCAGATTTTTCGCGAAATCGCTCCAAAAATGTACAAAGACTATAGTCCATGGTGTTTCTTCGCTCAGATTTCATCAAAAATCGCTCCAAAAATGTACAAAGACTATAGTCCATGGTGTTTTTTCGCTCAGATTTCATCGAAAATCGCTCGAAAAATGTACAAAGACTATAGTCCATGGTGTTTTTTGCTCAGATTTTGCGCGAAATCGCTCCAAAAATGTACAAAGACTATAGTCCATGGTGTTTCTTCGCTCCGATTTCATCGAAAATCGCTCGAAAAATGTACAAAGACTATAGTCCATGGTGTTTCTTCGCTCAGATTTCATCGAAAATCGCTCGAAGAATGTACAAAGACTATAGTCCATGGTGTTTTTTGCTCAGATTTTTCGCGAAATCGCTCCAAAAATGTACAAAGACTATAGTCCATGGTGTTTTTTGCTCAGATTTTGCGCGAAATCGCTCCAAAAATGTACAAAGACTATAGTCCATGGTGTTTTTTTCGCTCAGATTCCATCGAAAATCGCTCGAAAAATGTACAAAGACTATAGTCCATGGTGTTTTTTGCTTAGATTTTGCGCGAAATCGATCCAAAAATGTACAAAGACTATAGTCCATGGTGTTTTTTCGCTCAGATTTCATCGAAAATCGCTCGAAAAATGTACAAAGACTATAGTCCATGGTGTTTTTTGCTCAGATTTTGCGCGAAATCGCTCCAAAAATGTACAAAGACTATAGTCCATGGTGTTTCTTCGCTCAGATTTCATCGAAAATCGCTCGAAAAATGTACAAAGACTATAGTCCATGGTGTTTCTTCGCTCAGATTTCATCGAAAATCGCTCGAAAAATGTACAAAGACTATAGTCCATGGTGTTTTTTGCTCAGATTTTGCGCGAAATCGCTCCAAAAATGTACAAAGACTATAGTCCATGGTGTTTTTTGCTCAGATTTTGCGCGAAATCACTCCAAAAATGTACAAAGACTATAGTCCATGGTGTTTTTTCGCTCAGATTTCATCGAAAATCGCTCGAAAAATGTACAAAGACTATAGTCCATGGTGTTTTTTGCTCAGATTTTGCGCGAAATCGCTCCAAAAATGTACAAAGACTATAGTCCATGGTGTTTTTTCGCTCAGATTTCATCGAAAATCGCTCGAAAAATGTACAAAGACTATAGTCCATGGTGTTTCTTCGCTCAGATTTCATCGAAAATCGCTCGAAAAATGTACAAAGACTATAGTCCATGGTGTTTTTTGCTCAGATTTTGCGCGAAATCGCTCCAAAAATGTACAAAGACTATAGTCCATGGTGTTTTTTGCTCAGATTTTGCGCGAAATCGCTCCAAAAATGTACAAAGACTATAGTCCATGGTGTTTTTTCGCTCAGATTTCATCGAAAATCGCTCGAAAAATGTACAAAGACTATAGTCCATGGTGTTTTTTGCTCAGATTTTGCGCGAAATCGCTCCAAAAATGTACAAAGACTATAGTCCATGGTGTTTTTTCGCTCAGATTTCATCGAAAATCGCTCCAAAAATGTACAAAGACTATAGTCCATGGTGTTTCTTCGCTCAGATTTCATCGAAAATCGCTCGAAAAATGTACAAAGACTATAGTCCATGGTGTTTTTTGCTCAGATTTTGCGCGAAATCGCTCCAAAAATGTACAAAGACTATAGCCCATGGTGTTTCTTCGCTCAGATTTCATCGAAAATCGCTCGAAAAATGTACAAAGACTATAGTCCATGGTGTTTTTTCGCTCAGATTTCATCGAAAATCGCTCGAAAAATGTACAAAGACTATAGTCCATGGTGTTTTTTCGCTCAGATTTCATCGAAAATCGCTCGAAAAATGTACAAAGACTATAGTCCATGGTGTTTTTTGTTCAGATTTTGCGCGAAATCGCTCCAAAAATGTACAAAGACTATAGTCCATGGTGTTTCTTCGCTCAGATTTCATCGAAAATCGCTCGAAAAATGTACAAAGACTATAGTCCATGGTGTTTCTTCGCTCAGATTTCATCGAAAATCGCTCGAAAAATGTACAAAGACTATAGTCCATGGTGTTTCTTCGCTCAGATTTCATCGAAAATCGCTCGAAAAATGTACAAAGACTATAGTCCATGGTGTTTTTTCGCTCAGATTCCATCGAAAATCGCTCGAAAAATGTACAAAGACTATAGTCCATGGTGTTTTTTGCTTAGATTTTGCGCGAAATCGATCCAAAAATGTACAAAGACTATAGTCCATGGTGTTTTTTCGCTCAGATTTCATCGAAAATCGCTCGAAAAATGTACAAAGACTATAGTCCATGGTGTTTTCTTGTTCAGATTCCATCGAAAATCGCTCGAAAAATGTACAAAGACTATAGTCCATGGTGTTTTTTGCTCAGATTTCGCGCGAAATCGCTCGAAAAATGTACAAAGACTATAGTCCATGGTGTTTTTTGCTTAGATTTTGCGCGAAATCGCTCCAAAAATGTACAAAGACTATAGTCCATGGTGTTTCTTCGCTCAGATTTCATCGAAAATCGCTCGAAAAATGTACAAAGACTATCGTCCATGGTGTTTCTTCGCTCAGATTTCATCGAAAATCGCTCGAAAAATGTACAAAGACTATAGTCCATGGTGTTTTTTGCTCAGATTTTGCGCGAAATCGCTCCAAAAATGTACAAAGACTATAGTCCATGGTGTTTTTTGCTCAGATTTTGCGCGAAATCGCTCCAAAAATGTACAAAGACTATAGTCCATGGTGTTTTTTGCTCAGATTTTGCGCGAAATCGCTCCAAAAATGTAAAAAGACTATAGTCCATGGTATTTCTTCGCTCAGATTCCATCGAAAATCGCTCGAAAAATGTACAAAGACTATAGTCCATGGTGTTTTTTCGCTCAGATTTCATCGAAAATCGCTCGAAAAATGTACAAAGACTATAGTCCATGGTGTTTTTTGCTCAGATTTTGCGCGAAATCGTCCCAAAAATGTACAAAGACTATAGTCCATGGTATTTTTTGCTCAGATTTCATCGAAAATCGCTCGAAAAATGTACAAAGACTATCGTCCATGGTGTTTCTTCGCTCAGATTTCATCGAAAATCGCTCGAAAAATGTACAAAGACTATAGTCCATGGTGTTTTTTGCTCAGATTTTGCGCGAAATCGCTCCAAAAATGTACAAAGACTATAGTCCATGGTGTTTTTTGCTCAGATTTTGCGCGAAATCGCTCCAAAAATGTACAAAGACTATAGTCCATGGTGTTTTTTGCTCAGATTTTGCGCGAAATCGCTCCAAAAATGTAAAAAGACTATAGTCCATGGTATTTCTTCGCTCAGATTCCATCGAAAATCGCTCGAAAAATGTACAAAGACTATAGTCCATGGTGTTTTTTCGCTCAGATTTCATCGAAAATCGCTCGAAAAATGTACAAAGACTATAGTCCATGGTGTTTTTTGCTCAGATTTTGCGCGAAATCGTCCCAAAAATGTACAAAGACTATAGTCCATGGTATTTTTTGCTCAGATTTCATCGAAAATCGCTCGAAAAATGTACAAAGACTATAGTCCATGGTGTTTCTTCGCTCAGATTTCATCGAAAATCGCTCGAAAAATGTACAAAGACTATAGTCCATGGTGTTTTTTGCTCAGATTTTGCGCGAAATCGCTCCAAAAATGTAAAAAGACTATAGTCCATGGTATTTCTTCGCTCAGATTCCATCGAAAATCGCTCGAAAAATGTACAAAGACTATAGTCCATGGTGTTTCTTCGCTCAGATTTCATCGAAAATCGCTCGAAAAATGTACAAAGACTATAGTCCATGGTGTTTTTTCGCTCAGATTTCATCGAAAATCGCTCGAAAAATGTACAAAGACTATAGTCCATGGTGTTTTTTGCTCAGATTTTGCGCGAAATCGCTCCAAAAATGTACAAAGACTATAGTCCATGGTGTTTTTTGCTCAGATTTTGCGCGAAATCGTCCCAAAAATGTACAAAGACTATAGTTCATGGTGTTTTTTGCTCAGATTTTGCGCGAAATCGCTCCAAAAATGTACAAAGACTATAGTCCATGGTGTTTCTTCGCTCAGATTTCATCGAAAATCGCTCGAAAAATGTACAAAGACTATAGTCCATGGTGTTTTTTCGCTCAGATTTCATCGAAAATCGCTCGAAAAATGTACAAAGACTATAGTCCATGGTGTTTTTTGCTCAGATTTTGCGCGAAATCGCTCGAAAAATGTACAAAGACTATAGTCCATGGTGTTTTTTCGCTCAGATTTCATCGAAAATCGCTCGAAAAATGTACAAAGACTATAGTCCATGGTGTTTCTTCGCTCAGATTTCATCGAAAATCGCTCGAAAAATGTACAAAGACTATAGTCCATGGTGTTTTTTCGCTCAGATTTCATCGAAAATCGCTCGAAAAATGTACAAAGACTATAGTCCATGGTGTTTCTTCGCTCAGATTTCATCGAAAATCGCTCGAAAAATGTACAAAGACTATAGTCCATGGTGTTTCTTCGCTCAGATTTCATCGAAAATCGCTCGAAAAATGTACAAAGACTATAGTCCATGGTGTTTTTTCGCTCAGATTCCATCGAAAATCGCTCGAAAAATGTACAAAGACTATAGTCCATGGTGTTTTTTGCTTAGATTTTGCGCGAAATCGATCCAAAAATGTACAAAGACTATAGTCCATGGTGTTTTTTCGCTCAGATTTCATCGAAAATCGCTCGAAAAATGTACAAAGACTATAGTCCATGGTGTTTTTTGCTCAGATTTTGCGCGAAATCGCTCCAAAAATGTACAAAGACTATAGTCCATGGTGTTTCTTCGCTCAGATTTCATCGAAAATCGCTCGAAAAATGTACAAAGACTATAGTCCATGGTGTTTCTTCGCTCAGATTTCATCGAAAATCGCTCGAAAAATGTACAAAGACTATAGTCCATGGTGTTTTTTCGCTCAGATTCCATCGAAAATCGCTCGAAAAATGTACAAAGACTATAGTCCATGGTGTTTTTTGCTTAGATTTTGCGCGAAATCGATCCAAAAATGTACAAAGACTATAGTCCATGGTGTTTTTTCGCTCAGATTTCATCGAAAATCGCTCGAAAAATGTACAAAGACTATAGTCCATGGTGTTTTCTTGTTCAGATTCCATCGAAAATCGCTCGAAAAATGTACAAAGACTATAGTCCATGGTGTTTTTTGCTCAGATTTCGCGCGAAATCGCTCGAAAAATGTACAAAGACTATAGTCCATGGTGTTTTTTGCTTAGATTTTGCGCGAAATCGCTCCAAAAATGTACAAAGACTATAGTCCATGGTGTTTCTTCGCTCAGATTTCATCGAAAATCGCTCGAAAAATGTACAAAGACTATAGTCCATGGTGTTTCTTCGCTCAGATTTCATCGAAAATCGCTCGAAAAATGTACAAAGACTATAGTCCATGGTGTTTTTTGCTCAGATTTTGCGCGAAATCGCTCCAAAAATGTACAAAGACTATAGTCCATGGTGTTTTTTGCTCAGATTTTGCGCGAAATCGCTCCAAAAATGTACAAAGACTATAGTCCATGGTGTTTTTTGCTCAGATTTTGCGCGAAATCGCTCCAAAAATGTACAAAGACTATAGTCCATGGTATTTCTTCGCTCAGATTCCATCGAAAATCGCTCGAAAAATGTACAAAGACTATAGTCCATGGTGTTTCTTCGCTCAGATTTCATCGAAAATCGCTCGAAAAATGTACAAAGACTATAGTCCATGGTGTTTTTTGCTCAGATTTTGCGCGAAATCACTCCAAAAATGTACAAAGACTATAGTCCATGGTGTTTTTTCGCTCAGATTTCATCGAAAATCGCTCGAAAAATGTACAAAGACTATAGTCCATGGTGTTTTTTGCTCAGATTTTGCGCGAAATCGTCCCAAAAATGTACAAAGACTATAGTCCATGGTGTTTTTTGCTCAGATTTCATCGAAAATCGCTCGAAAAATGTACAAAGACTATAGTCCATGGTGTTTCTTCGCTCAGATTTCATCGAAAATCGCTCGAAAAATGTACAAAGACTATAGTCCATGGTGTTTTTTGCTCAGATTTTGCGCGAAATCGCTCCAAAAATGTACAAAGACTATAGTCCATGGTGTTTCTTCGCTCAGATTTCATCGAAAATCGCTCGAAAAATGTACAAAGACTATAGTCCATGGTGTTTTTTCGCTCAGATTTCATCGAAAATCGCTCGGAAAATGTACAAAGACTATAGTCCATGGTGTTTTTTGCTCAGATTTTGCGCGAAATCGCTCCAAAAATGTACAAAGACTATAGTCCATGGTGTTTTTTGCTCAGATTTTGCGCGAAATCGTCCCAAAAATGTACAAAGACTATAGTTCATGGTGTTTTTTGCTCAGATTTTGCGCGAAATCGCTCCAAAAATGTACAAAGACTATAGTCCATGGTGTTTCTTCGCTCAGATTTCATCGAAAATCGCTCGAAAAATGTACAAAGACTATAGTCCATGGTGTTTTTTCGCTCAGATTTCATCGAAAATCGCTCGAAAAATGTACAAAGACTATAGTCCATGGTGTTTTTTGCTCAGATTTTGCGCGAAATCGCTCCAAAAATGTACAAAGACTATAGTCCATGGTGTTTCTTCGCTCAGATTTCATCGAAAATCGCTCGAAAAATGTACAAAGACTATAGTCCATGGTGTTTTTTGCTCAGATTTTGCGCGAAATCACTCCAAAAATGTACAAAGACTATAGTCCATGGTGTTTTTTCGCTCAGATTTCATCGAAAATCGCTCGAAAAATGTACAAAGACTATAGTCCATGGTGTTTCTTCGCTCAGATTTCATCGAAAATCGCTCGAAAAATGTACAAAGACTATAGTCCATGGTGTTTTTTGCTCAGATTTTGCGCGAAATCGCTCCAAAAATGTACAAAGACTATAGTCCATGGTGTTTTTTGCTCAGATTTTGCGCGAAATCGCTCCAAAAATGTACAAAGACTATAGTCCATGGTGTTTCTTCGCTCAGATTTCATCGAAAATCGCTCGAAAAATGTACAAAGACTATAGTCCATGGTGTTTTTTCGCTCAGATTTCATCGAAAATCGCTCGAAAAATGTACAAAGACTATAGTCCATGGTGTTTTTTGCTCAGATTTTGCGCGAAATCGCTCCAAAAATGTACAAAGACTATAGTCCATGGTGTTTCTTCGCTCAGATTTCATCGAAAATCGCTCGAAAAATGTACAAAGACTATAGTCCATGGTGTTTTTTCGCTCAGATTCCATCGAAAATCGCTCGAAAAATGTACAAAGACTATAGTCCATGGTGTTTTTTGCTTAGATTTTGCGCGAAATCGATCCAAAAATGTACAAAGACTATAGTCCATGGTGTTTTTTCGCTCAGATTTCATCGAAAATCGCTCGAAAAATGTACAAAGACTATAGTCCATGGTGTTTTTTCGCTCAGATTTCATCGAAAATCGCTCGAAAAATGTACAAAGACTATAGTCCATGGTGTTTCTTCGCTCAGATTTCATCGAAAATCGCTCGAAAAATGTACAAAGACTATAGTCCATGGTGTTTTTTCGCTCAGATTTCATCGAAAATCGCTCGAAAAATGTACAAAGACTATAGTCCATGGTGTTTTTTGCTCAGATTTTGCGCGAAATCGCTCGAAAAATGTACAAAGACTATAGTCCATGGTGTTTTTTCGCTCAGATTTCATCGAAAATCGCTCGAAAAATGTACAAAGACTATAGTCCATGGTGTTTTTTCGCTCAGATTTCATCGAAAATCGCTCGAAAAATGTACAAAGACTATAGTCCATGGTGTTTTTTGTTCAGATTTTGCGCGAAATCGCTCCAAAAATGTACAAAGACTATAGTCCATGGTATTTCTTCGCTCAGATTTCATCGAAAATCGCTCGAAAAATGTACAAAGACTATAGTCCATGGTGTTTTTTCGCTCAGATTTCATCGAAAATCGCTCGAAAAATGTACAAAGACTATAGTCCATGGTGTTTTTTACTCAGATTTTGCGCGAAATCGCTCCAAAAATGTACAAAGACTATAGTCCATGGTGTTTCTTCGCTCAGATTTCATCGAAAATCGCTCGAAAAATGTACAAAGACTATAGTCCATGGTGTTTCTTCGCTCAGATTTCATCGAAAATCGCTCGAAAAATGTACAAAGACTATAGTCCATGGTGTTTTTTCGCTCAGATTCCATCGAAAATCGCTCGAAAAATGTACAAAGACTATAGTCCATGGTGTTTTTTGCTCAGATTTTGCGCGAAATCGCTCCAAAAATGTACAAAGACTATAGTCCATGGTGTTTTTTGCTCAGATTTTGCGCGAAATCGTCCCAAAAATGTACAAAGACTATAGTCCATGGTGTTTCTTCGCTCAGATTTCATCGAAAATCGCTCGAAAAATGTACAAAGACTATAGTCCATGGTGTTTTTTGCTCAGATTTTGCGCGAAATCGCTTCAAAAATGTACAAAGACTATAGTCCATGGTGTTTTTTGCTCAGATTTTGCGCGAAATCGCTCCAAAAATGTACAAAGACTATAGTCCATGGTGTTTTTTGCTCAGATTTTGCGCGAAATCGCTCCAAAAATGTACAAAGACTATAGTCCATGGTATTTCTTCGCTCAGATTCCATCGAAAATCGCTCGAAAAATGTACAAAGACTATAGTCCATGGTGTTTTTTGCTCAGATTTTGCGCGAAATCACTCCAAAAATGTACAAAGACTATAGTCCATGGTGTTTTTTCGCTCAGATTTCATCGAAAATCGCTCGAAAAATGTACAAAGACTATAGTCCATGGTGTTTTTTGCTCAGATTTTGCGCGAAATCGTCCCAAAAATGTACAAAGACTATAGTCCATGGTGTTTTTTGCTCAGATTTCATCGAAAATCGCTCGAAAAATGTACAAAGACTATAGTCCATGGTGTTTCTTCGCTCAGATTTCATCGAAAATCGCTCGAAAAATGTACAAAGACTATAGTCCATGGTGTTTTTTGCTCAGATTTTGCGCGAAATCGCTCCAAAAATGTACAAAGACTATAGTCCATGGTGTTTCTTCGCTCAGATTTCATCGAAAATCGCTCGAAAAATGTACAAAGACTATAGTCCATGGTGTTTTTTCGCTCAGATTTCATCGAAAATCGCTCGAAAAATGTACAAAGACTATAGTCCATGGTGTTTTTTGCTCAGATTTTGCGCGAAATCGCTCCAAAAATGTACAAAGACTATAGTCCATGGTGTTTCTTCGCTCAGATTTCATCGAAAATCGCTCGAAAAATGTACAAAGACTATAGTCCATGGTGTTTTTTGCTCAGATTTTGCGCGAAATCGCTCCAAAAATGTACAAAGACTATAGTCCATGGTGTTTTTTGCTCAGATTTTGCGCGAAATCGTCCCAAAAATGTACAAAGACTATAGTTCATGGTGTTTTTTGCTCAGATTTTGCGCGAAATCGCTCCAAAAATGTACAAAGACTATAGTCCATGGTGTTTCTTCGCTCAGATTTCATCGAAAATCGCTCGAAAAATGTACAAAGACTATAGTCCATGGTGTTTTTTCGCTCAGATTTCATCGAAAATCGCTCGAAAAATGTACAAAGACTATAGTCCATGGTGTTTTTTGCTCAGATTTTGCGCGAAATCGCTCCAAAAATGTACAAAGACTATAGTCCATGGTGTTTCTTCGCTCAGATTTCATCGAAAATCGCTCGAAAAATGTACAAAGACTATAGTCCATGGTGTTTTTTGCTCAGATTTTGCGCGAAATCACTCCAAAAATGTACAAAGACTATAGTCCATGGTGTTTTTTCGCTCGGATTTCATCGAAAATCGCTCGAAAAATGTACAAAGACTATAGTCCATGGTGTTTCTTCGCTCAGATTTCATCGAAAATCGCTCGAAAAATGTACAAAGACTATAGTCCATGGTGTTTTTTGCTCAGATTTTGCGCGAAATCGCTCCAAAAATGTACAAAGACTATAGTCCATGGTGTTTTTTGCTCAGATTTTGCGCGAAATCGCTCCAAAAATGTACAAAGACTATAGTCCATGGTGTTTCTTCGCTCAGATTTCATCGAAAATCGCTCGAAAAATGTACAAAGACTATAGTCCATGGTGTTTTTTCGCTCAGATTTCATCGAAAATCGCTCGAAAAATGTACAAAGACTATAGTCCATGGTGTTTTTTGCTCAGATTTTGCGCGAAATCGCTCCAAAAATGTACAAAGACTATAGTCCATGGTGTTTCTTCGCTCAGATTTCATCGAAAATCGCTCGAAAAATGTACAAAGACTATAGTCCATGGTGTTTCTTCGCTCAGATTTCATCGAAAATCGCTCGAAAAATGTACAAAGACTATAGTCCATGGTGTTTTTTGCTCAGATTTTGCGCGAAATCGCTTCAAAAATGTACAAAGACTATAGTCCATGGTGTTTTTTTGCTCAGATTCCATCGAAAATCGCTCGAAAAATGTACAAAGACTATAGTCCATGGTGTTTCTTCGCTCAGATTTTATCGAAAATCGCTCGAAAAATGTACAAAGACTATAGTCCATGGTGTTTTTTCGCTCAGATTTCATCGAAAATCGCTCGAAAAATGTACAACGACTATAGTCCATGGTGTTTCTTCGCTCAGATTTCATCGAAAATCGCTCGAAAAATGTACAAAGACTATAGTCCATGGTGTTTTTTCGCTCAGATTTCATCGAAAATCGCTCGAAAAATGTACAAAGACTATAGTCCATGGTGTTTTTTCGCTCAGATTTCATCGAAAATCGCTCGAAAAATGTACAAAGACTATAGTCCATGGTGTTTTTTCGCTCAGATTTCATCGAAAATCGCTCGAAAAATGTACAAAGACTATAGTCCATGGTGTTTTTTGCTCAGATTTTGCGCGAAATCGCTCGAAAAATGTACAAAGACTATAGTCCATGGTGTTTCTTCGCTCAGATTTCATCGAAAATCGCTCGAAAAATGTACAAAGACTATAGTCCATGGTGTTTTTTGCTCAGATTTTGCGCGAAATCGCTCCAAAAATGTACAAAGACTATAGTCCATGGTGTTTCTTCGCTCAGATTTCATCGAAAATCGCTCGAAAAATGTACAAAGACTATAGTCCATGGTGTTTCTTCGCTCAGATTTCATCGAAAATCGCTCGAAAAATGTACAAAGACTATAGTCCATGGTGTTTTTTGCTCAGATTTTGCGCGAAATCGCTTCAAAAATGTACAAAGACTATAGTCCATGGTGTTTTTTTGCTCAGATTCCATCGAAAATCGCTCGAAAAATGTACAAAGACTATAGTCCATGGTGTTTCTTCGCTCAGATTTTATCGAAAATCGCTCGAAAAATGTACAAAGACTATAGTCCATGGTGTTTTTTCGCTCAGATTTCATCGAAAATCGCTCGAAAAATGTACAACGACTATAGTCCATGGTGTTTCTTCGCTCAGATTTCATCGAAAATCGCTCGAAAAATGTACAAAGACTATAGTCCATGGTGTTTTTTCGCTCAGATTTCATCGAAAATCGCTCGAAAAATGTACAAAGACTATAGTCCATGGTGTTTTTTCGCTCAGATTTCATCGAAAATCGCTCGAAAAATGTACAAAGACTATAGTCCATGGTGTTTTTTCGCTCAGATTTCATCGAAAATCGCTCGAAAAATGTACAAAGACTATAGTCCATGGTGTTTTTTGCTCAGATTTTGCGCGAAATCGCTCGAAAAATGTACAAAGACTATAGTCCATGGTGTTTCTTCGCTCAGATTTCATCGAAAATCGCTCGAAAAATGTACAAAGACTATAGTCCATGGTGTTTTTTGCTCAGATTTTGCGCGAAATCGCTCGAAAAATGTACAAAGACTATAGTCCATGGTGTTTCTTCGCTCAGATTTCATCGAAAATCGCTCGAAAAATGTACAAAGACTATAGTCCATGGTGTTTTTTGCTCAGATTTTGCGCGAAATCGCTCGAAAAATGTACAAAGACTATAGTCCATGGTGTTTCTTCGCTCAGATTTCATCGAAAATCGCTCGAAAAATGTACAAAGACTATAGTCCATGGTGTTTTTTCGCTCAGATTTCATCGAAAATCGCTCGAAAAATGTACAAAGACTATAGTCCATGGTGTTTTTTCGCTCAGATTTCATCGAAAATCGCTCGAAAAATGTACAAAGACTATAGTCCATGGTGTTTTTTGCTCAGATTTTGCGCGAAATCGCTCCAAAAATGTACAAAGACTATAGTCCATGGTGTTTTTTTGCTCAGATTCCATCGAAAATCGCTCGAAAAATGTACAAAGACTATAGTCCATGGTGTTTTTTGCTCAGATTTTGCGCGAAATCGCTCCAAAAATGTACAAAGACTATAGTCCATGGTGTTTTTTTGCTCAGATTCCATCGAAAATCGCTCGAAAAATGTACAAAGACTATAGTCCATGGTGTTTCTTCGCTCAGATTTCATCGAAAATCGCTCGAAAAATGTACAAAGACTATAGTCCATGGTGTTTTTTCGCTCAGATTTCATCGAAAATCGCTCGAAAAATGTACAAAGACTATAGTCCATGGTGTTTTTTGCTCAGATTTTGCGCGAAATCGCTCCAAAAATGTACAAAGACTATAGTCCATGGTGTTTCTTCGCTCAGATTTCATCGAAAATCGCTCGAAAAATGTACAAAGACTATAGTCCATGGTGTTTCTTCGCTCAGATTTCATCGAAAATCGCTCGAAAAATGTACAAAGACTATAGTCCATGGTGTTTTTTGCTCAGATTTTGCGCGAAATCGCTTCAAAAATGTACAAAGACTATAGTCCATGGTGTTTTTTTGCTCAGATTCCATCGAAAATCGCTCGAAAAATGTACAAAGACTATAGTCCATGGTGTTTCTTCGCTCAGATTTTATCGAAAATCGCTCGAAAAATGTACAAAGACTATAGTCCATGGTGTTTTTTCGCTCAGATTTCATCGAAAATCGCTCGAAAAATGTACAACGACTATAGTCCATGGTGTTTCTTCGCTCAGATTTCATCGAAAATCGCTCGAAAAATGTACAAAGACTATAGTCCATGGTGTTTTTTCGCTCAGATTTCATCGAAAATCGCTCGAAAAATGTACAAAGACTATAGTCCATGGTGTTTTTTCGCTCAGATTTCATCGAAAATCGCTCGAAAAATGTACAAAGACTATAGTCCATGGTGTTTTTTCGCTCAGATTTCATCGAAAATCGCTCGAAAAATGTACAAAGACTATAGTCCATGGTGTTTTTTGCTCAGATTTTGCGCGAAATCGCTCGAAAAATGTACAAAGACTATAGTCCATGGTGTTTTTTCGCTCAGATTTCATCGAAAATCGCTCGAAAAATGTACAAAGACTATAGTCCATGGTGTTTCTTCGCTCAGATTTCATCGAAAATCGCTCGAAAAATGTACAAAGACTATAGTCCATGGTGTTTTTTCGCTCAGATTTCATCGAAAATCGCTCGAAAAATGTACAAAGACTATAGTCCATGGTGTTTTTTCGCTCAGATTTCATCGAAAATCGCTCGAAAAATGTACAAAGACTATAGTCCATGGTGTTTTTTGCTCAGATTTTGCGCGAAATCGCTCCAAAAATGTACAAAGACTATAGTCCATGGTGTTTTTTCGCTCAGATTTCATCGAAAATCGCTCGAAAAATGTACAAAGACTATAGTCCATGGTGTTTTTTCGCTCAGATTTCATCGAAAATCGCTCGAAAAATGTACAAAGACTATAGTCCATGGTGTTTTTTGCTCAGATTTTGCGCGAAATCGCTCGAAAAATGTACAAAGACTATAGTCCATGGTGTTTTTTCGCTCAGATTTCATCGAAAATCGCTCGAAAAATGTACAAAGACTATAGTCCATGGTGTTTCTTCGCTCAGATTTCATCGAAAATCGCTCGAAAAATGTACAAAGACTATAGTCCATGGTGTTTTTTCGCTGAGATTTCATCGAAAATCGCTCGAAAAATGTACAAAGACTATAGTCCATGGTGTTTTTTCGCTCAGATTTCATCGAAAATCGCTCGAAAAATGTACAAAGACTATAGTCCATGGTGTTTTTTGCTCAGATTTTGCGCGAAATCGCTCCAAAAATGTACAAAGACTATAGTCCATGGTGTTTCTTCGCTCAGATTTCATCGAAAATCGCTCGAAAAATGTACAAAGACTATAGTCCATGGTGTTTTTTGCTCAGATTTTGCGCGAAATCGCTCCAAAAATGTACAAAGACTATAGTCCATGGTGTTTTTTTGCTCAGATTCCATCGAAAATCGCTCGAAAAATGTACAAAGACTATAGTCCATGGTGTTTCTTCGCTCAGATTTCATCGAAAATCGCTCGAAAAATGTACAAAGACTATAGTCCATGGTGTTTTTTCGCTCAGATTTCATCGAAAATCGCTCGAAAAATGTACAAAGACTATAGTCCATGGTGTTTCTTCGCTCAGATTTCATCGAAAATCGCTCGAAAAATGTACAAAGACTATAGTCCATGGTGTTTTTTCGCTCAGATTTCATCGAAAATCGCTCGAAAAATGTACAAAGACTATAGTCCATGGTGTTTTTTCGCTCAGATTTCATCGAAAATCGCTCGAAAAATGTACAAAGACTATAGTCCATGGTGTTTTTTGCTCAGATTTTGCGCGAAATCGCTCCAAAAATGTACAAAGACTATAGTCCATGGTGTTTTCCCCGCTCGATTTCATCGAAAATCGCTCGAAAAATGTACAAAGACTATAGTCCATGGTGTTTCTTCGCTCAGATTTCATCGAAAATCGCTCGAAAAATGTACAAAGACTATAGTCCATGGTGTTTTTTGCTCAGATTTTGCGCGAAATCGCTCCAAAAATGTACAAAGACTATAGTCCATGGTGTTTCTTCGCTCAGATTTCATCGAAAATCGCTCGAAAAATGTACAAAGACTATAGTCCATGGTGTTTTTTTGCTCAGATTCCATCGAAAATCGCTCGAAAAATGTACAAAGACTATAGTCCATGGTGTTTTTTGCTTAGATTTTGCGCGAAATCGCTCCAAAAATGTACAAAGACTATAGTCCATGGTGTTTTTCCGCTCGATTTCATCGAAAATCGCTTCAAAAATGTACAAAGACTATAGTCTTTGTTCTTTTTTGCTCAGATTTTGCGCGAAAACGCTCCAAAAAAACAACAAAGACTATAGTCTTTGTACATTTTTGAAACGATTTTCGATGAAATCGAGCGAAAAAACACCAAAGACTATAGTCTTTGTACATTTTTGCAGCGATTCTGCACAAGATTTGAGTGAAATTACCAAAGACTGTAGTCTCATCAGTAGTTCATGTTTATTGAAAGACATACCAGAACATCGTAATGACTATTATCTTTTTATTCTTATACTTAGATATATTTATTTGTATATGATCATCACGAGATACAATAGTGTGCAGGACAATATACTTTGATCTCGCCTCACATTTGATTGTTAATTCGATAGTTTCTTGATTTGATCAAAATCAATATAAAATGTAACAATATATACAGTATACGATAACTCTATGTAAAGCTACAGATATCAAATATTGTCAACTTTTAAAATATTCATGGAGTCATACTATGACGACGATAAAATTAAATCGTACGAAAAATTGATTCGTTGTACAGCATAACATCATAATGTAAGTGTAAAAAATCCATGGTTATGCTGCTCTTTCATCGCATTGAAAAAATACTGGAGTCCGAGTACTCAAAATCTCCAATTTCTAATCGTGTCGATTATTTCTGTTGAGGGCGTGCATCACACCAGTGATAGCGATTGCTGTAACGCCCACACCTATTCCAAGATTCAACCAGAAATTAGACTCTTGGTTTTGATCGATTCTTGGATGTTCTATTGGTTCTATCATCCGTTCTTCCGGTTCGAAATACGATATTTGTGGCGTCTTGACCAATTCAAATTCCTCCGAGTTCACTGCAGAAAATGAAATACACTATAGGTATAAATTTTGATACGTATTTAACAAAACACTAGAAATTATCATCTATTAGTCTATTCAAACGAAATAATGCAGCATGGTTCATAAGGTTCAATTATATCAGGCATGTATCCTAGAGAAGTTAGAGTTGGACTCACCCATACTTACATACATATTGCGCAATAATATACTTGTCCGTATCTATGTTTCTATCGATACTCCGAATGATTCTATTCAATCTGTTTGCTATATTTTCCAATTCGATTCTCCCTATTTTGGATAAAAGATTGAATTGTGGATTCCAAAAGTCGTATATTGCACCTTCTTTACAAGCCCGGTATAACTTTTCCAACATCTGTAGCAGTGAACCAGAAAATCAAATCAATTATCCATGGAAAAATAATTTAATAATATTCGCAATAAAAGTCACTATATGATCCACAGAAGATTGAATACTCACATAAACGAATAGACATGTTAAACTAGAGCGCTCAAACTCTGGGTTGCTACGATTATTGCCACCAACTTTGCCACACCGCGTTTCTAATTCGTGAAGAAACAGAGTTTTGATGAAATAACTAGCGATGCTCTTAAAATTTTCCGTGTCGCGTAGTTTCTAAACAGAAATAATGAAAAACAAAATAATTATAATAAATTGATTTCGAACCATACAGATCCAAGATCGACAATAATGTAATTAAATATTTTGATTTCGATGTGCAATATAAAAATGTATTTACCTTCATTTGTCTGATGACTGCTTTTACACGACCTCTCAACTCACCTCCCAAACATTCTTGTTCCATCACCCAAAAACTTGGTCTCCAAAATAAATGGCTATTCTCTCCTATTAACGGTTTTGAAATTGCGACCCAATATTGTTTCTACAAATATCGAGGGTGATTACTAGTTTCATTAACTCCGATGAGCAACAAAATTTATTACCTGGGTGTTTCGAGATTTAAAGGGTGGAGGAGGTGAAGTTTTAAATTCCAAGGCTGGTACTATATCGACGTCAACAGAATGCCCACCTGGTACAAATACTCTGAAAGTAAACGCAGGTCCGCTTTTACGATTGTTAAACTGTAAAAAAATTAATAAGAATTTTCATTCAAAATTTATCATTAAAAATATGAATAATTATTCAACAAGTCATGAACAAATATCATCATGTTACCCACTGCATAGCTCGTGCTATTTACATCAAGGATCCACTGCTTATTGACATACTCATATGATCGAGATGCTTTAGTGACAACTGACTCAAACCATTGTCGAAACTTATCTTGATTAAGAAATCCACTGTTGTCAAACCATTTATCAATCCCTCTGGAAAATTATGAAATTGCATTTTTTTGGTCTCTTTCAGATTTACATTACATTGATTTTGTTCAGCCCCAATTCCTTTCCAAACGATCCAGCGATTGGTAGGAAAACTAAAATGATAACTAATAAATCGATGCTAAGCGACATCATCGACTTTATCAATTTTGATTTTTTTTTTTTGTTCTGTTTTTCAAGTGTATGAATTCAAAATTTACCGGTAATCACTCGAATATTTAACGTGATTATACAAAGTTGGGAGTACATCCTTATTTGTTTTTATTTTTATGTACCCTGGTTTTTCAGCAGTGCTAATAGGCTGTGAAATAAAATGAAACATTAGAATACCAAAAAAATCAAAGTAAAAATGATAATGTGAATATTTTTTACGAATTTTGAACTCTTACTGTTAATTTCTGATAGTCTATTGGCATACGTATCACGACATTCAAATCGAATTCTTCTGGCCTCCCAACTTTGAGACCTTCATAAAAACTGCCAACATAATCTGTGCGCTCATAGCAGGATTTGAATAAAGTATCCTGTTTTTTCATTTCTTCTATCAACTCGCCCAACACCTGGTAAAGAAAGGAATTTATAAATGCTAAGCGATTTTTCAATTACTAAAGAATATGGGTAAAAAATGTCATGATATTATTCATACCGATTGTAGATGAGCTCTGTAATTTTTGACTTCCTCTGGTTTCATAGTAACTACCCTTGTATTAACTATGTTAAAAATCGTATCATCTCTGAACCTCCGATCACCAAGTTGGAACGTCATGCCTTTAGAATTAAATAACATTTCATAAATCGAAGCTTCAAAATATTTAGTTGTTATAACAAATAATCAGTACACTTACTTCAAAATTAATAATGAACTATTAATATTTGTTTCCTGTTTTTTTCAATTTCTTTCAGGTTTTTATCAGTCGCGTATACCTTATCATTAATAAATGTAATGAATTTCGTATTTACAATCAACCGCACTATTGCTGATTTATTATGAATAACTCTAGAGTTCGTTTAGCAACGTCATATGCAACTCAACTGACTCAGCAAGTGTATAATGAATGATGTGGATTGAAACATAGAAATTTATACATGTGTATCAAAAGGAAATGGGCTTCCCCTGACAAGAACTGACAAAGGGGTATTACCAACGTTTCACCAAACTGTTGCCACGCAGAGTATTATTCGGCATACGGATTCAGCATTTTTTTTTATACATCGCTGTATAAGAATTTATCTATAGTGGCGTCGCTCAACATCGGCTGTATGTACTAAAAATCAAGTACGCAGCAGTTTCAACCTACCAGAGTAGCCTGAATTATCGCTGTATCGGAATGCGATCAAGCTGAACAGCAATGCACAAACTACATGAAAATTATTAAGCGAATATTCAAGTTTATTATCTATTTAAAAATATAAGTAACTCTATTGAATTTTTTTTGATCATGTTCAAAGAATAAAAAAGAAATAAAATTAATTTGGAAAAAAGAAATTATTTTTTGTTAATAGAAATAATTTGTTTAGATATTACTTCAAGTTCATCTAACGAAGATTGGGAAAGATCATCTTTTCGCGATAATAAATAATCAATATCGTTTGATAATCTGATAATACGTTCTCGAAGTTCATTCGGAGTCACTCGATCCTCGCAAATTAACTTCCTCCGTTTTTCTTCTCTCTGGTATCCCCCTGTTTCTGGACAGACGTGATTCCCCTCGTTACTTTTATATGATTTCAATATTTCCCTAAGTTTATTGTCCATCGAAGAGAATTCCGTTGGAAGTGGCGTTGGTAGAGAACGAGACAAATAAAGTGAAACTGTTTCACGAATCTGAGGAATTCCAGCCACAATATCAACAATTCCTCCAACCAATTCATCGTTGTAACAAGTATTCGTTACGTGGGCAAAACTCTCAAGAGCCTCTTCTCGAGACCATGAATTTCCATCTTCTAATAAGTAACAATAAAGTTTTCCCAAAGCCTTTGTTATTCCTGTACCACATTGACCGAAATTTTCAGTAGATTCTTTCAGATAATTCGAAATATACGAGCGCAAATATATATCTGCATTCGTTATCAGGGACGTAAGTGTGATCAAGATCTATGAGCAAAACAAGAGTAATATAAATCGATTATACTCATTATTTCATCTATTCAGAGTTGAATTGACTAAAATAAATTAGTCTATACATAGGTACACGTATACTTACAAAGCATAATTCTTCATCGTGACCTTGAATAGTTTGCGTAG
This sequence comes from Athalia cordata, assembly GCA_963932425.1. Classification (NCBI taxonomy): domain Eukaryota; kingdom Metazoa; phylum Arthropoda; class Insecta; order Hymenoptera; family Athaliidae; genus Athalia; species Athalia cordata. Next base: position 2,885,096 of record OZ010628.1, on the reverse strand, counting down.
CCTCCAATAAAGCGTTAATCAATTGCGTGATTAAATTTAAATGAACACCATCCAAGTCTTCCATAGATTTGCCGATGCATTTCCAAATGTCAGTTATTATCTTGATAACATTTTTATTTCCAGTTTCATTAAAAGTTCCTATTGCCAACAACTGATTGATCTATGTTTAATCAAAGAAATAATTCAAAATTATAAAATAAAAACAAAAGCAAAAACAGAAATTTAAAAAATTTGATTTTTCAATCAAAAAATATAAAATCATAAACTTACAAGCCTGCACCAATTAGCAGCCGATGGTTGATTCATCAAAGAATTCCAGATTTCCGTAATATTTTCTACATCCGTCGATGTCAATTCGGATAAAAACATCTTATCACTTTTTGACATAGAATCTTTTAAAGGCGTCCAAAAGTGTGCTTTAACTTTTTGAAATCTGTCAATAAGACGATTTTTCGTCTCACTCAACGATAGGCCGTATAATCTGGATATCAGATTACCTAAAATTACAACTTCCGTAGAATTTCTTCGATTCACCGCCAATGTTTCATAAACTGACATCAAATACACCAGGTGATCATAACTCAGATCAGGAGATGCGGACCTGTATTTTGACGATGATGATAATAATAGTAATAATAATAGAATCAACAGCATCAATTTATTATTAATAATTTTAAGTGTTACTAACTTGTTAAGGAAACACCATACATCTGCCGCAAGTACAGAAGACCAAATATTCACTCCAAGTAAATTTTTCAAAAGTAAAATTTCAAGTGATGAAAAATCTTCTTCCGTAGTCGAAATAACCACCCCGCAAATCGAAGTCAAGGTAGCATCGTAGAGAGATAAAATTCCCAGAGAAATTCTTCCCAAAAGAAGTTCATTTTCAACTTGTTGGACAGAATAAGATATATAAATGTATTATAGCTCGTAAATCTATTTATCATTTTTAAATAAACGACGATTCTGCGAATGGTGATATTAACATAATGATAATAAGAATAATAATAATCATAAAAATGATGCTCACGAGCGTTGATATTTGAAAAGGCAACTTCCAGAATATCATTGGGAGACTTCCGCCAAGTGTGCAACTGCGATTCGTTATCACTCGCGATTAGTTTATTGATTATTATGACAGTAAGGATGTGATACCCGATGATGTCATCCGATGTTTCTTTTACCTTGAATTTAAAAAATTCCTGAAAAAAAAACATGAAAATCTCTACGAACGCCCACCGATTGTTTGTAAATACAGTCTCAACTGCTGTTACAAACCTTCTTAAAATCTCGGTCTTTAATAACGCTGTCCAATAACTGATCTGTTCCTGATGTGAGACTGGTCGTAAAGCATTCCGTAATTTCGTTATGGACGTCGAGTAATTTCAAACAAGACGGTGAATACCTGTTCGAAAATATTACGTATGAAAACCAAAGTAAAAGAAAAGAATTGAATGAATAATTTCAAAATATCAACCTGTGAAGTTGTACCAATAGTCGAACAACGGCCGAAGCTGTGTCGTCACCCAAATATCCGGAGTAAGAAAGACAAAGTTTTTGAAGTAGTTTTAGAAAATGTTTCTGCAGTTTTATCGATCGTTCAGCAAGCCTCTTATCGCGAGTCTGTATAGGGAAACATCAGATGAAATAAAACATTACGAAATGCGTAGTACAAAAGAACAAACAAATAACAGAAAATACATGGACTTATATACGCGCTCTTATACCTATGACTAAAATATAACACGGAAAAGAAAACGTTGGTTCATATATTTATTTAATTATTTTGATACGTATAACGAGATACGCGTAATGGATGATAAATCGATAAACCGCATCTGTGAAAATATAGAAATAAAAATGTACCCCAACTGTGACAATGAAAAATATTATCGGTCAAAACTATTTTTGTCATTAAATTATCTGACGATGACGATAACCATCGCGTACATATATGTATACGTCCTGCTATATAGAGAAGAGCATTTAAATACTCCCCATAAATAGTCAAGTTATTACAGAGAGAAGTAGTTCATCGTTAATTTGTCAACGCGACTATTTCTTACCTACGGTTTTTAAATAAAGAAAAAGATTTTCGAAACAAAAATTACAAACAAAATGAAGTCTCCCGCGTTGCTATTTTTTTTATGGATCACCGCCATGATCGGTGTCAACTGGTTTACAACTGTCACAGCTAATCCAGGCGGATATTACGACGAGCCTTACAGTCACCATCATCACCATGATCATCATCATCCTCACCATGATCATCATGATCATCATCCTCACCATGATCATCATCATCATCCTGACGATCATCATCATTCCGACCATGGTCCTTACTCTCACCATGATCATTATCCAGATCATGGTCATCAGCACGGAAACCATTGTAAACCAGAAAGACCTTGCACAAAACATTGTAAAGAAGGTTACAGATGTATCTGGGATGAAAACGAGATGGTATGTGAATGGATCGAGGATCAAACAGCCAAATGAATGTTCAGGAAGAGAAGAAAGAAAGAGAAAAAAAAACCCCAAACTAATTTCTCGTCAATTTCGGTTTGAAGATTTATCATCGATGTAATGCATTAAATTGAAAAAAAAAATGTCTCGTTATACTGTATATGTTTAAATAAAATGTCAATTAACAATTAATTAATTAATTAATTAATTAGTTGTTAGCTTCCTATTTTACAAAATAAATTACATACCAATATAATACACTGTATTTTTTTTTTCACTTACCTTAACGATTTGTCGAAGAGACGAATTTACAGCATCGGCGAGAGACTTTAAATGTGGAGTGACACAAGATGGTAAGAATCTCTTTAATTCGTTACAAAATGCTATAGAAATTTTGGTAAAACCTTGCCAAGATTCCGCCACAGTTTTCATATCCAATCCATCAACCAGCAGGCAAGTCTCACCGGTAATGTTAACAACTGGAATTGGATAATAGAGATTTGATTTTATTCGATTGAATTTATACAATATTCAGATGCCAACCTTTTGCCAAAACGGATAATTCCGCCTCAACATCTTTACTCAACACGATAAAACGTTCGAGAAAATGACAAAACGATTTCTGTAGTTCGTTCGTTTTACGAAAAAGTTTCGTCAACTTTTCGGCAACTTTGTTAAAAATTATCCCGTACATTTCCTCGCTGAAAACCAAAAAAAAAGACACAAAAAAAAATATGCACATGTTCAAAAATTTGAAATATATACACCTATTCGCCCTCACCTTGACCTAACATGTTCGAATGATCGCCGAGTAACTTCTACAAGATTATCTAAAATCCCTCGTACTTTAGAGGCGGACAATTTTTCAAATTTACCAAGTTTCAAGATACATTGTAGAAAATATTCCAACAAATTTTCACAGCGTTCCAATCTCTGCCTGACATCATCCAAGACGTTATTCGTAGTCGAAGACACCAGTCGTTCCACATCTTCGATCGTCTGTTAAAAAAAAAAAAAGAAAAAAAAATGATGAATCAGTGGGATAAAAATTTGTCTAAACATATGTATAGGTGTATAAACTATAATTATGTGTGATAATGAAATCTGTTATTCCTGGAGAAATGGATATTTTGTTTTCTATTTCATTTAGTTATTGATCTTTTTTTTTCAACAATTTTCACATTACCTGAAAAAATAATTTTCTCGCAACAGGAATCGCGTCATTCAAAACATTATCTCCGATTGTTTCCGAGGTGCAAAATGTCACGCATTTAACCAGTAAAGTTTCAACAGCACGTAGTTGATTTCCTCCATCATTTTTTTCAAGTAATTCGTATATATACAAATAAATCATGCGATAAGGATAAATAATAATGAAAATTAATTTCTCCATAAATACGATCGTTAAACTCTCGATGATTGCCGGAACAGTTATTGAGATTTAAAACCAAAAAACAACAAAAAACGTCATCAATCGATTCCATTATACTGTTCATGACGATATATTCTAAAGGATATTTTTAATCTCGGTAGATGTTCTTGGAAATTTAATTCATCGATAGCGAAACATTCCTCCTCGTTTACATCGGTTTGCGAAAAATTTAATCGTTGGCTGCACATTTCCTCTGATCTGTGAAGAAACAAATACAACTTTTCAAATATCAAATGTATAACGAATAAAATAGATATTCATGTACGAATAATATTATCTGTACATAAAGTTGTGCCAACTAAAGTTTTTTAAAAGTTTATAGTTACACATAAAAATTTCTAAATACAGGAAAACTTTTGTAGCATAATTCATAAAGATAGAGAAAGAGT